>JASJOG010000061.1:0-1200000 GCA_030142905.1 Heliopora coerulea | reverse complement strand
CGCCATAGTCACTCAACGTTGGAAAATTATTTGACAAAGTCTGGTTCACTTTCTTAAAAAAGGATTCCGTGAGTTATACTTCTCTTTGGGAGCAGGTAGGGATAGCGACCAGCCGTTAGGGTACCATGGTCATTTAAAATGCAAAAAAGGCTGAAAAATAAGAATTTTTTAGCCACAACAACAATTTTCAAAAGCTTAGGAGATTGGCATAGATGAGTGTGAACATTTTCGAATTTGTGCGAACAGTTGAAATATTTGGAGTTTTCGACCATTAATTGCCGAGGACTTCAGGTCGAAGCAAAGTCCTCGGTATTAATATCAACAAATTAATATTTGTACTTCAAACAGTAACTTTTCATGTAAATTCAACACTTATTCATCATGCTGGAGATGCACTAGTTGGCACAGTTGTAGTGCATATATGTCTCAGCACTATGACCAGATTTCAATTTCGGTTTCGTGCAGTTTCCTGATCAAAAATACGTTAGTCAGGTGAAAGTAGAGTGTTGTCCAGTTTGAATCTGCCAAGCAGCTTTGGTTTTCTCCTGGTACTCCGGTTTCCCAGCCTCCTGTAGTAACACTTAAGCCGTGAGGGGTGGCCCTGACTTGACCACTAGCATGGACAGCTTTGTCAGCTGATAGAGTTATTCGGTACAAATATAAACTTTACATACTTACTTAAAAGTTCATAAGGGTTTAATTATGTCACTGAAAACAAAACAGTTCACAACAGGAACAGAAAGAGACAGATATCTTAAGTACTTTCATAAACTGAAATTTCTAATCACCCATGCCCGGTAGTCAGTGCTAGTGATGGTCACGCGAACGTGAACCTCTCTTCAGTTGAACTCTTCCTAAGCCGTTAATCTCGGCTGACCAGCATGATGAAAGCACAAACGCAACGCACAAGCAAAATTTCCAAGTGTTCTGGCGTAAATGAAAAGAAAGCACAAGCAGGAGATAAAAAATCTTCTGTTTTCTATTTTGTATTGTTATTATACTTGCATAAAAGTGGTTATGTTTATACTGTGTGTTGGTGATAATGTCGATGTCTCTCAGGAATACCTACTCTGTCCTATCGTCTTTTTTGAAATTGTGGCAGCGCTTACTTAACTCGTGTGACCAGACTTTAGATCAATATCAGGATATCCTAAGTGAGTCATCAAACCTCTCATCCCTGCGGTTTTCTGCCGCCCTCGGACTTGAGCCTGGAAGAAATTATTTAATGACACGAAAATCGTCGTCCATACAGTAATAATTGTAGTGTGTCAATTACCAGAAACTATTTTCTGTTTAAGTTTTCTCATAAATATGTTTTCACCGTCGTAATCAGAACGTACACGAACACATGTTTTAATGTAAAACAGTCACACTGTCACACGACTAAAAAGACATTCCAAAACATCCTTTAATGCCCCACAAACAGTTCTCGCAACTCTGAATTTTTTAGGGTAGAAGACCATCAATGTGTCTACGATATTATATTATGAGAAATTTCGTGACAGGAAACCAGGTGAAAAAATAACTGTTCGATAAAAATACAAAGACCTTTGTGTAATCACTTAACTTTTGACACAATAAGAAAGAACATGGCAAAATATAAATTTCCTCAATCAAACTATTCAAAGTATTAAGAAGCAATATAAAGATTACTCAAACTTCATTCCAAAACTGAAATAAAAAAATTTTGCTCGGTCATTCATCACTTTATCCTTCCCCTCTGGCTCTCTTTCTGTCGCCTGCATAAACGTCACACAGCAGATCATCTGTATAAACCAAATATCAGAGTCTCCAATTTTTGGTGTCTTTTGCGTTCTTGCGAATCTGCACTGTTTCAGTTTGTACACAAATACGTTTAGTTATAATATTTAAATATTCATGCCCTTTCATATCAATATATACTAAATAAAGCTACGTAATTATAAGGATTTGACTTTCGTGAATCTTCCCTATTTTTTCTTGATAAACGAAATTCTCCATCTTCGAAAGCTCTCTTAAAAAGTTCGAGAAATTGACATTCCACTTTTTTTCTTGTGAATTATACACAAATTCTTTAACGATATTTGCTTTGGAAATCCTTACGTTCAAAACATAGAGTCAAAATAATAACCAGACTTTCCTGCATCATCGGGCAATGGTGTCGTCTTTAGACAATGTAATACATCAATGTAATACACGATGAGAGTGTATTACATTACGTGTACGTATAATATGTATAACATTTAATACTTCTTAATATTGTTCCAATACACGGTGAAAACTTAGACTAATTGTATTTTTCCGTCATTCTGCCGCTGGGCTATTATAAGCGATGTTGTTTCCCAAGCGAATATTACTGATAGATGACTTACATAGCAGTGCTTAAATACGTTCCAGTACGATTTTTAAAAAGTATCTTCGCTGCATCTTTAGTGTGACCAGTCAGAAGTTTTTCTTCTCCACCCATTCCTCATCACCGCTTTCAAAATGCTCTTCACGCTGCATGCAGGGGCGTAAATTCATGTAAAAAAGGCTAGGGGCATATTTCTTAAAAACAAGACCGTTTCACAAAGAGTCAACTGCGATGACGCGGGGAAGACAATCACACAGACGTAGCTTGTAGCTGGCTGATATGTAATTACTGACGAAGTAACCAACAGAAAACAAGGCAGGGAAAATATAATATTTCAACGAATATATAGGAATATTGCATTAGATACTCTCAAATTCCTTCGAAATTCTCAAGTTCAAAAGTAGGAGGGATGACAACGAGAATTATCCACCTTTGTCAAAAGGTTGGTGGAATACATCCCCTTTATTTCAACCATGATTTACTGCGTTTGCTGTGGGATATTTGCATGCACATAGAGATTGACAATTTGAGTAATACTCTTCCGAAAACCATAATCGACGGTAATGTACACTTTTCCTAAATTTTTAAGTTTATTGTAAAAGAAAAGCTTCAACATGAAAAACAAGAATCCAATGTTTACTTTTTAACTTAAATTAACAGTGGTGGCTACACGAAGAGACAAATTTTTCCACCGAAAAGCTGGCTAACAGACCTTGAGATATAAAAAAAGAAAAATTTGGAAGCGGTTTGTATTCATTTCTAATTTGCTTAAATGTCGCATCGCCAGTGCACGAAGAGATGTAATTTGTAGGGAGGTTCCCTACCAATGACCATAGCCAGATTGTCGCTAAAGATTTAACTCGTGGATTTGATGCAATTTATTTTTGCATACAATTTTTGAGCTGTCACGTCTCCTGTGCTTGAGCGGCAACATGGGCGATTTTTTCCTCGTACTTTGGTGACGTAAAAAGTTGAAAATCACCTATGCAATCGAAAATCACGCCCGGAATCCACGATACCCTAATCTTGCGTTAAAAGCACTAACCTGACCTGACAACCTGCACTGACAACCTGCCATGCAACGAACAAATCGACTGGCATTAGTCCGTTACAACTCTGTTGACCACTTTCATTCATAAGCAAAACGACCCATCTGCAGGACAACTTGAAAGTTCCGAAGTTCAACAGATTAAATGATTCACGTAATTCTTTTGTTTGTAAGTATTTTTCCTTCAACAGGGGAGTAACTGGAAGTGGTCTATATGTTCAAACCAGGTTTTCATACAGGTGTACAAAAGACGTGACAACATGGTAAAAACGTCAGTGACCAGGTTGACTTGGTCTCATAAATCATTTTCCTTTTTGCCACGTTGTGACTTCGCTTAGACAACAAAACGAAATCTGTTTGTTAATTATATATTCCAAAGGATACATTGAAAT
Source organism: Heliopora coerulea (assembly GCA_030142905.1). Taxonomy (NCBI): domain Eukaryota; kingdom Metazoa; phylum Cnidaria; class Anthozoa; order Scleralcyonacea; family Helioporidae; genus Heliopora; species Heliopora coerulea. Next base: position 1,196,228 of record JASJOG010000061.1, on the reverse strand, counting down.
TTCCCTTGGCTGTTATATCATAACGACATTCGTAGCCAATTTTCCATTTTGTTTTGCTGAACTAAATTTTAGTAAAAAGTCCAAGCAAACCCGACTGTTTCCACTAATCATAAGTTGGTCAGGATACATGCAAAAGTAAGTAGCTTGTCTCTCACTTCTGCCTTAATCTAGTGTTGCAATTTATCGTTTCAGGAAATGGGGAAGGGTGCATCACCCTCGATAATAGCCAATAGAAAGTTAATTCTTACCCAACCTATCAAGGTATCAATCAGGAAAATGGAATGTGTCATGCCATTGGTCAACCTGGAGTTAATAAGCAAACGTAATTGTAAAATATTGAAAGGAAACTAGTGTGAGAAATTTATTGGCACGTGAGAGATTGCAAGTTTCGATTACGTTCGACGGAAGTATCATTTCATTTCATTAGATTTTATTGGCACTGAGGTAAGATACTTAAATCGTAGTTGCCATCTAGTTAAGGATTACCAAGAGGTTATAACTCGAAATCTCCGTCTCGAGGAAATTTGAACACTCTTTGTATATGGCTGATTTAATATTTAAGATTACTAAATGCGACCCAGAGCAGTGCAATAAATGTAGAAATTTACAAGCAACATCACTGGTCGCGTTCAATAAAATTCTTACATTAAATCCGGTACGGGAGTGTTTCCAGTGGGATATACATCCCAGTGTTAAGTCGAGGCATACCAATATTTGTCTGAATTGTAGTACCATGATAGATGTTTACAAATCCGTGATATTAGTAATATAAATACTGGAATAAAACACTAAGAAAAACCGATTTTGTTGGATAATCTTACCACTTCAAGTGAGACAAAAAAATCGAGATACCTATCTGGTTAGTGCATTTAGAAATTTCAAGTTAGACATACACTTATCTTATTCGACAAATTCTGATTCCTCTTGTGAAGTGGCTTGTTTTCATTGACGCAATTAGGCGCATGGGATCTTTACGAATAAGTTCTGAATAGACAAGAGAGGTGACTGAAAGAAAAATTGACTTTCATTTTCAGTTAATTACTTGTCAGTGGAACACTAAGGTTTAATAAGTAAAATGATATTTGATGAGATTCTGAAGTTTTCATGATTTGCGAGGCAGATTTCAAACATTTAGCATTCCTTTAATCAGTTTAATTATCCATTGTATATACTTTATTATCATATACGATTGTGTTGTATACGAGATAATGACAGAAGTCTCCAGGAGGTATTGCTACTTTGGTGAGCCATACTTCTTTATTACATACTTCTTTATTAAATTCTACACTGTATGGCCAACTGCGTAGCAGTCTAACTTTCTGTAAAACCCCAAGGCCGGATGGTCGGTTTTGAATTCCTCAATTGAAATGAGGATAATTCACATGAGTGAATTCCTAATTCACTCATGTGAATTACTAATACACCTGCACAATACAAATGTACGCTCCACGATTTACTCTGAAACTAAAAACTCATACTCATTCACTCAACTCTACATGGCATACCATTAGCATAGTCATGTCACGCTCACAATGGCCCACGGCTAAAAGCCCGTTCCATCATTAACAGTTTCACTCCCAATCGTTAGGCAATCACAACTACACAACTCTAACACCAGTGTGATTCCAATTACCTGCTCTAAAACCAAAAAAACAAGGAGGGGTTGAGCTCAAAATAGTTAATCACATAAGCCTGGATGAACAATCGGATGCCTTGTTCACTCAAGTAATGCAAACGAAAGTACAAACACAAGACTAAAGAGCCTTTGTTTCGCTTTTGTATTGCTTTCATGGTTGCGTAGGTTATGGCATTCATACCTTGTGTTTGTGCTTATATTTGCTTTATTTGTTCCCTCAGGAATACTTAGATTGTCATATCTTTTGTTTCGACCTCATGAATGACTACATTTTAGATCACATAGGTATACGTAAGCATGATGACAGAATCTGTGTCAAGGGAGTCTTACACCCAAAATATCAAATTTTCGGAGAAAATTAAAGTTCTTCTCCACGGTGACCTTGAACGATCTCCAGAATTTTTTTGATGACCTAGACCCTGACTTTGAGCCCAGAATATTATGAAAATATTGAGCACATAAAAATTTTCCGTAGATTATTCCTGAAAATGCTGGAAGACTACAAAGTTCATTCAGCATACTTAATATTAAATTTTAAATCAGCTTTTCTCGAGTTGTTGAAGCTGCTTAAAAGCATCTTTATAAAACGTAAATTAAGTTTAACTTTTTACAGATCGTATCCATCTTTCTAACACAGATAGCAAAAATAACAATTTAGGAACTGAATCTATAAAATTTAATTTATTGTTGAAACACTTCTTAATGTTGACCATATTATAGTAACTATTTCTGACACTCTGAGTGTTTTCTATAAGAATAAGAAAAAGTCTCAAAAAGTCTAAAAATAGACGTCTTTTAGGTTTAACACCTAGAGTATCTCCCTTCAAATGCACCAAAACCTATATAAAACTTCACTAAGCATTTGGTTGAACTCTATCAGGCTTGAAGTGGGAAGACTATTCCATTGTTATTCTATTCTATTGTTTGTGCTCCATTATTTTGGTTACCATAACAACTGATCAATTTAAAAGATCATTTTCACAGTTCAAATTTAATTTACCACAATGCCTTGAAATTACTTCTCCTAAATTCTTAAACACAGAAAAATCTAATTTTAAAGTGTGAGACCACCTTAATTTAGAGGACTTTCATTTAGTCGACCAAGAGTTCTTACTTTATAAGCTAGATCTAACACGATGTAATAAGAACTCGAGATTTGAATTCAAAAGTGTAAATAAAAAAACGAAATTAGAGAGAATTTGACTTTTTGTCCCAACGTGGAAATTGGTGTTTCTCAGGGTTCCATGTTTTAATAGACCATCGCGTTTTGTTATGTAGAAGTGTACTCAGGCGAAAATGTCATATGAACTGTTCAATAAGTATGTATGCAAATTACCTTGCTAGATATTTGTACAGGTAACATGCTACTCGAAAAAATTATCACACATGAGCAATGGCGTAGCCATGAGTGGGGGAAGTGTTTGATGGATTAAACCACACACCTCCCGCATAGCTTCAACGATCTTGAGTTTCCAGTTCAACAGTGAGTCATAAGAGAAAATTACAATCTAGCAAGCTTTAATCTACGAGCTGGACACAACTTTCGACGTCTAAATAAATTGTCAATACGCATTATCTGAAGTGCTAAAGTGTGGATGTAAATGTTTGGGCAGTTGTCAGCAGTCAAAATTGTCATTGTTTTTCGGCATCAAAACATTCTCCCTAGTGGTGTTTGAAGGTGTTACAGTCGATTGCATTTGCTGGCGAACGCTGCCAATAGAATCATTCGTCTATTTCTGTTTTACTAGGCCAAAACATGGCACTTGAACTGCACAAACGTTTCAAGCCATATATTTCCCTTCTTCTTGTCGATTAAAATATTCAATACGAAATACGAAAATGAATCTTTCAAATTGAACCCCGGTAAACCCAAATTACACCCTGCTTTTTTAAAGCTTTGTTAAACACCTGAAGGCTGGAGTCCCCAAATGGGTACTAACTCAGTGATTGACATTGTGATAACCTGGGTATACCCCGACGGATTTACAATGCAATGGGCTTGGCATGGGTGGGACCGCAATCATTTACATTGCGATAGCCTGGGTGCAACATCAGTGTTTTATACTGTAATAACCCTGGTGCAACTCCAATGACTAACATTGCGATAACCTAGGTAAAACCGCAGTGATTTACATTGAGATAGCCTAAGTAAGACCCAAGTGATTTACACTGCAATAACCTGGGTGTATCCTCAGAGATTTACAATGCAACGAGTATGGCTGCAAGCCCAGTGATGTACATTGGAGATAATCTCGGTACAAACACAGTGATTTAAATTGCCATAATATCGGTACAACCTTTGTGACTTACATTTCCATAATCTCGATGGAACCGCAGTGGTTTACATTATCTGAGCGTAACCCCAGTTATTTACAGTGGCGATAAGGTGGATACAACATTAGTGATTTACATTGCAATAATCTGGGTGCAACCTCTAATGATTTAAATTGCTATACTCTCGATGCAACCCTAGAGACATACATTGCTGTAACCTTAGAAGAACCCCAATGATTTACATTGGCGATAACCTTGGTACAATTCCAGTGATTTACCCATGCGATAACCTGGACATAACTCCAGTGATTTACGTTGCAATGACCTGGGCGCAACCCCAACAATTCTCATGGCTATAACTCGACAGCAATGTCGGTGATTCACACTCGTAAATGAGTTACACCTGCTACACTCGGTGTGCAGCCTCAGTGTTGTTTAGACTTGCTTAGAGGTAATCAAGGCAAGGGGTCCTTGTTGAGGCTTAACTCCTTGGGGTGTGGGGAGCAGGAAAGTTGCAGTCCCCTTGTCGGTTAATTTTAGCTCGCCACAGGGAACAATTGGCAAATTTGAGGGGGGGAACCACTAGAAAAAATGATAAGCCTTTTGTTTTCTTCGAACAAGAAAAGATTAGAGTAAATTATTTTTTCTCGCCATATTAGCGAAAGAATTGTATAATGACACTTCTTTAAAGGAAGAGTAGAAAGACAGGTTTTTTACTTTAAGCCGCAAATTGTGAAAAGTAATCAAAAATAAGTTACATGAATTGTTGAATGTTGGCTTCAGCCCGCTTGCTATATCTGAGAATGAGACCTGATTTGATGTTCTCCCAATGATTACCTTAAAATGTCAGAACGTATAATATTATAAAAAACAAATCTCATCATGGTAAATACTTTGGACGAATTTTGTCACTTGCGTTGAAGTATAGTGAAACTCACTCCTTACCACGCTCGTTCGGTTTATGAAAGATCACAACTCATTGATTAAAATTGCTCCCAGATATTTATCATAAGGTAATCTGTATGACTGACCAGAAAAGATGGTGGAAATTGAGTTATCGGTCCACAAAACAGACCAGATTGGTCAGTAAAGGAAGTAATAAGTGTGGACACATACCCCTCTTAAAGTCGTTCTCCTTAAGCCACGTTTGGTCAACTAATATTCTTTGCGAACCTTCCAGTAAACCTTGTCAATCAGATTTGCTCTGGTATTTTCCCGGTTCGATAGGCCGGTCATGTTGGAAAATACATTGTAAGAGGGATAGTAAGGGTTAGGGGGCGATGGCTTCTCGTATCCTCGAAATCCGTTTGTGAATCGGTTAAGTATTTGGCTCAAATTCCAGCTATAACATCACGTGTTAAAAGCAGTACTAGAGTTGAACCTTTTGCTTTCTTTTCTATTTCTTTAAACTGATATTTTGCGGTACTCTGGCGTTTCTAGTCGGTAAGAATGTGGAACACTATCGGCTTATAATTAAACACAGTAGAGATTTCAATGCTGCAAATCATGTCTTGAGCCTGCCATGAGTATGGCATTTGGCAGCGGTGTCTATTTTACTAAGTTTCAAAAATTCTTCCAAAAATTCTTTCAAAAATTTGATTGACGGATGTAGGTTCTGATCGATGGAATATCCGATAAAATTCGAAGAAAGGGTGCCGGTGATTCCTAACTTCTACTCCTGGTGTCCTGGACCCATCTCCAACCCCCTCTAGGTGTTCTGATAGTAAGAAAGCACATCGCAAGGTAATCGTCCCTTGACTAGACGAATGGTAGAAAACTACCAGGGCTAAAGTAGCGCTACCTGGGATGGGAGAAAATGAAGTGTAGCTTTGCCGTGTGGTGAGGTATTGTTCTGTGTAGTAATTATTATTCATTTCTCTGTAATATTCGAAATATCAGATCAATATGTGAGGATATGACTTATGAACTTATTTGTTTAAAGAAGTGGTAGAAAATCTGATCTTAATAACTATCGTCCAAAATCAATTTTACGAACAAAAGCAAAAGCCTTAAAAAGAATTATTCATTATTAGTTTTACAAATGCTTGACCATTAACAATTCAGTTACAAAATGGCAGTCCAGATTCAGATCGTTAGTTACTATCACAGTTTTTGTCTTTGTTTACATTTTTCCTGCCCTGTCAAATTTATGACTTCCTGTTCACTTTACTTTGAATTGCCTCGTCTTTGATCTTCTGTCACATCTGTTTTTGTAATAGTTTAGGATACTTAACGCGAGTAAATGAATTCTTCGGAAATGCTTTTACTTTATTCCTTTTTTGGCTCTTTTTGAAGTTATTTGCAGGGCCACGTTATTCATCACCCGACAAAGATTCACCACTTTAATTACTTAACAATTATTCGCCGAAGGAGAAGTGAATATTGTTTAATTATTCCCGAGATGAAGTCGATGGGATTATCCAATAATATTCACTCAATCTGAGGAGAACAATTGTTTTAGTACAGTCACACAGGTGATTATTTGAAAAAAAGGACTGAACTAGCACTTTTAAAATCTCCTCGGTCTCACTGACAATAATAATCGCCATCTTGTTTCTGAGCCTTCACTGTAATAATCACCTGTCGGTGACTATTGGGATTTATGAGATAATTTTCTGGCCCGTCATCATAGAAGATCTTTGATAATCACCTGTGTAATTTTACCAACATAATATATTCACCTCCACATTGGTGAATAATTAATTAATAAATTTCTTGTCATATCATAAAAAAATGTATAGTTATAACGCTTGTGGAGCTTTTGTTTAAAACTCAGATACTTTTGAGGAGGCGACTGAAATACTATACTGTAGTAGACTAAGTTCTCGGGCGGGTGCTAAACGATGTGGTTGGAAAATTTTAAAAATCTAAAATGATCGGAAGACGATTTTTGGGTATTTGTTAATAAATTTTCGTGAAATATCTCCCTGCCCAACTTCTAAATCATTAAGATCTTTTCCGAAAATGTCCCCCTAAAAATTATTAATTTTTCCCAGATAAGAGAGGACATAGCTTCCCCAACACAGGACCTGTGGCCTCCTGCCACCACCCCCAGGATGATTATATCTTGTCCTAACCAGTCACGGATTAAACAATAGGCACTATAGTACGTGCCTAGGGCCCACGAAGATGTTTGTCTATGTGTCCATGTGGCTATGTTTTATTTTTTATTTACTAAGTACCGAAACATTTATTCTCGAGGGATTCGTACTTTATAGCTTGCAAGTCTTACATAAGTTTTAACCGGGGTAAACTATTACAAGTAAAGACTATGAGAGTATTCAAACAGAGCGCAAAGGAATGAAAGGATTCTTGACCTCTTAGATGAAAATGTATGTTTTAAGTCCACAAAATATTGAAGATGAAGAAAAACGACATCTATGCCCTTGCTGTAACGTTTAAATATATGAAAAGCTCAAATTGACCATTGTACCAGCTTCCACGTATTCACAATTATTATTAGAGAAGTTATGGTGGGTAGAACCCCGCTGACTATGTGAGGTCTAGTAGTGGTTTTATGGGGGGACCCGTGGTGGTTATGCCTCCCCCGCTTCAATTGAAACAGCGTACACTCTGCGTTGGAGAAAAACTCAGTTGCAAAATGTTAGTTTAATAGTTCTGAAATTCAGCATCACGTAACCCACGCATTACGTGTGTGCACACTAGAAAGTACCAGCTGAGGTTAGGTAACCGTGTGGAGACTGGGACTGGAAGATTAAGTACTTTATTTACCTGAGAAGTTTCGGGAGAAAAAAATCTTTGGGGCTTAGGTTAAAATGTAACCATTGGTAACACATCCTCCATTAGATTTAGAGTTAGAATTTGGGTTAAGATTAGGGTTAGGATTAGGAGGGCGTCCCCCTCCCAATTTACATGTAATGCTAATAATAGAACTAGTCTATTACGTAAAATAAAAATAAGTGATATGCACAATACGCGAAACAAAATTATGATAAAATCGTTCTCTTACGTATGAGATTCCCGCCTTGTTATTCATTTGCTACGATTTTGATAGTGCTAGTCCATGGCATCATACAACTCGATTCGCTCCCCCTCCCCAACTTAAATTTATTTGGAATAAGGTGCGTTTTTTCTTTAGTTGTACAGTGGTTAAGAATACTGTTAGCTTGACACTTTCCTGTCCGAGATGTCTCTCTTTGAGGAGTAAAGTTGTCTAGAATTGCACAGGGTAAAAGTGAGAAATCGGGTATGGATCGGAGAGAGTTAATCCTAAAAATAATAATTCTGGTGCAAAAAGTAATCTCAAAAGGAATATCAAAGCCCAGCAAAATATCTTTACGAAAGCCATCGAGTCGGACACAGAAGTAAATCGTAATATTTAATAAAGTTCTAACGTTTCGTTGTATTAATCACAACATCATCAGAGAGTAATTTACATAACTGCCTAAAGCCTAAGTATATAGTTACAAGGTGTAATAATATTCATGCATTAACCAATCAGAGGACGTACTAAAAATAAAAGTTACAGGTATGAGAACACAAGCAACATGGAAGAGTAAAGAAGAATTATAAAAGGAAAAGTGGTGCTGAGCCAATATTGGCATTTAAAGAGGGTTTAAGATTGCGAATGAGTAGACTTTCTCGTAAGAGAAGTTCGGACTCAAAAGGACAGGAAGAAAGGATTTTAAAATCATCAAAGGAGACTGGGTGACCCGTGTCACGGTGGTGTGAAAGAATAGTGGTGAGGGGAGGGTTAGTGCGCTTTTTACCTGTGAGAGGTGAGATTCCCATATGGTCAGATACGCATGTATGGAGGTGCCGGATGGTTTCTCCGACATACGAAGCTCCGCAGCTTCGACACGTAAAATGATAAACTACATGCAATCTTAAGCGTAGAGGAATCTTGTCTTTAAAAGAGAAGAAATGTAAAAGTCTAAGCGACGGGTGAGCAACACACCTGATGTTGATGTGAGGTAAAGCGGATGAGAAAAGTTTTTTTATCTGAGTTCGGATATGAGAGAAATGTTGCCCAGTAAATGGTAAAGAGAGGTAAACAACACGTTTGGGAGCTGTAAGCAATTTAGTTGATTTGGAGAAGACTTTGTGCCGAAAGGAGGCGATACACCTGTCAAAAAGTTTTACCGGATAACCATTGTCAATAAAAATGCGTTTTAGTTTTTCTAGTTCGGTATGAAAAATAACGTAAGTAGAACAAATGCTGAAACAGCGGTTAAGTAAAGAGAAAATCAGACCCCTTTTGTGGGAAAACGGAATAAAGGAATCAAAGGAAGTAAGAAGACCTGTAAAAGTGGGTTTGCGGTAAACATTAGTTGAAAAGCAACCATTGGAACGGACAATATTGATGTCTAAGAACGGCAAGGATTTGTTGACTTCTAATTCATGCGTAAATTTTATTTTGGAATGCCTAGAGTTGAGATAATTGAGGAACGGAATAACGTGATCGGGAGAACGAAATAAAATGAAACATTCGTCAACATAACGACGGTAAAACAACGGTTTAAAATTAGACGGGCAATCATTAAGCCAAACAGACTCATAGTGAGAAAGAAAAATATCTCAACACTAGGCATTCCAAAATAAAATTTACGCATGAATTAGAAGTCAACAAATCCTTGCCGTTCTTAGACATCAATATTGTCCGTTCCAATGGTTGCTTTTCAACTAATGTTTACCGCAAACCCACTTTTACAGGTCTTCTTACTTCCTTTGATTCCTTTATTCCGTTTTCCCACAAAAGGGGTCTGATTTTCTCTTTACTTAACCGCTGTTTCAGCATTTGTTCTACTTACGTTATTTTTCATACCGAACTAGAAAAACTAAAACGCATTTTTATTGACAATGGTTATCCGGTAAAACTTTTTGACAGGTGTATCGCCTCCTTTCGGCACAAAGTCTTCTCCAAATCAACTAAATTGCTTACGGCTCCCAAACGTGTTGTTTACCTCTCTTTACCATTTACTGGGCAACATTTCTCTCATATCCGAACTCAGATAAAAAAACTTTTCTCATCCGCTTTACCTCACATCAACATCAGGTGTGTTGCTCACCCGTCGCTTAGACTTTTACATTTCTTCTCTTTTAAAGACAAGATTCCTCTACGCTTAAGATTGCATGTAGTTTATCATTTTACGTGTCGAAGCTGCGGAGCTTCGTATGTCGGAGAAACCATCCGGCACCTCCATACATGCGTATCTGACCATATGGGAATCTCACCTCTCACAGGTAAAAAGCGCACTAACCCTCCCCTCACCACTATTCTTTCACACCACCGTGACACGGGTCACCCAGTCTCCTTTGATGATTTTAAAATCCTTTCTTCCTGTCCTTTTGAGTCCGAACTTCTCTTACGAGAAAGTCTACTCATTCGCAATCTTAAACCCTCTTTAAATGCCAATATTGGCTCAGCACCACTTTTCCTTTTATAATTCTTCTTTACTCTTCCATGTTGCTTGTGTTCTCATACCTGTAACTTATTTTTAGTACGTCCTCTGATTGGTTAATGCATGAATATTATTACACCTTGTAACTATATACTTAGGCTTTAGGCAGTTATGTAAATTACTCTCTGATGATGTTGTGATTAATACAACGAAACGTTAGAACTTTATTAAATATTACGATTTACTTCTGTGTCCGACTCGATGGCTTTCGTAAAGATATTTTGCTGGGCTTTGATATTCCTTTTGAGATTACGTTTTCCGCCTAGTCAATCCATAGCTGGTGCAAAAAGTCCTTAAATTTCATCTAAGGAACTAGCTGGAATTCTTCAATTTAAATTGATTAAAGATTAATTAGTACTTAATAGACTTACTCTGAATCTATAAAGGTTTTATTTCATCAAGTTAGCCGTAACGATATTTGAAGAACTGAAAACTTGGGTGAGTTGTTTGAAGCCCTGATAATTTATTTGACTGACAAGATCCATTGTATCAATTGTTTGAACTAGGTAACTTTAATTTTCTCGAACGAACTACAACATATCCTTTAGATAGCTCAACTTGAGACACACGATTTTGCTTCGGCAGTTCTTAACATGGTTACCGCTGGTTACTCTCTGGGGCTAAACCATGCGATAAGTTATCCGGGTTTCGAACATCGGGCTCCAGGTAAGAAACCACCGGTAAACTACATTTCCTGTTTATTGTCCTCAAGACCATTCATCTGTCATTTTTGTTAAAATGTTACTGCCAACGTTTCTAAAATGCTGACTGTACCTATCTTCCCGCTGGTTTGCTTTCCTAAGCCACTCTATTGAATTCCTGTCTAGTCACTGTGTAACATATGCAGGCACGTAGCTAGGTTTTAAATTGGGGGGGCAGCACTATTTTTGGGGGGCAGTTGTCGACGTAAGCTGAAAACCCAGACTACTCAGTGACTACTTCATGTTGTCAAATGTAGTGGACTTGGTATAACGTTACAAAAATAGGTCAGAATGGTCAGCGAAAAAATATTTTCCTTAAGATATTTTAAAAATCTATCGGATTTTGGCATATTTAAATTATATTTGAAACCACTTCAGAATTTTCTTTGGGGAGGCCAGGACAAATATTTTTTTGGGGGGCGATTGCACCCCCGCGCACCCCCGTAGCTACGTGGATGAACATATGGTCCCGTAACAAATTACTAAAGACAGGAAATCTGTTCAAAATCCTGTGATGTACCAAACACAAGAGAGTGGATTTGACAAATGCGAAAACACGGAGAAATGTCTCCGGAAAACGAGGTGAAACTGAATTTCTTTTGTTGCTCTTTATAGGGTTTGATTAAAGGGTAAACGTTCTCTCTAGTATTCTATATACCTGCTGATACAAACTAATATTTTTGCAGAAAATTTGTATAAAATATCACAGCCAGGTTATCGAAAATGTTCAGGACACCTATTTTCTGTAGGTCCAATTTCTACAACCTCTCTCTCCTGGGTTCGTTCTTGGTCACTAATGACATATGAAGTTACGTCTCCCCTCTGTCCTTTGTCAGCGCCTGTAGGTGCACCAGTAAGTCCCACAAACAAGAAGCAAAGGTGTAACGTGTTTAATATCAAGCAACCAAACTAGCTAAAATAAAGTTCACCCGAATGCAAACCCAAAACCCCACTATTTATAACTCCTAGCAATGTAAATTACCATGAATATACAATATGAATAATACTAAAAAGGTCACTAACTCCTTATGTGGATTATTGTTATTATGATGCAAATAATATATATTGTATATCGTCACATCCCTTTTTGTTCCAATAAGAACTCTGCGTCTTTTAACTAAGCAAAATAAAATATTTTTTCCGCTTTTACAAAATTCCAAAGTTAACTAAATACTCTTTGTCAGGGTTGAAATCGATCTGGTGACTTCCTCACTCGAGTAGTTCTTCTTAAAAATGGCTGGTTGATATTTCCAGAACTTGGAACAGACTCATCGTTAGACTTTGGGACTACTACTGCTGCCATCGTCCGCTTAGGCTTCTCCAGTTCGTAATCAGGATATCGTTGCCATTCTCGATTACATTGACGTTCTGGGGTTTTCCTTTGATCAATTCTATTCCGTCTGTATCTCCGATTTTTGCATAGCACTTCAGACGACCGTGGACCAACTTGCTCCATACAAATTGCTTGAGACCACTTCTGTTCTCCAGGTAGTCTTACCCGAACCATAACTCCGGCCTTTAATAACGGTAACCCATGAGCTTTCACATCATAATTTCTTTTCTGCGTCTCCTTGGCACGTTTTAAGCAAGTGGCAACTATCTCTTTTGCAACCACTTGAGGGGATAACTGATCCGTTGTTGTAGGAATACGGGTTCTTGTTCTTCGAGAAAACAATTTCCGCGAAGGACTAGCGCCATCTCTTTCACTTGGGGTGTTTCTGAAATCCAACAATGCCAAATGCACGTCCAACTTCGACAACATTGCTTTCTTCATGATCAACTTACAGGTTTTCACAGCATTTTCTGCCTTTCGATTTGACTGTGGATGCAAAGGCGAAGACGTTTGATGTTTAAATCCCCAATTATTCGAAAATTTCTCAAACTCACCACACGAGAATTGAGGACCGTTGTCCGTAATAACACTCTCTGGAATACCGTGTCAACTAAATTGCTCCTTTAACTCCTTAATGACTACTGTACTGGTTGTGCTCGTTAAATGATCTACTTCAACAAAATTAGAAAAGTAATCAACTGTTAACAAGTAATTTCTGTTGTCAAGAGTAAATAAGTCAATTCCGACCTTAGCCCAGGGTCGCTCAGGGACATCCTCGGATAGCAGAGGTTCTTTACACTGTTTTGGTTGATAAGACCTACACACCGAGCATATGGACACGAAGTCTTTAATTTGAGTCGACATTCCTGGCCAATACAAACTTTCTCGAGCCCTTCGAAGGCAGGCTTCGATTCCAAGATGTGAATTGGAGCCATTTAATAACATCTTCTTGCAACGCATGTGGAACTACAATTCTTCCAAACTTGAAGATGAGACAATGTTGATAGGATAGTTCATCACGAAGTGAATAGTACGGATAAACATCAGAAGGAATGTATTGCCGTGGTGTTGGCCAACCATTCTCAATATAGTCACGAATCTTCTGAAGTGTCTGGTCAGTAGCTGTTTCACGTATCATATCGTTGAGCTTCTTGTCTTCAATTGGTACTTCTGCTACCAAGTTGATGTCTTTCCAACTGAACACTAAATTCTTCTTTTTCATCTGCTTCCTCCGACACATCATCTTCCTTTGTACGGTATGCACGGGACAGAGTATCTGCGATAAACAATTGCGATCCTTTTTTGTACTTGATCATTAGGTCGTATCTTTGTAAGCATAGATACATCCGCTGTAACCTCCTCGGAATTTCTTGAAATGATTTTGTCGCAATTTGTTCTAATGGCTTATGATCCGACTCCACGGTGACGGATCTTCCATACACATATTGGTCAAAGCATTCACAAGCGAAGACAATCGTCAAAAGTTCTTTTTCCAACTGTGCATAATTTCTCTTTGGATTAGACAATGCTCTTGAAGCGTAGTGAATAGGTTTTCCTTCCTGAGTTAAAACAGCTCCCAGCCCTCCTTGCGATGCATCACACTGGATGGTAGTTTCTTTCTCAGGATCAAAAAACTCAGGACGGAGCCTCTGTTATTCTTTTCTTTAACTCGCTCCAGGCTTTCTCATGACAATCATCCCAGTGCCAATTCACATCTTTCTGCACCAGCTGTCGCAAAATTTCACTCATCGAGGATAAGTTTGGCAAAAACTTCGCCAAATAGTTAATCATTCCCAGTGCTTTCCTCAACGACTTTACATCGGATGGAGTGGGCATATTCACAATTGCGTCCACTTTCGTTGGATCAGGGATTAATCCTTGCGATGACAGAAGATGACCCATGAATGGAACTTGTTTCAGGCGTAGCTTGACTTTTTCTGGTTTCAACTTCAGGTTTCTCTCCCGGGCTCTCTCCAAGAAGCCAACGAGGTTCTTGTCATGGTCTGCCACAGCCTCTTGGACAGTACAACCACACCCAACGACAAGAAAATCGTCCATGATGACTTCATCACCGTGTAAACCCTCAATAAACTAGTGAGCTTTTCATTGCCAAACTTCGGGGACAGATTTTATTCCAAATGGCATTCTATTCCAATAGTAACGGCCAGACGGAGTATTAAAGGTCGTCAGCTTACATGAACGTTCCGATAGCCTCACTTGCCAAAAACCCGACTTTGCATCAAACACGGAGAAAATTTTGGCGTTAGGCATTCTTGTTGCGACTTCTTCTAGCGTTGGTAATTGATAATGGCATCGTTAATTGCTTTGTTTAAATCACGAGGATCGATACACACACGGACTTGGTCATTTTTCTTAGGAACTACGACCATAGATGACACCCATGGTGTTGGCTCAGTTATTCTAGTTATGATGCCTTTCCTTCCGATTTCTCGAGCTCTTCTCTAACCGTTTCACGAATGAAGATAGGAATTCTTCCAGGTGTATGTACCACAGGTGACTGTTCTGGATCAACTTCTATATTGTAATCTCCTGGTAAACAGCCGATACCATTAAAAACGTCACGATACTCGCGAAGAATTTGCTCCTTTCCAATTAGATCGTTAGACGTCTAAACGTTTACTTGACACAAGTTACTCAATACTTGGGACTTCGGCGAACTGTCGCGGTCGATGATCTTCACCAACTCAAGTTGTTTACTTGTTTCTAAACTCAACAATGGTATTTCACAGTTCTCGACGACTAGAAATTGAACGCGATAACCATGACCTCCACGGTCTAATTGCATCTTTGTGGTTCCTTTGGGAATAACACGCGATTTATTATGCATGACCAACACATTTTTGGTAGTTTGAAGGTTCTGTCTTCCAAAATCGCCCATCACATGCTGATATTCTTTGAAAGGTAGCACATTACACGTCGCCCCAGTATCAATCTGAAACACAATGTCTTTTGTCTGGTTCACTTTGAATGTAACGAACGCTTGTCGGTCAGGGTTTTCCTTTACCAACATGTTGATATATAAATATTCGACATCTTGAGCAGCTTGAGTGACTTGATGAACTTTGTATGAAAGACAAACTTTCTCGAAATGTCCCATCTTACCGTACTTTCGACAACGTTGCTTCCAGGCTGGGCAATTTTCTTTCTTATTAATATGTCTACGACCACAAAATTTGCAATCCTTAAATTCTGTAGGCGTTTTGAATTCGTTGGGCGTCTCTCGTTTCTTTCTCAGCCAAGGGGTTGCTTCATTTTTCGACTTTCCGAACTGTTTTGTTCTTGAACCCTTCACAAAATTCGTATGAACTTCTTCGGTTGAGATTTCTTTCGCTTGAAAGTGGGTCAGTTCGCTAGACTTAAGTAATTTCGATGCATTTATCCAAATCAAGGTTCCGTTTTCCCCGCAGTTTTTCTCTGACACTGTCATCACGAATACCATAGACCAATCTATCATGAACTAGTGATTCTCGCAGTTCACCAAATGCACACGTCTCCGAGAGCTTTAATAACTTTGTTATGTACGCATCTAATGATTCGCCATTCTCTTGGTTCCGCTTGAAAAAATTGTATCGTTCAAATATTTCATTTCTTATCGGTACACAGCGTTCTTCGAATTTCTCTAGCACTTTTGCTATCTTAAAACTATCGCCTTCTGATTCCCACTGAAATGTGTCGTACATATCCAGAGCATCTCTTCCAATTACATTGAACAGGGCGGCGACTCTAATCTCTTCAGTTTTCGAAGCAATACCCGCCGCTATCTCGTAATATGACCATTCAAGCATAAAATTCTTTCAATTTTCTCCACGATGAGCTCGGTCTTTTAGATTAAGTGGTTCTAGCGGTTTTGTTGAGGTATTTGAAGCCATGTCGACTTTCTTTAACAGGTTCTACACACCTGACACCATGTAACGTGGTTAATATCAAGCAACCAAACTAGCTAAAATAAAGTTCCCCCGAATGCAAACCCAAAACCCCACTATTTATAATTCCTAGCAATGTAAATTACCATGAATATACAATATGAATAATACTAAAAAGGTCACTAACTCCTCATGTGGATTATTGTTATTATGATGCAAATAATATATATTGTATATCGTCACAAAAGGTACCATCACGATATCCTATACTTATTTTGAATTTGTTTTTTACCAACGTTACTAAATCCGGTAGACAAAGTAAAAACCGTAAAAGATCTAGTTTATTTTTCCCAAAGATTGGCAAAACTCAAATGCTGCAGCTGGAACATATATTAAAACTGAAATATCAGCTGAATTATCATTACGCCTTAAAAGTTGTTGTTAATTTACTGATAGGCAAACGTTCGCTGTGTGCACCTCCTGTTAAGGATGTTAATTTATTAAACACAGCTGGACGGCTTCTCATACTGAATTAAAATTTCCTTTGGCTTGTTTGTCATGTAAAGTGAAAGTGGCCTTTTTAGACATTGATTCGCCCACTCTGTTCTGGTATACATCCGGTGGCACAGAACATATCACCGAGTTAATCCCCAACACCGGAACAGTGTTCCCGTTGTAGGTTTATAATCCGCTACCATGTTATCAATCAAACTCAAGGAAGACACAAGAGTCGACTGCTGTGTTTTCAGCATATTTTGCATATCTTCACTGAACTACAAGGATATTTTCCGGGTTGCTTTCATAGGAATTTTAGTATATCTCAAGTTTCAAGTCCCATTTTACTTCTCATTTCGGTTTAATGATAATATTCATCGCTTTCTTAAACAACGGTAAGTTATTCAAGCTTGTACGAAAGTGTCAGATTTAGAGAAGACGTGTGCTGCATTACTGCAAGTTTGTCGCACAAACCTGTTCTTCTGTGACAAAATAAATCACAATATTTGCTTCCATATAGACTTGAATTCTTCGTTTTGAGATTTACTTTTGGACTATTCATTCTCACCGTAACTTAATGTCATCATTAATAATCTTTAATGATTGCTATAACGTATTGAGTATTATCACGAAAGAATATGTCAAGATAACGTTGGACTGACAATTGGAATACCGACATTGTAATAGATAACAGATGTGGTAGCAACGAGGATGCCTGTTTAGTTTATGAAGTTAACGAGATTGTTGACATTATTGTACTGTATTATCGCTTAAGGTACTGTTACGTTCAAGGAAACATATTAGTTAAATGTAATGGATGAAAGCGACTTCCAAAGAAGGCTTTGAAATAACAACTGTAACCCCGTTGCACGGCAAATTTTGGTCACGACACTGAAAATTAACCGTTCCGAGACCTACATATACAAAGGTGCTATGCACGACTAAATTTTAGGGCAAAGGAGCCAAATTTCAAGAAGTCCGCACTCTTTACCGAGTAAAAATGTGTCCAAAAATAACGGAACCTGGGCAAAAATTTTAGCCTTGCCGTACGCAAAATTCTAGCAGTAAAAATAAGGTTGGTGTGTCCATTTAACAGACCATGAAATCGAAAGAGCACGAGACTTGTTATCCTTGCTGGACAATTGCAAACTTAAGAAAAGTTTTCGGGATAAAAGTTATAACTAAAGTAAAAAAACGCACCAAATTTTGTCTTCTGTGACCAATATACATTTCAAATCCTGGCTTGATAGAAAATCAGCCAAACAGTTAATGAATACATCTATATAAAAACAATGCATTGGAGTGGGCCGAAAAGATTTTAGGATTGCGCTTTTTCCTGACAAGTGACGAAAGTCTGGTGGCCAAAATGTCAGGTACTTTGCACAGGTTGAAAAACAGCAGCAACGCTTGGGATTTGCTCCATACTTGGTTAATCAAGGAAATTTTGTTTATGATTTGTTTCACACGAATGAGATTTTTAATTCAATGAAGTCGACCGCATTTCAAAGGAACTTGATAGAATAACAACAAGAGGTTCACCTTTTGATACAAAGAAGTGAGCCCATCTTTTTATTTTCTTTGTGCGCTCTTACAATATTGTTCATTACCGTTCAGCGTTGACCACATTATCTTTCTGAGGCAATGACGTGCTGGTAGGGGGCCCAGGGGACCATGCCTCCCTTTGTGAAGATTTTTAGAGGGCGCCAAAAGCTTAAAGGGGGCGCCAAAAACTCCACGAAAAGAAGGAAAAGTGTTAGTCCAAATTTTCTCTGAATTTGTGAGACGTTAGCCAGAGAGAAACACGTCTAAACAAGCGTTTTGAATTACACTAGCTGTAGAATTAGATGAGAAAGTTCGCTCAAATTGCTGCAAACGGTGCTTCCGAGGTTCTAAATTTCATAACTTTTCGGAGGAGAACCCCGGACTCCCTTAAAATGTGTTCACTAGTTACAAGGAGGTGCCACATTCACTGTTGGCCACCCCTAACGAACAGAAGCCAGCACACCACTGTTCTGAGGTAGAACTATGACATAGTGATGTACTTGTGAGACATTAGTTGGGTTGATATATCAATAATTGATTTACTGGGAAAAATAAACCGTTACTTGAATTTTACGTTCAATTACTGGATTTCTTTCAATGTCATATAATTCCTGTATCTCACTCGTGCACACGTATGGCTTCATTGTCATGTTGTACTAGCGAGTGTAGTGCTCGCATCATCCAGGACATGTGGACCATACACTAAAACATGTTAGAGGAAATTTGATGCCCGTTTATCCTTACATTCTGTACCTCTCGCCACATTCAAAAGGCATTGTGTCTTCGGCTAGTCGCAACTGCCTTCAAAGACAAACACTTTAAACTATTTTCTCTAAAAATGCATCGGCAGGAAGATGTTCAGGGTAAGGAGAGATCCACTTAGCTCTACTGTCTTTTTGTTTAACCATCTTTTTTAATTAATTAGATTTAATGATTTTAGTTAATAAAACGTTTGTACTAGAATCTTAAGTGGAGTGGCAGCCCTCAGAGCCTTTCTGGTTCATACGCCACCACAAAAAGGACTTGTTGTTCACTTTAATTTATGACAAAAGTGCGTACCTGATAAGAAATAACCCCACATTGTAAGAACTACAAAAGTATAAAACGAGTTACGGTTAGGAGTAAAGGTAGTGTTACAAGATGCAACGGTTGGTGAAACTCGTCTCGCAATGCGTTGCGAGACAGGTTTAAGCGAAAGGTGCGACATGTTGCCATGTGTCATGAAACCTTTCTCGCAATGGCGTTGCAAGGCAGATTTCACAAATCACTGCATCGTGTAATGCTAGTTCAAGCATAAAAAGTAGTATCGCATCTCTATGTTGTGTATCCGAAGAAACGTCCAGAAGAAATACAGGGAAGGACTACTGCTGTGTTTCGACTATATTTTACATATTTTGAGTAAACCATTAGGAAGTTTTCCATGTTACTTTTGTAAAAGTGGTGGTGTACCTCTTATCTACAATTCACGTTTTCAACAGATTTTGGTTTACTCACATTCTTCCGAGCTTTCTTAAACAACGCTACGGTATCCATGCTATACATCTAGCACAACACTACAAAATTTGGAGGAGATGGATATGCTGCATTTATGAGTCTATTGTAGTCAAATATGTTGATCTGTTGGTAACTAAAAACATTTGCTTGAGTTCACTTTTGAATGCGCTATTTTTGTACTTTATTTCATCCAAATGATTTTCACCATAGCTTGTTGTCATTAACTAATTGTAGTCATTGCCAAGACATATACAGATGAATTTATACAGATGTAATCAAGAAAAATCCTGTTTTATAACGTTTGATTGTGAATTGAAATGAAGATCCCAGACAAGAACATAAATGTCACGATGACAAGGCCTGTTTCGTTTATTGATAGTATTATGGTATTGACATTATAGTATGATCTATTTCGATCGTTTAAAATGTTGCATTAAAAGAAACATCTAACTTGAACCAGAGATCAGATATGATTCCCAAGCAACGCTATGAAGTAACCGCTAGGTGTCCATTTAACAGACCGCGAAATCGAGTGTTTAAGTCTCTTTATTGCTACAGAATTACAAACTAAAGAAATGCTCTCCGGATACAAAGATGAAAAAAGCAACCAAATTGTATGTTTTATAACTTCATTCTATATTTCTGGAAAGATAGAAAACATGGCAAATTGTCAATGAATAGCACTAGCTGAAAATAATGCGTTGGAGTGGGTTGAAAATATGTTAGAATTGCATTTTGGTTTGACAAGTGATGAAGTCTGTTACTCAAAATGTCAGCTAATTTGTTCAGGTACTTTGTTCGCGTTGTGGAACAGCAGCAACGCCGTTTGATTTTCATTGATTACTTATTTAGTCAACATAATTTCGATAATAATTTGTTCTTCTCGAGTGAGATTCTGAATTAAATGGAGTCGAAATGATTTTAAACGAAACTGACAGCATAGCCATAGAAAGTCCACCGCTTGGCTTTATTTTTTGTTTTTGGTGTCAGTGAATTAATTATCGAGCAATTCACCAAGCATGTCGTCTGGTTTTGAGATAGGCAACTTTTTTTAAATTTCTGGCAGGAACCCAGAAAACATTTGATAATTTTGTTTTCGTTTAAATCCTCCGGTGCGAGTTCTACCTTGACTGGGTCGTCTTTTCTTTCTACCAACACCGATAAATATTAGCGGGGTCTTAATGTAGGCAGGTTACCAAGGTGTAATTCTAATTGTCGACGATAAGCATAGTTGTGGAGGACACTCTCCTAAAGGGAAAAATATTTGGAGTTTAAAGTCATTAAATGGCCATGTTCACCTCCTGTAATTGTGACTGTTGCCAGTTACTATAGATAAATAATTGGTACATCGCTGGTGCACCATATGAACTGTTCTGCTCAGTTGTGTGAGTCTCAGTATGTCAATAATTTGTTACTGATTATATGCATAAGTAATAAATGACATGTTGATACTCGAAGACCTTGGCAGGGTCTGTTACACCTGTTGTAAAGCAGTAGGCATATGAGCCACTATACATTGCAATTTGCTTTGCCATTTGAGTGACTGTATTGCTGAAAAGTCAAAACTGAGCAAGTCACTCGTGATCAACAGGTCACATGTTCCATTCTCAGGAACTCAGATATCTCCTTTTGGCATTAACCCATTACATACATAGACTACCATGCTTAATTTATTCAGACTATGATCAGACAAATTTATTCGTGAACGAGAGGGTTTGGGCTGGCTGTTGGGGCTGCAAATGGGTTAAAGATCAACTGAAGTTTAAGAAGCATCCAATTAAAATATTTTATATTGTTTCATTTCATTTCTGTTCATGTCATCTCTATTCAGTTTATTTACTTTTATTCTATATTTCTTACAATTTCATTTCAATTTCATTTCAATTTCATTTCAATTTCATTTCAATTTCATTTCAATTTCATTTCAATTTCATTTCAATTTCATTTCAATTTCATTTCAATTTCATTTCAATTTCATTTCAATTTCATTTCAATTTCATTTCAATTTCATTTCAATTTCATTTCAATTTCATTTCAATTTCATTTCAATTTCATTTCAATTTCATTTCAATTTCATTTCAATTTCATTTCAATTTCATTTCAATTTCATTTCAATTTCATTTCAATTTCATTTCAATTTCATTTCAATTTCATTTCAATTTCATTTCAATTTCATTTCAATTTCATTTCAATTTCATTTCAATTTCATTTCAATTTCATTTCAATTTCATTTCAATTTCATTTCAATTTCATTTCAATTTCATTTCAATTTCATTTCAATTTCATTTCAATTTCATTTCAATTTCATTTCAATTTCATTTCAATTTCATTTCAATTTCATTTCAATGTCATTTCAAATTTCTTTCAATTTTTTTTTTGCTTTATTTAACTAATTACTTTTCTTTCCCGTACTTTACTTTATTTTATTTAATTTTATTTTATTTTACTTACTTTACCATAATTTGTTGCCTAGCCAACTGCAATACCTGACCCCAATTACTACGTTGCCTAAACGTAAACATGCAAACTTAGACAACTGGGTGCAACAAATATTCTGAATATTTTCAATATTATAGTATACCATATATCTTCTATTTCTTTAATGCAGCTAAAAATAGTTTTCATGTATTTTTATATTTACTCTTATAGTAAAACCAGTAGCTGAAACAAACATGCAGAGAAGAGAGACCCAGCAAGGGAAAAAGTAAGTGCCCCAATGTTTACTTTAAAATTGCTGTAATGATTTATTGCTCTATAATAAGGGGGTAGAGCTTAAATTGTTTCTGGGCAAAAATATTATGGAACTCAGTAAGATAAGTTCAATCAGTAATTTACATATGGTGGAAGGGGTTGGTGGTGGTAGACATGGATTTACGGGAACATCGTTTATTGCATCAAACTTTATCAGTACTTAGGTAAGGTACTTAATGCTATTCGCCTTCTAGTTAAAGGTAGCGTGAACGATTGTCCAAATGTATCCAGTTTATGATTTTATGTTTAACTTTAAGAATTATTAAGGGCCGTTTAAACGTACGATTTTGCACGATGCGATTGTTATCCTGGTCTATGTAATAAACTCATGACAATCTATGCAGCAAAATATACTCTTATGATTTGCTGCAGTTTGTCCGCGACAGTTTATCCTTTGACAAAGAGAGCTATTTCAAAGCATACAGTTCTAACTTCTAAACAAATGAACGGATAGAAATGCCACAAGAAATAGAAATTTTCAAGCAACAACCTACAGCAAGCTCCGCTCAGTTAATTTTAGTGATGAATACTAAGTAAACAGTGGTACCAACAAAAGAACGTAAATGAACCTAAAATGGAAAAAGAAATTGGACAAATGGATTGAATTACACCAAATACATACCACTTATCAACAATATTTAACAAAATTTTGCAGCGGCAACATATTCAGCAAAAAATCGTTTCGTTTAAAATCACCTTAACACCCAGGGCTCAGAATCGTTTTCTGAGTTCAGGTCTTGACGATCGTTCATCTCGCTTAAGACATATCCAAGCTCTCACGTTTCTCAAACAAAAACTTCATCAATCATTACTAACATATAGTGGCTTCCACTAAGGTCGCACATATATACTAAACTTGTACCTTAGCTCACCATCTGAGCCTTGGTAGCTCATTGGTTAGAGCGTCTCACCGGTCATCAGAAGGTGGCGTGTTCGATCCCCGTCTGGGGCTCAGAATCTTTTTCTGAGTATAGGGCTTGACGATCATTCATTTCGCTTAATGCATGATTTATTGTAAGTAATATTCAAAAATTAATGCAATGGACAGATGTTAAGGCTGGCTTCAATGTTACACAACTAAACCTGCTTTGGAAGTGTTAAAGACTTCCATCTGCAACATCTGCAATACCCCAAGAAAAGTAGGCAAAAGATGAAGTGTTTCTATTTGACTGCAATGCAGAAAGCTGACTGCGATCAACCTCATATTTTAAGTTTACGGACACCGTTCTTAACACGCACCAAATTAAAGTCACTCCTTGTTGTGCAAAATTGTTTACTAATGGTTACTGATAAAAGTATAAAAGCTTATTCCAGTTGCACACAGGTCATGCAGCCAAGTGTGATGGAAATTCTATTATGAAAGATATAAATGAGTATGCTGTATATCTTATTTATCAGCCTGAAATTAGAAAAAAGAAGTAAACATTCAGTTGTCCAAGATGATCAAACTTTTCTTGGACAACTACATCTTAAGAGGTGGTTGTGCACTTGACAACAAAATTTCAAGCTGACCTCTTGTTATCCAAGGTAAATAGGGTACATTAGGTCAAAATTAGAATTTCTAGATTTCTCCATTTCTCCGTGAATAATGTAACATTTTTAACATCAGAAATTGGGTAGCCACACGTTTTTGTTTCTGAAGGCCAGTTTTACATTGTTAAGACAACATAATTATTAACCAAGAGCTTCTTAAGTTATTTTGTCCAGACCTTCCTTTCAAGGACCACGGATATCATTTACCCGAGCTCCAGTGGAAAGATAATAACCACATACATGAAATAACAGCTGTGGCAGATCCAGAGAGAGTGTTTAGGGCGTTTACCCCACATTAAGCCACCTGACAATGTAAGGGTTTCTTGCCATTGTCCCTATGTTTATACAATAGACTTCATTTGTATATTTTTTTTTGTTAATTGTACCCCCATTTAAGCGATAAAGAAATCACCCCCTCAAAAACCTAGAATAACCAATGATCTGGTCAATCATGCCTTCCTGAAAAACCTGAAGCCTCAGCTGGTGTGCCAAACACCTCCTTCTGCAAAATTCTAGATCCGAACCTGTACAGTAATATTGCAGAGTTATATATAACGTTTAGATTGATGTTAATATAGTTAAATATTATTAGTGCACATGATTTTCTAACTTTAACACTCAAAAAAAAGTTGTTATCCCCAAATGAAAATCAAACAAGTAACAGCTGACACTGCATGGCAAGGTACTCAAACAAAATGGGTACAAAAAATTAGATGGTAGGGTTACAGTGTGGGCTGGTTTATAATTGGTGGAACAGATGGACTGTATGAAGTTTGGGAAGTCTCAATAAACTAATCATTTGTTTGTGATTAAGTGGACCCAATGAGTAACTGACATGTCAATACACAAGACCTGTCACTACACTTATTCTCCATTAATTATAAACTATAATGTAGTGTACATAGTTAACATGATGCATCACTCTACAACCCAGTTTGTTCTTTGTAGCTTAATGTTTGGATAATCTAGTAAGTGATAAGGATTCATGTTCAATTATGGTGCATGGTACATAAACCTATTCACAGAATTAAACCTCTCACACCAAAGACAATATTTTTTATTTTATTCTTGCAATAGCAATGCAACATGATTTTGTTGAGCAGAAGAAGGGTGCTTGCCAGTTGTCAGCAATGCATTAAAACTGTTTCCATTATGGTAATCCATTGTTGCCTTTGGTAACTTTCCCATTTAAATCCTGCTAATTCAAGGTAGGCAAAGAGAGAGCATGGGTTCATTGTCAGGGTAGGAAGAGGTTGAAGCTTATCTGTGACATTCATGTGACAGACAAAATGTCAAGCAAGTAGAAGCATAGACATGTTCCCAGAAAAACAGCTTGCAGGTGCAAACAACTGAGAGTTAAAGGGTTGAATCCTATTTTAACCCTGTTGCTTTTTAGGTATGACCACATTAATTCAGAATTTGTCTAATTAAGTCAGACACTTGATATTGCTTTACCAGAGCCAGATGTTAATAGGTTAAGAGATCAAAACCTAGTATCCTTATTAACCCCTCGCATTAGACATCTCCCCTTGATAAGTAAAATCATCTGGCATTAGCCAAAAGAATTCTAAAAGTTGGAAAAAGATTTGAGGTATCAACCAAAAACCATAACCAGCCGACAATAAAGACGAAATATTACCGCATCTATCTTCGTCTTGTATCTCAAGTTTCAAGATGTTAATTTTGGGATTATGTTATACACTTTACTTAATTTGAGGTTTTCTTGACGTGATCTTGTCTGAAACATCTGTATTCTCTTGATGACAAAAATTTCCTGGGATTAAAGCATTGGCCAGAGTGAAAACTGAAAGTTAAATGTGGACCAAAAGGTTAACATAACCAAGCCCTATAGTCCAGTTGTTAACGACAGAATACTTCACTTTGATGATACAAGTATGAAATTTTGTCACATTTCTAACCTGGCCAGGACTAAAGTAATCTGATATAGGACCAGCCTAAATTCTCATTTTCTAATGCGTTCTGCGCGTGGCATTTTTTATTATGTCATCAATAGAAGAAAGAGTAAAAATCAGAACTGCAAGAATTTAACTAAATATTCTTATAGAGCTTATAAAGAGGATCGAAAAATTATATTACAACATTTCTCTGAGAAGTATAGTTTCTGAGATATAGCAACTTAAAAAAATATTGAAATGCTGACTCAGTATCTTTGTCCTATTCACAACCGTTTCATAACGATTAATAATAATTGGATTTTTATTGCTACTATTGATCCGGTTGAACGTCTATACAAACGAAACGTGCTTTGTTGAGTACAACAACGCCAAAGTCGTTAGCTACTGACAGTCACCGCCACAATTGCACAATCGTGTACACTCCAAGTTTGCCTTGGCACATTTACAACGACCTGAACATGTGGTTTTACATCCGCAACTGATGAGTTCATAACATGCATCTTTCACTTGAGGAAGAGTTGTCCACTTTTGTGACCATGAATTGCCATCAAGATGCCATCCTCAATCGGATGGGCAAGGAATAGTCAACTCTTTCAAGCAGCACTGACCCCACATAAATCCTCCTTGCAAGACCGCTGGCTTTGTGTGCTGTAGCAAGGCTTCTTGAGTGGGCAGAATGTTATTAAGCGTCGTGGACTTCTAGACAAACAATTCTTATCAAGTTTTGTTAACTTTAGTACGATTGCTTGTTCGATCATATAAAAGGATCACGAAACGCTCGATTATCACCAGAGATGAATTCGAATGATCAATCTCTTGCGGCAATGCATTTAGCTCTTTAAGTGCAGGTGTTAGCTTTGGAAATACATCCCATACGTCCCAAGCTGTGTTCTTTCCTCGGCCTTCAAAAAAGGAAACAGTATCGCATCCTGTAAGAGCGTGAAACAACGGTAGGACAGATGCTTTGTCAGGACCGAGTGTCGAGGCAATTGTGTGCACAGGTAGATACCGGCCGTGCTTCCCTGTACTCTAGAGAACCCACAGTTCATTTGCTTGGATTTTGTTTGCAATCGATATAGCCAGTACCACTACATTACCGTACCACAATCATTATCCGTTGATGTCCACAGTCACTAGCATCCAGCACGTGCACCATTGAACGCGTGTCCACCTCTTCATGGTTGCATGGGTCTAGGATATCCAACTGCGATCTTTCAGGAGAGCACAAAACTTTTTCCTCATATGTGCTGTAAATCTCCTTTCCCCCAGGAATCGGTTTGCCTATCACTTGCTTTGCCAGAAACTTAAACAACTCACTCTTGTTGGCATCTACACGTAGGACGTCTTTCCAATCAGAGGGAATACGTGTTGTTGGTGAAACCTTTCGCCGTTGACCAAAGCCTCGCTTCTCCCTTGTCGCTTTCTTCAACGAATCTTTCCTGTAATCATCCCATACTATATCAACCCTTTTAGCTGCGTCTAAATGCTTCCATACATATGGGAGGAAAACGACTTGTGCATACTCCTCAAATGTGCGCACCGTCCCGGTTGCAACCATCTGAACAACGACTGCACCATCTAGAATGATAACATCTGGGGTTGGTGACAGAACATCAGTCGAAGGCTCGACGCAATTTATCAGATCTACTTTCTGCCCGCCGCGCAAGTTTCCTGCTTGTGCAAGAGATGGCCGTGGCTGGTTCTCATATTTAAATTAAGTCATCAAGATCTCCATTTCGATTCTGACTTGCTATATATACAGCCTAGAAAACAGGCCACAGTGCTCTTTCAGAGCCTTCATTTTAGCCTTATCTTTTGAAACGACTTTCTCCTTTCCCATCTTGAAGGTAGCAAAATTATTTTTGTTCAACGTTTCGGTGACAGCTGTGCTTCTTTCCACAAATCTCTTATTGACGAACCGTTGATACTGTTCTTCTCCAAGTTTCATCACATTCTGCACCGTGTCGACGACACAACGGTCCATTACATCTTTCGTGTGGATGGCAAATAAGTCTTGACTTTCCTCTGTAAATGGGTTTCCCATGAATTCAAAGCTGGAAACGACATTCAAAATATCTTTACGAAGTTCTCTTTGAGTGGCCTGTGTTTTCTCGTGATGATCGTGCTTCTGCACCGATGCACTGTCCTCGAATTCCTGAACCATTCTTGGTACTTCTGGTCCTGCAATCATCCACCTTCTTAAAGCTGAGGGGTTCTCCGTCAGTCCAACAGCACCTCCCTCTCTCTTCACTACTGCGTTAGCTTGCTCGTGCGCTTGGTCTAAAGCTATGAACTAGAACAACTTCTTTGTTTTGTGCACCATGAACGACCCATTGGAAAACTCGTAAAAGACGTCCGGATGCTTAACTGGAAGTTCTGACGTATCGCGAATATGAACAGATAGCCATCTTGCATAGTTAACATTGACCATGGCGAACATCCACGAAACAATTTGTTTAAGTGACTTAAGATACAAGCCGAAATCAGCTTCTCTAAACGATCGAACGAGTTGTAAACAAAGAATCTGGAGTCCCAGAACTCCAGACCAGTAAAGAAACTGCGGGTGGCTTTTTGCCATATTTTCTTTCCAATCTTCGATTGATTTGGATTCACAGTCGCCAACTTTTTTAACATATTCACCGTAGGTTTTCTGTTGTCAGAGATAAAGACTAGCTGCTGTCACTTTGTGGGCACGTCTTGTTCTGGTCAGATGGCTGCAAGTGATAAAGAACTCCACAATACCCTGACTGCCTATGCCCGAGTTTGTCATAACCTCCGTCCATCTACTCCCATCCAGCTATTTGCCCAGAACGTTAAAAGCCATCATCTCTATATGTAGACCACCGAACATTACTACCAATTTATCTTCACCGTGACTGCTTACAAGCTTCCACTGAAGTTGTTTGGCCAAAGCAAATAAGGGCTGATCTACCGCAATTACTGGGGTTTGAGTAAGATTGACGTGGTGGACAGCAGGTTGAACTACGTTCATTGAATGTAGTATCATTGCCAGTGAATGAGCGTTCTCCAAGAACATGGGAAGAAGTGTGATGATTGCTGGTGTATAGGAAGATGGCGATGCTTGCGACGCGCGATACACAGACTAGGACACAGCTTCATTCTTGTCAAGTTCCTCCTTGAGAATGAGATTCTGTACGTGTTCTAACCAGTCTTTTACCTGATCTCTCCCCTGATTTCCCATCTTTGTAGGAAATTGCATCTGGGCATAAAGGAGCATAAAGTTCGCCAGATGGTAATGACACAGGTGGTACGTTGCGAAATGATGATGGCAGCTGCACAATCGTCTTGGGGCCAGAAATAGAGGGATCAAACGAATCGACTTCTCTACTCTCTCCCTGTTTCAAGGCTGTAGGATGCTGCACTAACGAAATCGCTGTACCATGGAACGAGTCGTGCGAGCTTGTGGAGCTGGGATTGTGATCAATATTGCCCACTGCTGCAGTTGTAAACAATCCTGAGCGTAGCTTGCTTGGACACACCACATCTTCACTCTCATACCGCGCAATGACCGAATTGCCTATGTCGGAAGATACAGACAGTAACCTGTCATACGAAATGCACAGTCCCAACTTGAAACAGGCGTCGATAAGTGATTTATCCCTTGTCACTCCATGGATTTTCAGAGACGTGCTAATGGGTACTGGATATTATTTGGCCCTTGTATGGTGATATCGTTACGCAGTCCCATGTCCATGTGAAATGCTGTTAAAAACAATTAGCTGAGCGATGGTTAAGCAGGCTTGATTTGGATCTCTCTCAGCAGGCTCCGTGTTAACAGTGGCTCCTCTAAGTATCATGTCAACAAGAACCTTTAGGGAAGCTGGGACGGAATCATTCTGGCATTCTTTGGGAAATGTTCCGTTAAAAGAGTTCTTTATCCGAGTTATATCTCTTCTTACGATCATGGCCGCCTTTGCCAAATGCCATGCTTCTGAATTTTTCTCCTTTGCTCATTTTAGGGCATCTCCAATTTCATGTTTCAGTACAAGTATAGTATCTCTTCCCTGACTTTAACAAATAAGATCGGGGACAACGGCCAAGACTCTTTCCTTCAGTATAGTGGTGTTAATCGACTCAGATTCAGCTCCCAAATCCTCCAATTTCTTCCCGAAGAATACCGTCAGCTCCGCCATCTTCAGCGAAGCTAATTCTTCAGACTGCAGACGTTCTTCAATAAATGCAATGAGTTCAGCAAACGCTAGTTCATCTATATTTAGTACTAAATATTCGTTCTCCTAACAACTTCCTGTTCTTAGTGGCCTTGCCCGATTATACAGAGAAATGAGAAACTTAGCATGATATTTTCCTTCCATCACTACCATATCTCGACTTGATAACTTAGCTATGAGTCCTCCGTCGTTCAGGAGAATAGCACATTCCCTCACCTTTTGGTCAATCTCAAGTGTTGAAGCTGAACGAAGATTTGAAAGTTCGTCAAGTTTATAGCAGAAAATGCATTTGCTATTGGCAGAAGATAAGCTTGCAGCAAAGCTTGTCCTCCTGGCTTTAATTGGACTTCCTCTCTCTTCTTCAACTTGCGTGTTTCTTTCTGGCTGCTCGTCATAAAGTTTCTTTTCTGTGCACACCGCAATTTTGTGTTGTTAAAAAGATCTCTACACGTTTTGTGCCAAGAAGCCTGGTGTCTCAAAAAGGGATGATAGGATTTTGCGACTTGTTTCAATTTGTTGCCGCAAATAGAGTGTTTAGCTGCTCGTTAACAGGAACTGCTTGGCGTCTCATAACCCTCACAAAGTTATCCATTGCTAGTACTGCAGTATTGTGGGTATCAGATCTTCCACAGGAATGTTTTTTAAAACGACTAGTTGCCGAGGTCCAACATGTAATTGGAGACT
Source organism: Heliopora coerulea (assembly GCA_030142905.1). Taxonomy (NCBI): domain Eukaryota; kingdom Metazoa; phylum Cnidaria; class Anthozoa; order Scleralcyonacea; family Helioporidae; genus Heliopora; species Heliopora coerulea. The sequence continues at coordinate 1,165,373 of JASJOG010000061.1, read as the reverse complement.
TCATGAGTTTGTCGACAGTTGCATCACGACCAAACATTACGCACGGTAAACAAAAAGCGCCGTCAACGTACTTTGAGCAAGCCAACCAAGAGTATTTTTGTAGCCACGACCGTTGAAATTTTCGCGATTTTCCCGATTCTGCAGTAGACGGGAATTCAAATAAGCGATCGGTACGAGGACTCCATACATTTTCAATGAATTGAAGCTTCTCAGCATCAGAAAACGTTCTGACATCGTTAAGTACCACACCAATATCAAAGGGAGAGCAATCTTCCTTGGAAAATATCGGCTGACCACGAGGAACTCGAACTAATGCCATTTCCACTCAAGCGTGGAATTGAAACGCAGTATAAATTAATATTCACGCAAAAGCAATCTGTTAAACCAAGCGTAAATCCAATGAAATTTCAGAAAAATCACTTGTATTCTTCTGAATTCGAACGTAGATCGAAGCAAATGAGTGAAATTACACTTATCAAATAGTGTTCTGTTTCAAACGACTGTTATAGAACGTCTAACGAAACAGAGGGACTTAAGGGGGGTAGGCTTGGCTTTTTATACTTTTCTCGGTAGTTTCCTCAGTAGTTTACGAAAATTCCGGCCAATCAGCGACCGAGCTCAGTAGTTTCCAACCACTGATCTCAATATACATAGGAGTGCTCAGTAGTTTCCAAAACGGTTTCCTAGTAGTTTCCATCCTTCAACTTAGTAGTTTCCAGATTTCGATAGATTGAAGACATTTCTTCAAGGAAAGGTAGAATTGCCAGCAAGAAAATGAGTCGAGCTCGTAATCAAACGCAAATATTTGCGAAAATTTTTGAAAATAGCACACTTAAAACGGCTAGGAATATGGTATTTTAAAAAGATATTTTGCAAACTATTTTAAATTGTGCTGATTTAAAAAATAATTCCCAAATCTTCAGTTGTTTCCGGAAACTACGGAAACTACCCAAGATCCACCCTTGACCTTAGTGAACTTAAAAACTTCTTAAGAAAACAAAACTATTCAGAACAAATCATCACAACGGGAATCGAAATGGCACAAAAACTCAACATACAAGAATTAAGATCAACCAAGAAAGAAACTCCTCATAACGAAATTCTTCCACTTATAATTACATATAATCCAAACAATCCCCAAGCCGTCGGCAAAGTGAAAGAATATTTGAATTTTTTGAACAATTCAAGAAAAAGGAAAAGCATAATGGACCAAACAAAATTAGTGATTAGCTGCAGACAACCCAAAAACCTAAAACTACACCTCATGAAGTCTGAATTCTCCTCAACACAACATACGCCGATGGTTACAAAATGCAACGAGGCGAGTTGCGGGACATGCGTACATATTCATGGGAGAGTCAATTACTCTTAAAAACCGGAAAGTATGGAAGATCATTTCATCGATAAACTGCAAAGCAAGAAATGTAATCTACTTAATCATTTGCGCGAAATATGAAAGTTGTTTTGTTGGACAAACAGATAATCTAGGAAAGAGAGTAACACTTCATAAGGAACAAATACGACACGACCAATACAGACATTAAACAGTTAAACATCTGAAGACAAGCAAGGATGGAAAATTTGAAATGTTTCCAATATATCATTGCAAAGATCCCAGTAGACTGATCAGGTAGTCAAAAGAAAGGGAGATAATTGGACTTTTTAAGCCCGATCTGAACTCTTCCTAGGGGAAAAATTAATAAAAATAAACGGATCAGCAAACTTTTTAAAAGAACTATTGAAGTAATATAGCTATAATATTCAAAACATTCGTATGTACGTGATGACATAATGCTGAAAAAATTTTCTGAGAATGGAAAAAATAATTAACATAACAGTAGGTTGACATAAATGTAAGCATAAAAGGAACCTAACCACTCGAGTAATCCCACACCTGCAGAGCTTCTAGAAGCGAAAACGTTTGTGTGTGAAATAAAACGTTATTTATTTGAAACGAACGAGTGGTTATTCTACATAGATCTTCTTTTAGTCACACCATTTTCTTTATAATCGATACTTGTGTTCGATCATACTTTTGATATATATATATGTTAGATGTCGCTCTATGGCCTCTTGGTTCATATCGAGCACTCTACAGGATGAGCCATGTCGCTAGTGAATTTGCGCACGCTCACTAGTCTCTAGTTAGAGCACTCTGGCACGCGTAGATGTACCACAAGTGTAGGACATTTGAGTTGCCTATATAGTATAGGCTTCCCCATCCTGCTCGTCAGCACTACACTGATGAGGTCCAGTAGGCCGAAACGGTTCCGTCTGTAGTTATATATACATACATATATATATATATATATATATATATATATGTATATATATATGTATATATATAAATATATATAAAATAGAAAGTATTTAAGTTGTAAGGCATAAGTAAAAGAGTATATTGATTAACCGTATAAAACGACAATGTAGAGAACAACATATATTAACCACTCTTTTCGCACAGGCAGACATATATATATATATATGTATAGGTAAATTTCATCTTACTAAGTGTAGATGTTATATATATATGTTATATAAGTGTAGATGGAATATATATATATATATATATATATATATATATATATAAATTTAAAAATCAAGCAGGAGTGCTTTATCGAAATTTAAAACATGAGGCGATAGTCGATTGTTTTAGATCCTCTTAAGCGCGTACTGCGAGTTTTTTAGATGTCTTCAAAAATGAACATCCTAATAACTAATTTTTTAAGTAAGTTTGGGAATTTATGTTTTTAAGCCAAAAAAATTTAACTTCTTCTTCACATATAGAATGTCCTCTGTCTTTATCACATGTAAAGACACGACCTGGATGTCATTTTCTTTTGTATTTTCCTCATGAATTCTAAATGAATTTTGGAAGAATATTTGAGTATCTTTAATATACATAATATGTATCATATATATAATATATATATATATATATATATATATATATATATATATTATCAATATGTCATATACAGTATGTATAATATATGTACCGTTTTTGTTTGAGAAATGGGAGAAAATTCCCTTTTCATAGTTGTGGCTATATAAGCCAGACTTCCGCTTAACTACACTGTGTTGGGTTAGAGATTTCCTAAAATTGTAAATGTCATTTCAATAAAGTAATTTCAGCCTGGATTAGACGAACTTCTTCGTGAAGTAAAATATCAAATTCTTCCTAGTCTTCAGTGATCGACCACTGGTGAGCGAAAACGAGTTGTCGTTTGTTCAATTCACGTTTTCTAAGCTTCTCAATCTTTTAGATTGATTGTGGCTTGTTCAGTTTATTTTTCTGTATGAAAACTTTCTGATGACATTTATTACTCACTAAGCTTTAAAAAGAGATCTAAACATGAAATCAAAATTACGATTGTTTCACTTGAAAGAAACCTTGAATTGACAGATAATAGTGTTTACTCCCCTTCTGCATCTCAGTTCTAAAGATATTTAGAACTATTCCTGATTGGTAAGATAGGTAAATGAGGTAATCTACAGGGGGGGATCTAGAAAATTTTTCACTTAAGGCAAATTTTAAAAAGGCACAAAACAGAGGGGTGAAAGATACTCATCCCCCTTGTTTGCCAAGTGTATAGTAATCTGTATTACTGTCAGACATTAACGTTTGCTGTTTCGCTCAATTTCTGAGCTCAAAAACGGATGCTTACTGTACAAATTGGAACTAAGCAAAAGCTGGATAGATGTCATCAGCCTGAGTTCTTTAATCGGCGAATTGTCGCCAACGTGGCCGAAGAAATAGAGAATGTAGAGACAATTTACAGAGGATTTGGACTTATGAAAGGAAGTGCATGAAAATAAAATCAATGATACAAATTCGAAGTAAAATGATAGGTGCTTTCACCCTAGGAAAACAATATTGAATCAATAGCCCAGAAGTGAGGACACGTTTCACTGATTTGACCAACACGTGAGACAAAGCGCGCATCTCAGCAGCGGCGTTTAGCGCCAGAGCTAGAAGGGTTCAACATTCAAACCATTAATATTCATTTCGAATCAGTTACGCTGAACAATAAATAATTTACATTTTAGGACTGTTAGGGAATGTTAGTAAGTTTTACAAAGTTTCTACTAATCATCTAAAATTGATTCTTCCTATGGGTTTCTGCTGTAAGTGAAATATCACTAAAGACCACGTTTGTATATTGCCTACATTAAGTTTAAGAATATGAAGAGAGTAAGTGAAGACCAGCAACTTTACTTACCTGAGATCAATGCACTACTTGGTCTGATTGTTCCTTGCGTGTGAAGAGATGTAAGTCTCCGTTCCTAAAATTCTGTGGAGGTACCCCTAATTCACTAGACGTTTGAGATCAGGCGTCGAGCGAGTGCGACTGCTTATTGTCTACGACAAAGCGCCATACAATAACAGCAAGGACTTCTCGTCGATCTTCTTGGACGTAGATAGACATTGTTCAAATAAGCTCAAAGAAGACATATTTGAAGACAGTGAAGCCATTTTTCTAACGAAAGGAGTTTATTCAGCATTTCTCGTAATGTTAACACCAACGCAGTGCAGCAGATGCAAATGAGGATTTTAGGCAAAATCGATGCTAAAGATGAATCATTTTACAGAGCTTCGATCATATGACTGATGTAGTTCGACAAGTTAGGCAAAAAATCTACAAAGTAAATACCGCTGCACCAATGGCAACTTCTGTTAAAAGAACCAGCTAATAAGTGTAGTCAATCAGAGACCCTCAGTAAAAATAACAATTTAGGCAAAACTTTAGGCAAAAGCAATTCAGCCAATCACGAGGATTGATGTAAGCACCAACTTAGGCAAAATAATTTGCATGTGAGTAATCTAACGCCAAAGCCGGCCTGAACGCCTGGGAGAGGAGAAACCGATATAAATGATTGATATTTTAGTCGATGTTTCTCAATCTCACCGCAAATGACTCGCTAGTGCAATGCACGCAAATGCTTTTTGGCTATACAGTGGAATAGCAGATACAGATATCTTGACGACCACGAGTCGAGCATGCCATTTTACGAAACAAAATCACTTTGATCGGTCGTAAGTTACCTTAGGGAGCTGCCTTATTTGCATAACCCTAAATTCACCCCTGATCTCATTGTTCATACGTAAAGATGTTTTGAGTAAAGATCAGTGGAAGTGATTGTGTAGACACGTAGGCTTCTAGACCATGTCTAGCTGTAATTACATCTTTTGCTGCTCATTACAAGAAATATCCTATCATTAGCACTATTCATTCACTGAACGTGCATTTCTAACACTCAACAATTTTCACATCTTAGCAAAAACGTTTTACAATGGAAAGCTTACAGAGCAGTTTAGTAGAGTTCAGTATGTTAGAACGTTGTAAAACTAGATGTATTAAAGTGATCATTTGTCCAAATTATCCCTGAATTTCTTCTCCGTTTAATCAGCGTGGCTAGTACGTCTGCATAAGTCAGTGCCACTGGACACATTTGTGAGCAATTATCGTTCCGACATTTCTCTCACATGCCGTAAGCAATAGCTGCTGTCAATATTCCCCTAAAGCAATTCCTTGATGTCTTGCCTCAGCTTGGTTATACATCTGAGCCTGGATTTCATGGTGAGAAATATCGGTTTTAATGGTCACCTAAAGGTAACTTATTGCCCGTTCAACAATGTTCAAGAAAGGGCTGTAAGGCGGTAGCATTTGTAGCTCTGTATTTTCACCTGGGTTGTCAGCACTTCGATGTGGGGGAGCACTGTCGTATATAAACACTACACGTTTGTTCGGATTCAGTCGTAGCGTTGTCTGCATTAAAAATTCATTAACTCTCGGCGCATTCATACCCCAACTATCGCTGAGTGTAGAACAAGGCCGTTAATTGGTGAAATGGCCATCGTTACAGTCACATTTCCACCTCGCTGTCCACAGATCTGTCTGTAAGCACTCTCGCCAATTTTTGCTCTACCGTAGTTCCTGGCAATTCAAATGTTATACCCGCATTCATCTATGAAAATACAGAGCTGAACAACTCCACTTATGATAAACCAGTTTGCATACTCGATCCGCTTTTGAATTACGTCCGGTCTGTTTCTGTCAGCTGGAAGTGGTCTTGCTAACTTTACACTCCAAAGCATTCCATCAAGAGCTCTCGCCACCGTCCGGTCGTCAACTGTAGGTTTTCTTGGTAAACGTTGTCGAAGCTCTTGGTTTATTTCCTTTAGAGTTAGAAGACTGTTTTCATTAATGATGTCGTTTAAACATGCTCTCATCTCATCATCGACTCGGACATTGTTTGGGCCATCTCATGGAATCTCTTCAACTCTGTCTTCTCTCAGATATCCTACTACAATGTTCCTGGCTGTTGACCTGTTTATTCCTAAGGCATCCGCTACCATAACAAAGTCTTCATGTGGGTTTTCGAAAGTCCTAACAACTCTCTGGCAGTGCTCCAAACGAATACTATTTCTCTTATTTATTTCGGCCATTACAATACTTACTGGACAAATTGACATTTTAGATCTCTTTCCGCAATTGACGTTTTATTTTCCGAAATGTATAGTAGAATGAAGTTAATGGTCATCTGTTGGCACTAATGAACGCCATTTGTTGCAAATGGTTGCGTATGTATCCTAATGAATGTCACTTTCTATGCAAAAACTTTAATTGAACCTGACAAAAACATTAATGAGAGTGGATTGATTAAAATGAACATATTTTTGTGTTAACGAGTTTGCGGTTGGTGTTAATGATAGTATATTTTATGATAATGAACAGCAAAAGCTGCTGTAGAGGTGTCCGCGCTATGGAGATTCTCGTACCCAGACCTCCTGGATACTAGACCTCAGACATGGATTGAACCCGCAACCTTTTCATGACCAGTGAGACATACGAACCATTGAGCGACTCTGGGTAACTTATTTGTGAGAGCATCTCATTGGTCATCAAGTAAGTTGTGGGTTTGATCCCGTTCTGGGTTTCAAAAACCGTTCTTTTAAAAGTTTGAGCTTGACGAACGTCCAACGATCATCTGAAAAAACATTGAAGTGTTTTATTTCCTTTGATAGCGTTGCATTGGTTGGTGAATTGAATAAACAGCAATTCACTAGTATAACGGGCCGAATTTAGAGCAAAACGGACACGAACACCTTGAGATCTGATCTAAGTCTGTTTTATTATCATTCGTACGTACCCTCATATCTCTCTTTTACTGGTCAATATCTGTCAACATGACTATTCACTACGATTACAACAATGTGTGTGCAGGTCATTGTCTATCAACCCCATTACGTCAATTACGACAATGTTACACTAGTTAAAGGGCGAAAGATTTAGTTCAGTAGTTGAAACATCGATCGAAGAGTTATTTATAATGATAACATTCTTCACTGTACAGGTAACGATTCCAGAAAGCCATCTCATTCCCAGGATGACCCCAGCTACTCGAAAAATCGTAAGCATTTTATAGTTTGTCTTTAGTTGGTTTTTTATTTTTTTTTTTTTTTTTTTTTTCTTGTCTGAATGTGTGCCTTATCCATCCATTAAAGACGTCATATTGGAGAATCGCAATTTATCGCAAACGGTGCAATCATCCATCAGTAACGCTTGGACTAGTTTATACGAATTTAAGACTGTCTTTATGAAGAATCAAAAATTGTCAACCTTTTTTCAAGCGATTTCAGACCATTTTTCCATCAAACGCACTTGTGAAACATTGCATACTGTCGGATGCAAAAGTCGAAATACCAGAGTTGAATTTCACCTTTTTCCTGTTTTGCTGCTCTTTTTCTTTGTTGGTTTTATTATGTAATTGTGACATGGAGAGCATTGAATTTTATGTAATCGAAGGTTTCAGTGTTATCCAAGACCTTTAGACACTGAGAGAGTCATTGAAAACTGAGTGACTCCATGACACTCGATGTTTTGCAGGGCTAAAGTCAACAAAAATCTCGTTCCTGTTCAAGACTTTCCTGCATCCAAACAGCATAGTTCAAAAAGTCTTCCCAAGAGAATAACTAAATGCCATATTGTATTTCATTCTAATACAAGTCCAACCACGGGCGTAGTTTAGAGGGAGTGTGAGGGATGAGACACCTCCAAAGTTTGTCAAAAAACAGAAAATTCAGGCAAAAAGAGATAGTTATTTGGGTAAAAATAGATAGTAGTTCGGGTAAAATTTGGTTTGGTACGGTATATCAAAGAACTTTTGGTTACTGCCGAAGTCAACTGAAAAATGTTGACTCGAGCGGGATTTGAAGTCACACCTCCAGGAACCGGTCCGCCGCACCACCTGTTGAGCTGTCGAGCCCACAGGAATTGGAGAAGTGTTTTTATCCAACTTGAGTGTACGAGATGTTCTCGCGACAACTTAACGCTTATCTGTTAGAGGATTTATAGTGTTAAAATTCTATTTGACAATCATCCTCAGACACGCATGAACAGAGTGGTGGACAGGTATATTATGTCAGATTATCAGGGAAAATTTCGGTTAATGAGTATCTCTGAGGATGGTTCTGAAATTTTGGTTACTGCTTTATATATAACTTACATGTTATGGGTTTGGAACCGAGGCTATATTGTACATGGCCTGAATGTGCGGCAAATGAAATTGTGGTAAGTTATCAAGGGATCCAATATTCAGGCAAATTAAACTGGACGCCCCCATCCAATCAAAACGAGATGCCCTAAAAGATGAGAGTTCTGGGCTCTGATCTTCAGTTTTCGTCTAAGATTTGCACCCGGTAAATCTTTAGTGGACATTTTTACAAAGTGGGTTCACCATGCCTCTGTTTCCAGAACCCTAAACAGTATGGAATTTCGTTTATCTATGCGTTTTAAATTATGAGTTAGTAATTTGTACATTGACGTGAACGAATACTTGTTTTCTGCTGGCCTGTCAGGGTAATATTCCAACATTTCCTTCATTGGAGAGATCCACTAAGTTTATTCCATGTTACATGACCACGACTTGGCCGATAGTATTTACTTTTTTCTTTCCTTGTGTTTGATATATGAAAATAATTTTTGGCCTGTAACAACAGGATTTATTCTTTGTAAAACGCTAGATGTGGTGTAGCTTTGTGGTAAAATACAAACTATTTAAATCCACTATGATAGCCTCCACTTTTTTTTTTTCCTCAATCTCTACTGCCTATTTGACTTCACTCACACCCATTTTGCTTAATGCATTTAAGAAAACCCAAAAGTTGAATTATTTACCAACAAGGGGGCCAAGGTTCGTCTTTTCTGGACTAAAGGGAACGTTTTCCCAGTAAAGGCCGACGATGTGTGGTAAGTAACTTACTTTTCCCTGATTTTCTTCATGTTCTCTTTTTCTGAAGGCTTTCGATTTTTACGGGATTGCTGTAGCGCACGCAGGTTAACAAAACGGACCAGTTGTAAGCCAATCAGAATGTGTAATTAGATTGGCTTTTGACCCAAAAAGGTAGGCCATGATACATGAAGCAATCAAGCAGGTCTAATTATTGACCCTTTAATGACCTGAAAAATTCGAAAACTGACTTATTACGCAATTTTGGCTCACGCTGACATTATGCAAGTACACGAGGTCGCAATATTGCACGCAATGTCGTGACAATTACTAAATAACATGTACTAGGATGATATTTTAGGCTGTTCGCAACATTGACATTGAAGTTAGGGAAGTAAATGAAAGAAAAAAATAACTTCAGGAAGTATTGATGGTTAGGTTCTTGCTAGCCTAATACCTACTGGTTTTCTTTCGCTAAGTTTTGCCACCTTTATAAGATTCAGAATATTTTGCGATATTGCTTGCAGTGTTGCATTGTGTGTCCTGATTGTCAACACGTTGGGGAAAAAACAAAACAAAAACAAACAAGCGAAAAAGAAAAAAAATAAAACCAGGCATAAATGTAATATAAATTTTGACATGAAAATGCCAAAAGTTGAAAATTGAACAAGTCGCATGGTATACCAGTCAGGGACCTTTGTCTAACTTGATAATTCAAGGATGTAAAAGAGAGTTACAACGTTTAATTAACAATGGTTTCCGCATTTGCTGAGATGTATGATCACATGCCTGGTGTTCAACAAGAGGTAAAATGTAGGGGGAAATATGACTGTCTTTGCTGTTTATTTAAGTTTCAAGCAACAAAATTTTACTCGAGACATTTGTGAAACGATGAGTTAAGGGTTCCAAATGCTTTTAAACCGCATTTCATGCAATTTCGGCGACGAAATTTTCAAAATTTCAGCCAGTCTTAGCATTGAGTAGGCTTACCTGTATATTGATGCGTTTTTGGCGTGCACATATAGCTAGATCGTGCGGGAGCATGGCACTGTGACTTCATGCGGAAGGCTAAAACTACAATAGTCTTAGTCCTAGCTACGTCGTTTAAATTATTTATCGGTACAATTCTGTCTTTCGTATTCCGTTACAGCTAAGAAAAACCAAATCAAAATTTTCTTTTGACTAGAATGATGCAGCGGCGCAACCAGGGGTTTCAAAAGGCAGAGATCGGGTTGCAGTATCAAGCCACTGTCCAGTTGATTTTGACAATTTAAAGTGAAGATAATCTTCGCAGTTTTTGAAAATGACGTCAAAAAGCTGTCATTAATAAGGAAAATATAAAATTTCCCATAAAAAGGGCAGGGATCACGACACCCCAAGCCACCCTCCAGAAGTGGCCCCTGAATTATGCCACAGCAGTGGCTTGTCGGTGTCTAATCCGCGCACCATCCACTAGAGCCAAGTCTTGATGACACATTTACCATTTTCGTCAATGTTTTATAAACCAAGTATAAGTATCTTCCTCACACGGTTAATGGTCTATCCCTTGGCAACGGCCATTGTAGCTCAGTTGGCAGAATGCTGCATTAGATTCGCATGGGCGCGGGTTAATTGGATACCCGACCGGAGCTCTAAGAGTTGCCTTTTTTGCAGCTAGTCGCAGTTGATTTATAAAATATACAGTAATGATACTGAAAAATATATTTCATCAAATATTATCTTCATTTTATTAGGATTACTTAGCGGATTCTAAGCCAAAGTGTCTGTCTCTTTTAAATTGAGTTCTGGAAATACAAGCCTATGGCTGTTTTTTTTTACTCTGAATATCATCAATTCGACCTGAAGATGGGAATTGTTCACATTACTGACCCCAGCAGTCTTTCTCAAAATTACTCCATTTAGTCGACCATTTTCAATTACCAGTGGACACATCATTGACGAATTCTAAGTTATGAAGGTAACTCTTCCTTAGGAAGTGGAAACATTAATTACCAACATCAATGTATTGTAAGATTACTCTCTCTCAAAAAACCGATTGCTAGAAACAATTTGTTTTTACCACTTAAACGTTCATTTAATACAGTGACGATTTTAATTGTTGAAATATATCAATTTCCACTTTTGGTTTTTAAGAGAGGCAACGCTCAGAGAAGGCAACTCGTGAAAGTGATGCATCAATGGTTAACCATTCGTATGTAAAAATGTGTTGTTTAAAATGACGAAGTTCTCATTTTAAACAAAAGTAATCTGATGGAAAAGTTAATTCGTAATTTTTATCAAATTTTCGACTTTAATCTGGATCCTAAGATATCCACCAGCACTTCAAGACTTTCGTGAGTATTAGTTCACTTAATCCACAATTTTTTATTTTCGTAGCATTTTTTTAATCAGTTATTGCAGATAACTGACACTTCTACGTAGTTCACCTCGTGTATGAACTCTGTGGCGGTGCAACAGAATGCATAATTTTTTTAACAAGACTGAATCCATAACTGTTTTTCCTTTCAACGTTCAATATATTCCTTTTGAATTCCATGGAAAGTTTGTAGAAGCCTAAAATAATGAACGAAATTTAAAACAAAATTTATGTTATGCACGGTATGCATGTGAAAGCGACATGGTGATATCATGGGCGATGTCCAGAAATTCGTTTGTGGCTACTGCATTAGCCACACATACATCGAACTTCAACCTGAAGTTTACTCGCATTTCTTACTATGTTTAACGCGAATTTCCGTCGCCTTTTCGCTTCACGTTTAAAATTTAAAGGTGGATAAGGTTTATCGATCTTATTTCTTGTGTTCACTTTGACTATCGTAGCATCCAAGGCCCAATATATCAGGTTTTCAACATTTCCCCCTTAACCTGAATGAATATCCTTGGTAAACTCAATGTTTACATAGCTGCGGGCATAAGAAATGCCCGAAAAACTAGGAAGGTAGTGGTCAACGTACCAGTTTCTCTGTCTCCTCACCGCTACTCTTTCTGTCTTAATCTCAATAAATCAATTATTAATTACGGATGACCAGTAATTGGTAAATTAAAAGAGAAATGGAGTCAATTAACGTCCGCACATTTGCATTCTACGCACGTAATTGCAGTAGGCCGATGGATAAATGACTGGCACGATGGCGGAGAACAAAATTCATTGAAAAAGAGAATTTACGACCGTTTACAGTGAACTCTTTAATTCAGACAATCCTGGCCAATAATCACTGGGACAGCATTGCAAATGACCTACTAACCGTACAAAAGATGAAAGAGGGAAAACCACTCGCTTCTCGCCCTCTCTCCCCTCCATCAATGTTGCTTCGTTTCCCCGTATAAGATGATACTGGCTGTATCATACGCAATGCGAAAAATTGACCGAACAATCGCAACATTGAATGAAAGAGTGGGGGTATGTATCAAAAGTGTGTCCATTTTATAATGTTGTCGAAGTATTTTTAGCCAGGATTGTAGTTTTGGGAAGGAGGAAAAATGAGGGGCAAACATTTCTTTGGCGGAACAAATACACCTTCATGCCCATCCCATTGCTCCAGCACTGCAAGTCTCCATCGAATTCCGAGTATTCGGTATTCGGCTTCATACCAAATATTCATTTTAGGTTTGCGATTAGGTAACCCGAATATTCGCTTCCAACCGAATAGAGTCAATTACGCGGATATTCGAAATATGGTGCTTACTGAATAAAGAATGGACGAAACTGAACTTCAATTTGACATAAGATTTTCGGAGGAATTGCCGAATGCCTGTCTAGCAAAATAATTTGTAGATGTAAGCAGTTTAGCCTTTATTCCCCTTAAATAAATAATAATTATGTTTTTGCTACATTTCAAAGCGTTAGACTGGACCCTAATCCTAACCCTAATCCTATTCTGAGTTTTCACTAGATAGGTCTCGTTCTTCTTGAATTGGACGAGTGTCGCGCACTGAGGATCATGATAATCATCACGCTTACATTCTATAACACATGATGATTATCTTGATAGTCTGTCAAAGAGCGCGCTGTCGAGTAGCACGGCTTGCGAAATAATTTTCCAGAACAGCATTATAAACTTGCAAACCTCTTTAAAGGCAATTCTTTCGTTCTTGTACTACAAACAATTTGATGCTTTCATAACGTTAAATTATACTCCGTAAATTATATGAAACTTGCAGAAACTCGGTTCAGCAATATTGGTTAAGTATGCGTAAAGTGAGGCTGAAAAGAAGTTGTGGAAGTCTAGCTGATCCATAATTTTTCTTTGTTAATGCCACATGCCAGGCTGGTCAAAAAACCGTAATACTATTCCAAACCCATGTCCGTTGTTGACCTTGCAAAGTTATTAAACTACAAACACAGTCTGGTGAACGAACACGGTTACCATACCAATTAGATTTAAGGGTGCAAAAAGCTTCTTTACCGACACAATCCTTTACAAAAATCCCACGTTATTTAACATGTTAAAAACGTATCAAATTGGAACGCTTTCACTTATATTCCTCATTGTTCCGTTTCCTTTATTCTTTTGGGGTGAATATATTCAATAGCCCCTGTCAATTGGCTGTTTAAAAGGCTGGTGGCACTTTCTGTCAGCAAACGGGGGATGCAGAGCCTTAAACAATGAAGGAAAACAATGGAATAACAAGGAATTCATATTCCCCTCTAAGATTCCCCTCTCATATTCCCCCAAATATTTCACTGTAATATTCCCCGTGCCACTCCTTATCTTCTTTCTAGTTTAAAAACAACAATAATGACCACCAAGTATACTTCAACAATACACATTTTGACAAGTCTTATTAACAAGTGTAAAACATTTCACATTTTAAATACAACCGAGCAGTTGCTTATATTGAAGGCACACGAATTAGCTAGGGAATCACTATCATTTATCTTAAATTCTATGTCGCTGGCCATACATGAAGCATTCCTTGCTTCTTTGCAAAACTTCTGAAACGAACTCTTTATCTTTCAACAAATCGTTTGGTAGGTGCGTAAGAGAACTTATGTACTTTTTTCCTATAACCTGTTGAGTCGGACGCGATTCGACTAAGTAAAAAACTTGCTATACAACCGTAACCAATTAATTTATCCACTAATAGATGATTTACGAAAATATTTACTGTAATGTTACGACTTAATGACCTATTATTAAATTTGAAACTTTTTTAGCACGATTATAACCAGCATTAAAGTATCAAAAGAGGTACAATGGATATTTAGGGATTAGTCGACAGTTGCTTGGCTAGACAAAAATATTTGGGGGGCCTATTGAGATTAGAGGCGTTCTAGTTGGGTGCCAGTCCTGAGACTTAGTGAACACTATTGCAGTACGGTGATCCTCAAAACAAAATTGGAATATCATCATCACGTAGGCTACAGGCGTTGTATTTACATGATTACTATTCTATGCATGACTCTTAAATGCAGTTCCAGTCGTGTTAACTTCTTTAAAGTTGTAGTAACATCTGGTCTAAACGCATGCCCAAAGAATTAGTTTTATACTGTCGAGTGGCTTCCGCTCTTAAAAAACATTCGGAGTCGCTGATCTGAGTTCAACTCTAATGGTCTCTTTTGTTTCGTACACTCAGTTTTAGAACTGTATTTTAAATTTCCGAGGAAAAAAGCTTTTTAGGCTTCATTTGATTGTGTGAAACAATAAAACTTCAATTCACCGAGTAATTTCATATACACAGTTTTCACTAATACTGGATTGCATTACACTTTCACTTTGGAAATACTTTTCATACCTTAAATTTTAAATAATCGGTAATGTGCTCGCAAAATTTAAAAAAATGAAATTTCAACAATTATCTTACCAGGAAAATACTAATAATAACATCTTCTTTAATCACTAAACAGTTAAAAGTTACAGTAAATTCTAGTCTCTTCTCTTTCTGCTAGCTAATCTCACATGCTGGTCAGCCATCTCTATATTTGTGACAACTTTTAACAAAACAATCGATTCTCAAGAAATACTGGGATGAATCACAACTTGTCTAAGAGATTACAATATATGCAACAGTTAGACAAGTAGCACACATAGATTAAATAATTTAAATACTTGGAACGGCAGAAATTTGACGTTTGAGACAAGGCAAAGCATGTACTACAGAATGCAGGGAAACACTGGAATGTTTGGAGAAATTAAACTGCCTGTGACGTCTACGATGTTGATATTATAAAGTTCATGTGAAAACACGAGACATAATCAGAGCTGCATTACACCAGTAACCCTTTTTGTGACAGTATCATCCTGCTAGCCTGCAAAATCGACAACGTTTAACATCCAGGACCCAGTGGCGACAAAAGTTGTCACTATATGAGAACTTAAAGAGAAGTAACTGAAGTAGATTCACTTCCGCCCTGGAAGTTGTAAGCAATCTCGTTTTGATGGTCAAGTAATAAAGGTGACAAGATACTACTTTGGCGACAAGGATTAATAGTTTATACGCTTGAGACGATGGCAATCTATGGAAAAGTTGAGGAATATAGAGAAAACGAGGAATGGGTAGAGTATATTAAAAGATTAACACATTACTTTGAATGGGGTCGAAGACGAAGGTAAACAAAGATCAATCCTGTTAAGTGTATGTGGCGCCAAAACATACAAGCTTACTCAAAATTTGGTAGCTCCTGCAAAACCAGATTCGAAAACATTTGAGGAGTTAGAGGAGCTAGTGAAGAACCATCGAAACCCAAAACCTTCCGAAATCGTGCAGCGGTTTAAGTTTAACAGCAGATTTCCAAGAGAGGAAGAGTCCGTTGGGACGTGCGTGGCTCAATTAAGGCAATTAACTGAGCAATGTAACTTTGGAGGAGCGTTAGAGGATATGCTAAGAGACCGATTGGTTTGTGGAATTTGCAATGACAGGATTCAACGCCGTTTACTGTCTGAGACGACACAGAACTTCAAAAAAGCTTATGAAGTAGCCGTGGGCATGGAAACTGCCGTGAAGAACGCCAAAGGTATTCAGCAAAGTTCATTGGAATGGGGCCAGATGGCACCTGAACAAAATGTTCATGTGCCGTCTGGCCCCCTGGCCTCCGTCTGGAAACGTTCTTCCATTGTTTCCGATGTGGAGGTAAACATAATGCTGACCAGTGTAAATTTAGAGAAGTAGAATGTTTCCACTGCCACAATAAAGGTCATATCGTAAGGAAATGCAAGGCAAAACGTCGACAAAAGGAATCCAACCGACCTACTGAAAGGCAACGAACAGCAGATAATAAAAAAGATCGTGAAACAACTCATTATCTGATGGAAGATCAAGATCAGGTTGAAAGATATTCAATGTATAACATCGGAACGCCGAGACAAGATCCTTACCGCGTAACACTTCAATTACATGGACAAGATGTGGCAATGGAAGTGGATACCGGGGCGTCGGTGACTGTCATTAGTGAACAAACGTTCAGAAAAACGTTGAAATCAACACCAAAGATTACACCTAGCAACGCAACACTAAATACCTACATGGGCGAAGAAATCAGAGTATTGGGATCCATAAAGGTACCTGTGGAGTGCGAGGATCAAAGGAAAACATTATCAGCCGTAGTAGTTGTCGGAAAAGTCCTAATTTGCTTGGAAGAAATTGGCTCCAGGAGATTAAATTAAATTGGCACCAAGTGTTAACAACAACTCGTGAGAAAGCGGAAAGGACCTGAAATTCGGGTGGCAACACAATCGAAAGTCAGAAGCTAAATGAAATGTTGAAGAAATATCCAGAAGTGTTTCAAGAAGGCCTCGGAACGTTCAAAGCAGCAAAAGCTAAAATAGTGGTCAATGGGAACGCGAGTCCAAAGTATTGTAAAGCCAGACCAGTACCTTATGCGATCAAAGACAAAATTGAAAAGGAACTGCAGAGATTGGAGGAAGAGGGAACGATTGAGAAGGTCATGTTTTCAGAATGGACAGCACCAATTGTGCCAATAGTGAAGGAAGATCAATCAGTAAGAACCTGTGGTGACTATAAAGTTACGGTGAATGCTGTTTCAAAGTTGGATAACTATCCAATACCAAAGACAGAGGATTTGTTTACAACACTGGGAGGAGGAGAAAAGTTTACTAAACTAGATCTTAAACAGGCATATCAACAGTTGCTACTACACGACGATTTCAAGAAGTATACGACCATTAACACCCATCGGGGATTGTTTCAATGTAACGGACTTCCCTATGGAATATCCTCTGCTCCAGGCATTTTTCAAAGGACCATGGAGAACGTTTTTACAAGGAATCTCGTTTGTCATAGTTCGAGTGGATGACATCCTTGTATCGGGTCGAAATGATGAACAACACATCGCCAACCTGGTTGAAGTATTGAAGAGGCTTTCTGGTGCGGAATTAAGGCTAAACGAAAAGAAATGCATTTTTATGGCTCCAGAAGTGATTTATCTCGTCCAACGAGTTAATCGCCATGGAATTCAACATGTGGAAGAAAAGGTGAGAGTCATAACGAATGCTCCAAACCCAAAAAACACCTCTGAACTAAAGTCACTTTTGGGCATGATTAACTATTATCAGAAGTACTTACCGAACCTTGCAACCATTCTGGCACCCTTACATAAACTGCTGCAAAAAGGAGTGTCCTGGAAATGGGGCAGCAGATAACAAGAAGCTTTTGAGATATCCAAAGATATCTTGAAATCAGCAGAGTTGCTGATCCACTATGACAGTAGCAAAGAGTTAATCCTTGCTTGTGAAGTATCGCGTTATAGACTAGGGGCTGTACTATCCCATAACCGTTAGCTTACGCGTCGCAAACTCTTACAGTTCCGGAGAGAAACTATGCCCAGTTGGACAAAGAAGGACTAGCAATTGTATTTGGAGTAAAGAAGTTTCACCAATATTTATATGGCAGGCATTTTATCATAAACACAGACCACAAGCCACTTCTTGGCCTGTTCAATGAAAAGAAACAGATACCACAGATGGCGTCTACGAGAGTACAGCTTTGGGCTTTGATGTTAGCTGCTTACGAATATTCAATAGCGTACAAAGAAGGAAAGGAACACGCTAATACCGACGCTCTCAGTCGCCTACCACTGCCAGATGTAGCGAATTACACCGTGACACCTTGCGATAGCGTATTTTTGATGCAGATTTTGGAATCAACTCCAGTCGATACAGGTCGAATGAAGACAGTGACAAGGCGAGACCCGATCCTAGTCAGAGTTTGCAAACTAATACAATATGGATGTCCTAAACGTTGCTTGAAGGAAGATTTGCGTCCGTACTACAATCAAAGGAATGAATTAAGCCTTCATGATGGTTGTCTTATGTGGGGCAACAGAGTAGTGGTTCCGCCAAGTTTGAGAAGCCAGGTCATTAATGAACTACATGAAACATCCTGGAATCTGTGGTATGAAAGCATTGGCCCGTAGCTTTGTTTGGTGGCCAAGATTGGACGATGATTTAGAACAGAAAATCAAGTACTGCATCCTTTAAACGCACCGTAAAACACCACCATAAGCACCATTGCATCCGTGGGAGTGGCCCAATAGACCATGGTCGAGGATACGTGTAGATTATGCGGGACCGTTCCTGAGGAAAATGTTCCTCATAGTGATCGAGTCATATTCCAAGTTGATGGAAGTATTCCCAATGAAAAACTCAACTTCAAGCGCAACGATTGAGAAACTAAGAACGGCGTTTGCCTCGCACGGTCTTCCCGAATAGCTAGTCAGTGATAATGGATCGTGCTTTACAAGTGAAGAATTTGAACTATTCCTGAGTAAGAATGGCATCAAACATGTAAAAACAGCCCCATACCACCCAGCGTCAAATACGTTAGCTGAACGGGCAGTCCAGACGTTTAAAGAAGGAATGAAAAAGTTGAAAGAAGGAAGTATTGAAACAAAAGTTTCACGCTTTTTGTTTCAATATAGGATCACCCCCCAAACTACAACCGGTATAACTCCAGCGGAATTGTTGAGAGGTCGAAAACCGTTGTCAAGATTAGATTTATTGAATCCAGATTTAAGAAGAAGAGTTGAAAGTAAACAGCTAGATCAGAAAGAATCACACGACAACCATGCTAAAGAAAGATCGTTAAAGCCCGGAGACTTGGTGTACGCGAGAAACTATGCTCAAGGTGAGAAATGGATTCCTGGAAAGATTGCAGAGAGAACAGGACCGGTATCATTTGAAGTAGAACTAAATGACAACCAAAGGATAAGGAGGCACCAAGATCAAGTCATCAGCAGAGAAAATAATGAGATTGGGGAGGACAGAAACCTCAGAAGAGAAAGCCCAGAGAAATTGACCAGCACGTCGTGGACGGAAAAACCACCTACTAAGGACATTAACGCAGGGGAAGTTCCACAACAAGAGATGTGTTCTAATCCAGCCATATCCCGTCAATACCCAGCAAGAGAGCGACGCAAGCCAGATTATTATGGACAAAGTTAACTTACCATAAATGAAACAAGATAAAACTTATCGTTACATTCTATATTGTTGATATTCAAATTGTTGAAGAATTATGTTGTAACTAAGAGGGGAGGAATGTAGTAGATTCACTTCCACCCCGGATGTTGTAAGCAAGCTCGTTTTGATGGTCAAGTAATAAAGGTGACAAGATACTACAGTAACAGAAAATTTGACGGGCACAGGCCCTCCAGGCACCTTCGCAATCACGCCTCTGTGAGTTTTAATTCTAATGAATGATGGTTTACACGCTAAGGAATTATTCAGTTTCGGTATGAGAGCCCTGGTTTATTTCCCCCAAGTTATCATATCTTCTCAAGTTAGCGAAATTCGGACATAGCCGCTGCTCCTCTAGCCGTAGCGGTTTTAACCAAGTTTCTCTCTCAAATCATGAAAAAGAATTACAAATTTCTGCACTATTTTGATGTGCATTATTTCAGCAAAGATAACTGGTCTAACGGGAGAAAATATTCCCAAAATGTCTCGTTTTACTTTGTTACATTCAGGTAATACAGTCGTAAGTTTAATGGTGTCAGTTTATATATCTACGATCGTGGTGATCTGCTCGAGCGTTTTCATTTCCGCACGTGAATAGCAAGATCCTTTGGGTGGGAGTTTATAAGCTGCTTTACAATAGCAAAAAGACATCGTTAACTCTTGAACCACAGATGTACATTTGAACAGTTGTAGGTTTGTACACTTCTGCGTTTCTGGGGTGTTGACGTTCACTCTAGAAACAAGGGTAGTTCCTTGCCTATTCACTATGCTTGCCAGCATGGTCATCTAGATACTGTAAAATTACTAATCAGCAAAGGGAGTGACTTCGCATCAGCAAATAACAATAGTCGTAATCCACTTTATCTTTCATCATTGAATAGACATATCTCAGTTGCTAATTATCTTAGTCTCCGTGCTGCAAAAGCAGCAAGTAATTCTTGTTAATTGTTATTTATTCTAATAGATCAAAGAATTTTTATATTTTAAATTTTTTAATTTTGATCTTTAATTGTTTATCGAGTATTTTACATTCTAAGATGGGGTTACTATTCTCAGTAATATAAAATAAATAAAGCACTAATGCAAATAAACAGCCCCGTATTACCCAATATGTCGCATATATCGACCGTAATGAGGACATTTGCCGAGATATCTTGACATTTTAATTTCACTTTCATAATTCGCCGCAAAATTATTGATTTCTCTTCAAAAATACGAGTGAAGGGAGCATTTCTGTCTCCGAACATGATGACATCTTCGTGAGAATAAAACATTTCTAACGGAAAACTTGATGCTGGCACAGAAAGTGTGTCATTGCTTGCTTGCACTGTTGTAGGAATTTTATCTGACTTTAAAACCTATATCTGAATGTTGCCGCGCGGAAGACACCAAATATTTTAGACATTCCCTCGACTCAAAATTCATAAGAAAAGGGGAAACGCATAGAAATTTAGCTGGACTCTTACATGATGTCCTCAACTTTATTTTGACATGATCATCAATTGCATGCGGTTCTTATTTTGATGGTTATTGTCAATTTAAAGTCTATTCTAGTGATGTTTATTTTTGCTTGGACTGCGCATCTTACTAAACTGATATCAAATTAAGTTTAAGTTTAACCTTAACCCTAAATCCAATCATAAACTTAACCCTAATCTCAATCCTAACCCTAACTCATTTGATATAATATTCTTTGTGCATGCCCATGGGCGGACTAACAACATTTTGACTTTTGGGAGGAGGAAAACTTGGGCCCCTAAGAAAAAATTTATACAAAGGGCCTAAATGTCGTGTATAGCTCGACAATAACCACTTCCTTTAGATATTAAAATAAACACGAGTGCACGACGCGCTAAATTAACCAATAATCAGACGTATTTATTTGAACAACTTTTTCCGGTCATAGTGATTTATTGTAGTCTTCAGTGGTCCACAGTAAAAGTAAAGAGCTAAGTTCCTTCGATTTAGAGCAAACTTGTCGATGGTGCGTTCTTGGTCGTTCTTAAGCTGCAGTGCAATATCTTTTTCCGCAGCAATCAACATAAGTGCCTCAAGATTTTCCTGCGTTAAAGACGATCTTAGTCTTGTTTTCAGTATTTTGAGTTTTGAAAAGGATCTTTCGCGCGAGCATTGTTTAATGCTTAGTGTAATCAAATACTTGTAAAATACAGTGTAAGTACAAGTTTTCGTATGCTGTTGAGAATAGCCTTTACTGGAACAGTAATCTGAAGGCACACGAAAGACAGTTTTGGCAAATGACCTTCTTTGCCAATTCGTTTGACTTTGAGGGTGGATGCTCATTCACTTTACCATCTAAGTTTTCATCTTCAGCTTCCTCTGAATCGTCGTCGGGATCCAGTGGCGGTAGGCCTTGCTTGAGTGCAGAGTAAACTAATGCAAAAGATACGAGATCCTCTTGTGATGATATCGTGTCAATTTCGGGCAAGACGTCAGGAATTGCTTTAAGCTTTCTAAGCTAGTTGTGCTAATCTAATTTCTTCGTACAGATCTTTGTGATCACTGAATCATCTGTTGAATCTTTGTATCACTGTGTCTAGAAAGACGTTATGACAGGAAATCTCGAAACATATCGTTGAACTTTCTACTGCGATATGCAACTTGGTGAAAGACTGATATTTTCACCCGATAACTTATCGTTCACTTCATTGATAAATGTGGCTGCGTATTGGTGAACGTCGGCAAAATCTCTGGTCTGTCGGTTTAATCGTTTATCATTCTCCATGCTTGAATAACATCCAATCCGGCATTTTTATGCTTTTAAGCTTTCTATATCAGTGAATTGGCAGCTACCTGTGATTGCCACTGACATTTCTACCATTTGAGAGACTTGTTGCTGAAAATAATATCAATTTTTTTCCGGTCCGGGTATTTTGGGGGACCCCAGAAGATCCCGGCCCTCGATCCACATTCGATTGCCCTACAGCTCAGTCCGCCCCTGTGCACGCCTGCTTTTTAAGTCTTCTTTTCATTCCTTTCTCTTTTATGGGGGGTCGGTAGGTCGGTATTTTTCACCCTCGCGCCGGGCGTCAATTTACCAAGTTGTGCCACTGGGGTTAGGGTTACCTGATCCTAACGCTAATCCTAATCCCATCCCTAAACCTAACCCTAACCGTAACCTTTATTCGGGAAATCACCACTTCCGGTAATTGCTTCGCGGTTTATAGAAATGGGAGCGTACGAAAGCACGACGTGAACTTGCAGTATGATTTCTTCTTGTGCAACAAAAGGAACGAATAACCCCTAGAGTAATCTTGACGCCGCCCTGGCTTCAGTAAAGGCATAAGGAAGAACATTCCCACCGTTTCCCGGTAACAGCAGCTATTAAAACACCGGGAACTTTGAAGTGTGTTCAACAAAAAACGTTAATGGAGCTACTAGAGTGGCTTAGAAGCATTTTAGAAAGAAGAAAAAAAAATTTCTAAGTTTGGAATATGAGGTTTGCTTCACGGCTGTAGGATTGGAACTACTTTGTTTACTGGCGTCGGCGCTACAGCTTTTGCAAACTTTCTTCTTGTAACTGCTGATTAGAATGCGGAAGCAAACGATAGTGTAGCTTTCATACAGCAGGAATTGAATCATAGTACAGGATTTTATCTGCAATGTTTAGAGGAATTTAGTGAAAATAATCACACCAATTCATTTTCATTCTTTGGTAAACCTGTTAAACGTAAATAGGTCGACTATTAGAGGCGGTGGACCAAACTTTTACTTTTAGGCGACAGTTCGATCATGCTGAGAATTGAAGATAGTTTGAAACTTTATTTAAGCAAATTCATGCCGTCATGACGTGACGTGGATTAATTTCGATTGCTTGGGGCCCATGGGTTTTACCCACTCTTCCCAGCTTGCAGTTGCACCGCTGTAACAAAGCCATAAAAAGGTAGAAGTAAGCCGAAAACAAGTCTAAAACTCGAAAACTTTGATGAAAACCCTTCATTGCTTAGCGCGTAACATCTTCATAGATCTATTTGCGATATGCTGGTCATTCATAAGCCAAATGATAATTACTCGGAGGGCTGTCTGTGGCAGGCGTCTAGTTAAAAATATGTTTTCCGCAATTTTTTTTTTTCCTCATTGGCCACCATTTGTCAAGTAGACGACAGATGGATAACTAACGCTTGGGACAACGAAGTCTCGTAGCTTGCAGGCTTGCTTCTATAGAGATCATGGAGAACTAGAGGAGGGGGGTGGCATGGTCAACTGAAATTGGCAATTAATTGAACGCAATCATCTTGAGTAAACTGTTGAAAAATTGGTTTACTCCAGAACCTTTTCCGTCGGTTTGAGTACTTCGACGCTGAACAACTGTTATTTCTTGTTTGTTTTCGTCAACTGTAAAGCAGAAAAACTGCTTCGCTTAGTATTAGTCGGTTATTATTTTTGGCTTAATTGTTTCATACAGACAAAGTACAAAAGTGAAGTGGCCTTTTACCATGACCTGGAACATTGCATCCGCGCTTTGTTTTGTTTACTTCGCAATTTCTACATGTACATATATATTATACATATATATATATATATATATATATATACATATATATATATATATATATATACATATATATATATATATATATATGTCTGCCTGTGCGAAAAGAGTGGTTAATATATGTTGTTCTCTACATTGTCGTTTTATACGGTTAATCAATATACTCTTTTACTTATGCCTTACAACTTAAACACATTCTATTTTATATATATATATATATATATATGTATATATATATAACTACAGACGGAACCGTTTCGGCCTACTGGGCCTCATCAGTGTAGTGCTGACGAGCAAGATGGAGAAGCCTATATTATATAGGCAACTCAAATGTCCCACACATGTGGTACATCTAAGCCATATATATATACATATATATGATGAAAAGTTTGTTCTCAAGCTTTATGTTAGAAAATCCCGTGTCTCCCGATTGCCGGTACGGTTGTTTTACCACTAAACTATAAGGTCTCAGACGGCACGCATGATGTTAATTAGAGACCTGGTTCGTAATATTGATATATATCCAAGCTTACAAACATCTACACTTAGTAAGATGAAATTTACTTTCGTAAAACACAAAAGTGCATATTGATTGATCGTATAAAACGACAATGTAAAGAACAAGATATATGAACCACTCTTTTCACACAGACGTTTTCGCTTTTATTTAAGCTCTTCAGATGCTGTGTATCTGTCGAGTGATTATGATATATATATATATATATATATATATATATATATATATATATATCATGACCTGACGAGTGTGGCAAACTTAGCTTGCCATACGAAACAAATTTGTCGTGATTAAAAAGTTCTATGAAGTAATCCGAGTTTTGTCTCTCACTTCTCCCACATTTTGCTCTACTTCGGTATCGAGCACTCTGCCTTTATATGGTTTCACTCGAGATATATTTGTCTATATTTGTCTCTATATATATATATATATATATATATATATATTGGTCGAGGTCTCGTTTTGTGTCATACTACCTTAGTCCCGCACCAGTTCGCGCCCCTTTAAAGTTTGCGTCTTTAATTTTCGCGCAACCTTCTTTGACTTATGTATTTTTTCTCAAGAATATCAAAATAGTAGCAATAAGCTCTCAAAAATATGAAAGGCAGCAAGAACAACAAAGACTTTCTGCAAAATATAACCTTTTTGTGGGTTCACTACAAAACAACAACAACAGCAATAAACAAAACTCTGTGTTTAAAACTTAAGTTCCAGCTGTATGTTCTTGTTCAAGCACTCTCGTATCTTAGTCTTTTTCCAGCCATTGGTTACAATGTCAGGCTTTGACCTAATGTAGTCGTAGAACTGAACGACCCATTTAACATTTTGCAGTTTCACAACAGACAACAATACGTCAAGTTTTTAAATGAAAGCTACTTGGAGCCGGATAAAATTAGGTCGGATCACACAGAAAAGGATGAAGATGAAGACAGTGACTATGGCCCGCGGAATAGCTTTGTAGTACTATAATTGCCGAGGAAAATTTCGAGAAGTCTTAGCTGGAAAGGGAGGGCAAGAGTTCATGCATGCGACTTCCTTCCACAGCCTGTGCCTCGAAGAGTAAGGGGTCTTCGTCTTCTAACTTTCCATGGTGTTATTTGTGAGTAAAGGTTAGTTAAAGGCATAGGACTTATTTGCCTTATAAATTTCTTTCACATCATTTATGAAGAAAATTTTGTAAGCAGAAATGAAATTTACTTCTTTGGCGGATGAGGAAAATTTGTATTTAAACGTCCTCGGAAACAACGTAGTGAGATGTGGTCGGGGTTTTATATTTTCAGAATATTCAAACAATGAAAAAACACCGACTATAATGTCAAAGCTGTGACCGTTCGGTTGATGAAACTGATGGTTAGATTTCAAAAGTTTCGATGATGGTGGTGATGAGGACGTAGAACCAGGCAAAGTTGACGGTACGGCGAGTTCTGTACCCTTATTTTCTGCACGTATTTTGTGCACTTAGGAGCTAAGGAGTTGCGGAGAATTATGTGCGCCTGTTTAAGTCAAAAGAATCTATTAGTTCCTTCTACTTGTGCATTTATGAATTACAAAAAATTTTCTACCTCGACTTTTATGTGCCGTCATATTAACTGCAGACTTTTGAAGCTTGCCTCGGTAGTCGCAGTTTGACTTTTTCTGTGTTCAAATTATTATGATCGAGCACACTATCCATCTTTCGCTCTGTAGGTGTTGGGTTATCTTGTTCAACCACTACATGTGCTGTCGCGGTTCACGACTATATATCGCAAGGAAATTTTTTTCACGGGTTTAATATCCGTGTTTAATTTTCCTGAGTCCCTTTCTCCATTTTCTTTATTTGGAAAGTTACAAAGAAATCAAAATATAATGGGAATAATCTAAATTACGTTCCATACAGGTAAGGAACCGTGAAGTATCATGCGTCAGCGCGATGTCGCCTTAGAGATGTTGTGAGATACGTACTAAATTATTAATAGTTCTTTGACAAAGTCTCGCACAACGAACGTAACATGTTGTGGAGCCTTTATTTGTAAAACATATTGGTTTTCCATACAAATTTGGCCTCAAAGTAATTTTGTGCTGTCATATACAGTGGCGTGCTGTGGCCTTTTAAACTGTCAAACATTATTATAGTTGGTTAGCGGAAGCCTGGAGATATTCTCAGTGTTCTGTCCTGACATTCCTCGTGTTGTTAACACCGACGTAGCGCAGGATATCCAAATCAGCATTTTAGGCAAAATCGATGCTCAAGGCTAATCATGTTACAAAGTTTCAATCATATCACTTATGTAGTTCGGTAAGTTGGGCAAAAAACTACAAAGTAAATGCCGCTGTACCAATGGCAACTTCTGTCAAAAGAACCAACTAATAAGTGAAGCGAGTCAGAGACCGTCAGGCAAATCACAGTTTAAGTAAAACTTACGCAAAACATTGGCAAGCTAATCACCACCTATGATAAAGGTACCTGAAGCAATTCTGTGAATCACAAGGATAGTTGCAAGCACCAACTTAGGCAAAATAATTAGCATGTGAGTAATCTAACACCAATGCTGGTCTGATCGCCTGAGACAGGAGGGGCCGATAAAATATGATTAAAATTTCGATGTTTGTTAATCTCACCGCGAGTGACTCGCTAGTGCAATGCAGGCAAATGCTTCTTGGTTAGACAGTGGAATAGCAGATACGGATATTTTGACGACGACGAGTCGAACATGTCGTTTTGCGAATCAAAATTGCTTTGATCGGTCGTAAGTTACCTTAGGGAGCTGCATTATTTGCTTAACCCTAAATCCGACCCTGATCTCATTATTCATACTGAAAGCGCTTGCATGCACTTTAAAAGCAAAGAACTGCGAGATAATAATACGCAAAGATGTTTTGAGTAAAAATCAATGGAGGTGATCGTGTAGACACGTAGGCATGTAGACCATGTCTAATTGCAATTAGTATCCAGGAGATCTGGGTACGAGAATCTCCATTACGTTGACACATCTCTTAAACAGACACTAAACAATTTCCCGAGAGTGTCCACTTAATACAGGTTTGACTGTATCAGCGTTATGGAATATTCAGATCCCATGATTCCTGTAAAATATCAAGTCAGTGTGATAATATTCCTTGTTTTGCATTGAAAATGCGTTTTCCATGCGTTAAATGCGACTGAGATTTAAGAAATGCCAAGTGGATTCCAGTGCTTGGATACTATGATCCAAACACTCGGGATGTTGCGAGACTTGAGGAAAGCATAAAAAGGCATGAAGAATTCCAAGGCGCGGAGGTCAAGTGTAGATAGCTTCGATAAAACAGCGGCGTTCTTAAGGTTATACACTATCTAAAAATATATTTTAGATTGTGTATAACCTCAAGAACGTCGCTGTTTTATCAAAAGACATGAGCCGCTTGGCGAGTGTTTTTAGCTTTTCCAAAGACAAGCAACATCTCAAGTGTTTGGATCACAGTATCCAAACAAGGGAATCCACCAGGTATATCTTTTATACAATAACAACAGATGAAAAACAGTTAACTTAAAAAACACAATGATGAAGTAAGTAACTCTCCAGAAAATCATCAACTGCCGATAAGAGCCAAGCTTATGAATATCGAACCCATCAACAAAGCAAAGCCATTTCAGCGCAGTGACAAAGAAGAAAAATCAGCGCGTTTTTTAAAAGCCGGTACATGTATCTTTTATAAAATAATGAAATTGGACGTGAGAAACAAATTTCAGGGCACTTTAGGGAGGAAACTTTCCGTGTTTGGATATTCTTATTCAAACGTGGGTATTAACCAATCAGAGCTCACGAACCAGTCGCGTTATTTTATAAATACAGATCTTACACTTTCAATACTACAATTTCTACGTACATTTAAAAACATTGACTGTATTTTTAGTCCAGCAGTAACCGTAAAACCTATTTTTTGTCACAATGCACTCATAACGTAGTAAAACGGCTACGTAGATGTCAAAAGCCTGTATCGTTTTTGATAACCACGACTGCTTTTATCCGCCACACAGAGAGTTTCCTGGGTTTGTAATGGATGGACGGTATACGGGTGCACCGCTCAAACATTGCACTCAGTCATATTTGTCACTCACATTTCTCACTATGTTTAACGCAAATTTCCGTCGCCTTTTCGCTTTACGTTTAAAATTTAAAGGTCGATAAGGTTTATCGAGCTTATTTGTTGTGTTCACTTTGATTGTCGTAGCATCCAAGGCCCGATATATCAGGTTTTCAACATTTCCCCTTTAGCCTGAATGAATATCCTTGGTAAACTCAATGTTTACATAGCGGCGGGCATAAGAAATGCCCAAAAAACTAGGAAGGTAGTGGTCAACGTACCAGTTTCTCTGTCTCCTCACCGCTACTCTTCCTGTCTTACTCTCAATAAATCAATTATTAATTACGGATGACCAGTAATTGGTAAATTAAAAGAGAAATGGAACAATTAACGTCTCGCACATTTGCATTCTATGCATGTAATTGCAGTAGGCCGATGAATAAAGGACCGACACGATGACGGAGAAAAAAATTCATTTAAAAAGAGACGATTTACGACCGTTTACAGTGAACTCTTTAATTCAGGCGATCTTGGCCAGTAATTACTGGGACGGCATTGCAAACGAGTTCCTGCTAACCATGCAAAAGATGAAAGAGGGAAAATCACTTGCTCTTCCCCCTCTCCCCCCTCCATCAATGTTGCATAGTTCCCCCGTATAAGATGATGCTGGATGTATCATACGCAACGCGAAAAATGTACGAAATATGGACGCCATTGCTTGTCTAACAAACACAGTTAATAGATAGTGAATAATTGGAATAGGCAGCCTGAAGATAACTGAAAAAACACAGAATAGAATGGCATGTGACTGAATGATGAATTGTGCACATTGATTGGCTTATACGCTTGGGGATATAAAATACATGAAAAGAAGATTTGAAAATGGCCACCATTTTGACGAAATTGCGAATAGTAAGCATTTAAGACAGAGAAAAAGATTCCATATCACCTCAATTAACAGCCTCGGAGCGCTTATTAACCTCTTAGCTTAAAGGAGTGACATTTATTCGATGGGCTTCCTTAATATTAATTATGTTTATATTCTTGATTCTATTCATCTATGTAAAGATAATTTTTACCAATGTCTCAAATCTCTATTTTGTTAGAAGCTAAACGTTGCCGATACCCAGTACAGTCAGCCTGATTTGGACTTAATTAGGTTTATGTCTCCGAAAACTGTCTTAATAAGCACTTTCTTGTAGTTTTCAAATTGTAACATGTATGTTTTTGTTGCCAATAACTTCACGAACATGTGCTTGTGGCCAATAAGTGGTGCTTTCGCTATCGTTTGTTTGTTATCAATGCGTCATAATGGTTAATCATTCGTATGTAGAAATGTGTTGTTTAAAATGGCGGAGTACTCAGTTTAAACAAAAGTAATCTGATGGAAAATTTAATTCGTAAATTTTGTCGAATTTTCGACTTTAATCTGGACCCCAAGCTATCCAC
Organism: Heliopora coerulea; assembly: GCA_030142905.1. Classification (NCBI taxonomy): domain Eukaryota; kingdom Metazoa; phylum Cnidaria; class Anthozoa; order Scleralcyonacea; family Helioporidae; genus Heliopora; species Heliopora coerulea. The sequence goes on along the minus strand of JASJOG010000061.1, from coordinate 1,135,207 downwards.
CTTCACTGCATTACTTTCGTGAGCATCAGTTCGCTTAAGCCGCAATTTTTTATTTTCGTAGCATTTTCTCTTCTCAGTTATTGCAGATAACTGACACTTTTTTGACTTTTCAAAAACTTTGCTTCCACGTAGTTCACCTCGTGTATGAACCCTTTGACGGTGTAACAGAATGCATAAATTTTTTAACAAGAGACTGAATCCATCATTTTTTCCCTTCAACGTTCAATATTTTGCTTTTGAATTCCATGGAAAATTTGCAGACGCCTAAAATAATGAACGAAACTTAAACAGAAATGAATGTTATGCACGGTATGCATGTGGAAGCGACATGGTGATATCATGGACGATATTCAGAAATTCGTTGATGTTTACAGTATTAGCCACACATATGTCGAACTTCGACCTTAAGCCAGTGATACACGACGAGATCTCCGAGACTTTTGTGTCTAAGACCAGTCTCCAACACTCAAGTTTCCGAGACGTTCCATGACATATGCTTACATATCTGTAACTTTGTCTCGGAGTCTTTCCTTGCTTTATGAAGACATGCCGGGAAATGACTTGGCGGTTAGTGCTAATGCAAGCGTTATTCTTCATCTTATCATCAAAAGACGTCAAGGAAAATGCAAAAAGGCGAAGAGTTCGTGCAAGAAATGTAAGCAAGCAAGGGTTCACACTTCTTGTGATTAGTGCATTGTCATGTACACAGGACATTCAAACAATGCTTATAAGCCAACTCATCACTAAATTTAATTTTTCGGCAATCTCTGCAATTGCATTCCTCCTGTCTATCCTGGCAGGATAAACTGAAAGTGTCGAGTAACACAGATATGGTTTTGACTCCATTAATTCAGCAATAAGTACTCCGCCTTTTCTCATGTCCACTAGGCGGGTATATTAACTTCTTGACCTGTTCATTTGACAGGTTTGTGCAATCTGATTGGTTAAGCAGTTTTTTTTGTCGAAGTGTTGTCTTTGTAATTGAAACATGATTCTATTTCGGAGACTTTTTTCCTACACAAAAGTCTCTCAAACCTTGATGATATATTTCGTGAACCATGTCTCCGACACAAAAGTCTCGGAGGCTTTGTCGTGTTTCACCAGCTTTAGGTCGCCATCTGAGTCTTGGTAGCTCAGTGATAAGAGCATCTTATCGATCATCGGAGGTGTGGAGGTTTGATCCCCGTTTGGCGCTCAGAAATTGCATTTTTGAGATACGAGGTTAACAAACGTCGACATCTGGCCCGAAATTGAAAATGAATGAATAACATGAGATCTACGTTAAACGTATTCCATCAAGCTCTGTTGAAAATATACTAGTCTCAAAAGCTATGAAAGAATTTGAAAAGAATTCAAATGGCTGTTTTGCGCTTGTAATGCGGAAAATGATGCATTGTGGTATTTATCGAGGAAACAATTACGTAGGAGGAATTCAGCCTTGGCTGAGATATCAACTTGGCTAACAGATCTAAAATTTCTGAACTGCATTTCGACATAAAATTTTCGGAACAGTTGCTGAATGCGTCTCTAGCGAAATAATTTATATATGTAGGCAGTTGATAGGTCGCTTGCAACAAGCAATGCAAGACATATTTGTGAATCACATGATACGCTAAAGAATTTCTCGAGGGTGTCCACTTAATACAGGTTTGACTGTATCAGCGTTATGGAATATTCAGCTTCCATGATTCCTATAAAATATCATAGCAATGTGGTAATATTTTTTGCTTTGTATTCAAAATGTGTTTTCCATGCGTAAATGGCGACTGAGATTTATGAAATACCAAACGGATTCCCGTGTTTGGATACTATGATGCAAACAGGCGAGATGTTGCGAGACTTGAGAAAAGCGTAAAAAGACATGAGCCTCTCGGTGAGAGTTTTTAGCTTTTCCGAAGTCAAGAAACATCCCAAGTGTTTGGATCACAGTATCCAAACATGGGAATCCACTAGATATTTCTTTTATAAAATAACGACAGATTTAAAGCAGTTAACTTAAAAAACACAATGATGAAATAAGCAACTCGAACGAAAATCATCAACTGCCAATCAAAGCCAAGCTTATGAACATCGAACCCATCAACAAAGCGAAACCATTTCAACTCAGGGACAAAGAGGAAACACCAGCGTGTTTTTTAAAAGCCGTTACATGTATCTTTTATAAAATAATGAGACTGGACGGGCAAAAAAATTTTCAGTACACTTTAGGCAGGAAATTTTCCGTGTTTAGATATTCTTATCAAAACACCGTATTAACCAATCAGAGCTCACGAACCAGTGTCCACTATTTTATAAATATACAGATCTTACACGTTCAGTACTACAATTTGTACATACATTTAAAAACATTAGCTGCATTTTCAGTCCAGGAATAACCGCAAAACCTATTTTTTGTCATAATGCAGTCAGAACGTTGTAAAACGGGTATCGGTTTTGCCAACCAAGACTGTTTTTATCCGCCACACGTAGAGTTTCCAGCGTTTGTAATGGATGGACGGTATACGCGTGAGCCGCTGAAACATAGCACTCAGTCACATTTCTCACTCACATTTTTCACTATGCTTAACGCAAATTTATGTCGCCTTTTCGCTTCACGTTTAAAATTTAAAGGTGCATAAGGTTTATCAAGCTTATTTCTTGCGTTCACTTTGATTATCGTAGCTTCCGAAGCCTGATATATCAGATTTTCAACGTTTCTCCCTTAGCCTGAATGAATGTCGTTGGTAAACTCGATGTTTACATAGCGGCGGTAGTGAGAAATGTCCCAAAAACTGGAACTGTAGACGTCAATGTACCAGTTTCTCCATCTCCTCTCCGCTACTCTTTCTGTCTTACTCTCCATAAATCAATTATGAATTGCGAATGACCAGTAATTAGTAAATTAAAAGAGAAATGGAAGAAATTAACCCCCGCACATTTCCATTCTACGTATGTAATTGCAGTAGGTCGACAAATGACCGGCACGATGACGGAGAACAAAATTCATTGGAAAAAGAGAGGATTACGACCGTTTACTGTGAACTCTTTATTTCAGACAATCATGGCCAATAATCACTGGGAAAGCATTGAAAATGACTTCCTACTAACAAGGCCGCCGACAGTGGAGTCAGGGGGGGGAAATTTGCTCTTCCCCCGTCTCACTAGGGGCCCCAGCTTGAGAGACCGCTCAAAATTGAGCAATGCTCGGACTAAATGTCGGAGCAGTCTTAGGAGCCCATGTTCACATCAGTTTTTGAAATTCTGGGCTCCTGTCAAGTTGGCACTCTCGCTGTATCAGCCATTTGACGATACAATTTGCAAGGCCTCCTAAACACGAAATATAACACTCCGTGAATTAACTTAAGAGAAATTCAATCCAAATAATGTTTTGAAAGAATATACATTATAAGCACGCACTGCGTTGCAAATATTGGTAGATCACGCGATCACTTCCCGACAGTTTCATTGTATTGACATGCCATGTCGTAGCCAAAATATGCAATGATTTTGAAAGAGACCAGAGAAGACATTAAATCGCTTGGCGAGAACCAATAAAGTACACGTATAAAAGGAAAAACGTTTTATCATATGAAGATAAAACGATAAACAACAAGTAGTATAGCAAGCTTCAGGACATTTTTAGTTTGTAAATACAAGCACGTAGAAAAGTTTCATCACAGCCTAAATGCAGAACATTATATGGAGGCACGAAAATGTGGATTTTATCTTCTCCTGGTGAAAACAGTATTTTACTCATTCGCTACGCTCCTTCGTAAAATATTTTTCTTACTACTCCAACACAAAATTTACATCTTCATCCCACTGCGTAAGATTTAACTGTATGTATGGCTGACACTTCATTCTCTAAAAAGGGCACTTTTCGTGCTTAAAAAAGGCTGTTTTTGTCATTTCAAAAAGGTTGTGCGGGTACCTGCCTCCAATGGCTCCCGGTTCCTAAGTCTATGGTCTTTTCTTTCCCCCAACACCGATAACTGTTAGCGGGGTGTTAATGTAGGAAAGTTATCAAGGTTTAATTCTGATTGAAGAGGATAAGAATAGCTGTGGAGGGCACTCTCCAAAAGAGAAAAATACTTGGAGTTTAAAGTCATTTAATAGCCGTCTTAATATTCTGTAATTGTAATTGTTGCCAGTTATTATATATAAGTAATTGGTACAGCGCTGGTGTACCATATGAGCTGTTCTTCCCAGTTTTGTGAGTCTCAGTATGTCAATAATTTGTTACTGATTATATCCATAAGTAATAATTGACATGTAGATACTCGAAGACCTTGTCAGTATTTATGTTACACCTATTGTTACGCAGTAGACATATGAGCTAGCATACTTTGCAGTTCGCTCGGCCATTTGAGTTACTGTATTACTGAAAAGTAAAAAATGAGCAAGTCACTTGTAATCAAGAGGTCACACGTTCCATTCTCAAGGACTCATGGATCTCCTTTGAGCATTAATCTATTACGTACATAGACTACCATGTTTAATTTATTCTGACTATAATCAGACAAATTTATTCGTGAAAGACAGGGTTTGGGTTGGCTGCTGGGGCTGCAATGGGTTAAAGATCAACTGAAGCTTAAGAAGCATCCAATTAGAATATTTTATTTTGTTTCATTTCATTTCTGTTCATCTCATCTCGCTTCAGTTTATTTAATTTTTAGTTCATATATATTTCAATTTCATTTCAATTTCATTCCAATTTCATTTCAATTTCATTTCAATTTCATTTCAATTTCATTTCAATTTCATTTCAATTTCATTTCAATTTCATTTCAATTTCATTTCAAATTCATTTCAATTTCATTTCAAATTCATTTCAATTTCATTTCAATTTCATTTCAATTTCATTTCAATTTCATTTCAATTTCATTTCAATTTCATTTCAATTTCATTTCAATTTCATTTCAATTTCATTTCAATTTCATTTCAATTTCATTTCAATTTCATTTCAATTTCATTTCAATTTCATTTCATTTTATTTATTTTTATTTTATTGCTTTATTTTACTTTACTTTTCTTTTCTGTACTGTACTTTATTTTATTTTATTTAATTTTGTTTTATTTACTTTACCTTAATTTATTGACTGACCAACTTCAACACCTGACGCCAGCTACTGCGGTGCCTAAACGTAAAGATGCAAACTTAGACAACTGGGAACAACAAATATTCCAAACATTTTCTATAATATAGTAAACTATATATCTTTTATTTCCACTAAAAATAGTTTCATGTATATTTATATTTACCCTTAGAGTAAAACCAACAACTGAAACAAACATGCAGGGAACAGAGAGCCAGCCAGGAAAAAAGTAAGTGCACGAATATTTACTTTAAAATTGCTGTAATGATTTATTTCTCAATAATAAAGGGATAGAGCTTGAGTTGTTAGTGGACAAAAAGTTATAGAACTCAGTACTATTGGGTGAAACAGTAATTTACATGTGGTCGAGGTGGTAGGTGGTGGCAGACATGGCCTTACGGGAACATCGTTTATTGGCTGTTATTGCATCAAAATTTATAAGTACTTAGGTAATGTCAGAATCATCCTCAGAGATATACATGAACAGAATCTTTTCATGATAATCTGACACTGCCGAAGTAGACTGAAAAATGTTGACTTGAGCGGGATTTTAACTCTCACCTTCGGGATACCGGTCCGCAAATACATCCTTTTTCGTGGATAAGCGTTAAGTTGTCGCGTGAATATCTCGTGTAGTTAAATTAGATAAATCTTGCCTCCAATCCCTGTGGACGCGATAGCTCAACAAGTTGAGCGGTGGACCGGTATCCCGAAGGGGAGAGTTCAAATACCGCTCGAGTCAACATTTTTCAGTTGACTTCGGCAGTGTCAGATTATCATGAAAAGTTTCTGTTCACTCACGTAATGTAGTTAATGCTATTTGTCTTCGACTGAAAGGTAACATAAGGGATTGCCCAAATGTATTCCGTTTGTGATTTTATGTTCAACTTTAAGAAGTGTTACTGAACGTGATTGCTTTCCATTGTGAATGATGGTTGCACGAAGGTTAGCAGTTGAACAGACCGACTAAGTTAGCGTTCAAATGACCAACTCCCATAAATTGAAACAGTCACTTCCTGTTTATCGTGGCTATTAGCAGAGCCAGAGAAACCTAAGAGAAAGTTATTGTTGGTAACAAGCCGAATGCCTGCATGGGAGTCGAGGGTTAATACAATGATTCAGGGAATGTACAGTTGTTTAGGCTGGTTTCAAAGTTGTCATACCTGCTGTGAAAGTAACTGCGACCTCTACCTGCACCATCTACCATACTCCAAGAAAAGCATGCAATTGCTAAATGTGTTTATATTTGACTGCAGAACAAAAAATGATCACAGTCAACCCAGAACCATAAAAAGCTTGTTGTTGTTTTGTGGTCGGTGATAATTATATAGCTATAGCTACATGTACGTGACTGATGAGGAACAAGAAAGCATGACTAATGTATCACCAGAACATCGCTGTAAGCAATACCATTAATCATTTTGGTTTGATAGATTCACCACAACTGCTCAGCAAGTTGAACGGAATAAACAAATCTTCTGTCCAAAGACTTCGGTATAGACTGGGCCTTTAGCTGGGGTAAAGGTTGCCCATTAATTCTCTCTGGTGATAATCCAAATTATCAATTGAAACTTAGATCTAAAAATCAAATTGTACACAGCCAATTTATGGCTGCATTACAAACCATCCTGGCCTTACTGAACTAGATTTATAGCCAACTTTGATTGATTTATTTTTGCATTTGAAACTCCAAATTGGCTTTAGATGTAGTTCAACTCGTCAGCTCTCCTGCCCCTAGGCTGTGTATTGCTATCTGCTGTGGCAAGTGGCAACAAGTGTTTCCATTTAACACGTACTGCTGGTAATAGTTTCATTAATCGTGTGTGTGATGGAAACATATTGAAGGTAGTGGTTTTGCCTCAATTCTGGCATTTCTGGAGTTACATAAAGACAAGGTATTAAGTAGTTTCGCTTCAGGAGACGTTGTGTCATAAATTTATGAAGTCCAATTGAATGAACTTATTGCGATTAATTGACATCAGCATTCTGTGCAATTGTACATTGAAAAATCATATTAAGGGACAAGGGTGCACTTTAGAATTATTTTCATTCTACCTAAATTGCTAGATAATTTTACTGAGCAGAGTGGGTTGCCTGGTCCTTAATGGATTAACCCCAAACTGAAGCAGATTCAGTATATTTATTTTTTGGCCTAATGTCCTGTTTCCAACAAAGGATTCTTTGAATTGAAAATACGACTATTATTTCGTGAACTTTAATTAGATCATGGCACACAGTCACGTACAATACATTCGGTGCTTTTTCGAACAAAGACTTTTAAATGATATTTTTAACCAAAGACATGAAAAAATGCTGACGTTAAGTGAAGCAATAATTATTCTCAGATTTCCATTCGTCCCTCTTTTGATTGCACTATTCCACCTGACATCCACTTTATTATATTTGAAGTAGAGAATAAATAGCGAGAAGGAAAAAACATGTTTTCAGGTTGTCCTCCTTCTTGAATTAATTGTTGTCGAGGATTGTATATACAATCCCGACTATTTCAGGTAATGTATATACAGTCCCTCCCAGCTTTTCAAAAACACTTTAGTTTATTAGGTTTCTTCGGGAGGACAAAACTCTCGAAAGTAGAAAGTAAACTGACTTAATTGTATTTTAGGTCTGAGGATACAGTTTTAATTAACGCTGCTTTGAACGAGAATGCTAAGAAAGTGCCACTAGAGACAGTGATCCAGTAATAGACAGTAATTTGGCTTTATTTCCTGAGGAAGATCCGTTTCCTTTCCAATGAATAAAACCTGCTTAGTGTAGATATTCATTGAAGCAACTGCATGGATCAATAAAAGATAGTGGCAGAGTGATTAGGAGTAAAAGCAACAATCACAAAGCAAGCTAAAAACCTGGGTAAACTTATGATAATACCGAAATAGATATTGCTAGTGATTTCAAAAGCAGGTTTACCATATACTCCTGTCGTATTTATTATCCCATCACACACCACACGAAGCGTGGCGCCAGGGCACTAATCTCGACGTGCATGGAGTCTCCTTACACGCGTGGTGACTAGTTGAGTATACTTATATATATATATATATATATATACTTATATACTTATGTATATATATATATGTACTTATGTATGTATATGTATATATATATATATATATATATATATATTATTTATTTTACAATAAAATGCTGTCGCTACTCAGAGTTTCACGCGGTACGCGATCATCAGGCAACTGATAGATTCGGTTCAACTATTCTTATTTACATAGGTTGTGAAGTTAATTAATTAGGTGTTTTGTTACATGGCAACACCTTGAGAAAAGTTCGGCTCGTCTGTTTAATAAGTTATTATGTTTTCTTTTCGTCAATAGAAGCTTTTCTTCAAGGCACAAATTGCATCGTTTAGATCCCGTCTTATATGCCGCGATTTGTTTGACGATCGACCAGCTAATGTTGAACATCCGATTGCTTTCCTTTAGCTCCCAGATATGCTTGGACAGTTCAGTGTCATTTGCATATTTGGTGTGTTGGAAAGATTTCAAGTGGTTCCTGTATCTTTGTTTGAATTCATTAGCTGTTACTCCAATGTAACTCCAATTGTAACTCCAATAACTGTTATTATTGCTAGTTGTAACTTAGTGTGAATAGCTTTATTCTGACTCCTACGTGGTAAGATGACATGAGCAACACAGTAAGTAGTATAAACGACCATCATAAACGGTAAACAGTTACTGGCTCGGTACTGTTTATTTGAAATTTGAACTATACAAGTCAGACTTTAATAAAGTTATAAATTCTTTGAGCACTGTACATGTGCTCAAAGTAAATCTTTATAAAGTTCATAAGTTAACCCAACATTTAAACATCAGAGTCAGATTGTATATTCTTCTTGTTGCTGTCCAATATTAGTTTCTGATGTGACAGGACTAGCTGGAAGTTAAAAGTAACAATGGACTTGTAACATTGGTTAGAAGAAGTAAGGTAGTCAATGTAAACATGTACTGGGGTCCAAATTAAATATTCTTGAAGTCACTTTATATTGCTTCAAGACTTTGGCAGTATACAACATTTTCATATTTAGGTGATAGTTAATGGCATTCATATACCCGTGTATGTGCAGAACTGTTAGAATGCTTTAATAAACTATTAATCAAAAAACAGGCTCTAAAATTAAACTTCCTGGAATAAACTCCTTTAACCTTAAAGCAGCCCTTGAGAATTTTAATCTTGCCAATGTTATACTATTCTCAAAGACCATCTATGGCTCATCCCTGTGCCATGTAAAATTGTTTGGCATTAGATACGGTAGAGTAAAATATTAATGGGCTAATCAATACTTAACCAACCCAATTGAATATTTAAAAATCAGACCAATCGAGTATCTAGAAAGTGAGCAAATATCACTGTCCAGTGCAACCCCTGGCTTGGGTGTGTTGGCCACGAGCAAAGGTAAAAGCTGTCTGTTTATTTTGATCTTAAACTGTTTTTATCATCGTGTGGCAAAATGATGCAGTTTATAGTTACAGTTAAGATCTGAAAATGAAGAGAGCAGGACTACAGGTATATTCCAATACAGGTCACCATTGGTGCACTGACATTTAAGATGGCAGTCAAAGCCCATAACGAAGTGATGGTGCTCCAAGAATAACAGCTGTTTAATGATTTTGTGCACATACTGTATCTTTTATGATTACATGTATATTGATTTTGCTCCCAGTTTAGCTGGTAAATATTCTTCTGTATACTTCTTCTTTCAACTTCATGTGATAGGTTTTGCTAAATAAATAGGTGCTTTGCTAGCAGTACACACATTTGTTTAAATTAATTGCATGTGATATCTCTATCAAATGCATCCAAGAACTCGTGAAGACCGAATGTTCCTAACTGCCTTGACCATTCCTTTCCAAAAAAAGACATTCAGTCTTACCACTTGAAGTAAAGCCATTCAATAAGCACATGTACTGTAGATATTCCGATTTTGTTGTTATTAGTTGCAATATGGTACCGTACTTTTACAGTAGAACTTCGATCAGAATCACTGAAGTCCAACCTAGCACTTCTTATACAATAACACTACTGTAGTTAGAAAAAAACTATTTTAAAAACGCTTCCGTTAATCAAAATACACATGGTTTAAAGCTTTAACTGAGTCCGCTGCCCAGTTCCAACAGACTAGTGTGCATCAACACATACTGAGGAAAATTTATAAAAGCTATGCACATAAAAACCACATAATTGGCCCACAATAACCTGCTCCTGTCATTTCATTCGTTATTTCTGGGAAAATCAAACTCTTAGACTTATTCCACTAGGGTATACATGAATTTTTATTTTGGAAGTGTAGATACAGGTATGAACACTCCAAATCGGGGTTTAGTTTGCAGTCCACCGCTGGTGTCTACTAAAGTACAGGTACTGGGTGCATAGTTTATCCGTTATTGTCGTTGTTTATCCATTATTTGCCCTTTACGAACTAGAATAAGGACTGTCTATTGTTTTTTTGAATTTCTTTTTCACTTTTTTTTCTCTCTTTTTTTTATTTTTATTTTTATGAATTTATCTTTTTTATCAATATACTGTTTTGGCAAATGCAATATAAGGAAGCGTTGTTTATGTAAATGAAGGATTTAATACAGGTTAATCGTAGTTACTAAAATTGTTAACTTCGTATACGTTGGTAATGTGAGAATGTGGCAATGAAATGGACCAGGAGAAGCACAATGTTCACTGTACTTGCATATTCGTTGTTAAAAAAAATAATAAATTTAACTGACCTTGGGAACATTGGGTGAATCAATGTAAAATTTAGGTTGTCTCCATTGGTTCTCCTGTTTGGGTATCTGTAGCACGTTGAATCACATCACCAGAAAGACGTTAACTCAATGACATCTTACCATTGACGACTGTTGCCGATAATGGACAGTGAGTTATTTGAGGTATATAAAGTCGTACTAAACCCGGTAAAATGGCTACATCGTGGAATTTCTATTTAACAATTAGATTAGGAGCTTGAGATTTCTGAGGTGATAGTTGACAAAGCCCTCATCATCTATCATCTCATAGAAATCGAGAGCGAATAATCTAATTGTTTTATAGGAACACACTTTCCAAAGAACATTTTCCGCCTTCTCTGGGATTGCACTTTCAAGTAAGCATTCTACTTCGTCTTCAGAAACTTCAAAAAACCTAGAAGGGGAAGCCATTTTTGCTACTCACTATCTATCGACGAATAGATAGTGAGTGCAGCATTTGCAATGGTACTCGACTAAGTTTCTACTAAAAAGATTTATACAATAAGAAAACTGTTGGAGTAACGCATAAGAACTCTTTGGATTCGAATCAGAGTTAATTATAAATTGTAGAGATAAAATTTTAGTATGTGCAACGAAACGTATTTTCTGATTAAACGACGACCTATCGGGAACCTTGTATGGGAAATGTTTTGTCTTGTGGCATATGCTCAGTGTAAGTTCATATCGTAAAAGTTCATATCGGAAAGCTTCAATTAACATGAATAATTTAAAATTATCATACTTATTTTCATAATTGATGTTAAATTAAAAATTGGGTCTCCCACACTGAAACAGCGTACATTTTCGGACGTAGATAAAGCTGAAAGGAATGGAGAAAAATACCGGATTCACCGCGCGGGCGGATCGATTCGGGGTGGGACTATGCAGAGACTCTGTTCCCATGGATCCTTATTTAATTGAGGGGGATAAGGACAGCAGAGATGGGGTCTCAATCTTTTTTTAAATTTGAATGCTTATGTTTTGAATAGGAAAATGTCTGTTTGGGCTGCAGCAGAGAAAGGAGATTTGGATGGCGTTAAAGCTGCAGTTAAGAATGGCGCAGACATTAAAGAGCAGGGAGGAGAATTCCCAACGGGAACTGGTTTACATCATGCTTGCTACAAAGGATATTTCTCAATATCTGATTATCTAATCCAAAGTGGTGTTGAACTTAACTCTAGAAACATGCATGGTTCCTTGCCTATTCACTATGCCTGCATTCATGATCATCTAGATACTGTAAAACTTCTCAGCAAAAGAAGTGACCTCAGATCAACAAATAATTACGGTCATACTCCACTTCATTTGGCATCATTAAATGGACATACCTCAGTTGCTGACCACTTAATCCAATGTGGTGCTGACGTTAACTCAAAAGACAAGGATGGTTACATGCCTATTCACTATGCCTGCTACAATGGTCATCTAGATACGGTAAAATTACTCATCCGGGAAGGTAGTGACTCCACATCAACAACTAATGCTGGACGTACTCCACTTCATCTTGCATCATTAAATGCACGTACCGCAGTTGCTGATTATCTGATTGGTGTAGAAACAGCAGGTGATTGGTGTTAATTGTTATTTATTCTAATACATCAAAGATATTTTATATTTTGTATATTTCAATTTCGATCTTTTATAGTTTATTAAGTATTTTGCATTAACTATTTTAAGTAATATAAAACGAATAAATTAATGTGTTGATGCAAGAGAGGTAGTCTGGGCTTTACGGCAGTGTTCTCCTTACGTCCACCAAATCCGAGTCCAGTAATTAGACTCCGAGCCCACATGTGAGTGCAAGTCCGACTTATCAACGTATGCTGTAAATAAACAGCAACAAAGTACCCCATATGTCGCATAGATAGAGACTGTAATGAAGACATTTGCTGAGATATCTCTGACATTTTAATTTCACTTTCATTATTCACAGCAAAATTATTGATTTCATGTCAAAAACACGAGTCGAGAGAGCGTTTCTGCAAAGGCGTAATGAGTCTTAATGGTGCCCTGGGGCAAGCATTACCTGTGGCGCCCCTTACCCCTTTCCAACTTAAAAATTACAAAATACTGTCAATGAAATTACATAGTTAATTTATGGAATATGTACTTAAAAATTAATCACTCTGTCTTTTAAAATCGCGCATTTTTCAAACAAACTTTCAAAAACTAGGAGTAACAATGTTCCTCTCCCAATGCTTAACTGAGCCAATGCACTACGCCGACTTTGTCCGATAGACGAGCCGTAGTAAGTCAAAATCAGTTTTACCTTTCCGAATGACCTCTCACAAATACAATGGACACTGAAATTGTGAACAATAATTGAAAAGCCACTGATAGATTGAGACAAACATCTCCCCAACAGGCGATGATATATTTCAACAGCTGCTTTGCGCAGGGCTGGCGCCAGGAATTCCCCGATGGAGGGACTAAGGGTCCCGATAAAGGGTTTCTCCAGAGTGACCGGAATTACATACCCTTGATAATTTAATAATTTGGAAAATGAAAATGCGAATGAAAGATTAGTCGAATCAATCAGCCTTGTATTTGACAGAAAAGTTCGTGTATCTGAATGCAAGCTCAAAAATTCAAACGCATAGATCTTCTAACAAACGCGTTTTGTTGACTTCCAATGGGTCGGGCCAGTACATCCTTGACTCAAAGGGTAAGAATTGTAACCAGGAGACAGAACGAACAGGTGGGGGCAACACGCCTTAAAAACTTTCATAATTTAGTGGGAAATAATTCAACAGCTGACAAGTAACTACAACCTGTCACGTGAGGAGACGACTAGCTAAATCAATTACAGATGCTTAGGGTAGTTTCTCAGCCAGTAGCCTAATAATAATAATAATAAATTCTTTATTTATACTGTTAAAAAAATCCCATCAGCATAAAAGCTGGTATTAACGGGAGAACAGTGGTAATAAAACATAAACTAACTATGTAACAATATTGAAAAATATTGATAAAAATAATCTAAATTAATCTATAAACTACAAATATGGGAATCTTTATCACTGTCTAAAAGATACGTATAAATAGAACGTTTAAAACTTGTAAAAGAAGTCATTTTTCTGATATATCTAGGCAGAGAATTCCAGTCCTTTGCACCGGAGTACGCAAACATTGTTTGCCCCATCTTAGTTTTAACTTTTGGTAAATCTAATAACGTTTCATCTCTGAGTTCTCTGTTTCTCACACTACTACGGAATTTAAAAACATCTAATAATTGTTCAGGACAATTTAAATTATTTAAAATTTTAAAAATTAGTACATATCTAAAAAATCTTCTCCTATTAAACAAAGTTAAGAGATTTAAAACATTGCGCATTTCCTGAGTACACTTTTTCTTTCCTTCTTTCAAAATAATTCTCATCGCTCGATTTTGAACCAGTTCAGCTTGTCTTGTTAAAGTCGAGCCACAGTCATGCCACACGATTGAACAATAATCTAAAATTGGTAAAATGGTTTGCTTGTAGATCCTACATAAAACAGGCTTGGGAAGAAATGCAGAGATCCTATTTAATAAACTAAGTCTTAAATGTGTCCTTCGACATATTATCGTAATATGTGATTCCCACGACAAACAGTTACTAACACGAAGACCTAGATAATCGAATGAATCAACTTGTTCTACAGTCTCATCACTAAGTCGAACTTCAAGCTTTCCAGCTTTCTTTATGGCGGATTTTGACCCAATTAGAAGCGACTTGGTTTTCTTGCCAATCTTTCGACCCAAAATTGACGGGAAAGAAGAAAAACCACAAAAATTTAACTGGACTCGTCCAGGTTGTTTTCAATCTTATTTTGACGATAATCACAGATGGCACATGATTCTTATTTTGATGGTTATGCGATGATGGTACCTTTTCTTCTTTCCTTTTACTCCCAACTTGTCCGCTAACGCTGGGCTGATCATAGATGCGTTACTTTGCTCGTCAGTTAACGCATACACTCTCTGGATGTTTTCAATCCTTTTTTGAATGAAGATGTCCATTAAAACAATCTTGCTGCAGGATAGTCCTCCGTTACGTGCTTTGCATACTTCCGTGCAGGTTGATTGAAATTCGCTACCTGGCTTGTTACAAGATTTCTCACCGTTTTCTCTCTTCTTCCGGTGTAACAAACTAGAGTGCCGGTCACTACCGCATTCGGTGCATTTAATATCTGCCTTGCAATCTTTGGCGATATGTTTATCTAATAGACATCGAAAGCACAGTTTTGCCTTTCTTATCCTCTCTATTTTGTCTTCCACTGTTTTCCGCGCGAACGCCCTAGATTCCGTTAACTTGTGACCATAGCAATCGTGGAACAGACAATGACTTCTCTTTTCGGACTCCATTTTCCCTTCAAGACTAATCTTTCTTGGGAATACCCTCTGCGTAGGGATCTCTTGTTTTGTACCTCTCTAATTGCAATATTTGGGTGACTCTTGAGTCTTACCTGTTTCTCAATCATTGTAGCGAAGATATAAAACTACGAATAAGTATCGTGGTTTACCAACGCGAAATTTTCGACCGTCTTTTCCCACTTACGACATGATGACGCAGGAAGTTTCTGTGCTATTGGCCGGATAGCATTTGGATAGTTTAGACAGGCGAGACCCGGAAGTTGGCCAAGTTGGTAACCACGCCTGAACAAAGGTCTGAAAACTCTTGGAGTTTTCCCTTAACCTTCTCTTCAAATTTGGCTTTTTCATCCAGCTGTTCCAATAATGCGCAGGTTATTGCCGCCATATTGCCGAAACGTCCCTCCAGTTCCGTCCACACATTTTTTAGTAGTCTTGATGGATCCCGACGTTGGCGTTTTCGAAAGTTGTCGACCAATCTTCGTGGTTCTCCAGAGGTATACTTATACAAGTAATTTATTTCTTAGTCCGGAGAGATGTCGACGTCGCGAACTATCGTTTTAAATGCACTTTTCCAGGGCTGGAACATTGTTATATCTCCGGTAAACAAATCTGGATGGCATTTCGATAGACTGTGCCTTGCAGGCTCTCCATCAACCGTTCGTTTGTGGCGACGATTGCATTGAAGCAATGCTGTACGTTCGTAGGTTTGTGTCGTCGATATTGGTCGTGAGGCCCTGTAGCCCCTTCGTAGAAGGCCGAGCTTCGGTGATGCGTAGTGGTATTACCAATTAGAAACTTTTTACGGTCTGGAGTCGCTTGTTCTTGTAACCGTTTCAACTCCTCATTCATCTTATCGGTGATGACTTGCTGTTGATCACCTAACCACGTCCGAGTTCTTTTATTAGAGTCTTCATGCTTAATATTCAGGGGTGACGTCATAGCAAGGTCTTCAACTCCGACTGCTTGTTCGGTTCCACCTAGTTTGGCGTTAGCTACGGCTGCCAATTTCTTCGCCTTGAGGACAGCTATGTCGTGATCGTGCTTCGTCTTTTCGGTTGAACTCCTTAGTTCGTCTTTGACTTCACATTCCTTTCTAACTCTTTCTTTGCGATCAACAAGTCGAATTCAGCTTGTTCTTTCGCCGCAGCGAGTTCCGTGAAGGCTTTAGCTCCGGCAAAACTTGTACCAGTGTTGCATGATCATGACTCGTTAGATTGCGAACGTCAGAATAAAGGAATGTTTTGTCCTTTCAGCCGTAACCACGTTTTATCCAATTTATTCATCGCCATCAGAATCGCACTTAGGGCGAGATCAATTAAAGTTTTACATCTCCGTCGCACACTATCTGCTGTCTCTTTAAAGTCTCCCCATCTGTCTTCCATGAATAGACTCTCCAAGTCGTGGACTGTGGACTCATATCCGACTTTAACGTCTTTCAGCGTTGTTAATGCTATCTCTTATTTCGACCTATCTACAGTTTTAGCATAGACATGATTGATTGTTCTTCGAAGGGCATTTGATTTTCTTTCAGACGAGGAGAGTTTATTCTCCAACGTAAAATGATAGCCACCTTGGGTTAAGGAAAGCTGTCTTGGCTCTTCACGTCTCGGTGATTCTGCCGCCTTCAGCCCCTAGCTGAATTCTTGTTTTTCAACTATATTTTCTGACTCCCGACTCATTTTGTTTCTTCCTTGAAAACTGCAAGCTCGTTCCAATCCAGACAGTTGACTAGAATGTTAAACGGACTTTTTACAGTCGCGTCCCTCGAGTGGGAGCGAAGCCTCCATCGGCATTTGTCTTGACGTTGTAGTTTAGCGTTCTCTTCGTGCTCCTCCTAGGCCCTTTGCAGGCTTGTTCGTTTCAAGGACCGAGATAATACCGGTAAAAAGTCCGTTGTGCGTGTTCGTTGAGCTCTATTTCAGTCAAGAACAAATAGTCTTACCCTCGAGCCCCAGCAATATTATCTATTTATATATTCGGCGGCAGAATATTTACATATGTTAACAAATTCACATATATTAACACGACAATCAGCCTTTAACTCGCCAAGGGACAGGGCTTGTCCCTTTGACACGTAAGATTGTTTGGTGTTATCCGGTGCACCCTAGCCTTTTAATGGGTTAATTTCGATATCTCGTCCAAAACTTTCAGTGATGACCCTATATTCCTTAAAATTGGTAACTTGTTTGCAGTCCTAAGAAGAGTAGTACTTTGCATTATATCACGATTCGTGATAGTTAGCTCGCTCTTAGAATAATTAATGCTGCAGACAAGTCGAGATGGTGTTGTGAAAAAGTTGGATGATAAATAATAGCCAAGCAAATCTGAGCGGACGGAAATTACTTATCATTAATATTCTAAAGAATTTTTCACAACTGAATCATTGGCAGTAAACCGTGCTTTAGTAAATGCCATTAGGTCAGCTATACATTTACATATATAATTGACAAAATCAGATCGTTACTAGTTTTCAATTTCTCGACAGGTTAACCCAGTAGGAACTGTATAATAGCAGTCTTAAGAGGAATATATGGGAAAGGAGTATATTTCAAGTTGGTTAAATTTGAAGAGACAACAGTTAAACTACCTTAACTTTAATATTTCCATAACGCTTGCCCGAAAAATAATTCTAATGACGGTTACTTCCTTAAAACCTCTTCCTCGTAGATACTATTTGGTAATTCCTGCAGTATTGCTTGTTATTTTTCTCCTGACATCCTAGGCTTAAAAACATTCCTAGATTGATCTTGATCTTTTTAGTATAACTAACTTAAATATTTAATTTACCATAAGCCATCCTTCTGCCAACAGCTGTACCAGGTATATAAAGTTACAGTTTCAGTAACGAATGCTATTGAAAAACTGAAAAATTTGAATATCGGCCAAAGAAAACGGAAGTGAATATCTCAAGTTCTGATTAAGGAAACACCTTGAAATTTTCAAGGCACTTTTTTGGGACCTATAGCTATTCCAGTGCCAAAAATTGACCACTATGCATCATGCGAACGTGAGATAATTGAAAAAAACCTAACAGGTATTGAAAAATTCGGATAAAAACAGAAATAACGTCATAATAACGCCATGACGTCATCGATGTAATTTGTTTCACGTCAAACAAATCTAAGTGGAGTGGTTAACAAATGGTTAAAGTTTCAAGTCAACATCATTAGCGATTAGTTTTTTATGGAAACTGAGATTTTTTCCAAATTTCATTTTTTAGACTGGGAAATTTGGTAGTGGCAATTTCGAGCTATGGTCTATATTTCACAGCAGAATTGTAGATACCAACCGAAGCTTTCAGGAAATCTTTCTCATAAAAAAATATTAAAAGTCACGGAACACCAGCCACAAGCTCGATGGCGTTGGGAAAATCTTTAAAAAACTTCTCAAGGGCAGGTAGTTTTACCTACCCCGCCCAGAATATGGTTAATAAATTATGCATTAGATTAGGCGCATGAAAAGTACGGCTTGTAAAACGATGTCGTTCTTGTGTCGCATTATGTGACAAGGCCTGCCGAACTCTGTCAAACCAAATAAAAGCTTGCCGAACCTAACTGATTTAGACGCCGTGCCTCTGCCGTGCTTAATTGGTGGTTTGGTGCATGAAAAGTACACCGTCTAAAGCGGGCCTTAAGGCGAATTCGACCTAATCTTCCATGAAAAATCTTCGTAATATTTTGCTCTAAAGGAAAATTTTAACGTCGAAATAAGACAATTAATGTGATCAAAATTTTGGATATCAAGAAAAATATTTCATTGTAGATATTTTAATATTTTTGTAATACATGGAGTTTAAGGTGTTGAATTGATGTCAGTTTTATGCATATAATAAGCATATCAGAAGCTGTCTTATCGTTGCCATAACACCACGGAATTCATTAAAAAAACCTAAAAATACATGAAGATTGTTTACCAGAAGATTGTGTTAACCCTTCTTAATATAGCATTTGTATCAACAGTATCCAACTACGCAAAACTGTAGTTAACCTCCTTAAATAAGATCAGAGATGTTATTGATGTTGTGCCATCAAATATATTCCACAGGTATTTCATTAGTAAACACAACTATACTTGGGCGATATGCCGTACTGATAAAGTTACGCGTATAGCGAACTACGCCGGAAAGAACGTTTAATGTCACCAGTCGGCATTTCTCCTATCTACTTAATGCAATGGCGGATTTGGGATTTTTATCATCTTAGTCCAACTTTTGGATTTTCATTCCGGGGGGTTAGTACAAAACACATGCAATATTTCTCATCGAGTAATTACATAAATCTTGCAATAAAGGACAATTTTAATTTTAATTACGGAGTTAAATATAAATCGGATTGGACCAATCAAAAGCGAGTAAACGTATATTTAAACGTAAATCAGAACATTCTGCACATGAGACAGGCTGAAGTAAGAGAACCAGAAGAGGAACCGGAGTCAACTTCTGATTTGGTTTTTTGTCAACCGTTTTGTGACATCACCACACTTTCCTGACAGACGGACTATAGTGCGCCAGAGTCTTCAGAACATTTATAAGGATTCAAATCATTTCAGTTACGATTGAGATTCCAGGACATTTTATGCTGGTATTGTGAGAACGCAAAGCCTATTCCATTCGATTTTGTTACGGTTCCATTTCGTACGGTATCGGGGCAATGAACTGTAGACTTAACAATTTGAAAAAAAAGGAAAAGAAAAGAAGATAATACATGAAGGCAATCCGTGTAACAATACTACGTCACAACTGTGTCCATGAAGTTAATGGACACAGTAGTGACGTAGACTACAAGAGCATGTTTTATATAACTTGTCGGTACATCTTCGATTATGTGCTCCACCAACAGCGCGGACCTTTGTGCGCAACTGTCCCGTACCATCGATCCCTACGAACAACAGTATCTTAATATTTAACCACTAAATGTTGATTCCATTCAGTGAAGAATTTTATTTTTGAAAATCACTGATTATTGCCTTATGTTTTTCAAGAGAGGCAACTTTCATACGAGGCAACTTATGAACATGGTGAGCCAAGCACGATTGGTGAGTTAGTCCAAGGTAAGTTTGTCAATTGTTGTAAAAATAAATCTTGTCTTGAGAAATAAATAATAGAGACAACTGTCAAAGCACTAACCACAACAATTTTTAATGTACGTAACAGTCAATTCACTTACGTAATAAAGTAATACTGCTAATTCAATTAGGTAATGACTATTTAAAACAACTTTTTCAGTGAACTCGAAATTATTGTTCCAAACGAAACATACTGCGAGCAAATTATAATATAATTATATCCAGTTGATTGATTTTTATTTGAATTGGATAGTTAACAAAAGACTTGTGAATGAATGAAACTTTCAATGCATTTTCTCAGTATATTATTAGAATTCACGGCCAAATAAGCTATCCAGGCTTGGTACAACTGCTTCCTACTATTTTCATTAGCCAACGAAAAAACAATGCCCTACTGAGATCATTTTTACAATGACTTTAATCCTCTCTTGTCCTACAAGTTAGGCTCTCCATCAGTGGTGACAACAGGCGTCCTAGTCTAGCAAAGATGACGAGGGACAACGAAGTGTCTATGGTGGGCAAACTCTCGGGGAAAATTTGAGAAAAACCCACAACCGTCTGACAAACTCAAAAAATATAAAATGAAACAGATTCCGAAAAATAGCATCTTGTGTACTCAAAATTCGAATTAGAGGAAGACAAAAGTGAGACAATCTCGCTTTTACTTTTTTTAAATATGCTTAAGTTAGTGAGAAATATTAACTACAAGGATTATCCAATAATCATTTTCCATGGCTCCTATAAATATCATGACAGTGTAATGATATTCGTTACGTCGCATTCAAAACACTTTTTCCATGAATAAATAGCGACTGAAATATACACGATAAAATGTCGAATTCATGTGTTCGTGTAAGAAAACTGATAGGAAAAGTTCGTTTACGCTTTCACCACATTAAGCAGTGCTTCTGCTATTGAGCCCGTGAGCCGGTTATCTTGGTGTAAATGGCGCGAGATCGTTACGGAAGTGATTGATTGAGTCGTAGTATTCTAGTATGGAACGTAACATTTTTTTATTACGAGATTGAAAATGAGATCATCGATCATAACGGCAAGTAACGATTCACTATCAGATTACTGGAATTGGATTGGTGTACGTGTAAAGTGAACAGAATCTGAATTGATATCAATAACGTTAATGATGATGCTGGCAAAAGTATGCCTATGTTTTGCCTAACGAATTTTTGGCCAGTGTTGTTATGTCCCGACATTACTGCTTGTGTTTATGGAGTGACTACTGTCGATAATCGCTATCACGATAGTATCGAAGACAAACTGGAGCGAATCATGATCTAATATCCAGCTCAACAGATTATCTTGGAGTTACTACATACACCAGGGTGACAATCACAATGAACAAAATTGCATATGTAACCGCGCCTTTAAACTGTATCATTCGCAAAATTTTTGTGCACTTGGATTACTTCACGGTAGTTGGTGCCATCTTGAAAACAAAGCTAAACAACTCGGACGCTTTATCATACGAATCATAAACAAATTATAAGTGTCTGAACAGAAGAAACTGTTCCTCTAATTCCGTCAGCTGAATATAACTACCAGAATACTGTACGGTTTCTTCATTTTCATGAAAACATTCAATTGCCAAAGCAAATAGAAGGACAATTACTTTAATTTAACATTACAAACAAAATTCCGAATGGCATTCGGGTAACTGTATTGAGCAGATGTATAAAGTGAACCACCCATTGGATTTAATGAGCATTGGGAGCCGGGTTAAATGGCTAAATTTCATCCCCTTTATTCGAACATAAAATACACTACCTTGGTCCTGGTTAAAAATTTCGTTATGTAATCGCAAGATAATTTCCAAAGGGATTTCTTGAATCCGCAGGCTGAAATTCTCCAGGTAGACAGCCACTTAGACTACTTCAACTTCAGTTGTGTGACTTATCATCGTCGTTAAAACTCGGCAAGTTTAAGTCCTGATAAACCACACAGCTCAAGAAGCCCTTAAACGACAAAGAACATTTCAATATGAGTTTATTGCTCGACATTTTCTTTTGCCAGTTTTAGCCTTTTCTTGACTTCTTGAGCAATTTTATTACGTCTGCATAACCAACCACGTTTACTGAATCTTTTACTAACAGAATTCCTCATTCCCGAATTTAATGTCGAACATTTTCCTACGGACTTGCATGAAAAATATGTTAAAGTCTAAAATAACGATAGAAAATAACGATTCAAAAGGCTGAATTTGAAAATATTAAAAAATGGAAGTATAGAAAAGACTAAACTGTTGAAAACTTCTGACTGTTGCTTTTCGGTTTCAAGAGAAACAACCATCGAAAGAGGCAACTCACGAGCCAAGTACGAGTGGAGCGTCAATTCAAGGTACATTTTTGATTTTTTGTAATGATGAAGCTTGTCTAGTAAAACAAACTACAAAGAGATAACTGTCAAACCATTGATACCCAAACGTTCATTATCGTGAATACAGAATTTTCTCTATTGAGCCCTCAAGTGGCTTATTTCCTTTTCAGCGCTTTTGGACTGGAGGCTAATTAGAAGTGGGGGCTAAGCAGAGGCTGGGGGCTTAATAAATTTTCACGTTTTTAAAAAATTAATTACAATACAGAATCATCCTCAGAGAATCATGAAGAGAAAACTTCGTGGAATTTTTCACTTAAAAATTCATAAGTGCATCTTTATTTAGCCTTATCAATGTGTGCCACAGGAAAAATATCACAAAGTTCTGTATATGTGTATGTATCAACTAAAGTAAATAATTTTAGAAACTAAACGAGCAAAAGTCATAAGAGAAACGTAACATTATATCATCCACGATAATATAGTGGGGGCTTAATAGAGCGTGAAGGCTTTATATTTTCAGCACTTCAGGGCTGGAATCTTATTATAAAGGAGGGGCTAAATAGAAGCTGGTGGCTAAAATAGAGGAAATAGGGTAAGAGTCAATGCGCTAGAGTACTAAGGTAAGTAACCGGCAATTTAATAAATAAATAACTACTTCAAGCAAAGTTTTCAGTAAACACGAAATTATAGTCCAAACCAAAGATATTCACATGTGAGGAACTTATGATATATCAAATGGATATTTTTTAAGGGGATACAAGGGATATAGTATCAGACCGGATTGTGAAAATCTTTGCAATTCGGTACCTGGTTGTATCCTGCAAAATATCCGGGCGTATTGCCGGATATCTATTCGATTCAGTTTTCTACTAAAATGCATTGATTGACAACACAAAAAGGCACAGAAGTAGCTGGTTGCTGGTTAGTTTTTAGGTCTGTCGTTAAACCACCATAAACAAAAAGTATCAACAATTACCAACTAAAGATCGCAATATACAGGATGGTATGAATATGTTCTTGCGCCAATTTTGAAAAATTTGTAGCGTTACCTCTTTCTCTACCCATTTGTTTGGAGGCAGAAATGAGACTATGAAACTTTAAAAAGCTGTATTTCCCCCATTACTTTGTTAAATGGCTCTGTTTGCGTCTTCCACTTGCTATTTGTATTTATTTTGATATTAAGTGTAGACCTTGTCAGAGATCACATCAAGCCACTGTGATAACAAATTTAGTATAAATGCTGTTTGGAATAAGTGACGTCTCCAATATAGTATAGAGGCAATTCAGCATATATTTCTGTGTAATAACTAATCACAGTCTCCACAGTATAGCTCTAACAGTAACGCAATAACCTTGGACAAAACTGAAAATGGGTTATTTATTAACGTAATTATGAATCGAATATTATGGTATCCAGCCGGATAGTCCGACTTGAATTTCTTTCACCATTCGGCAAATCCGGTATCCGGCCGGATAGTAAAAATCACTATCCGGTGCAGCCCTAGTAAACTTGCTATAAAATCTTGACCTTGGTATTTTCTATATTTATTAATATCAAGTCAGAACTTCTAAAACTTCTCGTTAGCAAAAGAACAGTTATAAATTTTTTTTTTCGTCTATTTTTCAATCATTGAAATTTATAACAATTCAGAACTGATTTAGTTCACTTCTGAAGTTTATACGGTCAGACGTTAGTGCATTGGTCAAATTTAACGTCTCGTGAAAAATCCCAAAAATTAAAGAACACCAAGCTTCATTCCGCCCGATAGTGAGGTTAGTCAAATTAATTGTCGACTGGAGAGGGTCTACCAATTTCTCTACCTCTTCCCCGGGGCCGCAGTAGCTCTCGGCGACACTGGAAAAGTAATCTGTTTCTAGATAGTTGTTGCGATTATCCTTGTGAAAAATAACATGTGTTTCACCTTATAAAGGGATTGTGATCCGAACCCAACTTGTTTAGCTCCCATGTAGTGACGCTATTCGCATGCCTATTTTCAAGCGTCGAGAGGAATCGCTAAAGTTTTTATTTATCAAACTACTAATAATCATGAAAACACTGATCGATTCTGACTGGCTAATAGCAGTGTAATTGTAAGGTTGCACAGTACCGAGAAAAGGTAATTTAGTAATTCGCACTGAACTACCTTTTTTGACACTGTATTACTTTTTCATGAATATTATTAATTTGTAATAGCACGATTTCTCTTGTAATTTGAAAAACGCGCACCGCTGAGTTTTTCAAAGACCTCAAACAACACTCGTCCTTCAGACTCGTGCTATTTTAACTATGTTTGAAAAATGCACGATTTTGTGTTTTTAAACCTAGGAAAGTTGCATGTAACTTTCTTCATTGCTCGACCATACAAACGGAAGACTTCATCGAAATGAAGATCAGCTGGCGAGAGACTGATGTCTGAAGCAGTTGTTATAATTAAGACTATTTCGATTTTTATTCGAACAAGCCGTCTGAAAGGGCAACTTCTGATTGTCATCCATTTTGACATATTTTTTTTGTGATCACTAAACTCTATTTCAGCTGGAAGGCTGACTTCAGTCAATATTTGGAAGAAAATAACAAGTTGTGGGTGGACGCACTAGAGGTATTTTTCGACGACAGTTTGTAATGCCCATGCAAGAAATCCGTGGCACAGGGATCGAAAACTTACGTCATGATGAACTTGTGGAGTCTAAAATTCACAGGCTAAAAACCCAGCTTACGTCATTTCTGGTCTCACCTTCTGAGGTGTAAGCCAATCTGCCAGTCTGAATAGACTTCAGTGGTTGCCTTGTGTATCATGATCTTATGTCATTGAGAAATAAGTAGTATTATTCTTCAGTTTTGATTCTTTCTCGTGTTTAATTGGCTACAGACTACTGCTAATTAATGTGTAATGACACAAAATCGTTACGTCATATCTAACGTCATTAGTATTCATGCAGCGAAGAATAACGTCATTTCTGCATTAAATATTTTTAAAGGTGTTTACAGATGAACTGTTGTGTGTTTTGACTCAAGATGAGGAATCTTTGTGGGCAAATAATAAGATTGTGGAATGAGGCAATCATTGAGTCGGTTTTCGCATCATATCGAGAATGACCGGTGCCACTGTTTATGTTATCCAGCATAATGCTTGAGTTTGAGCGACGAATTATGTGCTGCTTTCCATTTAGTCGTAATTGTTAAAATTTTAGCCTGGTTTCCATGTAAGTGAAATTATTGTAATGCAGTCAGCAATTGTGGCTGCTTAAGTCTTTCAGCATTTACCACTTTGTGGAAACGTGAGTTGTAATTATTGAAGTTCTACGAGTACCGACAATCAATCAGCAATTTGAATCAGCTTTAACTTCTATGATAATTACATCATCCGCCGGCAAATCAACTTTTAATGCAAACATTCAACACTGACTGTCGACAAAACGAAATTGCCACGTAATGCTAATGACCAATCAACGTCAAGAGTTGCGTTGCCAGGCAGCCAAATTACCAGGTCATTCACCTCACATCTACGCGAGACCGCTGAGGCACGTGATTATTTTATATATAATAATGTTTCAAATACATAGTTTGACTGGCGAGCGGTTTATCGATGTTGGTTGGGAGCACCCAAATATCTACCAAAGACCGTAGGTTGAATTTCTCGACAAAAACAAGTTGTCAATTTATGTTCCTCTTCCTTGACTTTTTGCAAATCCTTGCTAAGGCAAGTAGAAACACTTTTAGATATTCTAACAGTAACCATCGACATAACTATGCTATCTACATGTAAAGTATCGCAATGATGAATTATTTTACAACTGATAAGGGTTTCGATCGAGATAACCGAAGCAACCAAGACATCAAAGCAAAATTTTTACCCTTTCCCTGGTCTATGTTTACCATACTGCTCGCATGCGTAGTTTCAATATAAATCGGTGATAACTAAAACGAGACAACTAGAATTCTTAGTGGAAATCGAAGGCTGAATTACAACAATTACAACTATGTAGAAACATAACTGTTGTAATTGGATCGAAGACAATCGCTGAGTGAATACGACAATTACAACTTTACAATTCTTTACAACGACAATCTCGTTATAATTATTAATATAATACAATTTTAATAAAATTATATAATAATAAAATATAAGATATATAAGCTATATAATATATTATAATATAATATATTATAATATAATATATTATAATATAATATAATATAATATAATGTAATGAAATATAATATAATTCTAAAATATATATATATATATATATATACATGAAAAATCTGACTTCCCAAGCAGGGAACTGAACCCAAGGTCCCCGAATCTACGTATCAGTGCTCTGACCTCTGAGCTACCGAGACACGGTTAGGACAGTCAGAAATTTCTGTCTGAGGTACGAGCACCGACACGTAGATTCGGAGACCTTGGGTTCGATTCCCGGCTATGGCAGTCAGATTTTATGTATATATAATTATGATCGTATCAAAATCCTCTCTTCATATATATAAATGTTTTTTAAAACCTCTTGTACACAAGAGTCGTGTGTCACTCCACTACTTGAGGAAGTCGCCTGAGAGGCTGCACTATATATATATATATATATATATATATATGTGTGTGTGTGTGTATATATATATAATTTGAATATCTTTAGTTTTCGCTCAAAACAACATCTCTTCAATATTTCTGTTGTCCTTGAAAATCCTGGTAAGTTGTTGAATAAAATTTTCAAACCAGTTAACCCCGGTTTTACTTTCATCTTATCATGGAAAGTGTGAAGCAATTAGAATGTTGATTATCACCAAGTGAAAATCGTTATATGCATATACAATATTTCGCTTAACCCTATCTGGGCTGGGGGAAACCGAATCACTTCCCCTACTTAGTATTCTATCTGTATCTCGTGAGTGGGTTTTAAAAATGGCATCAAAATTGGTGACTTTTCAACCAAATTGTATGGCAAACATATTGATATGTTGTTTTAGACTATACGGAAAAAGTTGTTGCCATGAAAACCTCAAGTTTAAAGGCCACTTTATTACATTTAAAAGGAAGTTAAATAATTGCAATGTTTTGGGCAAGATCTTCGAAATGCTTGTTCGAATTGAATACTAGCTCAAAAGGAAAGCATCTCCAGTTATAAAAAGAAGGGAGTTTTCAGATTCAAAAGCTATCATTTTTTTTGACGATATCATAACGCCTAGTTTTTTGCATCAGCGTAACATGTACATCAGGAAAATCAAAAAGTCTTGCGAATAGCAAAAAAACGTTTTATTCTAAAATAAATGTATAAAATAAAATACTTTATCAATTAAAACTAAAAGGTTTTAAGCTCAGTATGACATTGTGACGTCACAACACAAATATAACAGACAAAACTGAAATAAACTACTTCCCTCAACTTTTCATTTTTAATTAGTTTGCGATAATTTTGTTGTGAAATACGAGCGGAAAAAACGGCATTAAACAACACAGGTAAAACAATAGTTGTGTGACGTAATAATGACGTCATCAAATATGTGGAACGAAGTAATATTTCATTTAGTAGAGCGTTGCATATTCAATATTTCTGCCGAGTTTCATTGAAATAGGCATAATATTAATGAAATTATTGTGAGGAGGGCCGAATCGCCCTACCAGTCTTCCTAGGAGGGAAAATAGCCCAGCCCAGATAGGGTTAAGCCAATAGACACAAACCAGTTTGTTCTTAACACAATTCCATAATGAGATAAATTAAAGAGAATGATGAGCTTGCTCGGGAAAAATCTCCACAAAAATGTCAATAAAAAACATAGGGGAAGACATTTTCAATGTTCAGGCCTTGAGTCAGCGTCAGAAAACGGCTTTCGAAAAAACAATTTCGTCGCAGAAATTTGTGGGATGCAAATTTTTCAAACAAATCTTTGCTGGAATTGAAAGTGTGCTGAATTCATCTTGTTTAAGTTCCCAAGTCTGAAATCCTCTAATTGTATCAAAGTCCAACTGTAAAAAATGACTGAGCTTTTGAATTCGAAAAATAAATAACTCCCCTCACACACAACACGAAGGTACAAATCTCGTCTGGCGTTGCTTTGTTTTTATACGGAAATGCAGGTGTATATACGTGGATTGCGGTTCACTTAAGTATGCCGTGTGCTGCAAATCTAGGCACTGGTATCAAAGTTGCCATGTTGAGGAAAGGATTTAAATTTAAACTTGTGACTACAAATGAACTCAAACAGTCACTACTGGAAAATGCAGAAATAAAATAAAGTAGAGAAACATAGCAATAAACTGGTGAAGAAAAACAGAAAGGCTATGTAAATACCAGGAGCGAAAGCGATAATTGCTTTTGAATGAAGAAACGCAAAAGATCACTCATGTTGGTGGAAAGCGTTCAAATTATTTAAACAACTGATAGAAAATAAAACCAAACCATTACGATAGGGGAAGTAAGTTTCAGAAATAATTTCCTCAAAACTTTCGGGGGTGTTAGTAGGGCAAAACGTTTACTGATAGTGAACTTTCATGTAGGCCACCACATACTAGTGTTTAATTTAAACTTATTAAACTTCCTGGCTTTTGGAAGAACCGATGAGAGTTTCGGAAAAACTTCGTACTTGTGATTATTATCGCTTCGTTGTTCCTCAGAAGATTTTTGAATTGAATGTTTGGAAATATTTAATGTCCAGTTAGTCCTGACAATGATGACGCTAACGCCGGGGAAAGTTTGTTAACAAAACTCCGAAAATCTTTGAAAAAACTCTCGAAAAAATCTGTTCTTTGGTAGACAATAGTTGACTTGTAATAAGTCTTGTCTTGACCAGTGGTGTAGCCAAGAGGAGGGAGTTAGGGAGTTCAAACTCCTCCCATAGCTGCAATGAGCTTTAGTTTTCAATTCATTAATGAGTCAAAAAGCAGTATTACAATCTGGCAAGCTTTGATTTGCGAGCTTGAAACCACTCTTACCGCAGTGGTAAGTTGTCGATACGTACTATCTGAAATGCTGAAGTGAAGATGTGAATGTTTGGGCAGTTGTCAGCAAGATATTGAACGAAATTCAACAAACATTAATCGCTGACGTATGTTGACTGTAGGACAGAAAGCACTTTCAGGCCATCGAGTGTAAACAGCACGAAAACCTGATGATCTTACACTGTATATTATCCACAATTTACCAAGCATTATTACTAACATCTTTAAGGAGAATGCTTTACCAAGAAGTGAAATAGACTTAACGAATGGTTTTAAAAGGTACGGCAGCAAGCCACGCTCACGTTTGCCATTAAGTTCAGATAACTCTCCTACATGTATGTAATAAACTAGTATATAAGAAGACAGCACATTTTTGGAGAGTTGAAAATTACTAATGGCAGAAGTTGCTCGACATTGACCCCCCCCCAAGAGAAACCCTGGCTACGCACCTTGTCTGGACTGTTTAAACAAAATCTTGTTTGAATATCTACCTATGAGTAGTGCTATTGGTCACGATACTGCATAACTAATACACGAAACAACACAACTAATTCAAAGTTTGATCTCGACACACATAATTTTAATTATGAGGATGTTTGTTCATATATTTCCGAAGCTGTGAAAGGTAATTATTCATAAAAGTTTTTGTTTAAAGAGTGCAAACCAGGAAAGATCGAGTTTAGTTATAACGTAAACTTGGTGACTGACAATCAAAATTCAAAAAAATTAATCAGTTTCGGTGAAACGTTTTAGTAGACGAGTTGTCCAAAGATCTGTAATGTTCATTTGCAATTTCTAAAGTTCCGGATTCAAGCCAATCAAGCGACTTAGGTTTGTTCTCATTATTGTTTTTTCCTTTTTGTTCTAATCTTTTTTTTTTAAATTTTTTTGGCTTTTTATAATTTTTGTTGATTATGAGCTCAAATTCACGTCACCAAAGTTAACTTTTTTATTTAATTTTTCGAAAGCTGTTTATAGCATGCATTTCTCTAATGCTCTCTACTATGGGGCGGAGGTACAAGATTATTGAGAACTTGTGAGTTCTAATTGTTAATTTTTGTTGCTTTAAAACGATTTTCTGATAAATATAAGATATTTCGCGTAAGTAGACTGTTGGTTTGAAAATTTGATAAGTGAGGGAAATTATGGCTCCTCCTGTATCAGAATCAATTATTCTAACAGTTTAACAACTGTTAATTCATAACTTATATTTTAATGTGTGTACCCTGTCAGTTATTTATATACTTTATAAATATCTGAAACGGGCCGAACTTAGAGCAAAACAGACACGAACACCTTGCGATCCAGTCTATGTCTGTCTTATTATCATTCGTGCGTACCATTATATCTCCCTTTTACGGATCAATATCTGTCAACATAACTATTCACTCCAATTACAACAATGTGTGTGCAGGTCATTATCTATCAACCCCATTACGTCAATTACAACGTTACATTCTTCCCCCACTTAATTTTTCGTCCCCGAAAACACGTATTAATCTATTTTATCAAATTTTGCAGATGCAAATTGCTATACTTATATAACTAAGAAGTGTCGTAAGAATAATGCACATGAAGACGTATATGCGGCCGAAGGTCATAGCGTTGTCCTATGGGGTGTTCACCTCGCAGCCGATGGGGAGGGGGTGGTAGGACAGGGTGTTGAGGCAAGCTGTGTACAACCGTAAAATCGCCGGACTCACGTCCTGGGAGACAACTCGCCCGCTGTCCAATGGTATATAGCCTAACTTAAGGTTGTTGTGATTAACTACCTTTACTTTTCCATCGTTCGACCTCACGCGATAAGTTACTTCCAGCTTGTTTACTACCTTGTACGGTCCTATCCACTTCCTGCCAAATTTTCCTGTCTGTCGACGTTTTACCCAAACTGTCTGACCTACAACATACGGTTTCCATTTATCATTATCATGATTGAGACGCCTGACTGACCTCACTTTGTCTAAATTCTCTTTTGCTATCTGCCTTACATTCTGTAGGGTTGTTCTAACACGCTGTGCGTACTCTGTTTGGGTAGCAGGATTGGTAACTGTTACCCCGAATTCTAGCTCTAGAGGCATGCGAGGAATTTTCCCAAAAACTAATTCGTATGGGGAAAATCCATTAGAGTCGTGTTTGCTGGTATTGTATACGAAAAGAACGGGATCTAACAATAAATCCCAATCATCTGCTCTATTGGACACATAATTGCCAAGCATATCTTGTAACGTGCGATTTTGCCGCTCAACTTGGCCATCACAGCTGGGGTGATATGCTGTTGTGCGCGTTTTAGTGATGCCCATGATATTACAAATCTCGTGCAACAACGTACTTTCAAAGTTCGACCCTTGATCCGAATGGAGTACAAGTGGGGGCCCAAAACGTGAAAAGACTTTGGATATTAAGCAGTCAGCAACCGTCGAAGCTTTTTGGTCTTTCGTGGGGAACGCCTCACACCACTTGGTAAAGTGGTCCATGACAACATGTATATACTTGTTTCCTCGCGCGTTCTCTGGAACAGGTCCCATATAATCTAACGCCCAAAAAGTAAAGGGCTCACCCACATCAATCGTCTTCATGGGAGCTTTATTCAGAGTGGGTGGCGACTTACGCACTGGCAAGATATACAGTGTTGGATGTGAAATTGCACTGACGCAAGCAGATTTGGCCAGTAAAACCTCTCGCGAATTCGCTCTTCTGTTTTGGTAAAGCCGAGATGACTACATGATGTTTGAGACTACATGCTGATGATGACTAGTAGTTTGATGACTACATGATGGATTGTCATGCATACCATCAAGTATTTGAGGCACTAAAGATTGCAGAATAACAATCGCATGATCAGGGTAGGCGTATTGTTTGTGGCGAGAACGTACTAGTAAGCCATTGTATATAAACAATCGATCTTAATTATACCAAAAATTTTTGAGAACTGGATCATCTGTCTACTCTGTGATATCGGGTCTAGGTTTCTTTTGGACTTTCAATTGAATAATCTGTGAAATACATTCGTCCTGCCGGTGAACTTCATGCAAATTTATAGTCGGAAGCACTGTAACGGAGTTGATATTGTCACTTTGAGACTCAGATATAGTCTCAGCCCGTTGGGTTGTTGGTTGAAATACTGGCGCGGCAGCATTAAGTTGCGAATTCACTGAGTTTTTGTGTAGTAAGGAAACGAAATTTAGAGCCCAGTCAATGAGATTCCAAAACAAAAACAATAGCGCGAGCACGTAGTTAAACGGCGCGATGGTAAGGCGCTTTGCCTTCGCTGTCAAATCGGTCAATACCGTGGACGCTACGTAGGTGGTTAGAGTTTCGTTGGTTTCTTTACGCATGTTGGTCACTAAGCGAGATAAAGCGTCAGCATTACAACGAGATTTACCCGGTCTATGTTGTACCGAAAATTCAAACTCTTGCAGATCCATTAACCACTGTGCTAGCCACCCCTTTGGTTCCATGATATTTAGCCAAAGGAGAGCGTTGTGGTCGGTGACTATTGTGAATTTGCGGCCTAAACGGAAAAGACGAAAGTATTGCGTTCCGTAATGAATTGCCAAAGCTTCTTTCTCGGTGGTGGCATACTTCCGTTCGCGTGGCCTAAGGCTGCGAGAACCGTATGCAATAACCAGTGGCGAAGCTGACCATAAATGACTGGTCATGCTATTGTGACTTCAGAGTGGATGCGAACGCCGAAGGCGTAAGCTCCCTCTAGGGGGGTCGAGGAGCATGCTTCCCCGGAAAATTTTGAAATCTGGAGTCTTGGAAATGCCATTTCCTGCATTTTGAGGATAGTTTTTAAGAATTCTGAGCACCACAAAATGTTGTTCAAAGTAAGCAAAGTACAACATATTATGGGCTGTTTTATCTTATGTCAGAGCCTATTGCCACACTTATGGAGCACTGACAAAGCTGTGGGTGAATCCAACATTGATAGCCATGACTGATGAACAAGTCTAGCCCAACATTACTGTTTAACTAAACATAGCAAGTGGAGACTTACTGTAAGTGTAAAATATTTACCATGATTATGCTTGAAAAATACTTAAGTGAATTGGTCCTCAATGCTTTTAACACTGAGTTCACCTCGAGTCTTCTTTCATGGATTTGTTCATTGCATTCAGTTTCACTGTGAATGGTTTTTCTTTCCTTTGTAAAGATTTTTCACTGAACTCATCACATCATGCATGCAGACGTACAAATGGCAGGCAGCACATTCTTAACCAGCAATAAGTCATCACAGTAATGAATAGCTTGAAAATGTCATGGAGAAACAGAATCGCTGAATGAATATTTCTGACACTTCATACAGCAACCTGTCTATTTAATCAGCAAAAAGTCATCATATAATAATGAACAGACTGTCCAACCGTCCCGCTTTAAGCGGGACAGTCCCGCTTTCACAAGAATTGTCCCGCGTCCCGCACGAACCTTGTTCGGGACGTAATTAGTCCCGCTTTGGACACAGCTGGTGATTCATAAAAACTACTTTCACAAAAAAGCTATTGAATGCTGTGGCTTGCAGGACCACGTGCGCTTGAGCAGGCTCGTACTCAGGCCGTACAAACCGTGTTGTACCGGCAGGGAGGGCGACTGTGTGCCGGAGAGAACCTGCCATGTGATTATAGTTAGCAGTTGTCTAGCGCATAGACAGCTAGCGCAGCGCTTCCACTTGGAAGGAAATTGCCTTCCAAAATGATATTTTGGCGTCTTTGGAAGAAGATTAGTACAGAGCTTAAGCAAGCGCCGTTTTCGTCAACGCGGACGCCAACCGGAAATAAATCCGAGCCGTTAAAGATGCCGAATGCTGACATCAGCCGTTCTTATTTGAAATCAAGAATGGCAAACTTCATTGAGTGCCGTTCTTGATTTCAAACAAGAGCGGCTGTTGTCATCATTCGCCATCTTTAACGGCTCTGATTTATTTCCGGTTGACGTCCGCGTTGACGAAAACGTCGCTTGCTTAAGCTCCCTAATAGGGACATATCTGACGTGCAAAAGGGAAATTTTACATTGGTGGAGTGGAAACACTGGCCTAGCGCACTGTCTGGCGTCATGGCGTCTAGACGTTCTCCCTAAACATCGGAGCAGCCTTCTGCGAGGAAATCAAAGCGAATGTGCTCGTTTTCTTCTTCGTGGCAATCAGAGGAGTTCGAAATCGTATACAACGGAGAGACTAAGACGTGCCAGGGCAGTGTGCTTTCTTGGAAGGACGGCGATGAGAAGGCATATTGCAAGCAGTGCAGAACATCCTTCAGCGTTACTCACGGCGGAGCCTACGATGTACGTCGGCATTTCAGAAGTACTGGGCACAACAAAGCAGTAGAATCCACGAAGAAGACGACTAGGTTGGAAGCGTTTGGATTCGGTGAAAGCCAAGTAGCAAAAGCAGCAAGGGATAAACAAGAAGAACAGAAAATTCAGGTACTCAGTGCCGAAGCTCAATTTGTGCAGTTTGTTTCCGAGCACAATATGTCCTTTCGTACTGGAGACCATTTCAGTAAGCTGGTGAAGTCCATGTTTCCTGATTCAGATATTGCCAAGCAATTCCAGTGCTCAAGGACCAAGACAATTGTCTTGGTCAGAAAGGGAAACAGCAGGTTCTGTCAAGATGAGCTGCTATCTACCCTCACTGGCAATCACTCAATCTTTAGTCCCGTTTCTTATAGCCTGTTAATCGATGAATCCAACGATAGAGGTGTTGAAGCAAAAGATTTGGTTATTCTTGTCAGGTTTTTGATCATCGTGTGATGAGGGCTGTAACTAGATTCGTAGCCCTGCCAACCGGCAATGATGGCACTGCTGCGGCAATATTTGCTAAGCTTGATGATTGCCTAAAAGAGAGTGGTCTCACTTATGCTAACCTGGTGGCCTTCAACAGTGACACTTGTAACACCATGAAAGGGCAGAGAAATGGAGTTGTGAAGTACCTAAAGGAAAAACAACCCAGTCTGGTTGATTTTGTTGCATCTGTCATCTGGAAAACCTAGCAGTCAAGGCAGCTGTGAAGACCCTGCCTACGAACATAGATGCATTCTAAGTAGATCTTAACACCCACTTTTATCTGAGTGTGAAACGCAAAGAGGAATTAAAGTCATTATGTGACTTCGTCAACATCAACTACAAAGCCATTTTGAGCCATGTGGAAACGAGATGGCTGAGTCTCTTGCGTGTCATAAGCAGTCTTGGAACTGTGGCCTGCACTTGTGTCATATTTCCACAGTCATAATGATGCAGAGAAACCAGGCCGAGTGAGAATTATCAAGAATCAGCTGTCTGATGAAACAAAGCTATATCTACTCTTTCTCAATTTCCTCCTGCCAACCATCAATGCGTTCAATGTTGCTTTTCAAGCCACAACTCATACCACCATTCACCGACTGCGCTCAGAAATCAATAAGCTTACAAAGCGTATTCTTCGTTGCTTTGTGAAGGTGGAATGCATTTGCACATCAGATATCACAGCAACATTGTACAATGATCGTAGCAATCAGGTTGAAGATGCTGAGCATGAAATCGGACAAGATGCTCGCGTACTAGCCGTGGCAATGGAAGAGGATGGGCAACACAGTGAGGTTCAGGTCTTTCTTGAGCATGTCTGTCTTTTTTATGAAGCATTCATCTGCAAACTTCTGAAGAGGTTTCCTTTGAACTCCACACTGCTCTCTGACCTGAGAGTGCTAAATCCCGAGGAGAGAACGACCCTCAATGATTTTCCAAACATCATAGTTCGTCTTGCCCAGCACTTTCCACAATTAGAGTTAGGTGACAAGTTGGATGCTCTAAGAACTGAGGCACTTGACTTTCAGATGGCCAGTTTGCCAAATTCTGCTACTGGTATGGATGTTGATGAGTTCTGGGCTTCAGTTCACGAGATTCGCACTGTTGATACCAACAAGCCTGTCTACAGCACCCTTCTTGTGCTCATACGCGCACTTCTGGCATTGCCAGCCAGCAACGCTGACAGTGAAAGGTGTTTCTCTATGGTCCGAAAAATTGATTCGGAAGACAGAAGTCATCTTGAACGCACCACTGTGGCTTCTTTACTGGCGTTGAAGCTGAATGTAGATGAAGACTGTTTTAGCTTTAAACCACCAAAGGCCTTGCTTGAAATAAACAAATCAGCAGTCAGGCAATACAACGAAGAGCATGGTTCATACAGCAATGCTTGAATCAGTTAAATTTTATGACATTATAATAATTTTTTTTTTTTTGTGCAAGACATTATGCATGCAACTTCACACAAAATGACATTGGTTAAGTTTTGAAAAGGTGTCCCACTTTGACATGCTGAGCAGGTTGGACAGTCTGTAATGAACCACATCAATAATAATCTGTATGAATGTATAAATATCATAATATTCCAGATGGTACCGAAAGTCTTTCACCAACTTGATGTCAGGATGAAACTTGTGCTTCATACACCATCTTGTGTATATAATCAGCAAAAAGGTTATCATATAATAATGAACCACATCAATAATAATCTGAATGTATAAATGTCATAATATTCCAGATGATACAGAAAGTCCTTTACAAACTTGATAATGTCATGGTGAAACTGACACTTCATACAGCAACTTATCTATTTAATCAGCAAAATATTTATCATAGTAATGTACTACATTAAAAATTATCTGATTGAATGCATAAATGTCATAATATTCCAGATGATACAGGAAGTTCTTCACATACTTGAAAATGCCACAGTGAAATTGACACTTCATACAGCAACTTGTCTATTAATTCAGCAAACATCATCATACAATAATAAACCACATCAAAAATTAATGATCTGCCTGAATGCATAAATGTCATAACATTCCATATGATACAGAAAGTCCTTCACAAACTTGAAATGCCATGGGAAAGCTGACACTTTATACAGCAAGATGTTGTGAAACTCCAGGTCGAAAGAGCAACTAAGGCCAGCAAAAGAGACCCATCTTGTCTTCACTAGGATATAGCCAATCCTTCGTATACCAAACCTCTTGGAACATCATGTCCCTCGTCTTGATCATGAGCTTCGGCATAGGTCTTCGACCAACGATAACTTTCTGCTCGCTCACATTTCTTGCAGAAAAAGACTTCCTCAGAAGCTGAGATATGACGTCCCAGTTGTTCTGAACATCCACATGGTTGACTTTGATCTATATTCGCCTTTATTCGCTATTTGATCGCTATTAGTATTGCTACTGAATTTTAAATAACAGGAGTCGTGCTATTGGAAATGAGCATGACCTGAAGCCCAAAACTGGCAAGGTGCGCATGCGCACGGGATACTTTGGCCAATCGAATGGCGCACAAATTTCGGCTAGGTCCTGCTATCTGAGATGAGCATGACTTGCCACATGTCACCCATGCACGTAACTCACCGCATAATTCACTAACGCTGCATTCGATTTAAAAAAAGAAAAAATTCGAAGCAAACATCCATTTTCAAGCATGTAAAAAACTTCTTAACTCTGGAATATTCTTGGTCATGCTCAGCATGACCAGCATGAGCGCTAGCTTTGCCACTGGCAATAACTCTTTTTAAGCCACTATCATCGCGCTGGAAGAAAACAACGCCTAGGCCAACATCCGACGCAAATGTGTAAAGAGTAAATTTGCGATCAAATTTCGGATAAGCTAATAATGGTGCGGAGCAGAGTTGACGCTTAAGTTCGGTAAAAGAATATTCACAGCCGTCAGACCAGTGAAAAGGTGTGGCCTTAGTTGTGAGTTTTGTCAAAGGCGCCGCGATAGTTGCAAAATTCGTTAGACATGTTGGGGCAGTAATGTTTTTCACGGTCTCGACCTTCTGCGGATCAGGGCTTATCCCTTCCTTGGAAACAGTATGGCCTAGAAACGCAATTTGTTTTCCCGCAAACCGACATTTCTTTAATTTAACGCGCAAATTATGCTGTCGGAACCTGTCGAGTACTGCTCTTAATCTGTGATTATGCTCGGCAAGGGTGCGCCCAAAACAAATAACATCATCCAGATAACACAGACATATTTCGAACGTTAAGCCTGCCAGGACGATTTCCATGGCACCTTTAAAAGTGGCTGGTGCTGTTTTTAAACCAAAATTCATGCGGTTAAACTCAAAAAGACCCGAACTTTTCACGCAAGGAGTTTTCGACCTATCACATGGGGCAACCGGTATTTGCCAGTACCAACTGCGGAGATCTAGAATTGAAAAAAATTTTCTAACCGTCAATGTTCTAACGAGCGCAAGGACACTAAATATAAAACTGGCCCATAGTTTAACTTGTTATCTAGATTCATTAAAGTTGTCAAACCGTAGTAATTTGCACTTTCGACTTAATTTTAATGAGATTACAAATTTCTGTTGATAATGAGTTAAAATATTCGAAGTAAAGTGGATAAGATGTAACAGAAATTTTTAATTTCTTACTTATTGCAACTTGTGTAGTAACGAAAAGTAACAATTTAAATTTCCATTGTGTGTTAATTCCAGTTTTAGTAATAAACATATTAGTTTACCAAATACGAAGTTATTATGTAAACATGCTGACTAACAATTTAAATAAAAAAAAAAATATAATATGAATCAGCTGTAGGATTGTCGTGTCATTAGCTGAGTGGTATAAGGCGCTTTTCTCATGGATAATTTTAATTTTAACTGGGGAAAGAATACAAAACTTCATTTTAAGACAAATTTCAAAAGGAGGGAACAGTTAAAATTCTAAACTATTCTTCAGCGAAAAGTTGCCTTTTTTCTCGTATTACGTTATATTGCTAACTCTGTTTCGTACGTTTAGATTTCAAAAGGATATGTAAAACCTTTTTTTAAACACTATAAATATATGGTGCATTTTTCAGTTTAACTTACTTTTACCTTCTTGCATCGAATTAGCCCTCTACTGTTACATAAATCTTATCCGTCGATGACAGCGCAAATTGTTTTATGTTTTTCCAGAAAATACTAACAACCCCTCGCCCCGACGATGGCGTCGTGTTATAAAGTATACTTGCAAGTTTACTTTCACCAAAGTAAACATACTAAATGGCAAGAATATTCCTCGCTTGACAGTGGCTGGATGCCATGAAACTCGATAGAAGAACTGCAAAATTCAAGTCCACCTCTTTCGAAACTAAATTTTGTTTTGAAGGCAACTGAACTGCTGTTTCTTTGACAGCGAAGGTCGATCTGTTGCTCGTTTCGAGGGAAAAAGATAAAAAGAAATAAACGCCTGTTGGAAAATGGCCTTTGGACAAAAGAAACATTGGTTTTGTGTGAAGAAGAAATTCTTCTAGTGTAAAACAGCATTAAAGATGTTTCCTGCTAGGCGAATTTTATCGAGCAAACCAACATTTTTTTCATGAATTGAACAGTTGCATCATCATTTTCAGCCGAAAGGCCATGACACAAGAAAAGGTCGTTCCGAAATGTATTTTTAAGTTATCTTTAGATCCCAGATATTTCTATACGAATTTTAAATTATTGAACCAATTCAAAATCATATTGAAAATCGATTAACATTTGTTGATAAATCTAATTTGCATATTTTAAATTCTCCGGCTATGAACGATTGATAGCTAAAATCATTTTTGTTGCAGGAAATGCCTGCCGAGTTACTAATGTTATCGGACGAGATGGACGTACCGTGTCGGTGGACGATGTTTTTCTAAAAGTACCTCCAAATAGCCTGAAAGATGAAGTAAAGATAAAGATCACTCTTGAAGATGTAGCGCCATACCAATCACTGCTTCATCATTCAAATCTAACAGTGGATGATGCTGAAATTAAACGCGTTATTAAACTTGAACCACCTGGTACAGTGTTTGACCCGCCAGCATACCTCAGGTTTCCAGGCATTTCAGGAGACCATGTGTTTGTACTCCATGGCACTCGAAACGTTGATGGTTTTATTGACTGGAGAGACGTTACGGACGACGTTTCGTTGCACCAACCGGATATTAATACGTATGAAATAGCTTTGAGTTCATTCTGTCGCTATGCCACGGTCAGATCAAGATTTAACGTTCTTGGAAGGATCCTGGACTCTTTGAACTGCCGATTCCAAACCTATCCCGTCGCTCTTTTTAAACGAATACCGGCTTTTCAGCAGTATTTTGACACTTGCGTAGCATTCATGACTGACGAAGTTTACAGCACAGCTTACGAAAAATCTCAGGCACATGACTTGATAAACAAGAAACACTATAAGGAGTGCGACAGTGGTGTTGTGAAGAAAATGTACACCGACAGGGATCTTCATGTTGACTTTAAGGTCATTGATTCAGACATCAAGTCACAGACGACTGTTCGTATTAGTTCGTCAAAGCTTAATAAAAGGGGTGATGTTTTTGACAAATTCAGTTATATTGAGAAGCCAGGTGTTGCCAAAGGTCTTTTTGTTATTTCTCAGCAGCAGAAAGGAGAAATGAAGCATCTTTGGACTTTAAAATTCTGGGAGGTGAGTTCATTTTAGTTTTGAATTCTTTGTATCGGGTTTTCGAAGCCTAGGAGTTTGTTATTCTGTTTGGGACGACTCACTCTCAGGGATGTAGCCCACGAAAAATAAGTGCCGGGTAAAAATACCCTGATTTTATTTTCAATATGATGTCTGGACGAGGGTGGGGGTGAGGTCACTTGATGATGATGGATTAAATTACAACGATATCTGCCGGATAGAAACTGTATATTTTGGCAATTGTTTTGGCTAATAATGTGCTGGGTGGAATTGATATAATCAGCGCAAATGTCGGGCTGTTAGAATTTGTGCCGTGTGGGTCCACAGGGCATGGCTATATCCCTGACTCTTAATTATTTATTAAAGTGTGAATTGTTGCTATATTGAAAAACTGTTTCTCAAACTATGATTATTTTAACAAATTTAATCCACCTTTATTGAGCTACGTCTCCAAGGGCGTACAATGTGGCGGAAATACCAAGTTTTTATACAAACAAACTAGAAATGACGATTCAGACAGTAAGTAATCATTACATGGCAATTGTTAAAGGAAGTTTTTGGAGTATTATTGATAATGATTCTCTACACGTTGAAAAATTAAAATTTGGAAACCGGAACGTGTAGATTCGTCAGTTTTTCAGTTGTGAAAAAATTCTAAGAACGTTTTAAGGTTTGGATTTGCACAAGCCATCGCTGTGAAGCCTTCATACGTACAAAGCAAGGGCAGCTACACTTACAGCATCATTTTCTATTGGATAAATCATTCCGTACAGGTAAAGGTTGATTCAATCTTGTCTGCAACCAATTAAGAAAATGACACGTTTTCAATGTAGACGTATTTAAAACATGCTTTAGCATATGTTCTTTTATGCAATATTATCATGCAAATAAATACACCCACCACCGACAAAAAGATGTAAATATGAAAAGAACATTTGAAAAGGATTGGACGAAAATATCTTAGAATAAACGATAATCATCGAAGAGTTTGTGAACTGCTTGTCCTTGTTTGTCGTAATTGGTCGAACGTCATATTAGATAGCAGACGATGTCATACTGACCAAAGAGAAACAGAAAGCGTCGTTCGTGCTAAAGGAAATTTCACCTTAGTTGACCGAATTTCCTTCATAACAAGATGCAGGAAATTTAGGAGACAACATAATCGTTTGCGTCCCGGATGAATGACATGAAAGGAAATTAGAGGACAAAGCATCCCTTCTTTTCCAGGCAAAGGCAGTGCTGAGGAATCAAAGGCATATTACTTCATGCTCTCCTTTTTCAGCTTAGGCTTCTGATAATTCTCGGCGACTATAGGATTACAAAGTAATTCCATGACATTGAAAAAAATTAGCGGTTAAGATCCTCTTTTCCATGGAAAAGATGTCTAAAAGTTCCTCTAATCTTCCCCACATGGTGGGAAATTTAATCAATTACTTCCTCTGAGGAATAATATTATAAATTGTTATGTGGAACACTTTCGAACACTTCTTTTTCTCGGTGCGATGATTGCTTCCTTGAGTACTCAACCGCTAAACCTCAGGAGAAAGCGATGCCGCAAATGATGCATATAAAATAATATACATATGTAACTGAGCGCTTTAATAAGGGAAAGTTCCTTATTTGTCCCTTATTTCTTTTTATAAATCTTCGCTAAAAGGTACCTGAATCTGGTTTGTTTTTTTTTTCAAATCAGCTCGGAAATTTTCCTGCCAAAACTAGCCGATCCGTACGAAAAACTTATTG
This sequence comes from Heliopora coerulea, assembly GCA_030142905.1. Lineage (NCBI taxonomy): Eukaryota > Metazoa > Cnidaria > Anthozoa > Scleralcyonacea > Helioporidae > Heliopora > Heliopora coerulea. The sequence goes on along the minus strand of JASJOG010000061.1, from coordinate 1,092,514 downwards.
CACGGCTAGGCAGCCAATCAGCGTGCGTTATTTAGCGTACAGCCCGGATAGCGAGCACAGCTATGTAATCCCCTCGCCCACCTCTCGAAGCGCAGTGCGAGGGTACTAATTTCGACGTACGTGGAGTCCTTTTACACGCGTTTAGTGACTAAATTGAAAAATCCTGCAGCGCGTATCTGTGTTTGTTTATAGAACAATTATTCACCGACAGTGAGGTGAATAATTACTTTAGCATATACCTTGCAAGATTGTTTTATATCGAGTAGCTTTGAAATGCAAGTTTTGCAAAAGGAATAGTTTTGATCAGCCTTCAATAGTGGCTTCCTGACTTCATTCTTCCCAAAGATAAACTTCTTGGTTCAAATATTATCGCCTGGATTTTGCTGGTGTTGAATGGCAAAGTAGAATGCAGATTCTGATTCATTAGGAAGATGGCTTTCGAATACTTTGTAATACTTATCCGGATTATGTTCATGGTCAATTGTTAAACAAGTGGGATAAAACAGTCAACGTCCTGAAGACTTGACCTGAGCTGACAGTCTTCGGATCTTTTCAGCCGCTTTCCACACAAGGATTTTATGCCTTTTTCAGGATCGTTTTTCCTGTAAAATGTCGCTCCACTGAAGACATCGGAATCTATTTATGGCTTGTAAATAAGAATGAAAGGCAAAAAGCTGAAGAGCTACTTACCTTTTTAGATCATACTATCCTTCGGCTAAAATGTTGTCCACTTCAGTCTTTCTCAGTTCTCGGGTAGTTTGTGGATACCTACTTTCACCATGTTCGACCAGTTATGATTTCATCTGGATTTTTACACCTGTCAAGAAAGTTTAAAAGTTTAAAACCGACTTCTTTCTGTAAATTCACCGTTGGACCCTTTGTGTTGAGGTGCCGCTGAACGCTTGTTGAAAATACGTAAGAGTTGAATGTTTGTAGGCTACGCCATTTTTCTCTTTTACTAGAATATTACAGTAGATAAAAGTACGTATTTAACTTCTCTTTACTCGTTCTTCTGTCGACAAAACTAACACAAGGTTTGCTTGTCGTATTTTGTTGTATGTTTTGTATTTTCCGATTTTTTTTCAGCAATAAAAATGCAGAACTCTCTCATGTTTTCTTTGTTTATTTCGTCGGTTTCGTAATTCGTCTCATCTTTGTTACCAAAGTCTTTTACCTCCGGATGAATACTTAGCCTAAATCTTCATCATAGCACCTCTACTACAAATTTGTAATTAACTTCGAGATAATGTAGGATTTGTCAGTTTTTTAAGACAAAAAATATCAAAAAAGCAACTTTTTTCAATCATAAGCTGTCCGTAATACTGGTATCCGACTGGTAACCTATGATATCGCTCTGCTTTTAAGACGGAAAGTGTTGCCATCTACTAAAGTGTCTGTCTTCAAAGTGAGAAAAAGTGATAAGTTTGATCCGAAAACGACACGAAATACCTCAAGATCGCAACTAATACACAGTCTCGATACAAACATCCATTGTTTAGCAGTAGAATTGTCACCTCAACCACGCGTGGATCAGTTATAAGAGAAGCTGCGGGGCTTTGTGTGCTCTTTTTCCGGATTAAATTACGCTGATTAAATTGGTTGATTGTTACCAGTCCTGAGCGTCGGATTTTGACTGGACCAGACCGGAAGGGTCGACATTGCATTGTCAGGTTACCGTTCTTACTCTCATCGTACGTCTGCCATCTCTGCCTAGGAACTAAAAATCTTAAAAAGGAATCTAAAGGATGATAGTAATGTTGTTATTGTTAAACAAGACAAAGGGGACGGTGTTGTAATTTAAGGTAAGACAATGATCTGATAATTTAGAAAAATACTGTACAAGACAATTAAATATAGTCTTTTGGTTGTTTGAAACTAGTTATCACCTCTAAATGATTTTTATTTATGAATCTGGTAAAACAATCACTTTAGCTAATTTAGATACATAAGAGCAGAGTATTTACATTGGTAACTCTTACAAGTTAAAGAGGTCTGTGCTAGACTTTTTGTCTGGTAAGCTACCGAAATGAGTCAGTAAATGAATAAAATACGGTGTAAAAGCTCGTATCGGTATTCGACCTTCCATGCCGCATTTTGTACATTTAAGGGTTTACTAAAGGCGAAATGCTGACCTGAAATAGAAAAGATCTGTTCCACTTTGCAGAAAAGAAAAGACGGGGCGCATACAAAATTTGTTGAACTGTTCTTTGTTTTCTAAAAACTTTCCTTGGAAATGACCCATGATGTAATTGAAGTATAAATTAAGGCCTAGTTCAGAAGTCGAAGTTCCGTCGCATTTAATTTGTCACATTCAATGCGACAAAAATTCGACGGAAGTGACAAGTTTCAGTTCAGATGTCGAATTTAGTACGCCGCATTTAATTCGAAGCTTGAAGTATGACAACAAATAGCGCTGTTGTAGATTATCTCACCAAGCGGAATGAGGTTATCCAGACGAAAGTTTGCAAAATAAGAAGAGAAACGCGGCTCAGATGATTTTGAATATTGCGCTTTTAAGACGTTTGTGGAGCCGGTTAATTCGTCATCTTCGTCTGGTTTAATAGATCTTGCTCGGATCTAATATTTCAGTCCCTGCAACAGGCGATTCTTTTATTAGCCTCGCAGCCTCTCAAATCGTCAGTGTTCTGTGCCACCGAGCAGTTCTGGACCGCTCTACACTAACACAGCACATAGAAAACACTCTTGTTTTCTCTCGTTCCCACAACTTGGACAAAAATGATACTCGTGGGGTCCACGAAGCTTCAAACGTTGTATCATTGGAAAGAAAACAAATTTTACTAATTTATGCATTTTGTCCGACTATATTTATACGACATCTGGATTCGACGGTGTCGAATTTAATTCGACGTATAAAATCAGTTCAGAAGTCGCACTTCCGTCGAATAAAATTGGTCGCATTAAATGCAACGATAATGCAACCGAAGTGATGAGGTCTCAATTTAGACGTTGAATTTTCGTCGCATTTAATGCGACGCATGATACTTGATTGTCCAAAACGGGGTTGATTACATTTCCCCAGTTTATAAAGTGGCACCTCCTCGAGTGATCATTCCAAAGAAACTTTTTCAAATAAGAAGAAATAGATGGAGAAAACAACTTCATAGATTGTCCTACGTTTTGATTAGGAAGAAAAAAATGCTTGAATTATTCTTGACATTGCTTTTGATAACGTCTTCCAAGCTTGAAACGCTTGATCGAATTTGATCATGTCGCCGTCTTGAAAGACGAAGTACTTGGTGGGATTTTGTTTGGTCAACCTTCTCCGAAAAGCGCTTCAAAAGCACCTTTAGAATATCCAGAAATGTCTTTACGTTTATGCTTGATAAGATTCAACACGAATTAGAAAAAGATATCGTCACAGAACAGCCAATTTCACTTGCTTTTAGATTGAGCATATGTCTTTACAGATTTGACAGAGGCGATTATTACTGCACTCTTTCAGAGTTGTCTGGTCTCAGAATAGCTACCATCCAAGGGATTGTCATCGAAGTAAGTGACACAATCGTCCGTAATTTGTGGCAGGATTCTGTTTCCATTCCCTTTCCAACGTCTGAAGAACAATTTTAAGAGAAGATTATTGACATGGAAGAAAGATGGCAGTTTCCTTATTGTTGGTCTGCAATTGATGGCTGCCCTATATCAATAAAATGTCTTGCTGGTGGCGCTGAAGCTGCTAAGGAGTATCATAATTTCAAAAACTTTTATTCTATTGTTTTAAGGGGTCTAGTGGATAAAAAATATCGTTTTATCTGGGCAAGTGTAGGATTTCCTAGCAACTTACACGATTCCATGATTTTACGGTCAACACAGCTTTGGAGGAACATTAACAACAGACATAATCGCCCTAGTATCAAAAAGCATTAATAATGTGAAAGTTGATCCCCTGGTTGTTGCCGATTCTGCTTTCCCTTTTACAATTTGGATGATGAAGCCATACACTAATGTCAACCTAAAAGGAGAGCAATGAAACTTTAATTACCGCCTGTCCAGAACAAGAATGGCTACCGAGGGTGCTCATGGTTAATAGAAAGGAAGGTTCAGAGTTTTATACATAAAATGTAAATGCAAACGGGAAACAATGAAATCAGTCGTATTAGCTTGTATTGTCATCCACAATTTGCGCATTGACAACAGTGAACCTTTACCTCTCCATCTTGACCTGGGAACTGATCCTATGACCATGGAACAGAGAGACAGAAATGCAGTCAAGGGTCTATTGTGCATGCACCAGTGTTCCAAAGTTCAAGACACTTCTGTTGAAGCTTAGCGAATCCGTGAAGTGTTAAAAAAAAAGCTGTGGAAAGAGTATCAAAGTCATGGTGTGCATTAAAATGCATAACTTTTTACAGCGAAAACATGTTTTTGAAGAAGTTAACATTATTTGCTTTCAGTATTTTAATCTAAATAACTTTTTTAAACAGAAGGGACAAATGTCTGGTAAATTGTAAATTGTAGCTGAGTAAACACAGGCGTTCGCTATTGAAATTGTCACGGTATCCAGTCAGTCAGGATACTAAACTTGTGATATCTGCAATTATGGGCAAGAGCTCTAGGCCAACTTCTATTTCTTGCAGTAAATATATTATGTTCGCCCCCCTTCCAATGTTGTATTTTGAGTTTTCCTCACTGAGTGACACATGCTACCATTCTCAACAAAAGTTAGTATAATAATAATAATAATAATAATAATAAATTCTTTATTTATACTGTTAAAAAAATTCCATCAGCATAAAAGCTGGTATTAACGGGAGAACAGTGGTAATAAAACATAAATTAACTATGTAACAATATTGAAAAATATTGATAAAAATAATCTAAATTAATCTATAAACTACAAATATGGGAATCTTTATCACTGTCTAAAAGATACGTATAAATAGAACGTTTAAAACTTGTAATAGAAGTCATTTTTCTGATATATCTAGGCAGAGAATTCCAGTCCTTTGCACCGGAGTACGCAAACATTGTTTGCCCCATCTTAGTTTTAACTTTTGGTAAATCTAATAACGTTTCATCTCTGAGTTCTCTGTTTCTCACACTACTACGGAATTTAAAAACATCTAATAATTGTTCAGGACAATTTAAATTATTTAAAATTTTAAAAATTAGTACATATCTAAAAAATCTTCTCCTATTAAACAAAGTTAAGAGATTTAAAACATTGCGCATTTCCTGAGTACACTTTTTCTTTCCTTCTTTCAAAATAATTCTCATCGCTCGATTTTGAACCAGTTCAACTTGTCTTGTTAAGGTCGAGCCACAGTCATGCCACACGATTGAACAATAATCTAAAAGTGGTAAAATGGTTTGCTTGTAGATCCTACATAAAACAGGCTTGGGAAGAAATGCAGAGATCCTATTTAATAAACTAAGTCTTGAATGTGTCTTTCGACATATTATCGTAATATGTGATTCCCACGACAAACAGTTACTAACACGAAGACCTAGATAATCGAATGAATCAACTTGTTCTACAGTCTCATCACTAAGTCGAACTTCAAGCTTTCCAGCTTTCTTTATGGCGGATTTTGACCCAATTAGAAGAGACTTGGTTTTCTTGACATTGGCTATCATTCTGTTTTGTAGTAACCATTGGTCGACATTCATCAAATCTAAATTAATCTTCTCCACTGCCAATGCCAAGTCCTTATTCGAATGGTGCACTTCAGTATCATCCGCATATAAAAAAGGGTCACACTCCGTGAAGCTGTAAACAATCGTGTTATAATATAGGCAGAATAGCGTCGGGCCCAATACCGATCCTTGAGGAACACCATTAGTTACATATTCAAGGTCAGATTGAGCGTTTTGATAAACGACATATTGCTGTCTATCTGTGAGGTAGGAAACAAACCATTTGATTGCATTTTCATCGAAGCCGTAATGACGTAATTTCTTTAAAAGCATCGAGTGGTCGATGATATCGAAGGCTTTTCGGAGGTCAAGAAATACAGCAACAGTATATTTCCTATCATCAATAGCTGATTTCCAGGAATCAATCACTTTTATTAATGCCGTCACTGTCGAGCAATGCTTGGTGTAAGCAAATTGTAGAGGTTCTTTTAAAGTTTGATGGTTTTCACCGTAATCTTTTACCTGGTTATCAGCTACTCTTTCACAAACCTTTGCAAGAGCAGGCAATACCGATATTGGTCTGTAGTTATCGCGATCATTGGCAGAGGCTCCTTTAAATATTGGTGAGATTTTTGCTATTTTCCATATCTTAGGAAATACACCCTGTTCAAAAGAACTGTTTACTATTGTAGCCAAACATTGTGATATATTGTTCGCCGACAACTTTAAAACGTTAACGGGAAGCTTGTCGTAGCCTGTTGCTTTATTCGGCTTCATAGACATCAGCTGTTGTCGAATTTCGGCCTCAGAAATCGGACGAAAATTGAAACGCGATTCTTTATCATATGCTATTGGTGGTGAAGGGCTGAGCGCATCTAAATCCTGGCACGTGTCTTGTGTTGCAAGTAGACGTTTTGGAATATTGGAAAAATATGAATTTAGCGTGCTAGCTATGCCTTTTGAATCAGTGATATCTTCGCCATCAACCGTTATTTTATTAATTACAGTTTGCTTTGTCTTTGACGGTAAGACTATTTTCATCAGTTTCCAGAAGGCTTTTGGATTGTTGGAGTTTTCATCAAGTTTACGTTTAAAATAATTGACTCTCGCTTTACGGATGTAACTTGTTACCCGATTTCTTGCGCACTTATAAAGTTTGTAATCATCTTGGAGTCGACTCTTTAATGCTATTTTCTTTAAACGGTCTCTATTACGCATCAAGATTAAGATTTCCGTATTAATCCATTAATACTTGAGCTTTCTTTCCTTCGTGTTCTAAATCAAGGCTCTGCTTACAACCTTCTTTGACAAGTTAGCTTGAGCAACTTGCACAGGTTTCAGGAAGGTTTTAAACTATGAATTAAACAGCCTTAAGCAATTTTTTATTTAAATAACAAAAATGCTTCCTATTTGATAAAAAGCGATATTAAGTGAAGATTTATCATCTATACAGTACCGTGCAAAAGTTTTAGGTCGCCTTCTGAAATATAAATATATGCTACTTCAGTTGTTTCTGTACTCTTCTGTCGGGTCCCAAAGCCTATCTTTCATCCTAGTAAGGCCTTTTTTTTTTTTTAATCTGGCCCGCTTGGATTCATTCTACATTTGACAGAGTAGCTATTTTTATGAAATTTGTCCCTAAAACTGTGTGGTAGCTAGGGAGAAATGTACAGTAATTTCATCCTCGTTGCTAAGTTTTTCTGGACATGCGCAATTGTTTTAATTAAAAATCACGCATGCCCAGTGTTCTCCAAATAGATATTTCGCACGTGTACCGCATGTAAACTATTTATTTGTTAAAGTTAAAGTTGTTAAAGTTAAAGTTAAAGGATACCACAGGAACCGAGGTATGCTTCAGTACAATTAGAAGACGGCTACAAGAGTCTGGGTTGAAAGGTTGGATTGTAGTAAGGAAATTTCTGTGCATACAGGCCCACAAACTGAAGAGACTGGAGTGGTGTCGGGATGGAAAAGATTGAACATCCGAACAGTAGGCGGAAATGTTGTTTTCCCACTAGTCAACTTTTGAGCCTGATTCCAGAGAGGGGGACATTAGAAGAAGAGTAGGAGAGCGGTACCACCCAGACTGTAATATACCCACATCTAAGCACGGAGGAGCAAAAATCCAGGTATGGGGATGCATGGCGGCCGGTGCGGTTGGAAGCCTCAAGGTAGTTAATGGTCGACTGGACGCAGCAGCATACGTTAGGCTGATCTGTCACGCTCTTGAGAAAGACGGGAAAAAGCTGTGGGGTAGAGACTTTATCTTCCATCCAAATGGGGCTCCAAGTCACAGAGCTAATAGGACCAAGTCCTGGCTTGAGAGGAAAAGGATATCAGTTAGCTTATGGCCATCACAGAGTCCTGACCTAAACCCCATTGAGTATCTTTGGGAAGTAATAAAGAAGTTAGAGACCAGACTGTGCAAGAACTTGGAGGAATTAAAGGTAACTATCTTTGAGTCGTGGGACAGCATTGACGCAAGTGCAACAGAGGACCTTGTTTCATCGATATCTCGGCGTTGTGCACTAGTAATTGCTGCTCGTTACGGTAGTACCAAGTACTAGACTTTAAAACTTTTCTCTTTGCCATTGCTACACTTGTGTAAAACAGTTTTCCAATGTTGTGTAACATTCGTGTATTATAATATACTGAGATATAACCAAAAAAGTTACAAATTGAGGGGTGACCTAAGACTTCTGCACGGTACTATATAGCACAAGTTTAGGTTAGTGTTTGACATCACTTTTGTTGTTATAGTCTGCAAAACCAGACTAGTGTTTTCAGTGTTTTTAAATAGTTCACTATTGTTTTCAATTCAAGCAATTATGTAAAACTTTGACGGAAATTAAATTTTACTCTGTCTTGTGCATTACGTGTGACAACCGTAAAAACTTGCATCTCATGAACTGTTTGTAATAATTAAATATCGTAGAAGTCTATGATAATCCGTAATAGCTAATTATGCTGGTACTTTCTCATTGAAAAAATAAATAAGAAACAATACTGCTTTTAGGCAAACTGTTTAAGAAATTAAGCAAAAATATTGGTATGTTACTATTTAAAAAGAAGTATTAGTTAAATGTTGGGCTAGTTTTCAAATAATCCATGATAGTTTAATGTCCTGGCAGCTTATTATAATGAAAATTAAAAGCAAATTAACTGTTGGAAGTGTCATGAACCCTCGAGAATTGAGATGTCTTCACGATGGTGGAGGTGTTCCTTGAAACAGCTGTGGGTTGGGAACTTGTTCTGGCTTCCATGTTTGCTGTGATTGTATGTACTGGGTAGCTGGAGGAGGTGCAGAAGGTGCTGAATTGTTTATTAGCAGCTTCAGGCATTCTATCTCGTGCTGTCTTGATTATTTCAGGCCATCCTTCAACAGTTGGACTAGCTCCTCAGTTGGATCACTTCCAATCATCTTCTCCGTACGTTTCAGTGCTTTCTTTGCTGCACCCAATCCTTTTTCGTTTTTTTCTTTACCTTGAAGGATCAAATTGCTGTCTGGCTCTTGCATTTTCATTTACTTCTGGGTCATTTTCTTTGTCAGAATGACTATTCTCTTCATCTCTTGTGGCAGTACTGGGACAGGATGATGGCTCAATAGCTTGCTGTGGCTGGCATGGGTAACGACTCTTTATTAACGTGAATAGGGCATCAAACCACTTCCCATAGCCTTTGTCCTCAATAAAACGTTTTACTCCTGTGGCTGTTTATATTACTAATGCAGCTTTCTTACAGGTGCTGATTCACTACATATACTTTACCCTAATTTGATTGACAGTATATTGGAATGTGGGTTGCCTCTGCTTTACTTTCTCCAAAACTTGTCGATAAACTGCGGTATTTGTTGCCCTCTCGTTTTCGTAAATAGAAGCTTTCGTTTGAAGTTTTCACTGTTCACAATGAAATTCACCATTTCGTCAACAAATTTAGCCAGCCATAATGATTTTCTTCCAGTTCCTTTCCTTTCTCGCCTTTGATATCTTTCACTTGGTCTGCATATTCATCAGACTCAGATTGATTATTCTGTTCGTCCTCAACGTTGTCCTCTCCAGGTCGAGAGAAGCAATCTTTGCAGTAAGCAACGCTTTTGTTTGCCGTCCGTCTATCAACTTGATCATTAAGATCAGCCTCGGAACAATCAGGATGACTACAAATGGAAAAGTCACATGTAATACAAGAATACTTTGTTGCTGAAGAACACACCAAACATGGTTGCTCGGACGCCATATTGAAAATTATGAAACTCGTGGCCTCCACCGAGCAAAACCGTTGAACTGTGGGACAGAAGGAATGAATTAAACTAATTCATGCATTTTATTCGACGAATTAAATGCGATGGAATTTCGACGTCTAAATCAACGTCGCATTTCTGTCTCATAATGCAACGCTGTCGAATTAAATGCGACGCGTCGAATAAAATTTGTTTAGACGTCCCATTTCCGTCGCATGAAATAGGTTGCATTAAATGCGAGGAAAAGTCGACGTCTAAACTAGGCCTGAACTATGCCTGACTGGTGTTCTAACTATACCTAATTGGTGTTCTATTTTCATTACAGTAAAGAAAACTAGATTAAGTAGAGTGCTGGAGGTTAAATCACTTTAATTTCTTACATGGAGATGATATTCACCCTCGGTAATTTTACGCAGGCAACAAAGCTAATTACTTGGTATCGCTCTCCAAGTGCAAATTGTGAATTTTTTTCTCATTTTGAAAACTTTTTAAAAAAAATTGGTCATGAGAAAAGAGAAGTTGTGATAACGGGTGACTTCAACTGTGACTTGCTCAAAACGGTTGATCACGACAACAACAACCTAAAACGACTCAGAGATCTCATTGACATTTATCAATTACAGCTGCATATAGAGACTTCTACAAGAATAACTTTGTCAACAGAAACACTATTAGATATTATGATCACTAGAAGTGATGATAAGAAAACAAGCGGTTCTGGTGTAATTGTGATGGGAATAAGCGATTACAGGATGGTATATATTTGTAGAAAAATTTGCGTTTCTCGAAAAGAATCTAAAATTGTAGAAACAAGGCAATTTAAAAACTTTGATACCATACAATTTCAAAATAATTTAGAACAAGCTCTTAAATATTTCACGTATAATTTTGACCCTAACCAAGCATGGAGAGAGTGGAAATCAATCTTTCTTAAGATTGCGGATATCCATGCCCCATGTCATACTAGAAAAGTGAAAAGTGAATTTAGCCCGTGGCTAAATGAAAATATTAAGAAATCGAGTCATTATAGAGATTTCCTTAAAAAGAAAGCAATACAACTAAATTCACTTACCTATTATGAAGCATACAAAAGATGTAAAAATCAGGTTACTTGACTTATTAGGGAAACTAAAGCATCATATTTTAAAATAAATTTAGAAAATTGCACAAATAATAAAGATGGCTGGAAATACATCAACGAGCTGCTCAATAGGAAATCACAAACCACGACTATTAACGAAATTGAAGTTGATGAAAGAATAATTACTGGAAATCGGAATATAGCCAATGAATTTAAAAAGTTCTGTTGCGAGATTGGACCAAAACTTTGCGAGGACATACCACCAAATAATATTGACCCTTTGCAATGGGTATCACTTAGTGATAGGGAATTTTCTTTTAGACTAATATCTGAAAGTGAACTGATTAAGGTCTTAGACACGTTGAAATTATCTAAAGCATGTGGCCTGGATAAAATTACTAATAAATTAGTAAAAGCAGCAGGACATACTATTTGTGAAACTTTATTATATATTTTCAATTTAGTTCTACCTATTGGTATATTACCCGACGATCTAAAAATAGCTAAAGTAACCCCTATTTATAAAGAGGGGGATAAAAAGAACTGTGGAAATTACAGACGTATTTCAGTTGTACCAGTTCTTACCAAAATCATGGAAAAACTTATATACGACAAATTAAGTAAATTTTTGAATGATAACAATATTATCTCAAAACAACAATCAAGATTTCGTCAGTATCATTCCACAGAAACGTCTTTATTGAAAATAAAATACTCAAGCTTCGATGTCTGCAGATGATACCAACTTGTCCAGTTCAGGAACTTCACCAACTGACATTGAAAACAAGATAAGTGCAGATCTACATAATGTCAATATTTGGCTAACAGCAAACAAATTGACTTTAAATATTAAAAAAAAACCCAGAGTTTATGCTAATAGCATCGAAAAAGAGATTAAAGCAATTTACTGAAACTCCAATTATTATAATTGGAAGGCATGCACTTAAGCTAGTAATAAATAAGAAAGTATTAGGAATTATTCTTGATGAAGAGTTAAAATGGAATGAACACAATGATGAACAGTGCAAAAAGGTGTCTAAATGTATTTGTTTATTAAGAAGATAAAAACGATATGTAAACCATAATGCACTGATAAATATTTATAACTCACTAGTCCTACCTCATTTCACTTACTGTTCTACTGTATGGAATGATGGTGGTCGTGCACACTTGAATAAGCTGTACAAATTGCAGAAAAGAGCTGCCCGTGTTATAACTGATCTAGTTACGATGTTAGGTCGAAGGAGATTTTTGCTGATTTGAGATGGGCTCCAATTGCAAACATTTTAAAGAAACAGGAATTGAACATTACTTTTAAAGCACTACAAGGACAATTACCAGAATATATATCTGAAATGTCTAATATCAGAAATAATGTTATGTATCAACTAAGAAGCAACGATCGAAAACTTCACTTAAAGAAACCTAATATAGATTTCATGAAAAATTCCTTCTAATATAGGTCAGCGCCTGCATGGAACAAATTGCTTCGCGATATAGTTTCTGAGTATCAAAGTCTATCTACGACAAGATTTAAAAATCTAATTGATCACTATTTCCCAAATTTAGAAAACAGTAATTGATAACGGTTTTAAGCTTGTCCAAGACATTTCAGGACGACACTTGTTTGAACTGCATGAATTTGGGCTTGTGTGGATTCTAAACACTTGTATGATGTTAATTGTTAGTTATTTTTGTATATATTATTAATAATCGGTAGTTTGTAAAATAATTAGTATATTGATAGGTTGTAAATAAAGTAGTTATTATAAGGTGAAGCTGATTTGTATGTAGGCTTCTCAACTTTTTGTAATTTAATAGATTCTTTGAGCAAAGCACGGCCCATTGAAAAACAGCTTAGTGTGCTGAATGGTTACCGTGCATAAATAATCTTAAATAAATAAATCAATAAATAAATTGATAAAATGTAGTTTGTCATAAGGAAGTCTGGCGGATGTTTTTAGGGTGAGTGGTGACTCAAATATGTTACCTCCCATTAGCCTAGTGTATTAAATACTTGATTTCTATTCTTATGCATTAGGAGGAAGATTCAATGACAAAGTCGCCAAAGGAAATGGATCCGGGTAATTAAGAGATTTTTTTTTAATTTATATGAGAATCATGTTACTATTTTGGGAGTTTCGCACACGTAGTTAACCAGTTGTACATTCTCAAACTCAGCATTTGATTTACATGTCTGTTTTTTCAATTCATTCATAGTTGTTACCGAAGAATATCAAGAAAATTTATTGCCATCAGTTGAAGCGCTTTTGTTTTTGATAAGAATGTTAGTAACCTGTAAAAACCATCGGATAGCATTTCGATTCGTAACAGCTGCATGCTGAGTTCATCGAAAGCATGATGATGATGGTCAACAAGAGATAAACGCTAGATAAGTAGTATAATTATTTATTGCCCCCTTAATAGAGGAGTAAATAAATTAATTACAAAGTTCAAAGAGAAGAATTTAAATTATTTACAATAGAAAAAGCATTAATTAAAAAAATGTACCCTAATATATGAAATGTATTTCGCCGTCCTCAAAAAGAATTTGTCTTTCTCATTATCACATAAATTACTTAAATTTTTTAAGCCTATCATATCCCCAAAAATTGCTTCGATGAACTCGTCATCGTCCAATAGACGCAGTTCCACTGAGATATTAACTGGTAAGGTATCCATTACCCACTCCCACAAAATATTTTTTTCAACCTGACTCTCTACAATACAACAAGGCATGTTTCAACGGTTTGGTGCAAGCCATGTGACATCTTTCACAATCTACAATGAGATTTTCAAGATCCTTAATTCGTTTACCCCTCAGGGTATACGAAACGCATAAAATGCCCAAAACATCATTTATTTCTTCCAGATAATCCGGATACTCCCTTGCCAGGTGCCACCAAAAAATTGTTTCCAACTTCACATGAACTATTGCGTAAATTTTCAGCTGGGGATTACTCATAACCTTTTCTCTCCATTCATTTTCATTAACCTCCTTTATCGCTACATTCCACCTTGATTTACTGGGAAAAACTTCCTTATCATAATATTCCTCAACAAAATGCAGAATATTATAGCGTCTTAGAACTTTCATTATACCAGGAATAAATCCTTCAATTTTTTTGTCAAAGTTCCATTTCCATCGTATAAATCTTCTTTTACATATTCTTTTATGCGCCTTTCCATCCGATAACCTAATCATTCTACCCAATAAATACAACTTTCGTTTGTCAATCTCTGCCTTAATATCCCATATTCCAAGCAGTCCCCTGCATGCTGTTCCTGATGTTCCTGGTAAAAATCCTTGAATTATTCTGATAATTTGGTTTTGTACTTTTTACAGTTGTTTTGTTAACACTCCATTTAATCTCCAAAACTCACAACCATATAATAACTTTTCCATACCAATTGTTCTTCAAAGTTTCAGCGATATAAGAGGATTAATTCCTAAATGACGACCCCATGCTCTTATGATACCATAACAAGAATCACATGCTTTGGTTGCTGTTCGTTTGATAGCATGCATACACGTTTCCTCCAAGAACCAAACCTTTCCAAGATTTTCCCGTATCTCTTTTTCTTCCAGCCGGAATAACCCCAAATTCCAACTTCTTCTTTCAGCATTTATTCTATGATCATCTTTCTTTTCTCCGTGTACCATTATCACCGTTTTCTTCAAACTAAATACCATTCTCCATGTTTTTCCATATATGTTTAATACTTCCAACATCCTAACCAGTTCATTTTTCATTCTCGAAATCATTGTAAGGTCATCCGCAAATATAGGTGATCCAAAATATATGTTACTGATTGTAACTCCACTTTTGGTTGACTCTAACAATTCAATAAGATCGTTAACATACACAAGGTATAACCACGGTGATAAAACACCCCCCTGTCTAGTTCCTTGAGAAATTTTATACTCTCTTGATTTCCATCCTGCAATTAAAACATACTCTCTCATATCTTCATACCAACTGCTTATAATTCTCTATGCCTTACCCGTCACCCCAACATGATAAACTTTGTAGAGCATGGCATCAATCTACACAGTACCGAAAGCCTTTTTAACATCCATGTAACAAACGTACGCTTTGTCACCATC
Source organism: Heliopora coerulea (assembly GCA_030142905.1). Classification (NCBI taxonomy): domain Eukaryota; kingdom Metazoa; phylum Cnidaria; class Anthozoa; order Scleralcyonacea; family Helioporidae; genus Heliopora; species Heliopora coerulea. The sequence continues at coordinate 1,077,493 of JASJOG010000061.1, read as the reverse complement.
TTCACCACACTGGTTAATAAATTCATCAATGATAAATGCCGTAGTCAGCGCATCCTGCTCAGACGGATATGCACCTTGTAATTTATGGAGACTTTTATGATACTTGCACTTTATTCGACCCAGAACTAATCGCTTAAGTATTTTATGCAGTACTGGAAGAAGATTGATTCCACGGGAGTGATCAAAGGTCATCTTCACCTTCCTACCCTTTGGAATGGGCACTTTTACTGCAAGTTTAAATGCTCGAGGAATATATTCCTTCTCAATTGTATTTCTACATAAATACACCAGACTTTCAAGTAATTTACTACCCCGTTTTTTATATGCTCGTAAGTAATTCCATCGAAACCAGACGCTTTACCATTAGGAAGCGATTGTACAACTTTGGATACTTCTTCCACGGTAATTGGTGTATCGAAAATATCATCGATGTCCAATAACGAGTTGCATTTCAACTCTTTAACTGTATGTCCAATATCCTGATAAAACTTCTCATCAAAGTCTGTATTATGCATCGGTGAGAATAGTTCTTCATAATAATCTGCCCAACACCTTTACATATTATGGTCGACGAGGCGAGGCTTCATCTTACATAGCCTGAATGCGTGTCAAACTAAATTCGGGAAATTTTTGGGTACAATAAAGGGGTACAAAATTCCGGCAAATTAAGCTGGACACCCCAATCTCCTTTGACGACTCCTCTCGTCGACGAGTAAAATCGTCTGGGGTTAGCAAAGTGAAACAAACGAGTTAACGAATGACAGCTTCGTTGGTAAAGAGTAAACAAAACTGTACCCACTATAAGATTAAATAAGCTCAGTTTCGGTTGATTAAAACTATGATTCCGTTTGTTTAAGTGCAGATAGGATTGAAATGCGGATATGGGTCTAGGCTGCGATGCAGTGAATGTTTACAAGATGCAGTACGATTTGCTTGTCTTTCAACTCATTATCAAGTTCTGTTAATGAAAAGTTAACGATGTCCTCTTCGCTAGTTTTTGCGTAACATGCTAGGATTTTTCTTGGAGCACATATTAAAACACCCTCCATTGATTTCTTTTAAAAACAAAAGGACAAACTGCTCTCTGACCTTGATCCGTGTGTATGTTTCTCCACAAAATTTTTTTCGAATTGATCCAAGATTCTTAGGCAAAGTGCAGTTAACTGTCTTAATTTTCCACCCAACTTTAACGGACGCAATGGTAGTCTGCGGAGGTGAAATTTTATTCGTTCCATTTTGGAGTCTTTGCCGACGTAGTTTCGGAGTCAAGGTTGGTTGAAAATGTATTAGAGGGGGTGCTGAGTCAGTCATTGGTTTTAACTGCAAGTCTCTTTGCTCCTGCCTTTTCGTGATATTAGCGCAGAAGTTTATCGTTCAAATCACGAAACTTCTTGTAGTTCGTTCTTTGCTTCAAGATACCCCAGCACGTGCCGCATTAATGTTGTGAGACAGAATGAATGACGGAAGCGAAGGTCGTCAATCTCAAATTTCACGGAAAATTTCCCTTATCAGTGGCGGACTTAGGATTTTTATCATCTTAGTCAAGCTTTTGAATTTTTGTTCCAGGGGGTAGTACAAAACACGTATTATATTTCTCATATGGTAATTACATGAATTTTGCAATGAATAATACTTTTAATTTGAATTACGTGGTTAAATATAAATCAGTTAAGACCATTCAAAAGCGAGTAAACGTACATTTAAACGTAAATCAGAGCATTCTGCACATGCGACAGGTTGGCGTAAGAGAACCAACAGAGGAACTGTGTCAACTTTTGATTTGATTTTTTGTTAACCGTTTTGAGACATCACAACACTTTTCTGAAAGACGGGCTATAGTGCGCCAGAGTCTTCAATACATTTATAAGGATCCAAATAAATTCAGTTGCAATTACGATTCCACCGCATTTTACCAGGTATTGTGAGAACGCAAAGCCTATTGCATTCGATTTTGTTACGGTTCCATTTCGTACGGTATCGGGGGAATAAACTGCAGACTTAGCAATTTGAATAAAAAAGAAGAGGAAAGAAGATGGTACATGAGTGCAATCCGTGTAACAATACTGCGTCATCACAAGGTCCATGAAGTTAATGGACACAGTAGTGACATAGACTACAAGCGCATGTTTTATATAGCTGTCGGTACATCTTCGATGATGTGCTCCCATAACAGGGCAGACCTTGGTACGCAACTGTCCAGCGCCATCGATCCCTATGAACAACAGTGTTTTAATATTTAGCCACTAAAAGTTGATTCAATTCAGTGAAGATTTTTACTTTTGAAAATCACTGATTATTGCCTTTTGTTTTTCAAGAGAGACAACTCTCAGACGAAGCAAATTATGAACGTAGTGAGCCAAACTCAAGTGGCGCGTCAGTCCAAGGTAAGTTTGCCAATTATTGTAAAGATGAATCTTGTCTTGAGATACAAATAATAGAGGCAACTGTGAAAGCACGGACCACAACAATTTTGTAATGTAAGCAACTGTCAATTTACATTAGTATAATAAAGTAATAACTGCCAATTCAATTAGGTAATGACTATTTAAAACAACTCTTTCAGTGAACTCGAAATTATATTTCCAAACCGAACATATTGTGAGCAAATTATAATGTCATATCCAGTGTATAGATTTTTATTTGAACTGGATAGTTTTCGAAAGACTAGTGAGTGAATGCAACTTTTAATGCATTTTCTCAGATTATCCGGATTCCCGGCCAAATAGGCTTGGCTACCTGGGCTTCGTACATCTGCTTCCAACTAAATTCATCAGTCACCGAAAAAACAATGCCCTACTGAGATCATTTTTACAATGATTTTAATCATCTCCTGTAAGATAAGTAAGGCTCTTGACCAGTGGTGGCAACTGACGTCCTAGTCTAATGAAGATAACGAGTGGCAACAAAGTGTCTATCGTGGACAAACCCTCGGCGGATATATGTTAAAAACCACAGCCAGTCGACAACTTCAAAAAATATAAAACAAAACAGACTCCTAAAAATAGCGTCTTGCGAACTCAAAATTGAGTTAGATGTTGCATTTCGAAATCTGAATTTTTTAAGTATGCTAAAATTAGTGATAAATATTAACTACTAGGATTATGGAATATTCAGCTTCCATGACTCCTGTAAATATCATAACACTGTAATGATATTCCTTTATGTTGCATTCAAAATGCTTTTTCCATGAATGAGTAGCGAATGAGATATGCAAATCTTAGACGTTCAACACAAGTTTCATAGAAAAGGACAAACTCTTCTCTGACCTTTTTACAACGCCAAGTCGTGAGAGCAATTTGTGTGTATGTTACTCCCACAAGTTTTTCCTAATTGATTCAAGATGTCAGGCAAAGTGCAGTTGATGTCTTAATTTTTCACCCAACCTTAACGGACACAATGGTAGTCTGGGGAAAGGTGAAATATTTTTTGTATGTTGGAGTCTTTGCCGACGTGGAGTCGGAGTCAAGGTTGGTTGAAAATGTATTAGAGAGGGTGTTGAGTCAGTCTCTGGTCTTAACTACAAGTCTCTTTGCTCCTGGCTTTTCGTGATATTGGCGCAGAAGTTTATCGTTCAAATCATCAAGCTCCTTCTTGTAGTTCCTACTTTGCTTCAAGATACCCAAGCACCCACGACGTCTATGTTGCGAGCCAGGATGAATAACGAAGCGAAGGTCGTCAATCTCAAATTTCACTGAAAACTTCCCTTATTTCCAACCAAACTTCGATTTGAAGCTTTTATCAACGTCGAAAAATACAGAACACACCAAAGAAACCCCATGAATTACAACACATAATTATAATATATTGCCCAAATTAATTTTGTTAGATGCGATTAAAATCCACGTGACTTCAACTATTTAGAACAAGCTTTTGACTTCCGATGCGCAGACGCTTAACAGAAACTGCACAAGCGTCTGCACCGCAGGCTAATATGGGTCCGGATTAAGGACATGTTTTTGTGTTTTTAAGTATACGGTTTACAGTGCGGCTTCTCAGCCATTTAAATAACACATGTATTTGTTTTGTTCAATAAACTTGTGTAACCAGCTATACAGTGTTGATTATAAACGGTTTCTAAGACTTTAAACTATGGATTTTGGATTAGAAGAGATAACAATTACTGCAGCAGCCTACTAACGGAATATAGATTGGTCTACTGCTGTGCCTAAGTTGCTACATGATCTGATTTTTGTTCCTTCGCAGACTTTGTGTCTACATCCTTGCCGAGGACCATATGCTCATGGTGACACTGCTGTCATTTACAGTCGTCACGATTTTTGCCGTACCCGCATCCGTATTGATGAAGACCCAAATTAACGTTCGGCATAACTCAGATTGTGCTAATGAAGAAGATTGAATCAAACTTAGGCCCAGTTCAGACATCGAGCTTATCATGTGCCAAACGTATTTCAAGATATTAAGCGCCTGATAATTTCGACGTCTGAATCAATTAAGTTCGACATTTTTAATTAGTTTGCCGCTCGAACCTAATTCAGGTGGCCTTGACGAACTGGAGTAAGCAGAAACATGAGTCAAAAACGTGTATTTAGTAACCATGTCATAACTTAGGCTGTTTTTACGAGCTGCGCATAAGACAACATCATTGATCAGAAAGACAAAGAACAGATGCTTTGCGAATGAAAACCAACATTTGCATGTCTCACCACTTTTATAATAACGTAAATGGAAATTCTGTCATTGAACAAGAAGCGGAACGAAGTTGAGGGATAGTTCGAAGGATGGTTCAAAGGGTTGGCTCAAACTGCTCTTATTTCTTTAATTTCGAACTTTGGAACCTGTTCCTCACACGCTGGGCTCCAACTGTACACATCCAAGGGCACAACCCTTTCAAAAATTTCACATGTCATTTCACATGTGAAAAACATGTGAAATTGAAATATTTTCATATGTGAAATTTTCATTTACATATGAAATCGCAACATTTTCACGTGTGAAATACCTAATTGGCATGTGAAATGAATTGGTTCAAAATTTCACATGTGAAATCGTAGTACAAGTCCCACTGGAAATATATATTTCACATGCAAAATGGAACATTCACTTACTAAAATTCATTTCACTATAAAATTTTCATTTCACATGTGAAATTGAAATAATTCACATATGAAATACTATTTTCTTATGTGAACTTGCACATGAAATTTTTGTAAAGGACTACTCCATATCACAAGAAAGCAGAATAAAATAGAGTATCCCTATAAACTTCAAGGTATACTTTTGGATGGTACACACTGTGAACGTGACCTTGGTGTTTGGACGACGGGTAATTTAACTTCGTCGAAGCATGTTCTCGCACATTGTTCCCAAGCCAACGAACTCGTGGGACATGTTCCAAGAAGTACGAGGAACATCTACAGCTTCAATGCCCATCGAACACTTTATTTAGCTCTTGTTCGTTCACAGCTGGGTTTCGTATCACAAATGGGCTCCGCAGTCGGTCAACTTTATCATGAGGGTAAAACGTATTCAAAATAGACTAACAAAATATACGCTGGACCTTTCATTTCATGGTAGTAAAACTTATAGTGAAGGGCTTTTAGTGAGAAAGTTACTTCCACTTTGCTACTGGCAAGAATACCTGGACATATTGTACTTCTTTAAAGCTAATCCTGACTCCTCATTAACCTAATGGTGTCACTAGCACAGAGAACCCTGTAACGCCACGTTTTTAAAAATAAATTTGCCATTTTTATCAACGTCCTTCAAATCGATAAATTTGTTTTCCAAGCAAAGGTTGATTATTTATTTGCATTTGATTTGGACTGGCCAATTTCCATTGTCAGCCTAAGTGTTTGTCTTTTAATAGAGTTTGCCTTTGGTTTTTCGCTTCAATTGAGAGATATAAAAAATGGCATTATTCGGTAAACAAATCTCATTGTAATCCTGAAGATGACTCTGACTCAGTTAAACAATTAATTACCGACCACCGTAATCTTTCTCAAAACTACCCTATCCCAGACAATGAACTTTAATTATCAATCGACATATCTTGGTTCTAATTATTCACAAATTGCTAATTTTGGAGGTGACTCCCTTCAGGAAGTGGAAATATTAAGGAGATACAACGTTTAGATGAGATAACGTTTGAAGGCCGTGAATCATGCACGAGAGGACCGTCAGTTGAACGTAAGTTTACCAATTATTGTATAGATTGCTACTGTCTGGAGAAACAAATCTTAAACGGATAACTATCAAGCGGCTGACCGGAAAAGCTCAAAAATATCAGTAACTGTCAGTTTACTAAAGAAATAAAGCAGTTACTGCCAAGCTAATGACTACTTAATATTTTTTCAGTAAACACAAAGCAAAAGTCCAAACAAAACATATCCATATTCTTAGGTAAGCAACTGTAATATATCCAATGATCATATTTTTATATGAATTGGATAGTTAACCAAAGACTAGATGATGGATGCAACTTTAGTGCTCTTTCTTAGATTTCTTTTAAACTTCTCCGCCAAATAGGCTGTCCAGGCTTCTTACAATTCACTCATTGGCCAAACAAAGAAAAAAACATTATCCAGTTCTTGATCATTTTTACAACAACATTAACCATCTCATGTTCAAGTAGTCGTGTTCTCCACCATTGGTGGCACCAGACGTCCTAGTCTAGAAGGGGATAACGAGGGGCAACAAAATTTCTAAAGAGGGCAAACCTCGAGGAAAATATGCAAAATTTAGTGAGATAATGGAATATTCAGTTTCCGTGACTCCTGTGAAATATCATAACGCTGTAGTAATAATCATTAGTTTGCATTCAAACTGTGTTTTTCATGCATAAATAGCGACTCAGATGCACAAATCTTACAAGTTCAATACCAGTTTTGGGAGACAATTGGCCAAATGGGTTGTCGTGGATGCAAAACTTTTTTCTAGAGAACCAAATGCCCTCCTCATGGCTGTCACTTTCCGACGCCACTTCAAATCTCCAACGAATTTCGAATATTCAGTATTCGGTTTGATGCCTGATGCCTCTATTTCAGGTTTGAATTAAACAACCTAAATATTTGCTTCTGACCGAACTGTACCAATAATACGAATAATCGAAATGTAAATACTGACCGAATAAAGAACATACGGAATTCGAACGTCATTACTTCTCGAACGACCAGACACGTGATAGATTATGAATAATTAAAATTTTCAACTCGAAGATGACAACAAAAATACCGACCAGAATGACCTGTGATTGAATGATGAACTGTGCACTTTGATTAGCTGATACACTTGTCATGGCGAGATAAAATAAATGAAAAGGAGATAGGAAAATGGTCACTATTTTGACGAAGTTTGAGAAAGCGAGACATTTAAGATCAAAAGAAGAAAAGATTCCTTGTTAACAGACATATTGGGTCATTTATGGCCCTAATTTGATTGTTCTGGTTCTCAACCTTGGCAAATCCAAGGAAAAACCCGTAACTTCAAATTATTTTAGATATGGTTTTGTTAAAAACTGATTAAACAAGCGAGCAAAAGAAGCCCTGTTGCTGCTCCTCCCCTCAACGGCCCTCACGTGGACAGCAAGTTCATGGGAACAAAGTCTCATGAGGGTCGGGCCATCCCACCCACAACTGTACACCAACACGTGGGCTTCAAGGGTACGGGTGCGTCCCTTTTTCTATGTACCCGCAGTGTCGTCCCGTTTTCTCTGTAGCAGGACGCCTCTTTCGCTTCTCAAAATAATCAGTCGGCAAAAGGTTCAGAGATCAGGGCGCTTTTTAACCTCTGGACTTTAAGGATGGCCACCTATTCGAGGAGACCTTAACATAGAATATGATTATATTTAATTCCTCCATCTACTGAAACAAATATTTTTCTATTTAGTTTTTCAAATTCTGACATGTATCAGTTGTCACTAACGTCATGAACTTGTGTCAGTGGTTAATAAGTTGTGCTTTGGGTATCGTTTGTCTGTTATTAATCCATCATTATGACTGATCATTGAGTACGTAGAAATGTATTACTTAAATGACAAAGCACTCTATTTGAAAATAAGTTACCTGATTAGTTACTTCGTTATTTTCCCAAACTTTCGAATTTAATCAGCGTCCCATGCTATACAGCGTCACCGATTTTCGCGAGCATTAGCTCACTTTAGCTTTAATTTGTTTCGTGGTATATTTTCTTCTAAGTTTTAGCAGTCAACGTACGTTGTTTTTTACTTCTCGAAAACTTTAATAGTTCCACGTAGCCTACTTCTTTTACGAACCCATTTACCAAGTTACAGAATGCATCATTTTATACATTGGACGTCCAATTTATTTCTTTTGAGGTCCATGGAAAATATGTAGAAACAAAAAAAAAAAGAAAATGAAATAAAAAAACAAGGTAGTTATGTACGAAATACACGTGGAAGCGTCATGGTGATATCACGGGCGATATTCGAATATTTTTCTTTGGCTTACGTACTTATCACATATATGTGGAAGTCGCACATATATGTGGAGCTCGCCACTTGAATGATGATGATGATGATAACTTTATTTATTCATGCTAGCCTCGACAACATAAGCTGGTTTGCACGAAGGGGGTGAAAAAAAATTTATAAAAAAAAAAAATTAAAGAAAAAATTTAAAAAAAAAGTTGTGTACAAATTACAAGAGATTCGTTAGTTAAGGTCTACGCTAATAGTTAAGGTATTTACAATGGAAGCTAGGACTTGGTAATGAAAAGATAGATTCATAATTAAATGTATATTTACAGAGTTGAATGTTAAGTGATGTAGGCGATACTGTGAGCAGCGATTTTAGCTTCAAATCTCGTGAAAGAAGTGCACCTTCTTATTTGCTCAGGTAAACTATTCCATAGTTTAGCTCCGTCAAACAAAAAGCTTTTTTTCATTCTGTTTGTACGCGGTTTTGGAAAAGAAAGTTTAAGCGACGTATCACGTAGGTCATAATCTGAAACATCGCTTCTAAAGGTAAAGAAGTTTGAGAGGCTTTTCGGACCCATGTTATTCAACATTTTAAACATCATTTTTGACTTTGCCCTTTTCCTTTGAACTTTCAATGGTTCCCAATTTAATGCGTGCAGAGCAATCGAGTGATGTACATCATTACTCATATTTGTAATTATTCGGGCAGATCTGTTTTGCAATTTTTGAAGCCTCTTTGATTGGGTTTCACCAAAATGATAGGTCAATGGTAACATCGTCTCACCGGTCATTAGAAAGTTGCGAGTTTAATCCACGCCTGGAGCTCAGGAATCGTCTTTCTGAGGTACGAGGTTATCGAACGTATAACGAACATCCATGAATATCTGCAAGCTCCCATTCCTAATATCAACCGTACTCGACAGAATTATTAACATAATGTGGCTGCTGCTTAGGCAACACATATGTCGTACTTGCGCCTTCGCTCTCCATTTTAGTCTGGGTAGCTCAATAATTAAAGTGTCTCATCGGTCGTAAGGTTATCGATTCAACTCCCGTCCAGGGTCACAAACCGTTTTTCGAAGATATGCAGTTAACCAACGTCGACATGTCCGAGTCTGAAAATGATTCAATGAACTGGATTAAACTTATTATGGTAAACTCTGCTGAATATATACTAAAGTGGAAAGCTATGAAAGAAATTGGAAAGAACTGAAAAGGATGATTTCGGTTTTTAAGCCGGAAAATAATGCATTATGGTATTTATCAGGAGACTAGTTTACGTGCAAGGAATTTTATCTGGGTTGAAATGTCAGCTCCGCTAACAGGGCTAAAATTTCTAAAGTTCATTTTTGGATAAAATTTTAAAAACAATAGCAGAATGCATCCCTCACGAAAGATTTTTGGTAGTAGGCCATTGATTGATCGCTTGCAATAAGCAACGCACGAGATATGTGGGATACACATGACACAGCATACGATTGAAATAGTTTCTCATATACTATACGAGTCATACTAACTGAATACTAATGAAATTAACCATATCAGTAATACGTGTGATAGGTATTATTATATTACATTATACTTAGAATGCGAGAGGTGCGTTAACTACAAATGATACACTTGACACATGTTATACAAGTGATACGGGTGAGTCGTTTTACGTAAGTGAGACGAGATGCTAAGTAACCCAAAACGTAACGTTATTTAACATTCCTTCCTTGCAAGACCAATTACTCTCCTGATTACTAACCTAGTCTCTAGTAGAATAATGTAAAGGGGAGAATGAATTAATTGAGTAACATTGCATGAAAAATAATTTTCCAGAGCAGCATATAAACTTGCAAACCTCTGTGAAAGCATCTTTTTGTTGTAATTCTGTAAACGACTTGACCCTTTATAAAGTTGAATTATATTTCATATTGTCATAAAACTAGACGAAATTCGATTGTAGAAACACGTTGCAATAACATTTGTTCAATATGCATAAAGTAAGACTGAAAAGGAGTTGTGCAGGTCTCGCAAGTACATCATTTTTGTTCATTGATGCCACATGTCAGGCTGGTAAGAATTCACTGCAAACAAGTAGTTAAAGCAGAAATTTTAAGATAAAGAAGTAGAGATTTGCAGCCTATGGGCTGGCTAGTTGGGAATGTATTTAGGAACTACATTTGTCTGAACAACTTCAATCTCACACGGCTCCCACGAGTCACAACAACATGATATGGGTGCGAACAATCGATAGAGGAGATGGCTAAATCGACAAAAATATCCACAGAAATAACTGGTTCGAGCAAAGCAATTTAACCCTCGAAGAAATCATGTTAATTTATTTGTGGGCATCGAGGGATTGACCAATGTCATATGAAATAACTCTCATGGCAATTAATAGAGCTGTGGACAGGAATATATTTTGTCTAGCGGTAGGAAAAAAATTTTTCACGCAAAAAAGAGAAATCATGAGATTATCGGAGAGGCACAACAAGAGGTTGAAATAGAGGGGATAAAAGTTGGGAAGAGCAAATACGACAAAAGGGACTTGGTTGAGGGCCAGTAGGTATTTTACGGGGATAAAAAAGAACTCCGAAAGACCGTTTATGACACTAGTTCCTATCCCATAGAAGTTAATAAAACAAACTCAAATATAGTTTTGAGTGATTGAGAAACTTCCATTGGCTTTGAGGGTCTAAAGAAGGCCAAGGAAGCTCGGCAACTCCTCAATGAATAAAATCAATAAAAACATGGTCAGTGACATAAATAGTACATCTCTGTTGGGGGACCGGAACGGGGAGCTCGTGAATTTTGCGGAGCGAGAACATTTAGCACATATTTTACGGAGTTCAACTGAAAAACTTTGGTGGATGATCTTGTACATCAGTAATCAGTGGACGTATGGAATTACTTTGGAGTGTGTGTGGGAGTAACCCAGGTTTTTTATAGGAGGCCCCCTCCAGATCTGTTGTCGGCCAGATAAAGATGTAATCTTCAAATGCAATTGTTTAAACGAACCCGCTTGACATACAAGTAACACCGAATGCCACTGACAAGCAAGAAAAGCCTCTTTGCCGAAACATGGTGGTTGGGGAAAACTGAACTGTTGTTATTATTCCTTACGAAATTCCCATGGCATTTCTTTACATTCTTGATGATGTTGAGAAAATATGAAACAAAATATAAATTGACGATCCGTTTGCTTTTAATTATTTATTTTTTTAACATTTATTTTCAAATCAATACCCCTCTTTAAAATGTTCACATGCAATTTCACGTATGAATTTGTGTCACATGTGAATAGTTTAAATTCCATACGTAAATGAAAATCAACAACAACAACAAAAACAGTCGTTTTAAGTCCGTTTTCCCTGCTTACGCAGGGGTTGGCCAGCGGCTCTACACAGCAACCTCCTCCACCTCTCCCTATCCTTCGCATCTTCCCTTTTTAACCTGCATTCTCTCATTTCCCTTTCTGCCACCTGGCTCCGTGTCATCCTCGGCCTTCCCGTTCTCTCTTACCTTCCACCTCAAATGACATGATCTTTTTCACCCAATCATCATCATCCTTTCGCAGCACATGTTCCAACCATCTTAACCTATTCCGTTTCACGGCATCAGATACTGACTCTATCCCCATTCTTTCCCTCAACTCTGCGCTCGGCACTCTATCCCTCAGTGATACACCACACATCCATCTCACCATCCTCATCTCCGTACGTTCCAATCTCCCACTCTGCTTCACCGTCATGGTCCACGTTTCACTTCCATATACCATATCACTCCTCACACATGTCACATACAGCTTCCCCTTCAGTTTAAGTGAAACTTTATTCCTTGTCAAGATCTCTGATAACTCCTCCATACACAACGCACCCTTGCCACGGATGCAGAATTCACTCCTTCACCCCCATTCGGCATATCACCCAGGTAACAAAACTTTCCTACATTCTCTAAGTGAACGCCATTTCCCAGATCCAAGCTCTCCTCCACATTCCCATCCTCTTCATCACCTGCTCTTTCACACATCTTGCACACAAACATCTCTTCAACTCAAACCAGAGAGCCCTTCACACCTGAGCATTGATTGTGTACCCATCCACTGCATCCTGTACATTTTGACAGAATTGCTCCCAACGCCCTTTCCACATATAGTACATAGCCACTTCCCTAGTCTTTCAACATCACCACAATTCTTCCCCGACACCATCAACTGTGTTTTACCAATGTTCATCTTCAACCCTTTCGCTTTAGTGAAATTATTATTCATTTGCGAATGTTCCATTTCATATGTGAAATATATGTGTCGTAAACCAGGCTTTCACATGTGAAATTTTGAACCAGTTCATTTCACGCGTGATTTAGGAATTTCCTGCATTTCACTTGTAAAAATGCGTGTTCACGTTCACATTTCATTAGTGAGAATATTCCAATTCCACATGTTTTTCACATGTGAAATGACATGTGAAATTTTCGTAAGTGCCAATATCAATAGAATTGAGTCTTGATCTAATTTTTAAAAAATGTCATTCTTAATATTTAACTAACAAAAAGGATTTTGACACTACGGATACTTGTATGATCATACCAGTACATTGCTTATAACGAATTTATATTACTGGAAGGAAATTTTCAAGTGCAAGTATTTTATAATTTATGATATTTTTAGTGTTAGAATCATATATTAATATTGACACTTGATACTTCCCTATGCCAAATATTCAGTATTTGATAAGAACAGGTATTCTACAATTAAACGACATTGACTTAATCTGGAAATCTGCGAAGAAAGTTGGTCACCATAGGAAAAGTTAAACATTCATCGGAGTGTCCAATAAACGATAGTATGATATAAACAATTGAAAGTCAATGATAGGAAGAAAGAAATCCAAGTTACAGCCGGAACGTTAAAGGTTATTGCAACGTTGAGCAATCGTTATCTTCTTCACCTGGCTAAGAAGGTACTTCCTGAATTTTCGAAATGTTTCACGTTCCTTTTCACATCTAAACTACATCAGGAAGTAAAGTTAAGTGTGTTGAAAAGTTTAACTCACTCCCTTTTTTTGTACTCGTCCTAGGGAGAGCGCCCACCGGGAAAGAGTTAACTGATAAGGTCAAATTCAAAGTAGGAAGTTTTTGTTCTGATTTTGAACTAACTCGGTCAAGCATTTGCATTCTCTCGCAACGAAGATCCAAGATTTATTAGTAAATCACAGTGTTTGGCGTGGAATTGCAATATGGAAGCAAAAAAATATAAAATTTTGGTGTTAATTAGACTGACAACGTCCATTTTCCCGAAATGAGAAAGGCTAAAATTTCAAGTCGGTTAACGTGATCAACAGAAAAACAGTCTTTGATGTTTTGATAGTTACTATAGTTTCTACTTGTGTATGAACTTTTCAGCTCGGAGAGAAACCATGGTGTTTCGGCGCTGAATAATTTCCATTTTCTTGTGTGTTTAATACTGCATGGTAACATGCTTATCTTCGATTATTGTTAGATTATGAGCCTAGAAGATGGCTTAGTCTTGTAGTGTCGTCAGATATAGATGGTTAGAAATCAATGTTATCATGCTAAGGTTAGAAAATGGTATTTGTTGTCGTCCTTCATCTAGTAATGCCATTCAATTGCTCTTTGTGAAATCCTCGACTTGTTGACTTTTGGTGAGGTGTCTGATGTCTGCGTCGATGTTGTCTGAGAAAACCTTGCTGATCTTAGCTGATTTACTATTTGCAGGGTTTATTAGTCTGCATCTTTTCGCACTTGTTTCCTGACGTCAATGGATAGGTTGCTATCAATTCCTTTTATTTTGTTGTACATGACTGCTACGAGGTGGCTGTCTCTTAATTTTTAGGTTTTTGTCACGCCATTTCTCAGAGAGTTTATTTTATGTATCGGGAGTGGTTTCATAGATGTTCCTTGTTTTATCAGCGAATATAAAAACGTTTTGTCAGTAGTTATATAATTTTGTTTAAATCGTTTGAAAAAGAATTTTGGAATTGGTCGTTGACTTTTAGAAATTGTGTATATTAGATCATCTGTATAAGATTATCTTCGAATGGTTTCATATCATTGACCTGTGGCGGGGCTTTCTTCGATTTTAATCCAAATTCAATATTTTTATTTTTTTTACCATGCTCGAAGAAGTATTTTTAGCAAGTCATTTGTGTGATTACGTTGTCTATTTTGTCGATCATTATTCTCTTATAAATGTCTCTTGTTGGCAATGCGATGTCCTGGCTAATATGTATTTGAAAAGTCCAGTTTGAAATTTTTCAAACTGAAAAATTTTCATACATAATCAGCCGCTGAACGAGTAAACATCTCAGTTATATATAGTTGAATCTCTTGGTTGATTTTAATAGAACGTCAAGAAAAACAAAGACCACCAGATCGTCTCCAACAAGAAGAAATTGTTGCAATAGCACGCAAAATTCCCAGGATATGGAGGGGCATTGCCAATCTTACAAAGTTGTTTGAATCTGGTGAGATTGAGGATATCATTTACTCCGGGGGCAGTGCGGGTGAGAGTGCTAAAGCTCTTACAATGCTTACCAGATACATTGAAAGAGAAGGGACTAGACAAAAGTTAGCAGATGCACTTGAGAAACTTAAAATGTCCTCTCTAGCCAAGGATGTCTTGTCTGGATCTTTTATCAGTGATCAATAAATCGATTTTAAGTACTCAATTTATTTTTAGAAACACTGTTTGATGTAGAAAAATTATGTAATTTTTAGTAAAATATGTAGAAATTTATTCGAATCTTAGGAAAAGCAAAATAAACTGGAGAGAAGTTTATTATTTGGCTTTTAAAAGGGTCTCTTTACCATTTTTAACAATGTTTTGGTCGTCAGATGTTGCTGTTCATCTTACCTCTTAACTCGCTCAGTTTGCTACTTGTTTCCACCAGTGAAACATTGTTTATAGTATTTTAATACATTTAGCTTTAAACAAAAGCAGTCACCAATGTTCAGTACGTTTTGTTATATGAAATTTTTCAACTTAGACACTTAATTCTCCTGAAATGTCAAAATCTGTTTGAAGACTTTCCCGCGAAAAATCACCGGTCCGAAATAAAAATCCATTAGACCGGGAGATCTAACAGGGTAAAATATCGTACAGTTCAGCAACCAGTCTATTTCAAAATCATCCTCAGGGTAACATGAACATAATATATCGTAAATTGACCTACACTGTTGAAGTCGACTAGAAAAGTTAACAAGAGCGGAATTACCGCAACACTGCTCTACCAGTTGAGCTATCGAGTCCACTGGGAACAGTGTACTCATTTCATCCAATTTAAGTTCACGAGAGATTCTCACGACAACTTAACGATCGGTATCCATGAGGATGTGCAATGTTTCGACTCTATTTCAGAATCATCATCCAAGTAACATGGACAAAATATTTTTATATTTTCCGCATAAGTTGGAAAAAACCAGCATACTGTTCCCAAACGACTCGATACCTCAATTGCTAGAACAGCGATGCGGTAACCCAAAGATGCGAGTTCGAATGACGCTCTAGTTGACTTTAGCAGTGTAGTCAAGTCATGAAATATTCAGGAACAAATCGGCGTGCGTGATTTTGTTCACGCCAAACACAAGCTCAGCCATATAATAGAATCATTATAGCGAATGGATAAAACTGTACTCAAAGCAAATCAAACATGTTGTATTTCTGAACATATGTTTACAACAACATTTGGAATTTCCTCGAATGTTACCTCAGCTTATGGTACAGGACATTGAGATTGCTAGAGTAATCTCACAGCAATCTCTCCACAATATCTCTCCTAACGATTTTACGATTATTTCTTCTTGTGGTTCGAACTTCAACTTTGAGCTGAGCTTAATGATATCAAAATTTTGATCCTCTCTCAACAGAAATATCTTATATCTTATCTATACCCTTTTCCTTATTTTAGTTTCATGCGGCTCTTCATTTTGCCTTTTTATTTTATGTTATAATTTTCTTGTCTACGACAGCTTGCCCGGGAAATGTGTGAAGACCTTGTTATTCAGGCAAAGATTATATACTACGCCCTACACATGCATTGAAAACTTTGGTGCATTATAGTCCATATGTCAAGAAAGTGTTGTGATGTCACAAAACTGTTTACAAAAAGCCAAATGAAAAGCTTGCTTCGGTTCCTCTGCTGATTCTCTTATTTCAGCCAGTCGCACGTGCAGAATGTTCTGATTTACGTTTAAATATACTTGTACTCGATTTTGACTGGTCCGAACCGATTTAAATTCAACTCATTAATTCAAATTCAAATTGTGATTTATTTTAAAATGCATCTAATTACCAAATGAGAAACATGGTGCGTGTTTTGTACTAATGGCCCCACTGCAAGGAAAATTCAAAAGTTTGCCTAAAGTGATAAAAATCCTAAATCCGCCACCGCTAAGCCGGGGGTGATCTGAATCCTTTAGCTTTTGTTAAAGACGATGGTCAAAAACTTTTTACATTTGACGAAAGTTAAATGTTAAAAATACCCTCCTTGAACAGGGGAGGATGCTGAGTGCAGCGAGCAATGCTTGAACATAAGTCAAACTATCAAATGAAATACAGAAGCTTAATATATTGCACAATTGTCTTCAATAGTCTTGGTCCATAGTATGACATTCTTAACTCAATTTCGGCAAATTTCTCCTTCAAGAGTAACATGATATCGGTCAATTTATCAGGGAATTTATTAAATAGAACATTATGGCATTTACACTCGACCGTTAACTGTGAAGTTGGTAATTTTGGAAAGATGAAAATCTCGAGTGTCAAGTTATTTTCTAAGACCCAACCGGGACCTGTTGCAAAAAATTCAACAGTTTGGCCATCCATAGGTCGTGAGTTATATTCCCAGCAGGATGGCCCAATTTTTCGTATTGATAATGACCAATAACCTCGCGCGGTAGCAAATGGTTTCAAATCTCAGGGATAACATAATTTCTTCTGAAAAATTCTACCTACAGAAGTAAGTATGAGTTTCAAGCGTTGAATTGCATAATACCATTAATGGCGCAACGGATAAGGCGCGTAATTTCGAACAAGACCATGAGGGTTCAAATCCTGATGGGTGACAATTGGTTATTTCAATGCAAAACTCTCCATATTATTCATGAGGTGAAATAAAATTAATCATGTAAGAGTTTCAAAACGACGAAAATCAAATAAATACAGGCATGGAAAGGATTTGGTATAACGAGGAACGAGAAACATAACAGGAACAACAACGATTCAGAGATGAGGGTGATGAAATTGATAAGGTGAGAAAATAGAAGTAGAAACAGTTGGAAGGAAGGATTGTAAAGGACGTGGGGAAGGAAAACTTTTTCAAATTGCACTCTCTCTTTTAATGACCTGCTCAGCATTACTTTCAGGGATGCACTTAGAGTATTTTCACAAAAACTGACTAGGTGAAAATTTTGATTGGTCGACACTTAGGATATATACATTAACAAAAACAATATTTTTACAAACATTGAATATTTTTGGATAGGTAGACATCTGAAAATATATTTACGTAAGTAGACTCTTGGAGTCTATTTTACCAGTGAGGTCTACTACTACTACTACTACTACTACTACTACTACTACTACTACTACTACTACTACTACTACTACTACTACTACTACTACTACTACTACTACTACTGCTACCACCACTACTACTACTGCCATGTTTACGCAGGTTCACACTTACGTTGTTACTAGAGTATTTTTGCACAGGTTCTTTGCACGGAATGACACTTGGAATGTCTTTTCTCGGTTGGACACTTGAATATCTTGACATGCGTTGACTGTTGACAGTTCAATATCTTGACACTAGCTGACGCTTGAATATGTTGACATGGGTTTACACTTCAATATCTTGGCACTAGTTGACGCTTGAATATGTTGACGTGAGTCGACACTTGCAACATTCAAGCAACGTCTTCAACTGCAAAGATTCTACAGTGGATAGAAAATTTAAATAGTTATTGATTATAGACTTCTAACGTTAAGTTCACAGTGTGCAGTACAACATTGTTCACAATAGAAAACACAAGATTGTTCATAGGGAGCAAAACAGCATTGTTCACATTTGTTGAAGGAATAATCTGGACCTCAAAAGTCAATTCTAAAAACAGGCTGCTCGTAACCCAAATACAAGACAGAAAATACCATTCTCTTTTCTCTTTGCCTTAAAACGACAAACCTTTGGCGAGGATTTCCGACAGAGGTGGATGGGGGAATATGCCCACTCCGTTACATGAGCCCAGAAGAGGATTATCCCTCCTCGATATGGCCCAGCAATTGCATTTTGCAAAGATCATACGTTAGAAAGACAGTTATTTGCCCTAAAGTAATTGCTAAAATCCCACCAGAGGTGTTAGAAAGTCATGTATTTAGGGTATTCATACAAAAGTTTTCTAAGAAGGCGACCAAGACCCCTTCAAATATTTTTCACGCGGAAACCCCCGGTTTAACATAACGAAATTGAACGGGAAGAAA
This sequence comes from Heliopora coerulea, assembly GCA_030142905.1. Classification (NCBI taxonomy): domain Eukaryota; kingdom Metazoa; phylum Cnidaria; class Anthozoa; order Scleralcyonacea; family Helioporidae; genus Heliopora; species Heliopora coerulea. Next base: position 1,058,612 of record JASJOG010000061.1, on the reverse strand, counting down.
TGAAGCGAGTAGAAGCGAGAACTCGTGAACTTTTTCTGGTTGGCGTGAACCGTCAGGCATCTCCTCGCCCCAATTTCGGGCTTCTCTATCAGGTGTGAGTCAAGTAAGAGGAAGTTCACCCCCACGTAACTTCGGCTTTTCCCAACCAGGATTGCAATCGCCGACAGTGCCCTAACTTGGACATTTCTGGGGTGAATCTCGAAAATTTAAATATGTAATCTTGTTCACCAGCTGTTGGGCAAATGTTTAATTTTAAAGCACTTAAACGTTACATTACTCTACCTGTTGGGGTGGCTGTTATGGTGGCCTAGAGATTTTTATGGGGACCGTGGACTGCAGGCTCCGCTTGGTAGTTCTCCACCAGTCAAGATTTTTTATTTTTACGATGAGAAGAGAGGTAGAATTTTTTGTTTTCACAGATCTTATATTTAAGACACAAAACAGTAGGCTGTTTCGACATGTCATGTAAATAGCGCCATAAATGGCTGCTTAATTTTCAGCTCCGGTTTTTAGTTGTATTTTACTTGAACAGTCTTATTAGCCTGTGGCTATTTCGAACCAAATAGAGTTACCAAAGTCACATCTATATTCTGTGATTAATTACTCAAGAAATATGTTTCTCTGATTCCGTAATTGTTGGAAATTTGAAATTCAACTTAATGGAATGCGATATGCCTCATCACCTTTGTCAAAATGTGCCTGGAAAGATCTCAAACTACTGAATCTTCTTGTGCTTACCCGTGGCAAGCGCGGTGTAAAATGTATTGTTGCGAGGAGGATTCCTGTTCTACCACCGTCTACACGTTGTGATAAACCAAGAAGCCATCTAAACGCTCCATGTTTCGCAGACACAAGAAACTTATCAAATATTAAAGTAAAGCCAGGCCCGGGGCTATGGGGAGTATGCGGGGTGCGACACCCCCCAAATTTTTTTCACCACTTTCAGTCGGAAGAAATTATGTTTTAGTTAGCAGTCTGCCGACTAAAACATAATTTCTGCCGACTGAAAGTCGTGTTACTCGAGTTGTCAAGGGATTAGACGAAGCACAAGCATTCTCGGTGATGGCCGACACGACTCCCGATACGAGCAATAAAACCAGAAGTCTATCGTTGTGATGTACGTCGCAGAGAAGGAAGTGCCTTGCATTCCGTGGGAAGCTCATCGGTTGAATACATTTGTAGAGCGAAGTTGCAAAGCTTGTACCATCGTGTCATCAATGTTTGTCGTCCTACAATCATTGTACTCGTTTTTCTCAAGCAGCACCAAGCAGTCTGAAGCACTTACAAAGTGCAAAAGAGCATTGAAGAAGCATAAAAACTACGAAATATTTCCCAAACTTAGTGGATAGCCAGATCGGAGTCTATCGACAGTGCTTCGATCTCCTTTGAGTCGACAGTCGCTCTGCTTCAGAAAAGTATCAACAAAGAGCTGGATTCGGACACGAACACCCGTTTCTACCAACACCCGTGATTAAGGCACTTTTGAAGAACATGAAAATGTACGACTTCATTTTAAGCCTAGAAATAATGAGATTTATTATGCGTCATTGCAAGGTGCTCGTCGTTCAGCTTCTGGAAGAAGGTCTGAACTTGCTTGATGCGCTTACTTTGTTGTCCACAACAACAAAGGCTTTGGAAAGGATTCGCAATGAAGTTGATGTAGATAAACAGGTGAAGGCTGCAGCAGCGATGGCAAGGCATGTTGGATGCGACCCGGAAGAAGAATTCAGTCATCATCACAGGAGCAGAGTGGCCCCAAGGAGGCTGGATGATACGTGGGAAAACGAGATTGAGGTTGGTTTCGCCATTTTTTACCGGAAGGAAACGTTCTTTGTTCTTGACCAGATTGTTACAGATTGTAGAGAGAACTGGAATCGGGTTTTTATGAACATAAAATCCTTTTCAGTCTTGCTGCCACCGTGGGAAGAAATCAGTGAAGAATTAACAGAGAGTTTGTGCAAGTCGTTGGGCTAAAGCTTAACAAGTGAAAGCCTTGTCGGAGAGCTCATTGTCTTGAGGGAAGAGTCTGCCGATGAAAAGCCGTTGAAAACCAAGTCAGTCCATGAAGTTGCTGCCTTAGTCAGTAAGAGAAAGTTTGTCTACCCCATCTGCAACATGGCCTTCACCTTTCTTCAAACGGCACCAGTCACTGTGGCTTCAAATGAAAGATTATTCACTATGCTCCAAGATCGCCTGGAATCTCTTATGTTGATTTCATGTGAAAGAGATCTTTCAGAGGGGTTAGATCTGAACACCGTTATTCAAAACTGGGTTCATTTGAAGAAAAGACGTGTTCGATTTAACACGGATAAGTAGTATCATTAAATCCCGGACAAATGGAATCATTAACTTTTAGCACTTATCAATTTAAATTAATTTTAAACTACCAAATTTAATACTCACAAATCTAAAGTTGATGTTAAATGTTTTGCTTACATGTAATCAACGCGAGATCACCAAAGACATAAATTTTAATATTAAAATACCATCATGTTTTCATTTCATATTGATAGTGCGTACTTATTAACGTAGGACTAATTGACCATTTCACCAGCTGACAAGTGTCATTTTAGTAGGAGCTCGATGGAAAGATGAAAGGTTCGATTGATAGGATATAGTCCGTACAAGCTCGTGCGTCAGTCGCTTGAAGTGAGCTCACACCCCCCCTGTGGAATTTTCTGAGTACGGCCTTGAGTAAAGCCCTTCGACAGAAATTTGAATTCGAATTCTTTTACGTTAGACGAATTTGTTCCAAGCATTTTATTGTCTAACGTTACGTCGCTCTTGCCTCAAATTGATGGGATAAGCGTATTTATCTGTGAGAACAACCTCGATTGGTTATTCCTGACTGAAATGTGGCTCAAAAATACTGTAGAGGATACTCACGTGTTCCGGCCAAATAATAATCTAATGAGAAGGGACCGAGCGATTGGACACTGGCGGCGTTTGTTTTTATTCTAAGGAGTCTATTAAAGTACATCGTCTCCATGAATTTGAAGATCCCAACCTCGAAGTGCTTTGGACTTATATAAGGCCTAGACTTCCAAGAGGGATATCATGTATCGTCAACGCCACTGTCTACCATCCACCAAATACCACTGATAACATAATGTTAGATTATCTACGTATATCCCTCATTAGTGCTGAAGGCCACCACCCTGGATGTGGCATAATAATTCCTGGCGACTTCAATCATTTAAATGTCGAACACTTGTGTTACGTATTCAACCTGAAACAACTAGTTAATTCTCCGACTAGAGGTACTAATACGCAGGACTTGATTATAACAAATCTTCATACTTACTATCAGAGAAATTTACCTAAAATTTATCCGCTGTTTGCTCTCTCTGATCACTCTTCTGTTGTTATCCGACCTGGTGAAAGGTCTCCGAAAGGTATAGTAGCGAGTAACCATTCAATCATCACAAAGGACACTCGACCATCCCAGAAAAAAGAGCTTGTGGGTATATAAATCAATTAAATTGGCAGATTCAGGACTCGGTAAACACTTGTGATCAAGAGTTTGAGTTCTTTTCTATGATTTTACATAAAGGCCTAGATGTAATAATGCCTGAGAAAAGGGTCACTTTTCATCGAAAAGGTCACCCATGGGTTACCAAAGACTTCAGACGCCTTGTCAGTTTGAGTCAACGGGCTTTACATTCAGGCAACAACACCTCTTTAAATTATACCGTAACAAAGTAAACAGGACGAGGAACTTGTGTCGCGCAAATTATTACGCTTCTAAAGTAAGTAATTTAAAGCAGTCTAAGTCTAAAGAATGGTGGAGAGAAGTTAAGCGTATTTGTGGAATGACATCTCCACCGGGGTCTATAAATCTACTGTCACAGTGACAAATCAAATCCTCTGATAATCTCACACCAAAAGAACTCGCTGACTTAGTTAACCGCAGCTTCCTGCAACCGATGATGAATTATGTCCCTCTTGACGCCTAAGAGCTACAGGGTTTGTAGTCTGAAACTACCGAAGAAACTCTAACCATTGAAGACACTAATATTACTACACCAAGGTCAATCTATGACAGGCTGATATCATTGAACCCAAATAAAGCACCCGGTCCAGATGGTATCCCAAATTGGATTTTAAAAGAATATGCAGAATTATTAGCGTAACTTAAACGTAACTTTTTTACTTTTAAGGAGTCAAACTATCTTTTAAGAGGTAGTGGGGTTAATTTAAGTTTGATTTAAGTTAATTTAAGTATAATCTTAAATGGATGAAGAATTCGTATACGTATAGGGTAGTAAACACTTGGAAATCATTGGAAACCGATTTAAGACAGGAAAGTCTCAAGACATTTATGAGAAAAGTCAATATTAAATTTTAGGTTATTACTTTGTTAAGTAATTATATAATGTATTTGTTATGATGAACACTCTTCTTACAGTAAATATAGCACATTTAACTGTTTTTAATTGTATTTTATTGATAAGTATAATGGCTTGTAATTTTTGTTTAGTTTAACACTTTATTAATTTTTGTATTTTGAAATGCACGTACGCATTTTAAACGAGCTTAATTTAGCTTTTAAGGCGTTACGTGGTTAAATAAATGATTGGATTAGATTCAAATCCTATTTTAAAGGGATACTTCACTCAAAATATAGGTTGGGTTCATATGAAAGATCCTACCAACATTAGGTCATCGGAAAAATTTCTCTGGTTAATTTCATTTAGTTAAAGAGATATTGCACGCCAAAGTTCGAAATTTTGCTAAATTGGCGACACCATGTTGTCTTTCCCAAGCAGATGCGGAATATATATATATATATATATATATTTATAATAAAAATATATATATACATATATAAATTATACAAAAGAAAAGGCGAAAGATTAAGATCAAGGTTTTATATGGGGGTAAGGTTAACAGAAAGTATTTAAAAAGCATATAACGGAAATCTTTTTTCTAATGAATACATCCGCCTTATCAAGACGATTCAAAACAGACAAAACACATGTTCAAAAGAAAAATATTTTTCGATAAGGTGCTTTGAAGAGACAGATTTTGAAGCCATTGCCGGGAAAAAGGAGTCTGGGTTACAATGAAATTTTGTGACGTCATAGCAGGAACCACATTCACTTCCTGTAAAAGATTAAATTATTCTCACATTCCAACCAAGAGAAGTTGTATTTTATTCCTTTTTTGGAAATGCGTGTCCAGCATGTCTGCCTCAAAATCAGAGCAGGAGGATAGTTTCACGTATTAAGATTCAGAAGAGAACTCTATAGTCGATTTTGACGTTGATTTTGAAGATGAGATGGCAATATTGAAAAGTCAGTCAACGGAAGAAGAAAACAACATGGTTGGTGGCCCTTACAACGATTGGAACTTGCCGGGAAATCGCTCGAAATCCTATTTGCTTCCGTTCTACTGTCTTTAGCATACGGGATTTTGTGAAGAAAAATTCGATTTGGCGCATCTGAAGTATTAGAACACCCCGCTACAACGTACCTGGAAGACATTATTCAACTCTTTTAAAGAGACAAGCTTTCCCGCTATGAAGTCAGAAAACACATTCTTTCCCAGATTCTTTTCTCCCGGCCATGACTTCGAAAACATCGATTTTTAGCAAGTTTAAAGGACCATATCTCGGGAAATAATTTTCTTTTGAAAGTGTGTTGTATCTCATTTGAATAGTCCCGGCAAGGAGGATTTATTGATGGAAAAAAATTTTTGACGTTATATGTATTTTAAAGAAAAGCAAAGCAAGAATGAAACAGTAAAGAAAGGGAGCGCGAAACCTGGGTGCTAGGTAAAAAGAGGTCAAGATGTCAGCATTCGCACAGGATAGTCACCGACATCCTGCCCATTGTTTTTAAAAAAAACACTGCCACGAGTCACCAGGTTCCAATCATGACAAGGAGACATATTTCTAACTTGCTAGCAGGTCTTGGAACGACACATCCACTTATGAAAATTGAAGAAAGGAAGTCTTAAAACAAGATGAAGGCAAGAGAAGAAGGCATCAGTATTTTCTTCTACTTACCCTTTCTTGCTGCTTGTTTCGACTCCCTTTGAAAATTATTAGATATCTTCGTTGAAATCAAAATGTTTAATGTTTGTGTTTTGTAAGCAAGTAAAAGTTCACATGACAACTAATCAAAAAGGAGGGCCTGCGTCCGGTGCCCTGCGGCTTAAATTGGCCCCATTGCACTTTAACTCAAAGGGAGATGTCGGTGTGATCAAGGGTTAAAACTCTAGCTACCTTGGCTTTTAAATTTCAAAATAGTAAAAATTAAGTTTAAATTACATTCAATCTTGACACCGTCGCCTACACAGTTGTCAGTACAAATTAAAACCTCATCTTAGAAAACACAGATTCGTCTGTGCTCAAAGATGTCTCAGAAGTCCTTTGAAAAAGACAAGACAAAAGAATAATTCAATAAAACTTGACTTATACCCAAGAAATCGGGTAATATAAGACCTGACGTTTGTTCAAGTTTAGATCTATATCAAATCAACACATCACGCGACCATGCACAATTTACAACTCGTTAGTTATAACATTGTTTACAAAATAATATAACAAGCGAGCAAAACTAGCCCCCGCCTCTGCTCCTCCCCTCTACCCTGCGCAAGGAGACAATAAGTTCGCGAGAGTAGAGTCTAAGTAGAGTTCAGTCGTTGCAGGTCCACCTGCACGTGGAGTTCAAGAATGTGGGTGGGTTACTTTTTGGTATGTTGTTCCAGAACAGTCCAGTTGCCCTTCATGTGGGACATTTATGTTAGTTTTCAATGAAGATATCACGCAGAATCGCGTACAACCTGGATTGACCTGAAACACCTCAAAAATAACATTCGCCTTAGAGTTAACAAGTGGTCAAAAATCTGGGGATGGAATTCACTGCACCTCACCTTTTATTGTTGACTTTTTGGGAGATTTTTGCGATTAAATTACTCGAACTAGTCTCGTTCTTTTGTCAAAATTCTCTTGAACTATCAACACAAAAACAAGACGAGTTACACTAATTTACATACACATAATAGAATATTAAATTAGCAGCTATTTTACTTATGATCTATGACGTTGACAAGGATAATAAACGTGATACTGTTCATGTGAATGATGGGAACGAGAATGACGAGGATGAAAATAGACGTGGAAATGATAACAATAAAAATGAAAAAAATGATGACAACCTCAAGACGTCAAACATCTAAGAGTTGTCGAACGTCGAACTTGGGGACCAAAAAAAGTTTTTCTGAAGTTAATTTGAGCTTGAAAAACGTCCAACAAACATCTATGATAGCGGTAAGGTTGATGATATTGATAACACTGGCCAACACACTTTTTGCTGACTTAGGTTTTGGGGTTGTTTTTAACTAATTTTTAGGTGCTGATTTCAAATATGGTATCCATTTTTTTCTAACACATCAGATTTTTATTCTATAGCATATCCATATTTTGTGATATAATGCTTAATAATTCCTTCGTCAGCATAGTTTACCAAGTCCTAGACCTTAAAACCATACGGTTTTATGTCAATAGGATCTGAAATGATAAGTGAAATATAAGATAACATCTCCTTTTATTGAATACATCCACTTAATTCTCAAACATAACGGATAAAACAAGCACGATTGTACATGAACCACACATTTATGGAACGAACTTCCGCTTATGAGAGCGTCTGGAGTGTTCCATGTCTACACAGTCTCTTTGAATACTCCAACAGTAGTCGGCCATCATATGTGTGTTCCATCGACCTTGATATCTCTCCTCCATAACCTTTATATCTTGATGAAAACGCCCACCATGTTCATCGCTCACATCTCCAAGATTAGCAGGAAATTCATTGAGATGGCTCGTGAGGAAATGAACCTTTATGCTCATGTTGCAGCCTAAAAAATGAAAGCTATCAAGCAATATCTCCACCAAATCCTTGTAGTTTGCAGCCTTTGTATTCCCTAGAAATCCTTTCACAACAGCCACAAATGCATTCTATGCTCTTTTTTCTACATCAGTCATCAAACGTGAGAAGTTTTGACATTTCATTAACTTTTTGATTTGTGTCCCATCGAAAACACCAGCCTTTATTTTGTCATAACTTGGGCCAAGAAATGTTTTACATATGAATTGAAAACAGCCACCTTCCACATTAAGAGCTTTGACAAATTGCTTCATAAGCCCTAGCTTAATATGAAGGGGTGGGAAGACGATTTTCTCTCGCTCAACAAGTGGTTGGTGTATGATATTCTTCTCACCAACAGTCAAACTTTTTCTAACTGGCCAGAGTTTCTGTTCCCAATGTTTGTCTTTCGCTCAGCTATCCAATAGGCATAGAAAACATGGATACTTTGTATACCCTCCTTGTTGGCCAAGTAAAAAGTTAACCATTTTCAGATCCACGCATATAACCCATTTGTGATCATCATACCTGAGTAAATCTAATACAACTTTTATGTGTTCATGCTTCTCTTTTAAATAAACAGAATGACCAATAAGAACGGCTCCCAACAAATTTCCATTATGGAGTAATACGCACTTCAGACTCTTCTTCGAGCTATCTATAAAGTGTCTCCATTCATTGGGATCATACTGAGGAACACCCATAGCTATTAACAGTCCGGCCACGTCACAACAGTAAACAAAATCTTTGTCAGTTTTAAAGAATACCAAGACATCTTTTTCCCTGTTCCGATAAAATTTTACATTTGTTTCTTTCTGCAGCATGTTTTTCTCTTTAAGTCTAGAAGCTAACAGTTCCGATAGCTCTTTTGACCGACCTAAGTCTCCAACTAAATCATTGAGTTCAGCCTGGTTGAAGTTTTCACGTTTTTTGGTTGATGCATCCACAAAGTCTGTATCACTGTCATGCCCATGATTTTCATCTGATTCACATATATCATTCTCATCTTCCAGTGAAGGCAGTTCGGTGAAAATAGGTACTGGTATTTCATGTGAGTGAAACACTGGACGAATTACTGAATCCAGATTTGGGTAACTTAACTTCTGTCGACTTTTCTTGCTATACCCAGAAGTTTTTGTGAGGCAAAAGTAGCAATCATCTACATGGTTCTTCTGCTCCCTCCACACCATAGGAATGCCAAATGATAGTTGTTTCCTTCTGCCCTTTGTCCATTGGCGTAGATTTTCGACACATGGTTTACATACGTTGTGCGGAGCCCATGACTTATCCAGATCACCAATTTTGAGCTTGAAATAAGCCAAGTATGCTCTTTTCACAAACTCACTAATGTTCATTCTCTGACTTGGCACTGTAAAACTCCCGCATATATAGCAAAATGAGTCAGGGGAATTCAAACACTTCCTACGTATTGAGGCCATAGTAGTGAGCTCCTGAATTATTTCATGAAATCAATCTGAAAAGAGAGAAAACAGAATAATTAGATAAAATATATTTTTGCTTCTAAATGTGGATAAATATATACCTAAACAGATGTCTAAATACGTGGATGAAATAATGTATCAACATAATTTATTAGCAGTAATATCCCTTGCGGCTACAGGTGAGGCCAATATGGACCAGCCCATAGAAATAAAAATTGACGTGATAGAAGAAAACCGTTGTCATTTTTAAACTCAGTGACCCCAAATTACCCAAGGACAAGTCTTAAACTTGAGTCAGCAGAAAAAAAATAAAAATTTGTTGGCTTGTGTAATGATTACGAAACGGGAAATGACAACAATAATGAAAATGATAATGACCACGAACAATGTCTATGATAGCAACGACAATGGTAATGAAAGGCGTAGTCGTAACGACAGATAACAATAATGATGATGATAATGATACAACTACAGTATGATCATGATTATGATCATGATCATGATCATGATGAAGTAACCGCGAACAGTAAGAATACATTATCAACATTACAATACATCACCATTATTTGATAATTGTGATAAAAGTGATTATTAAATCGTAAATAATAATGCAAACAACATACCATCTGTTGTTCACCGTCCACATTAATCATGCGTATCTCTCAAGTTTGCTGGATAAAAATACCTTCATCCACCTCTACACGAACCAACGATAAAAATATAACTTAGTCCAACAGTATGTTAAAAACACTACAACGTTATTAGATTGAAGTATTACTCAAACTAGTTTTTAAGCAAATATTCTGGGATTGTGATCGAGTGTTGACTGTTTATAACTTAATTTTCATAATCATCCTACGCTGTTTAAGTTTCCATATGATCGTATGAGCTCTAATGATAATATAAACTTCAACTAAACGAAAAATTTTTAAATCGTAGACATGTTTCGGCAAAGACTTACGCCATCTCCAGTACAAGTGATCATAGATCATTTACAAGCGATATTTATATAGGTAACCTAATTAAAGTACAATGCTATGACTCATCTAGCACAAAATTCAGTAGGTGTGACAGACTAAGGGTTGATTTGCTTGACGTGCAGAGCTTCTTTGAGAGAAAGAGTAGATCTAGCAGAGTCTAAAATCTTGAAACAGGATGGAGTATATTGGTTTCTACAAGAAGGAGATTGGCGGAAGTGTTAGAATATGTGCGAATTTTTGTCGGTATGGGTATGTTCTTTTATCTTGTAGCGAGATGACAAGTTGTTCCGCCAACGTAACGGGAATTAAATCCTGCGCAAGTAAACTGATACACCACAAAAGACTTAAGTTTACCGGAAATAGTGTCTTTAAAACAAAAAAAGATTATACGAGGAAGAAGCAAGTTTGATATCAAAAGTGCTAATTCAACGTTTTTGCTCTGACTAAGATATCAAACTTGTTTTTTTCTCGCATAAAATTAAGAATCTTTTTTGTTTTAAAGACCCTATTCCCAGTGAACTTAAGTTCTTTGTAGTGTATCAGTTTACGTGCTCGGGATGTAATTTCCATTACATTGGCGAAACAACTCGTCATTTTGCTACAAGGATGAAAGAACATACCCACACTGACAAAAATTCACACATATTCAAACACTTCCACCAATCTCCTTGTAAAAACCAGTATACCCCATACTCTTTGTTTTAAACTGAAAGAAGTTCTGCAAATCAAGAAAGCCAACCCTGAACTCAATGTTCAAGTTTATTACTTTAACACTATATTTAGCCTGTAATCCACTCAACCTATTTAATTCATCTTTTCTGTCCTTCGCTATAATTAATGTTGACTTTGTGCTGTAAGGAGCAATTCCATACCTTGTTTCTGTCCATTAGCGCTTCCTATAGACGAGAAGTACCTTTGTTGAGATAGATGAACGATCGTCAAGATCTATACTCAGAAAAACGATTTCTGAGCCCCAGACGGGGATCAAACCCACAACCTTCTGATTACCAGTGAGACGCTCTTACCATTGAGCTACCAAGACTCACATGGTGAGCTAAAGTGCAAGTTCGACATATATGTGCGACCTAAGTGGAAGCCACTCTATATTGATAATGATAACCGGTCATCAGAAGGTTGTGGGTTCGATCCCCGTCTGGGGCTCAGAAATTGTTTTTCTGAGTATAGAGCTTGACGATCGATCATCTATCCCATCATATATCCAAGCTCTCACATTTCCAAAATCTGAAAAAGTACCATTGTCATTGTAATTACCATAGTGTCTGTCACACCTACTGAATTTCATATTAGATGAGTCATAGCCTTCTATTTTAATTAAGTTACCTACACAAATATCGCTTGTAAATAATCTATTATCACTTGTACTGAAGATGGCATAACTCTTTGCCGAAACATGTCTACAATTTAAAAATTTGTCGTTTACTTGAAGTTTATATTATCATTAGTGCTTAAGTTACTGTGGCGGAAGCATTTATTGAGTTCAGAAGGATTTGTACTTGCACCCTTAAGTTACGGTGCCACTGTTCAACCAAGTTAGTGATCCAGTTAACTGGGATCAGTGCTACTGTACAGTAACTACATCAGGAATTCTCTCGCAAAAGCAATGCTGCTCCATGAGCATGTCCAATAGTTTATTTCTTGTATTTTACAGTCACCCTCAAAGTAATATGAACAGAAAATCTAAAGATTATCCAACACTGTCACAGTAAACTAAGTAGTTGAGTCGACTTGAGCAGAATTTTATCTCCTACTTTAGTGCCGAAGCCACTACCCAACAAATTCATTAAATAAATTAATATACTACAGTGCAAAAGTTGACATAAGCAGAATTTGGACTCACATCTTCAGGTTATCAGACTCCTGATCAATGAAGGAATTAATTAGATAAATTAATACGCTACACTGTGATAGTTGACTTAAGCAGAATTTCGTCTCACATCTGACGGTTATCACAATATAATTCAATGAGTTCATAAAATGCTACACGGTGACAATTGACTTCAGTATGTTAGATTGAAATATGACATTGCTTGCATGCGGGATTCCCTCAGTTGTTCTACTGACACTAATAGGATGAAGTACAACTGACATGTAATTTTTTCTGTGAAATCAATAACTATATGTAATTTTTCCAAAACAACGAATGTAACGATTGTCGCAGCAAAATAATCTGGTGTCGACCATAAACTATTCCCTTGCAGGGACGAATATGATATTGTTCGAAGCAGCGGCTTAGCGTGGGTTGTCAGCGCCCGGGGCAACGCAAGTATTGCGCCTCCTAACCAGTAAACCGTTAGCACTCCCCGAGTCCCTTCCGCCAGTCCAATATTGAACCCCTTATCTCCCAAGCACAAGTATTGTATTTTAAGAATATACTGATATATTTGGATGAAATTACATAGTAGTGATGAAATTTTGCGTCTTGGGCAACCGCCTCGGTGGCCCTGCCCATACTACGCCACTGGTTCCAAGCTTGCACTGCACAGGGAAGATGTTGAGGTAAAATAAAGTTACGTTCACCCTGAATTTATTTACTGCGAGCACACTACAACCATATGACTAGTATAACTTTAGATGAAATTGCACCATGTAATTGGCTGTTTAGCATCATAGTGTCCCTCAGTATTGCTCTTCACTAATGAAATCGTCTGGCCGCATTAAAATACTAGAGTACTCGCTTTTAAGAGGTTAACCGGGACGAACGTTGCCATATCATGGGGTGCGTGGGGCGCTTACACTGGTCGCAAAATTTTATGGGGCGATATTTTCAGAAACAAAAATTCGACCTTTTTGTTCCATAATTTTTCCGGATTCAACAATTTACTGCAAAGCTCAACATAATGCTAAATCAACGTCACGAGTTCTTGCCGTTAATTGACGATTTTACATCTGTCAAGGCTCGGAAACGCCTGTTTTTAATTTTCAATTACATTTAAGCAACAAGAAACAAAAAGCACACCAAAAAATTTGAAGTGCCTTGTTTAACTGTGTATTGATATTACAGGTAAACAATTATTATAATGTAAGACCTTGGGGTGTGTTGGTGGGGTCGGCACTAGAACGTAACCCCTGAAACCAGGTAACCGTGTGGAGAATGGGACTGAAAAATTAAGAATGTTTATTTACCTGATATCTTAAACCTAAGATTAAAGATAATCCTGAAATGTCAATAGTTCTAAGATTCAGAATTGCCACAAGTGTTATGATTAAGATTAGGGTTAAGATTCTAATCCTAACCTTAATCTTATTATTAATTATAACCGCAGACCAGTTATTCCTGGTTACATTTTAACCTAGGCCTCAACGCTTTTTTCCAAAAGTCGTCAAGTAAATGAATATTCTTGATTTTCTAGTCCCAGTCTCCAAACAGCAACCTGGTCTCAGAGGTTACATTCCAGTGCCAACCGCTGCACAGGACCTGGGGGGTGCCTTCATCAGAATTTGACCTAAGGCAAATTATCGCCTGGGTACAACCCTGGGGACGAACAGAATGATCTCGGATAAAAAAATGTTCTTACCTGCTTATAAATGTCGTGGGAACGCAGTAGACCAACCAACATTTTAATGAAGGTTTCAGAAATAACAACTCGACTACAACAAAACAACGAACAGAGATGGTATTTAGTTGAAACTCGAAAACCAAGCGGAAATGATAGTATGATATGGAAAATCAGAGCCCAGAAAGAACTTGGAATAAATCCAACAAACTCAATCTAAGATTAATGTACCAGCATTTATTGCTTATGTTTCGTTGCAAACTCAAAGCATCATCATAGACTGGGTAATACTGTGATAAGACTTGACTTATATGCTATGTAAATTAGTAAAGCAAATGGATTGAAGAGATCTACTTGCAAAGGTCTACCTACAAACGTCTTGAAAAAATAAAGTATGCACTACACCAAGGTATTAAAATATTAAAGAAAGAAAAGTGAGAAGACCCTAGGTTAACGTTATAAGACGGCCTTTGTTTATTTGCGAGAAGGATTTCTCGTAAAAGAAGTTCAAAGTTGATAAAGGGCGAACTAAAGATGAAAGTCCCAGCGTGAAAAAGAACGTTCAGTGACATCATTATGGACAAGAATGCTGGAGAAGTAGTTAGTGGTCAATATGTTACTATTAAAAAGGTGATATTCTCTTTAAAATAATAGGAAGTGAGGAACCAGACGGGAACCTTAACCTTAAGACAAATATTGTTGCCATATATAACGAGGTATATGATAAATCTAATTATGTACAGTTTGCCTATACCGTAATTATTCAAATAAACGCCGCGGCGTTTATTAAATTTTTGGCACTTAAGTTGCAGCGTTTATTCGAGGGCGGCGTTTATTGCAAACCTTGTAACAACAACTGTGAATTTATTGTGTAATTTAAACGTCAATTTAACCAATACAATCAACCCCAAAAAAACTAAGAATAAAAGTTATGTGTCTTTTCAATTTATATGATTATATATGAAAATTGAACTGTCCAGTGTCTTTTATATAATGGCTAGACTAGTAAGTTTCAGACTTTCAGTCTATTTCAATGTCACTGTCTCCTTCGTGGTCCGAGTCTAACTGCTGAATAATCGGGCATGCCTCTTCAACATCAGAAGACGTGATTTATTCAGTGTCGAAAGGATTCGTTTCTGGCTCGTCGAGAATATCCAGTCGTGACTTCAGGACAACTAGTCCGGTGCTGCACGGCTGTCCCTCCTTGAAACAGTGAATCGCGTCATCTTCTGAACCGTGAACTGGAACATCCAATGCACAACATGTGAACGATTTCTTAATCACATCTGTAGGCAATTCAGCCCAGGAATTCAGGATCCACTCCAAAATCGTTTTTCTTTGGTGGTGCTTTCAAATTCCCAGCTGCTGTTTCTTCGTGAATGCCTACTGTCGCCAGCCATTCATCGTACTTCTCTGTGCAGGACGCTTTAAATGGTTTGTTCCAACTTACGTCAGGCGCCTGTATGTACTTGGTACAACCTCCGGGGACAATCACGCGGTCGATTTTGTTGGATTCGAGAGAGTCGGTGATACTGTCCTCAAGGTGACACTCGTACGAGTCCCAAGCTAACAGCCTTCGGTTGAAAGAAAAAGCTCCTAGAACAGAGTTGATCCAGGTACGGGTTAATTCGGTGTCCATCCATCCATTTACCGAAGTGGCTACAACCGCTGTACATTTAAACTCTTCGTTTAGCGCCGCGGATTCTCGTTTCGCTCCTTTCAATACTACCATGGGCTTAAGCTTTGTCCCATCGGCCTTGGCAGCTAAGCAAACTGATACTCTAGCCTTTTCATGACCGGTCGTCTTCAAGGTAATGCTCTTTTTCCCGACTGCGTCAATAGTGGTTTCGGCTACCATATCGCACCAAACTGGAGTTTCATCCATAGCAATTATATTAGAGGGGCTGTATTTGTGCTTTTTCTGCAGCCGTTTTACTTGAATTACGTATGAAACGAGTTTAGCTATCATTCGTTCTGGATCTTGTTGAGCAACAGAGATTTTTCTTCTCAAAGATAAACCATTTCTCTTCATAAATTTTGTCAACCAGCCTCTTGAAACTTTGAAGTCGATATCACTCACGTCGTTTTGGTTCATATCGTTAACTGTTACTTGGGCTTTCTTCATTATCAGCTTGCTGGAAACTCGAAGACCACACGATCGTCTGCTTTCGACCCACTCCATTAAAACTTCCTCTAACTTTGTGCTTAGCGGTTTTCGGCCACCTCCACACAATCGACTTCTTTGCTTGCCTTTGTTACCTCTTGTCGCAAGGACACCTTCAATCTCAATCTTCTTTGCTCTCCATTCTCGCATTCTTCTTTCATCGACTTGAAAGTGGCGAGATGCAGGTTGATTTCCGTGTATTTCAGCATAGGCGATTGCTTGATTTTTTTACTTCAAGGCTGTATTTATGTCTTTTTTGTCCTTTGTGTGATATTTGGTCTCCATTTAAATCTGCCATTGCTTATTTGTTGTAGGTTTTGTGCTATTGCACGTGCTAAAACAGTAGATCAAGCTTCAATTAGCATAAAAAGCGCACGTTCTGATTGGACCGCGAGCGATGTTTGTAATTTGAGTACGAGTAATAACTTATTTATGTCTAGCTTGATGCAAACTTGTTAACATGAATTAACACTCGCAAGTCGCAACACAAACTCGCAACAATGGCAAGGGCAACACCAGTGGAGTTCAAAATGTATTTCAAGGTAGACTTTGACATGATTATCCGAGGTCACCATGTTTACAAGTCTGTGTGGACGCCCGTAGTAGATGAAATACTCGAATGTGAGAAAGATACTCGCACAGAAGCGAAGGAGCACGATGAAAACGCAATTGGTGTTTATAAACCTCCCGGTCCCAAAGGCACGAAGCAGCCGAATTCGAAGAAGGCGCTTAATGGCTACGTCCCAATTGAGTTGTCTCGCTTATTAAATAACTTCCTACGCGCGAACACTGAGAACAACTTCTTTGCGAAAGTCACTGGCAAAGAAAGAGAGAAATCGGACTAGTTGTACCGGCAAGATTCTCGGCTGTTACCACGGAATTGCGCATCGCAGAAGTTTTAGAGAGAGAGCTAAGCAGCAAAGCTATGAAGTGTAGCCACTTTGAACTGAATAACATTACAATCGAGAAAAATAAATTTCCACGACTGGTTTAGATTGAATGTTGTCTTTTGTTTTTAAAGATAGGTATTTGAATTGCTTACAGTGTTTGTAAATAAATGCTTCGAATAAACGCCGCAATGACGAGAAAGATTGTGGAGTTTATTCGAGGGCAGCGTTTAATGATATTTTTGCTTGTCCCTGCGGCGTTTATTCGAGTGAGGCGTTTATTCGAATAATTACTGTAGTTGAATATTTCAAGGACAGAATTAAGTAGGATAAGTCAACTCTCGTTTCAATTAAGGCTGTCCTTTCATCAGTGTCGCCAAGAGCTGCCGCGAGCCACGGGAGTAGAGGTACAGAAGTTGGTAAACCTCCCGGTCAAAAATTAATTTGACTAACTTCAGTATCGGGCGGAATGAAGTATTGTATTCTTTAATTTTCGGAAATTTTCATTTGTTTTCAATTTCCCCAATAAATTCACAATAATGCACATGCATACAACGTCTCACCGTATGAACTTTGGAAATAATCAAAACACTGAAGCAGTTCTAAATTTGAATTAATAAATACAGGTAATGACAAGCTCAAAATTTTATAGCAGGTTTTCAAACGTTCATTCACATCAACTTAATTCAATATTTCATGAATGATGAATCCATATTGTCTTAACCCACACGTCATGTAATACAGAATCATTTATATTTTCGAGTTTTGCCCTTGGAATATAAAATTGGAAAGCAAAAATGGTCATATTGTCTTGTTTTACATAGAATCACAGATGACGCATGAGCTATGGTTATTTACTCCAATGATAAAAAATCTAAATTCAAGATAATTCTTACTAGCAAATGGGGCCCCTTGATATCTTCCGGGCCCTTATTTTTCCGGTGCGCGGGGTCAGTTGATCCCAGTATGTCCCCCCTCTTGGCAGTACTGCCATTCATGTCAATAAGGACTGAATGTCGTGGCTTGTCCTCACGGAGTCAACATTCCCTATGAGGCATATTCACAACAGCACATACTAACAAAATGACGCCTGCGTGAGATTTCGTGTGCACAAGATCACCTCGCGAGTTGTCGCCAGTCCTGCCTGGAACGGATAATCAAAATTATCACAAGGACCCGACCTCCCACCTAAACCTCTGCGAAAAAAAAGTCATTCCCTTTTGCAAATTTACTGATAGGAATTATTTGACATTTTGTGGACGTAAAAATACGCTCGCTGACATGAAGGGGGTCGGACCACAGCCGAACTCTATCCCGATCCACCTCCGCTATTTTCCCTTTTGCTAACGGTCGATGCCAAACTTTGAACTCTAAAAATACTGAAACGAAACCTGCAAACTGTATTTTGGAGTCATCATGGAGGCTGACATGTAGGTCAATTTGCAGATCATTCCAGTCCCTTATGCGATAAAAAAGCGACCTAAATTTCGAATTTTTTGACAGTTTTCTTTTATATTTTTAGTAAGTAAAAAGTAAAGAATCAATACAATTTTTACCCACGCTTGTTTTTGACCTACATGGCTGCCTCCATGTGACCTTCATTCAATCGTGAGACCTTGTACAACCAGATATTGTTCCAGTCCTTTTACAGTTCAAGATGCCAACACAATGTTGTCGCCATCCCTATTTTAACCAAGATCAACTGAGCCTGCATACGTAGTGTACTGGCTAGTGCGACCGAGAAAGATCGGTACTGAGTGGGCTCGAATCGGTGGCAAAATTATTTTACTTTCTTTGCCCTGAAAGAGAATTTTTGTTTTCTTTTTTCAGTGTATTATTTTCTTCGAACATTCCTATCGTCAAAATGTTTAAATTAGAATAATTAAGCAACTAGTGGTCAAGTTAGGTAGGTAGAGGCAATGCAGAAACCCACCACTGGGATGGTTAGGTGGGGGTTTCAGTTTAAGTAAGATGACCCGGGTAATCCATCGTTGAACTTAAAGTCAAGGAAAGAAAACAGGTAAAAGGATTTAAGTGTGTTTCTGGTTGATATGACTAATAGAGTTAGAGTAAGAAGGGTACACTTGGGGATGGCAAGAACATTATGTTGTTATCGACTATTGCGGTTAGCAACGACCGTCTACGAAACGGAAAATTGCTCCCCCTCTGGGAAGTTTGGCCGACATGTTTGTCTCAGTTTTGACAAATGAACAAATAAATGCATTGCCATAATGAAAAATTTAGACATGTGAAATTTAGTACGAGAGAGACGCCAGCCCAGAGTTTGAAATTAGCGGTTGTCCAGTTGCTCCGGGCACCATTTTTTTTTGGGCAACCAAGTATTGAAGAATGGTTGCCCTTTTGCCAAGCTGTTATTAACGGCTAATATAATTGAATTTTTTTCTATTTTTGAGTTATTAAAGAAAGTGAAATGAATGAAAGTACTAGGTACCACTGAAGTGTTCTCCTTTGAAAAGTTGGCTAAATTATACGCGATGTACCCGCTTTTCTTCTTCATGATTCAAGCAGGTTTGATGTTACTGAGCCTGCAATACATGTAAGATAGCAGTATTCAAAACAATGACCATTGAGCATTCCAAGCTGACATGGTTATGAAGTAAACATATTATTGAGTGATGAAGTTTTTATGGTCATTTAGCTGACATATAAAAAAACAAAAATAGCTTTGAGCAAATAAACTCTTTCTGGGACAACCTGAAAAAGACCTATGGTTGCCCAAGGGACAGCCAAGAAAAATATTTCACTTCGAACCCCATATCCGTATGCACCGAGAGAAAAGTAACTAACTAGAACAAGATGCTAGAGTGCAAATTGTTCAAAGGTAACCGAAAGACAACATACGGCGTTTCTTCCATCACAGATTAAGCCGAGGATTTTTCACCACAGCTGCAGACTAAGGCTTCAATAGAACATTCACATTCCCGTGCAAAATCGAGCCAGTGAACAAAACTTTCACTAGTTAAACTGGAATATAAATACTTATTATAAGGCAGGGGCAGCGACCAGTCCGAATACAGAAATCCAGCAATTTGATTGGTTCGTAAGTGGTCCGATATTTCCCATATTGCCCGTTCTGAGGTAGAAATTTAAGAAAGCCTTGCTTGTATCGAATTAAAATTTAAACTTTTGACAAAATATGAAGTTCAAGTTTATTACGACCAATCAGAAAAGGAAAAGTAACTAAACAGAATAAAATTGGTGAACAAGTGATTTATGGAAGCTAGTCTATTCTTCCCTACCGTTGCACTTGTCAATTATATTTCAGTAAAGCCATATATACCCCGTTCGCACTGTAACATTTTGGCACGGCACCAATATATACAACACCACCAAACCACTTATATTGAAGTCCGCACCGCCCGACAATAGCGACACCCATACCAAAATTTCAGCCATGCCGTGCTCAAAATATCAACAGTATAATCCGAGTTATAATATACTATTTATCGACCTTGCTTGTTTGGTCTGTACAAGTGAAATATCGGACCTCTGTTTTAGCATGAACTTCAACTTGCTGCGCTTTTCTCGGTCCGTACTTGAAAACGTCGGTCCCATAGTTCACTTGGACAGACCTCACGTTCGGTCGATCAATAGTAAATATTTATCTCAAGTTATAAACTAGGGCACCTGAACATAATGTTCAGATCTAAAATCGGAAGACGTGAATTCAGAAATTGAAGTTTAATTCACTTGAATGACTATGCAAAGCCAAACAAGTCACGTTTACAGTTGTCCAGATGTTCGTAATTCCACAAGATTGGCAAGTATTTTTGACATCTTTCGAGACACACGCAAAATAATCCTCTGGATATTTCGGAGGTCTTTTTCCTGAAAAATTCCAGTACTTCGAAGAAGCTTGCACACATCAATGTTTGACTCGATGTCGGCCCATGTCGCACTATAAAATAAAATAAGGCATTGAGTGCTTTAATACAAGGTTCGCCTCGAGTCTTCTTTCACCATTAACTAGCATCGACTTGTACCAGGCTGAGCTTGCTATCACTTGGAATAAGTTCGAGCTTGTACAGATTTTGATGCAAGTATTTTTTCCTTGCGGCTTCGTTTTGCCGCGATAACAAGCCGTTGCAAGTTAGATTTTACAGAAACAATATTTGTGGTAGAAAACTCAAGACCGTCGTTACCAAAGTAGATAAGCTTTTTCTTTAATTTGTGATGCAACTGCTTGAAATTGAAATTTTATTTGTTCTTTGACATTTATCATTTATCATTCTTTTATTATTTATCATTTATTATTTACTATGATCATTATCACTATCACCGTCACTACCATAACCATCATTAACACATTACCATTATCGTTATCATTACTATTACTATGGTCATAGTCATTATCATTGTCATTATCATAGTCTTTACCATTACCATTATCATTACCATTGATATTATCATTACTATTACCTTTATCATTACTATTAGCATTATCATCATTACCATTATTATTATTACCATCACCACTGTCATCACCATTACCATTATCATAATCATTAACATTACCATTATCATTACCATTATCATAATCATTATCATAATCATTATCATTACCATTAACATTATGATTATCATTACCATTACCATTACCATTATTACCATTACCATTATTACCATTATCATTATTACTGTTATCATTACTATGGTCATCGTTATTACCATTATCATTACCATATTTGTTATTATTACCATTATTATTATCATTACCATTACCATTTCTATGGCCATCGTCGTTGACATCATTACCATAGCCGTTACCATTACCAGTACTATTACCATTACTATTATTATTACCATTACCATTATCATTGCCATTACCATTACCATCATCGCGATCACTATCAATGATAGTGATCGCGATGATAGTCTATCATTATTATCATTACCATTACTTAACTTTATAAAAGTACAATTTAGCGGACGCCTACAAACAGGTAACATTTTAGGATTAGAGTTTGTGTTATAACTATGGTTAGGATAAGGTTCAGAGTTAGGAATTGGAATATGGCCAGAGTTAGGGACGAACGCAGAAAAATTTATACTGTAAGTATAATAATACTTACTAAAGTAATACTTAAAAATCAAATCTTGTTAATGTACTTTACCAGTATCTGTAATACAAGACCAACATCCGCTATCGAATATCTCCACCAAACTTCTGATCAATTAACAACAGCATCACTCCGTAAAGATATAAAGACACGGCCTTGTAATGCCCAAAAGAAATGCATGAAACAAATTCAAAAATAAAAAATATATATATTGTAAATTGTTACATTAATTACCATATTTCCCCTATTTAGCCCCCAGATTCATTTAAGCCCCCACCCTTCAGATATCCTTCCAGCTCAGAAGGGCAGAAAAAAATATGCTTCCTCCTTCAAAGAGGGTAGTCTTATTCATTGAAAAGCAGATATCTTTTAATACGGAAATATGAGCACTATACGAAAAACTTCGATGAAGAAACACCTTCGTTTAATCTAAAGTTGGTAAATTAATAAGCGTCATTGTAATATATCTATATTATAAAATTTCTATTACGCACGTGGTGATTATTCAGTTATAGTGTTTACATCTGGCTATTCGAACACGGTTATGACATCTCACACGTCGCTTCACACCAGAATTTGTTCTTGGCGTCAATGGGAAGCTCAAATTGGTCTACGAACTTATCAGAACTTACAATTTGATATTGAAAATAAAGTTCGTTATTCACAATTATTATTGCTTAGTTCTTTGCTTATTGTATAAGAGAAATAGAAATTGTTTGGTTGTATTTATGTAGCCTGATGCAAACAACAGCTTTCGATTTCTCCCAACCTTCTACTCGTGTTTGCATCGAGCTATATAAACACGGCAAAACAGTTTCTATTTCTTCATTATTATAAATTGCATTCTATCACAAATACAAGCAATAGAAGACTAAGGTTTATTGAATGACGTTTCGATGTCATCTTAACATCGTAATCAAGTTTTAGTGATGAAAGTTATAAGTCGGTTGATTTATACAGAGTTGATATATCAAACTGAATCATCTTCGGACAAGTACACGTACTGAACTTACTGAACTATACGTTACCAATAACTTCGAGTCAATAGTGTGAGGCGGTTAATCGGTTAACTGGAAAACATCAGTTTTATTTAGAAATCGGTTTGTCGGTTTCCTTCACGTTGGAAAACCGAAAAACCGATTGAGCATTTAACGATTTGATTTTATCGACTTTGCATTCAACGCGAAATCGGAATTTTGAACGCGAGCGGCGCTCTGGCGGATCATAGGTACAATCATTCGGAATTCAAGTTAATGTTTCGGATATCGGGATCAAAAGCATTTGTATCATATACATAGAATTTCAAACTTTGATCTTTAAATGATAAAGGTTAAACAATTTGTTACAATTTCAATATTATTGCATCACAAAGTAAACATCTGTTTCTTAACTTTCTTTTCATCCACAGTAAATTATTTTATGTGAAAAATCGGTTATGTCGGTTTTATCGGGTTTTAGCGACGATTTTTGGTTTCGGTTTTTTTCGAAAGCCGCCCCACACTACGAATTAACCAGTTCGAATTTGACGTAAGGAGTCTTTATGCAGGCGGCGTAGTTTAAGCAGAATACCGTAAACGCTCTATCAAGTCCTCCATCTCTATTAAGGCTTCGCTGTCTAATTAGCCCCCACTGCAGAGCTTCAAGTTTTTAATAAGCCCCCTCTCTACTACGTCCTTCCCCGAACAAAAGCACAAAAATATAGCGACTTAGGACTGGTTAGAATCGCACTATATTCTTGATCTCAACATCTCCAACTTCCGATTTCCTATGGAACAGTTTTAGTACTTTCTTACCAAGTTCTGTTTTCAGCATATCAATAATGGTTCTTGACTTGCACATCGCACAATATGTTCCTGGAACAACAAGTCCATCTTCAAACATACACTTCAGAAGAAACACATTTTTATGTGCCTGAATTTGTTTCGGCTTCAAGATTGCACGTGACCAGTACATGCCAGCTGTCATGCTATTTATTATAGCTGGACAACATTTCAGAAAATATCGTGTCTTCGTCTTTGACTCCCGGGGATACTGGTGGCACAGTGGTAGTGCAACTGTCTCTCACCACTGTGACTAGGGTTCGATTCTGGCTCCGCGCAATCATCTGGTTAAAGTTACCTTGGTCACATGTGAGTAGAGTATTATCCAGTTTGACTCTACCAAGCACCACAGGTTTTCTCCGGGTACTCCGGTTTTCTCCTGCAGTAACACTGGACTCATGAGGGGTGGCCTTTACTGGACCTCTGGGGAGAACAGCCAAGGTAGTTGATAGGGTTATCCAGTGTAGATAAAGGTACTTTACCTTGAAATAAAGGCACTTTTATCTTTAAATAAGTTCCCCTCTCTATTAACATTCCCTCTCTAATAACCCAACTGTCTAAAAGGTCTGAATATAAGTAAGCTCCCCAGGGGCTTAATAGAGGGTTTTTAGTAACAATTGTTTCCTCGTGGTTTGATTATAAAGAAACAAATCTGAGCTATATCCATCAAAAAACTGATTACTGAATAATGTACTCCTATCTCGGAATTATTTTCATATTATAAACCCTGCGAAGTATCTTGATGAATTATTCAAAAGAATTCGGTGGCACAAGGCCAATGATTTTGATTTGATCATTGTTATGATTTGTTTATACTATAGATAGATAGATAACTTTATTTCATCTCGGGTTAATGAAGCTTCTTAGGCCTCTAGCAAATACTTGCTAATGTGCCGAGAATATTGAATTATTTACAAATAAAAATACATACTTTATAACCAACTAACAGTATATAAAACTTCAAATTAATAATAATAATAACCCTATATACAACTTCACTAATTGAAATTAAAATAAATGAATAAATAAATAAATATAAAAAAAAAAAAAATTAAAAAAAAAATTAAAAAAAAATACTTCATGTGATTATAAAATTTCTAACTGCTCTCTTAAAATCCTTCAATTGAACAATGTTTCTTAAATCATCAGGCAAGGCATTCCACTCCTTACATGCCACATAGACTGTTGATTTAAGTCCATAACGTGTGGTATTAACACGAGGCAACACTAACATGTTAGTACCTCTTAAATTCTTGATATTTTCCCTCGACTCAAACATGTTCGTAATATATGAAGGTAATAAATTATTCAGAGCCTTAAATACAATATTTAAAATTTCTATTTTACGTTGATCTTCAAGCGTACCCCCGTTACTACCAGCTAAAATTTGATAATCCGTGCCAAAGTCCTTATAAATATATCTCAACGCTCTTTCGTTCAGTTTTTCCAATTTGTTGCTATCAGCCTTTAAACAGTTTTGCCATATGGAAGAACAATAACTAAAGTGCGGAATAATAAATGGTTTATACAGGCACAGCTTTGTTGAGCGTGAGAGAATTTTCTTAAATCGACTTAGGACATCTAATTGTTTTCCCACTTTTTTGGCAATCTTTGATATATGATTTGAGAAATATAATGATTTCTCAACCACAATTCCCAATAGTTCCAAACTGTCGACCCTAGGTATTGGTTTTCCATTTATTGCAAACGTCAAATCATCGATTTGAATTTTGTTTGAAATCATCATAGATTTGCATTTATCTGGGTTCAGAATCAAGTTGTTATTGGAAAACCACATACTTGCGATTTTCAGTTCTTGGTTGATAGTTTCTTCTACAACAGCAGGATTTAAGTCACTAGTATATAACTGGTTATCATCAGCGTAATTTGACAGCTTTGCCACTTTTATGAAATAAAATAGATCGTTGAGGAAGACATTAAATAATAGGGGACCCAAGACTGAACCTTGAGGTACACCCCTAATCACCGAGAACCTGTCAGACGCTATATCCTCTATTTTCACTTGCTGAGATCTATCCAGGAGATAACTCTGCAAAATAGTTAAGCTTTTCTTTCCTATGCCATATGCCGATAGTTTTGCCAACAAAAGATTATGTGGAATGAGATCAAATGCCTTGCTCAAATCCATTGAAACAATTCCCACTGTTTTTTTCTGGTCCAAATCCATTCTCCAATCTTCAATAAGTCGTAATAAGACTGCTTCACAATTGTAATCTTTTCGATAAGCTGACAAAAATGGAGACAAAATTCCAGAAAAGTGTTCAGTAAGCTGGTAATTCAGGCATTTTTCAAAAATTTTGTCGAGTATAACCAGAATGGACACAGGTCTGTATTTCGTTTTATCCAAAACATCATCCTTTTTAAAGATAGGACAAATCTCAGCCAGTTTCCAATCAATAGGTACATAGGCCGAAGTTATTACATCATTTATTAGACATGTCAATGGAAAAGTGATTGTAGTAGCACAGTCTCGAAGAATTCTCGCAGGAATTGTATCATGGCCAGTTGCTTTGTGTGGATCAAGAGATTTCAAAATAGATAAAATCTCAGCAGGATCCACTCTTCTAAACTGAAATTCCTTTACTGCCCAATTTTCCTTAAATATCGCGCTAATGCTGGGATGATTAGAGTTAAGATATTCATCAACCGACATATCCAATGTTTCATTGGGAGACTGTACCTCAGCAAAATATTCAGCAAAGACATTGGCAACAGCTTCCTTCTCTGTAATCATCTCATCACCCACTTTTAAATATATAGCTTCACGCTGATTGACCTTTTTGCAATGCATCAAAGGTTTTATGGTATTCCAGAACTGCTTAGGGTCACCTTTGGTATTGTTAGCTTTGTCTAGAATATAAGTAGAAATTGTCTTTCGCCTCAAACTAGTGGTCAGGTTACGTTGAAATCTATACTTTTCACGATCAGAAGAATGATTAGTTTTTAAAAACCTCTTCTTCAATTTATTGCGAAGTCTGATTGCATCCAGTAGTTCTGGTGACATATACGATACGTGCTCGCATCTGACTACACTTCGTTTTATGGATGCATGATCGTCTACAACATCCGACAACAATTTCGTCCAAGCCCAACAGACATCGTCCATATCATCAAATACGCTTGCAACATGGAAAGGAATCCTACCAACATCTTCACAGAATGAATCTGAAACATAGTTTTTAAAACGCCTTTTGATGACAAATCTACGACGATGCCTAGGGCAATGTGCTCTCATAACTGCGTAAACCAATTTGTGATCACTAAGACCCAGATCAAATCCTCCAGATGTAATAAAAAGTCGAGGACTTGTCGTCAAGATCACGTCAATAAGTGATGAAGTGGAAGTAACAACTCTTGTCGGTTCTTTTACCATATTTGACATATTGTACGCTTCCATAAGGTCTAAAAGTGCACGTCCTTGTTTATCATACTTGTCTGGGTTGGATAAATCGCAATTCAGGTCGCCAACAACCACAATGTCGTCGTAGCGATTGCGTATTCGAAGCAGCAAATCTCCAATATCCTGGGTCCAAATAGATTTAGGCAAGTTTGGAGGTTTATATGCAGCAATTACAATAATCTTTTTAGTCGTTCTCCTTTGCTGCATACTAAAGGTTAAAGATTCAATATGCTTGCATTCAAATTCACATAACCTATTAATAATAAGTTCCCTTCTAACATAAATTACAAGTCCTCCTCCGTACCGGTTACGATCTTTACGCAACATCCTAAAGCCCTTGATATAAAATTGGCTATCAGGAAAAGCATCGTCAATCTTTGTTTCACCAAGCACGATAATATCAAATAAATTTTCCTGAATGAAAAATTTCACTTCAGCAAATTTGAACCCAGCGATACTATTTATGTTAAGATGTGCAATTCGAATATTTTTACTATGTTTTTGTAGTTTTACCGATAATTCTTCCGCAATTGTTGATGGTTCACTAATTTCTTCGTTATATGCACTCCGATAGCTAGGCTCATTAACAGATTCATCAAAAAATGAATCCGAAAAATTAGGTAAAGCACATGAATAGCAAGTCCATTGACCCGAGCTACTTCTCGTATTCAGTCCTGCACATTTGATATGAAAAAGCCGGGTGCATTCACCGCAGTACAGAGCTTTATGGTTTTTTGCCACCGTCCTTGAACATTCTGGGCACTTCGGCTTTTTGGAAGTGGTAGA
Organism: Heliopora coerulea; assembly: GCA_030142905.1. NCBI lineage: Eukaryota > Metazoa > Cnidaria > Anthozoa > Scleralcyonacea > Helioporidae > Heliopora > Heliopora coerulea. The sequence continues at coordinate 1,030,642 of JASJOG010000061.1, read as the reverse complement.
TTTAATAGTGATAGGCCCTGGCTGAGTTTCAATGTCACCACATCGAATGAGAATCAACGAGATAACAGATGGATTAAATGTAGCAGTGCCTTTAGATGAATAAATACATCTTGACTTCAAGAAACGCTTTATCCGATATTCCCTTTGGATAATTCCGTGTAAACTTATGCAAATTCGAGGAGGCTCAAGTTTATCGAAGCAAAGCAATTTAAATTCTGTCAAAATATGCTTACACATAGCATAAGATATTTCCAACAGAAATGACATCTCAAACCGAAGTAGTGGTATATATTCATAACTTACACCGTCCATAAACCGTTCAGTCTGTTCAGTCGTCACAATCAATCATGGTCATACTATGACCATGATTGATTGTGAGACAGTTATGGGTACAGGGGTACGATTATATGTATGACTGGATATTGTAACAAGTTTAGGTTACATGTGTTTTGATAACATGAAAGTGAAACATCTAAGAGTGAACTGAATGAAGTAAGGATTTTAATGATAATTAAGATTGTGCTGACATTAACTATTGCAGTGATCATTATCACTGCAATAAATGTAATAACAATACTTATGACGACAAACGAGGATGAAATAATAATGAGAAGAACGATAACTTGTCTAAGAATGGCAGTAGCAGTGCTGTGACCTCGTTTTACACCAAATTACAAAATTATTTTGAATTTCTTACAAAATAATGACAAGAGAATGAGAATGGCAACGGCACTGTCAATGAAAATGATTATAATGATGAAAATGATACTGATGATTATAAAAATAATGATGATGACTGTTACAATGTCCATGATGGTAGTGATCATGACAACAAAAAGAATGATGACAATGACAGATGATGAGTGACGAAGATGGTGGGAATCAAGGTAATGGTGATGACTATAATGACAATCAAGTTAATGATACTGATGATGATGACATTGATACTGATAATTACAACAGTAAAAGTAAAATTGACTACCATGATGTAACAATGATAGTTACAACAAAAAATAATACAAGGAATGTACTGTACCATCAACTGTTTGCCATCTGCATTTGTCAAGAGTGTTTCTACCGTTAAGTGGATAAATATACCTTCATCTAGTTCTTCCAAGAACCTGCAAGAAAAACATAAGTTAATCCGCCATTACCTGTATGGTGAAGACCTAACAGTTCTACAATATGCATAGTTGCCACAACCAATTTCCCAAGACACTAGAAAAGTCATACTCAGTTTAACTTTTGCAGTAATACCAGTATTACACTGTCTCTGGTGATGAATGACTTGTCCAGGGTTCTATGATTTCCACTAGAAACTGGCATTTCAACAAAAATTTAAATACGGCACCCCACATAAGGAAGACAAAAGGCCTTTTTGATCAAGTCAAAGACTCTTTCTTCAAGTCAATGGCCCTTGATTCATTACATATTTGCAAAACTACTGTTATAGGTTGTTCACAAGTTACTGGGCAGGCAAAGCGGTCTGCCGGAAGTTACTGTCGTTAATTTATGCTACAGTGGTACACAAGCTTTCTTAAGGTCATGGACAGCAGATCACAACTCTGAGGTGCCACGGTGAAACACTGGAATATGAAACTTACCTGAACCAGAATCAAAACCCCAATGTGAACTCTAATCTAGTCACCAACCTTAATCTTAACTGCAATCACAATAACCTTTGTGTTAAGTCTACAAAAGATTTGGGTTTTGGTCCGGAGAGAAACACTGGATATCCAAAATGTTGATGCATTTGGTTTTTGATACACAGATGCTACTGTACAGCGCATTTGTGAATCTATGAGGGCATTTGCATACATTTGAAACATTGTCTATGGCATTAAGAATGACCAAACAACTTAGCAGGTAAAAATGACCAGGTTACTTTGTCGTTCAAATGACTGATGAGCAATGATGTCTACTACTCTATACAACAATTTTTAATGTAACATGTAGGTGTTGTAGCTGTAACGTTTTAGTGTCTTTTATTAATAAGCCATAACAACACAGTGCTGAAACTTATCGAAAATGACGTATGAGTGACGTCACACCTTTTCTTCTTTATGAGGAGAGAACGAGATAATGTCAAATAAAAAATACAAACTCAACTTCTAGTCATCTGACGAATTACTAACACACTACAAGTAATATTTTGTTCTCCTATTTGAATGGTTCAGTATCTCAAAAGGAATTCCTTAAGGTGGCTGGGTGGTCTGACAGTTCGTTGTGATCGTCTTAAACCTGGTGGCGGTGGCTCGTTAGACGGAGATGTTGTTGCTGATACAGTTGAAGTTTCAACTTCCTCTTCACATGGTGGTGTTGGGGTCTGTCCATAGAACAATCTTCCTTCCATAAACATATTGGTGGTTATGCTCGAGACCAAATACCAGCGCCAGAAGCTCTTTCTCGATCTGAGTATCTGGTTTCTGCCTGGGTCAAGGCGCGGCTGGCAAATGTCACTGGCTGGTCGTTCTGTGTAAGGACAAATCCCAACCCGGTGGAAGAAGCATTACCTTGGCCTTGTGTCGGCTCACTAGGGTTAAAATATTTAAGTACAGGCGCAGTGGAAACCATCTCTTTAATCTTCTCAAACGCCTCATCATGTTCTTCTCTCCAAGCCCATGTTGCATCTTTGCGGGTTAATCTTCTCAGCGGTTCACAAACAGACGATAGTCCATTAAGGAACTTTGATAAATACATCACCATCCCGATGAGTCTCCTCACTGCTTCAACGTTTTGTGGCTTTCTGATTCTGGTGATCGCTGCCACCTTAGATGAGTCTGGCTTTAAACCATTTTGGGTCAATATGTGTCCGATTAAGGGTACACTAGTACACTTGAACTCAAACTTCCTTGCGTTCAGTTTTATGTTCCTCTCGCAGCACCTCTGCAGCAGATTCATCAGGTTAATATCATGATCTCTCTCTGGACTGGGTCTCTGACCAGTGATGAGGATGTCATCCGCGATCTTATATACTACTCTTAATCCTTCCAAGTTCTGGTCAAGCTTCTGTTGAAAATTCTCCGGAGCCGGTGCAATTCCGAATGGTAATCTGAGCCATCGATAGCGTCCCCATGGTGTCTGAAACGTTGTTAGTTTACTCGACTTCTCGTCATGTTCGATTTGTAGAAATCCGTCCTTGAGATCTAGTTTACTAAATACTCTGCCATCAGCTAACTCTGGCAGAACTTCTTCGATGACTGGCAAAGGATAATGTGCACGTTTTATTGCTTTATTAAGATGCTGGGGGTCGATACAAACTCTTACTTGACCATTGGTTTTCTCTGTGACCACTAAACTGGATACCCACTGCGTTGGTCCTTCTTGTCTTGTAATGACCTGCATGTCTTCAAGGCGCTTTAGTTCTGCTTTCAGCTTTTCTTTCACTGCGATAGGAACTCTCCTCGGGGGCATGACCACTGGTAGGGCAGATGCGTCAAATTCAAAATGTAGTTTACCTTCCATTTTTCCAAGCCCACTTTCACTGAAGACATCGCGATACTCAGTTAGGACGTCCTCTTTGGTTAAGACTGTTGCTAGGTGGTCGTGTAACATCTTTTGAGGTTACTTGTAAAATATTCTGCTTTTGAACAACAATCAAGTTCATTTGTTGAGCAGCCCTGGCTCCTATGATTGGTATATAATTTCCTTCAATGACCACGAATTCAGCTCGATATTTCTTATTATTTTTAAGGTTTCGAAAACTCACTTTCGCCGTCCCTAAAGTCGCCATCTTTGTCTTGGAGTAGATAACAAGCTCCTTGTCTTTCTTCTGAAGTTCTATTTTCTTTGGTAAGAATCTTTTCGGTAAGATATTACAAGATGCGCCCGAGTCAACTTGCATCTTCACTGGCTTTCCATTTATCTCTGTGGTTGCATAAATCTTCTTGTCAAAGTTGTCACATCTGCCTCCTTTGTTGTCGCATCCGGTCACATTAAATAATTCTTCTTCAGAACTCTCACTGAGCGTATTCACATTTCTTGGATCCTTTGGTCTCTTCATCGCTTGTTTGTTTTTGCATTTGGCGGCAAAATGGTTCTGCTTACCACATTTTGCACACGTCCTGCCGAACGCCGGACATTTCTCTTTGTTGTTCTCGTGTTGTTTTCCGCAGTACTTACATCCCTTGAGCGTGCGTGTGTTATTATTGCTACCCTCGGTTTTCCTAAAATCACGCTTCTTACGAGGATTTTGAGTGTCAATTTAGCAACACTGTTTTCTTCGGCTGATTCTTTGCCCTGCAAGCTGGTTATATCTTTAAGTTGATTCTTTGTTGCTTCTGGTGCCCGACAGACGTCAACACAACGTTCCAGGGTTAACTTTGATTCTTGTAGCAGCTTCCTGCGCACGCTATTATCTCGAATGCCACAGACAAGTCGGTCGCGAATTAACTCGTCTTTTAAAGTCTGAAACTCGCATGTCTCCACTAGTGATCTTAAAGCGGTGACATAATCGTCGATCGTTTCATGCAGCTCTTGTGAACGATTGTTAAATTTATATCTCTCATAGATAACGTTGGTCTTGCCTAGACAATAATCAGCCCATAGTTTCATCACTATGGCGATATCATTCTTCTCGTCGTCGTTCACAAACGGTAATCCCATATGTATTTGGGCGCTTCGGGTCCAATACAGGTTATGAACGTTGCTACTCGATAGTGGCTTTCTCTCTTTGCTAATTCCGTTACGGTTTCGTACGCGGTCCATACTTTTTTCCACTGCTTCCAGTTTTTTGCAAGATTGTCTTTCACGCTAAGCTTGTGCGGAAGTGGTACGTTGGACATAAACATCTGGCGACTCGGTGGCTGCTGTTGTGCTGCTCCAGGATTCTCATCAGTAATCTCATCTTGGTGGGTTTCCTCTGGATTCGACATTCTAAGATCCAGTTCACTCCTAACACCATGTAACGTTTTAGTGTCTTATTAATAAGCCATAACAACACAGTGCTGAAACTTATCGAAAATGACGTATGAGTGACGTCACAGTAGCCACAACAAATTTTGCTAAATATCATTCACAAATAGGATAGCATTTTACACACAGCATTTTGTAGAACATATGTTGCATTAAAAATCTTTCTTAAAATCAACCTTACACTCAGAAGATCTACAGCTACAGTGTTTCACCAAAGCAACTTTATAGTAGCCACCTGATATTTCTGCCTTTGAGAAAGCTTGTGAACCACTATGACTTAAATTATTCATCAGAAAATAAACTGCTAGCCGACTGCTGTGCCATATCAACAGCTTATCAATGATCCCCTAGAGTAATTTTGCCTGTATTCTGAGATGTAGCCAGCAAAATATGAGCGCATAGTAAAAATATCCTGATTTAATTTTCATTATGATGTCGGGAAAAAGGTGGGGAATGAGGTCTTTCCTCAGACATTTTTGTAAAATTGGCACCCTAAGTCAATATAATTAGAATTTCTGCTGGATTGGGATGTTCCCATCTGGCATGGCTACATCCCTGGTATTGTATGTGGTCATTACAGTGACTTTGACTTGAAAATGGTGCCCTTGACTAGAAAAATGTCCCCATGACTTGGTTGAAATGCTGTTTTGTTAATTTTGGGAGGGTGACCTTTTTTACATTGTAAATCCTGGAGGAAACACTAAACTGCAGTGTATTTTTTAACATAAACACAGCTTAATATCCCTACATCACAGACTCAGTCTCCACAAAAGACCATTCTCACTTCAGTACTACCTTACCACCCAGTAAATTTTGTTTGTCATCAGCTTTTACATCTGTAAGTCATCCTAAAGGACCTTTTGACTGCTAATAAAAGCTTGTCCATACACATCTCATCCAATTATTTGTGTCTTTATTTACAGTGACTGTGGGTCCAGGGCCCCAAAACTTTTTTGTGTTGCCATGGTTAGGATAGTGACAGGATTGAGGGACAAAAACTGAAACTATCAGGATAGTAAAATTTTAACAATTTAGCAGAAAATGTCCTGATAACCACTGGCAGATACTTAATTCTTAACTCTGAATTGCTTTCTAATTAAGAAATATAAGCAGAGATTAAAAAATCCTTTTTTGGTTACATTCTCAGAGAGTACTTTACAGGTATGTAACAAAATATATAACATATACATGTACTATAACATAATATCACACAATATATAAAAAAACTAGCAACATTTTTTATATCCATTCCAAAACTGGCACATCTAATTAAAAATTGCAGATATACTGCAGACAGGCTTATTGTTTGTACAAAGAATTTGTCTGAGCTCAGTCAAGGTTTCATCCAGATTTCAGTTTTATTGGTGAAGTTTCAAATTTGCCTGTGTAAAATAAATATTTTTATCTTTATCACAGAGAAGTTCAACAGCTTTGACCTGAGCTAAGCCTGAAGATTTCTACAAATTTCCAAAATTGTCATTACTGATTTAAGAAATAAAGAGGAAACTATAGTACTTGGTATCCAGCCAGATAATTAACAATGCTGTCTAGCACACTAATACTGCTCAATTAAAGTTTGAAAACTCTTATACATGTACTTACTGTATATACCTGTTCATGTCAGTGATACATTTCTAAACACTTTCAAATGCAAGTAAAAATCATGTCAATATGTCAAATGCTATGGTTTTCCCTGCATATTGAATCAAGGTCTTGCAGCTCCTGAATTAATAAGATAAGGAAAAAATTAAAGAAAAATAGATCATGGATAATGTACAAAAAGGAGTCATACCATACCACATCAGTACATATGAGCACACATGTATGCTAAGTACTGCTCATAAAGCAATCTCATGTAAATCTTCCTTAGTATCAAATAGCTAGAATACTTCTACAAAAATGCTGCTACTTCACATGGACTGTAAAATACAGCAGGTGAGAATGTAGTTTAGTAGAAACCCAAAGGTGTAATGATCTACACCATGGGCTTAGTGGAAGTTTTGGCACATAATAATGAGGAAACATGCAAAACAAAAAATTTTTGAAATGATGACAGACAAACCAAGAACAGCAATTTGTAAATCAATTATTTTGCCATTAGGGTTAGGGTAAGAGTTAAGGTTAGGATAAACATTCATGTTAGGAATGAGTGTAAGGATTAGCATTGCCACAGAGGTGTTTGGTCAGAACTGCTGTAGACATAGGAGTGAAATCAATGTCAAGATTTTGCCCACATGGACAAATGTCCAAAATTAATTTGAGAGACATAAAGAACTTTTCTTCTGACAAATTCAGGTGCCAGTACTGCTTTTGTATGCAATATTCAAAGAAGTACTGTATGAATTATACAAGTATTTTCAAGTTCTTGATTTCATTACTGCATTCCACATACATTCAATGATATCTTGTACATGTATATGGCTATGCTGTAAATTAATCACAATATACTGTTCAGGGAGTACTGTATGTAAACTTCTGGCATGCTGCAATGTCCTGATGATGGCTTGTCAATGATTCTTTACTTCAGATGTACAGATAGGCTAGGTAATTATTCAAGTGCCATTGACTTGGCCAAAATTCCTTTTAGTCTACCTTGAGGGCTCTTTACACCTGTAATTTTGTGTTTTGCAAATGACATCTTGGAGTACAGTATGAGTTTTATTAACTGATGGGAGCATTGACAACAAAAAGCAGCAAATCATAAGTACTCTAGGGTCCCCAATAGAAGTCCCCCCTACTATTAATTTTCAAGAAATTTTCCATCCCCCCTTTCATATTAACTCCCCCCCACTATTAAATTTCAAGGCCCCAGAGTTTGGTTATATTTTTTCTTGATGCAGAATTTTCATTTTTCTGCACTGTAAAGTTTTTTATTAACCAAAATAAAGAGCTACTTCAAGTAGATTAACAAAATTCATACCTATAACTTAAAAAGATATTCTTCCTTGTTTACCCAAGTGTTTTGAAACACCTAGACAGCTAGACAGCTTACTAGACTGCTAGACAGCTATCTAGACAGCTGAACAACTGTTATGAAATTACAAAACAATAAAAAGTCTAATTAAAGAAAGTGATTCTTGATAAAAGTGAAAACACATGAGGAGAATAAAGTTTAGTAGTAGTGAAAGAATCATGTCTGAAAATTGTAGCCTCCCCTACTACTAACCCCCCTGCTATTAAGTTTTAGGGATTTATCCAACCCCCTTCTATTCGGGGCCCTTGAGTACACATCTTGCTGCATTGACTGTCATGAGTTTGTGACATACTGTACACCAGGATGACAATCACCAATTGCAAAAATTGCACAATACAGTATGTAAATCATCCTTTTGGTGGGGAATCCTTTTTAAACCATGGGGGAGAAATCCTGGTTAATTTTCATCAAAAGGGCTCCTCTGTGTCAGGGTGCTTTGCTTAATTAAATCTAGCGGTAGTCAGCGTGACTTAGAGACACGGGTATGTTCCTGTTAGAAAATCTTGGAATTCTCGAATTCCTCAATGCAAATATAAAAGATGTCCTTTAGTTGATGTCCAATTAATTCAAATGTTTCCCAGATTTTTGCAACTTTTGTCCAAAATAAAAATTTTCTTTTGAAACAAAAATAAAAATATCATCTAATAATTTGCATTCATTGCTGTCAAAGCTACAATACAGGGTTTGAATTAGATGACAAAAAATGATATACAAAATTTTTTTTTCAAAATATTGGGTCAAAAATTAGGTATTTGTATATTTATTAATTTTTACAAAACTGACAAGAGCTGATGCCATATTTTCAAATGTTTAATTTTAATTTAGTACCAATAATTAACTATTTGTCTTCAGTCACCATCAATTTTGGCTTTGTTATTGGAAAAGTAACTGTGTGGCAATTCAATTTTTTGTGTGTGAGCTTAGTTTAGATGGATATGCATGTCTGCCAGATCCAATTCTGTTTTTTTGGTGTTTCCATTAGTCAATCACTGCAGTTATTTTGCCTAGCACACAGTGCATTCCACTGAGTTAACAACTTTCCCATCACAATTGTACTCAAGCCAATCAACATTAGGCATTTCGTTGCACTTTTTTACTATATCACCCTTGCTTGTACAACATTTTGATGATGAAGCCATAACAAAAAACAGCTTTAAAGGAGCAATTTTTAGTTTTCTGTTTGACTCTATCATTTTTCTCTTGCCAGGTACTTCTGGACTTTTGACCTTGTAGCAGTTGTTATCTAGGAAAGAAAAACATCAGGTGGCAACTTCATGGGAACAGCTTTATGAAAATTCCTTTTTTAAATATTGATTAGAAAAATGGTGTGAGATCAATCATAACCATTTTGATATGCAGTTATTTTAGCATTTAGCAAGTTATACACTAACAAATTGATCAAAGAAGTTGTTATAACTCAAAGAATGAACAATATGGAAATTATGGTTATACATATTACCAGTGTCACACATCTGAAGCAAGGATGTCAATTCATAACAGGCAAATAGCATGCAGCTCATACAAAAAACCTGGCTTTTCACTCTCAAAACAATTTTTTTAAAGTCATCTAAGTTATGTATTTTCATATTACTTTTGCTTTTATATATTTTGGAATGACGATTAGCCTATTTGTCATTGTCAATGGTCTGTTTGAGTTAATCTGCTATTTTTTATGCATATTGTTTTGAAAAGTGATGTGATACTTTTGCTATTCTGGCAAAAACTATGTGCAAAATGCTTATTGCACACCATTAATTCAAACCCTGCAGTATTTTTCTGATCACCTGGTACACCTTGGCATTTAAGCACCTTGATTCCTCTTGCTGTAAACAAGAAATATTCAGTGCATTGTATCTCAGTTTCATACTGCTTGGAAAGACCACACCAGAAATATTGAAAAGCAACTTACTACTATACATCTCAAATACTGTACCTGTATCACTTACAACCAGCAATTTCAAGAAATTAAGTAGAAAAACATGCTCCAAAGAAGTGCCTGACATTTGACAACAGCTTTCAAATGAAGACAAAATATTACCATGACCAATCGGTTCTTGTTCTCTAATTTGAGTATTGAGATTTCAATATGTTTTTCATCAGAGTACTGTACATTTCTTGCTCTCATCCCAAACAATAATCAGGGTCCACAATCAGCACTAGTACAATATTTTAAAGTTTCCTGTGTCCTGTTGGGATCTTTCCAATCATAATGTTTTCAACCAAATGCGAATTTCCTTGTAAAATGTTGTCTCTAACTGCATTAATGGAGCTTAATTTTCCTTTGGTTTATAAGAAAGCTTAAGCTCCAGCCCAGCCATGCAAGTTCTAACAAGCCAATCCACCTTCTCCATGCACGCAGCAAACCTTACAGCTAGTTCTCGTAAAATCTAGTTTTTAAGAGCAGGATTAGGAAGCAGTTGTGAACAGGCAAATGACTACTTAATTGTAAAATTTGAGAAGCTTGATGCAGCTGAAAAAGAACTATGCAATCAGAACGCTACTGCACTTTTATCCAATACCCCAAGGAAGACACAAGCCTATTTTTTTTCCAACTGTTGGCTGCGATCCTTGTCTTGGAGGACAAATGTAAATACAATTCTATAAGGAAGGTACATGTACTGTACTTTAAGTTCATGAAGTGAGATGCAAGACGTCATCGATGGCCGTTTTACAAAATCTAGTAAAAAGACCGAAGAACACTTATATTTTCACTTAAGATAAACTTGTCAAGCGTTCTAGTAACAGTTAGATCCCAGTGCATTATCAGGCTAGCTTAACTCGTCGCACTCACCGGTTTAGCCTCAATTTTTGCTTCGTGTAATTCAAGTCCACGAAAATACGAGAAGTCGGTCAAAACGTCACCAGATTGGGCGGGTAGGTAGTTCTGCGGCCAACCATTTGATCTCTTGGGATGACCTCGCGTGAACTAGTACAGGAATATTTTTTGGCCCAAACAAATTGGAGAGGCTAAGTCACCTCCAGGATTTGAAGGACTGTCCGCTTCATGCATGGCTTATATAGATGTTTAGGTTATCCCCAATGGGATTAACTGAAAAATTAGGACTTTCTCTGTTGGATAAAGAGTTTCTCAATTATCTTACGTTTGAAGGAGTTTCAAGCTGATTTGTAAAGAATTTTCCGCTGGAAAACGTGCGCTGGATTGTGCTTTAAATGTCGGCTGATGGATTCCCCTATGTAATTATTAGCTTCACGCGAGCACTTTCCTTCGTAAACAACATTCGAGTCATGAATATTTTTGTCCTTAATACTAAACAAACTTTTAATTTTCCTGGTTTGCAATAGGATAGAAAAGACGTAATTATTATTCGTAAACTTATTCAATTTAGCGATGAATTTCTTACATATTTTATCATCATTGGCACAATGTGCTATTTGAATATGGTTCTTCCTTCGTTCTTCAAACAAATAATCAGGGATTAGTTTGTCATTGTCATTTAAAGACATGTTCTGAAAACTGCGTAATGTACTTGTCATAAACGGTCTTGGATAACCGGCAATTAAATATCTTCTGATAGATTCAATTTCTTGATCAAAATTCCCAGTGATGCGCTTCGCGCTGTGTAACTCTTCAAAGATGCAGTTCTGTTTCCACTGAGATGTTACTTTCGACTTCCAATGGATTGGTAATTTTCCTGGTTTTCTGAACACCTTACAGGTAATCTTTCCGTCGTAAGCAAAGTTGTCTCCAGGAAATTGAAATATATTAGGGTAGTAATTGTTTAGTTCCTGTAGACGTTTGTCTGATTAGTTCACGTTCTCTTCAGTGGCGTGCGGTGACTTAAACTATTAGGCAAGCGTTTATGTTCAGTTGCATGAGATATAACCGGGACGCCCTTTTAAAGGGCTTTAGGTGCATACCATCGAGAAAATTTTTAAATTTTTGCCGATTAAGAAGAACCTTTTTGTGTATGTGTCGGGCAGATATGCTGTAAGAGGGAACGCAAAAGCTTGCTCAGAAAAAAGTTTAATTGCGATATTCAGAGATCCAGCCAACTACAAGCTCATCACGAGCTTTTTGTAATTATGTTATACTATATTCTACTTTCTCAGTTTTTGCCATGTTCTACATTCCCGCAAATTCTAAAGCGTTCTAGTGCGATCAGTGAATTTTTTAAACCTGAGTCAAGTTTAACCTGGGACGCTCCTACTTTACTTCTGCTCGATGAATCGTGGTGTGTGTCTCGTGTGGGAAAAATCTCCGTCAAGGACCCAATGTGCCTTCGGGAAAGAGCCAAACTACTTGTACGAATAGAAATTTTTGATTTATTGAAGACAATTCATAATTACGGATCTCCTAAAGGGCCATACCTCTTCCTTTTATTTTGGGGGGGGGGGGGGGGGGGAGGCGAAGTCGACTTATAAGTCGTCACATAACTCATTTTGTTTCAAAGGACGGCTTGTAAGACGTCTTATAAGTCGTCTCGTAAGGATCCAAAATCCTCAGAGCACGTCAAACTGTTTCTTTACCCTGTCCACTAGACCGTGTTCCGTGACAAGTCTTTGCCGTATGGACCGATATCCAACATTACTCCTACGGCATCTAAGCTTGCACTCCAAGTGATTTACTACTCTTGTAGCATCGGACAAATTTTTCCTTGTCCGGTAATCTTTCTGTGTCTTACCGTATATCAAAAGAAGACAAGACAATATTTCCTTTTGCTTGAATCCGAGATTAAAGTAATGCTCTACAAGGTCATTTTCATCTTCCATTATAAAAGAAATATGCGGACTCAGTCTCCAGTCCGACACTTTTCCACACTATCTCATATACGCATTATAAATCGACTTATAAATCGTGTTACAAGACAAGTTATAAGTCGATTTATTAGTCGATTTATAAGACGACCTGTAAGCCGAGTTATTAGTCGACTTATAACAAAACATCTTATAAACTGACCTGTAAGACGACTACAATTCGTCCTTTGAAATAAGTCGACTTACGAGACGACTTATAGGTCACCCTTTGATTAGAAAAGGAGCGGTATGGTCCCATAGGTGCTCTATACATAATATAGCTTAATTGCGTAAACTTTACTTTTTAGTACAGTGTAAATATCACCGTTCACAAACGACCTACCCTGATCAGCTAAATACTTATAGTTAAGGACAAGGCGCATTCTTGGCCACGTTTTAAACGTGTCATAAAATTCTCTAAAAATAAATTCGTCACACTACTTGTGCGCGCTGACTCTTGTCCAATCAACCATCAAGCCGTTGCTCTTACAAGCGCCGCTCCCCTACCATGTGTATTCGGTGAATTAATGCACATTTGTAGGTTTTGAGCAGCCCTTTGTTTGGTTAATGATCAAGAAATTAATTGAATTCTCAAGTAGATCGTGATTTTATAACAACCAATCAATGCAGAGGAATGAAGATCAGCTACTTCTATTCCACTTGACCTAGTTCCGGAGGAAACAACCGCAATCATCACGCAAACGCAGGAGGGTGAAAACGAATAATAATGACATTGAGTCAATTGTCATTTTTTTAAAAAAAGTAGTTCTAAAAATATCCCTTTTTGCAAAGATCATTGAGCAAGCGGTACTTACCTGTGCTTGTATGACCGCACGCCACTGGTTCGGTTTAGAAAAGCAATCATCGACATAAGGATTGTAGGATGGAGGGTTGTGAGGTTTAAAGATGTTAACTTCGAGTTTCGACATAAAAATATTAGCAAGGATGGTAAAAACGGGCTTCCCCATTCCACAACCATCGACTTGTCAATAGAAGTATCCGTTGAAACTGAATACTGAGTTCTGGGTTACTCTGCTTTGAAAGCATCTGAAGAGAAGTTTAGAACTTAGCGGAGGTAAGGTAAGAGTTCAAAATTGGACATTTTTGGCAATATTTAAAGAGAGATATCTTGAAAAAGAATGAATTACAGTAGTCTCCCGATATCTTGACATCGCTTATCTCGATACTCCCGATATCTCGATCAAAGATTCGTTTCCACTGGATTTGCCTAACTGTTTGTCATTAATTTACTATGGTTTATCTCAAACTCGTTTATCTCGATAACTCCGCTATCTCGATCAATTTTGGATCCCCTTGGCCTAATTTTACCCTTTTTATCTCGATGCAGTGTTGAAAACGACTGTTTCAAATAGTGAACTAACGACAGTCAGATCACAATTTTTTAAATAGTTCTTTATTACAACTGGCATCTTAGCGTTGCATCTTAGCATCTTAGCAATTCATAGGTCATTCCATAACTTCTCTTTTCAAAATTTCAATGAGCTTTGTACTGCCACAAAATCGCAGAGTACAGGGAACTTGCATTCCCTCTCTATCACCCATGGAAAATGAAGAAATTGCGCAATGGATCAGACAACGAGCATTAAAAGTATCTAAGTTTATGGAAAAACAGTTTGCGATGGCAAAACGCCAGCAAGACATTTAGGACTATTTTAATCAGTAGAATATTTGAACAGGACCAGGGGTTCTAACTCCTTTCTAATTTTTTTCTGCAAAAAAAAATTGTTTAGTTTGAAAATAATTTAAAGGAAACACAGACTTTGTACCATCTAAATAACGTAAACTAAATTGAAACAAACAATAAATGTTATAGTTAGTCTTTGTTAATTTTAACATTGAAAATCAAAAATTTTTTGGATCCCCCGGTTTGTCGAACTCCCGCTATCTCGATATTTTTTTCGTTTCCCTTGAGAGATCGAGATATCGGGAGACTACTGTAAATAAACTGTAAAAAACTTATTGGCCAGCTTTCCGTCCTCTTTACAAAGAACTAAAAACCGGGAAGGGTTGATATGCACTTTAAAAGATAACTAATACAATATTTAATTTTGCTACCATTTGTTGAAGCAAGAAAGTCTGCTCCTGTGGCCTATGATATTAATGTGCTTAACGATTCATTTACAAGATGTGATTGTCGAAAACGATTGTTTGTCTTGGTATATGGAATGTTGTCTCAAAGGTACGATTCCTGCCTTCGATTGACTCACCAAAATTTTCAAAATGTCTGGAAGGCTCCAGCAAGTTAATCGGATACAACAAAACAAACAATTATATACAACAGTTGTATAGAGTAAATGGGCCTTAAGTCAACATCCACAGTTCTGTGAAGTAAGGACACAAAGTTGAGCCCAAGTGAGCAAGGGGGTTGGATAAGTCCTGGTAATAGTAGCTTTTTGGGTACGTGCTCAAAAACAACAGAATATCCTAATCCATGACCTGGAGAAAGCCTCTTTTACCAACAGGCGCATGTACACAGGACGCTAGCAATGCAAACTTGATTCGAATGAAAGCGAACACTTTTCTCTGCGTTTTGGCCTTTCGTCCACATGTAAATTATACTTTCTGTCACAAAAAGCAGGGTCTTTCAAAAACGGTCTGACCTCCAAAGTGGAGCGATTCAAAGATGGCAGTTTATCATTTATGTGCAGACTGCGAAAACGGAGACTTTCGAACACAATGACATCACAGTGTCGGTGGAGTTAGCCTACTACGCATGCTCAGTACACAGGTAGTAGCGTTTTCCATTCACTGCTGCATTTCCGTGTAGGCAGGATGATAAATGAAAACAGTTTAAAAACGGTGGTGTAGACGGAAAACTTTTTAAGCGTTTTCATCTGCAAAAGTGTATGTGTTGATGGAGACTTATTGTGATTAACTGATCTGTGCTGACAACTCGTGGGATTGCCTTAATCCTGTTTCTCTTTTCTGACTGGTCTCTCTTCAGTTCGTTGCGTGGGTGGGGGATGTGAGAAATAGATCATGTTTCTGTAAGGCCTTGATTACATGAAGGCCAGCTGGCCAGCCAATGAGCTGGCCCTGTAGCCGGGAACTATTATGTTTTTTAATATTACAAGAAGTAAGCTGGCCCGCTTGCCAAGCTGGATTGTTGTTTGAGCTTACTATGTGGGCATGCATGCTCCCTGACATTAAACTAGCCAGGTTGCCAGGCTCACCCGTTTTGATTGTTATTACATGAAGTGAGCTGGCTGGTTTTCCGAGCTGGTCCGGTTGGCTTGAACCGAGCTGGCCTGGTAAACGGGATGGGTCATTGCCATGTAATCACACTATTTTCTTAAGTGAGTTTATCATTGTTTGGCAGACAAGCCCGTTTAGCGAGTTGGGCCGGTAGCCGGGCCAACTCGTTTCATGTAATCAGGGCCTAAGACTGGCGTCATTTGTTCAATTAAATTTTGATACTTGCTCCGTTCGTGTACGGTGTAGAAACTCCATAACCCTGGTCCTAATGTTAATCCTAATCCAAAAATAGCAAAAATATATTGAAATAAAAAGCAACTAAGAAAAAGAGAGAAAAAGAAAAAGTGATGGAAAGAATTCAAAAATTGGTGCTCGCTGTATTTGATCCAAGTACATTTCCCATAGACCCCATGATATGAGAAAGAACCAGTCATTCGACCAGGATCATGTCTCCTCTTCTTGCTAGGTCGTGGATATATGATATTAAACAGATAACGAAAACAAATTAGCTATCTGCGCTGTGACAGTAGAGGGGAAATATTTCCTTGACGATATATTTCCTCCCATAGTGAAACTTAACTAGAGAATGAAGTGGCATCACGCCATTGGTTAAATTTGGTTAATAAGCCACCTAAATCCGGAATCAAATTAGAGGAAGGTCAAACGTCTATGGTTACATATGCTGAAGGTGTTGGTGGTAAAAGTTACATTTGTTGAAAATTAGTGAATATCACTCAGACGATTTCTAAAGACTTTATTCGCTTTCAGGTAAGAAATTCAACCATATATACCTTTCAGTAAGGGATAACCTCAAACATAGTCTATCAAACGCAAACCCAAGAACTTACAAAAGATACGTGAACTCAAGTGTGCTTCACACAAAGCTCCATAACGACCGGGTCACGCAGAGTAAAAAGAAACTCAGTCATAGTCAAATTGGCTACGGAGTCAACAAAGTGACTTAATGACAAGGAAATCACAAAATAACAAAAAAACAAACCTACCTTTTTGTCTTTTATTCCTTATCTTAATGTTCTTATGTCGTTATGCCACTAGTGCGAACTAGGCCTCAAAGTGGCTTAACTAAACAGAGGCCACACAGAGCGTGGTTAACATCGTCCCGAAGCTCTGCGACTGTACCGTCCGGAAGGACAACCTGCTACAGAGAACGTAGTCATTGGTTATTACACAAACGATGAACTACAAGTACAAGCAATAAATTTACAGGATTGCTGCCAAGTTATTGGACATCTTGTTTTAAAGTAAATGGTTTGAACCAGGGAGAATCGTGACATGTTTGAGGAAGTTGATCGTGCAGGTTGGTGTAGTCTTGAGAAAGATTGTTGGTTGAAGTGACTGACGTTTCGACAGCTATAGCGGCGGTCATCTTCAGAGTCAATGACAGCCAATAAGGCTGTCGAAACGTCAGTCACTTCAACCAACAGTCTTTCTCAAGACTACACTAACCTGGACGATCAACTTCCTCAAACATGTCACAACTTGTTTTATCGCAAATAGATTACATGGTTTGTGTTTTGGGACGTTAAGGTCATCTCATCTCGATGCTGAATTTAAAATACGTTCGGTCAAGCTCTTATAATATTCAAAGACATTCTAATACGATATGAATGAGCTACTGTAATATGAATACGAATGCCAAGCACAGAACATAAAATAAAACTATTTAAAATGGACTATAACAATTATAATAGGACTAGGGTTTCTTCTGGTCGGGCAACATCATACTGGATAAAATTACAATATACAATGAATATGAAGCTAGTCTGATGCGGATAAAGTCAGCATAAGAAACTTTCTTGCTAAGTTTGAATGGGCGGCATTCAACACTAACCAGGGAATGCGAATTCTGTATTTTATTGATTCACTCGACGCTTTGCGAGCATTCCAACGTTTTGATCATAAACTTGGGAAGGTCAAAATTGGATTTCACCTTTCAAGAGCTGTAGCAAGCGTTCGATCTTTTCGAGGATTTTGTGGTTCAAAGTTTCTAATCGACGATGGCTAATTTCGAGTGGATACAGCCAGTATCAAAAGAAATTTATTCAAGAAGAAATAATTGCGAACGTATCGCTTGTCATCTATCGTCACAGTTGACTGTCGCCAGTTCAAAATTTGGCAGATCTTGTGTGCGTCTTCCATTGACTTAATCCATCTCAATCTAGCTTTATATTCACTGTATATGTAGTTTTACCCGCTCTGATGATGTTTCGCGATGCGATGAAGCGTTTTAAACTTAGAGTCATATTAAGATTATTCATTAAATTACATATTAAATGGCTTAGTTTGGTCTTTTGTGCTGGGTTACTTATACGCATACATCATATTACGATTGCGATTATCGTCTGGTTGATTCCCTACCAGTAACTGAATAATAGAACAGACCCTGGTTAAATGACTGAGATTTGATTCTTGATTCCTCTCTAAATTATATAATTTTAAGACAGTATCATTTTTCAGAGAAGATTTCTACTTGATGTGCAATCCCATTGACTTATAAAACAGCCTTAATGGTCTAGGCAGCCATTCAGTACTGTAGGGTATTTGGTAACATACCAAATTTGCTTCGTATCCACGTCTTTAGCACAGAAGGAACAAGGTCGTGTGGGAAAAACATCTTTGAAGAAAAGTCTTCTAGGTGAAGCGTCAAAAAAGAAAGAACCGAGCACAATCGTCATCGAATTTGACGTTGTTGAGGTACAAGAGAATTACAAATCCAATCCTTGGAAGCGTGCAAAAGACGACCAATTCATGGCATCCAAAACATATACTGACAATGTCCTCGGAAAGGAATTCGCCAGAACAATAGCTGAAGGTAAAAACGAGCCTGAAGAAGGAAGCGGTGGAAGCACTGCTGGCGATGAGGATTATGGCGTTGAACTTGAAGGTGACTCTGGTGATCCAAGTGAAACTAAAAATGAAAGCGAAGAAGGAGCTGATGATGAAGTTAGACCGGGAGATAAAGATGGAGCTAGATCTGGAGATGAAGATGGAGCTGGAACTAGGGCTCGAGCTGGAGCTGGAGCTAGAGACGGAGCTACATATGGAGATGACTGCCGTAGCGACGTACGTATACGTGGAAAGGATGACGAAGGAAAAAGTGACACACCGGAAAGTATGAAAGATCAACTTGAATATCACGTATCAGACGACTTAAAAAGCAAGATCGAACAAGAAATGAAAAACGTCAAAAGTTATCGTGATGATACCATGGACACAATTAGATTCATGCTGGGAGACGTTGGTGGTCAGTCAGTCTTCTACGACGTGCATTCGATAATGCTGAGGTTGAGAACGCTATTTATACTTGTTGTTGATCTGTCAATGTCCCTTGACGACGAGGCACAGCCAAAGTTCGTGGAAAAGGGTTTAATAAACATAGAAGGAGACCAAGAAAACCCCCTGCATGAAACAAATTTCGATTATGTTACAAGGTGGATGACAGCTCTTCGTAACATTAACTCTTGCAGTAAAGAGGCCAAAAACAGTTCCGCGCAAAGTAATTTGCCCAAACCTATTCTTGTTTTTACTAAACCTGATAAGCTGAAAAGTCGTGATGAACTTGAGCAGAAGCTAAAAAAAGTTACCGAAACTCTTGAGATGAGTTTTGAACGCATTGGTTGCGATTCACTTATTGTCGCCAAGTATGTTATTAAAAATACAAAACGTCGGAATGCGTATGAAACCGATCAGCTAAAAGCCTTGCGAGAGACTATCTTCACAACGGCACAAGATATTTTGAGAGGTCAAGAAAAAACTCCCATCAGCTGGCTGATTTTAGAACGTGCTCTCTTTGCCCTGAAAAGGTCTAAAAACCTGAAAGATAGTCCATGCATCTCACTTGACGAAGCACGAAAACTTGGAGAACAATGCCAGATCAACGACACGTTCGACAAAGCGATGGAATTCTTCCATGAGGAGAACATAGTCGTCCATTTTGATGGAAATCCACCCATGAGCGACCTGGTTGTACTTGATGCAGCATGGTTAGTAAAGCTGCTCACCCAAATATTAACCATTGCCCCAAAGTCGACCTGGAGAACGACTTGTTCACGTGCATGGACAAAGCTGACGACGAAAGGAGTGCTGGACTTCGGAAACCTTCCCAATCCGTTAGAGAACCATAGTCAAGGGAAAGCCTTGAAAGATATCATGGTTCGTGTGGGCTTAATCTGTCACTCGGGGAAAAACATCTATCTGGTTCCATCCATGGTAGCCAAAAGATGGGAGGAGAGCGATGGCAAGAAAGTGTTGGCGTCGAGCTTGCACCGTCACTGTACGTTAATTTTATAGATGATACCATTCCACTTCGACTTTACACGCGAGTCCTTGTGGAAATATTGAAATGGGCCCGTGGTGATGTCGAACACGATGATGTGGAAATTCCCGAATTTCACTGCAATTGCTGTCGCGTTTTCAAGTGTGAAAACAGCATTAAATATTCCGTGATTTTGATCCGCCATGTGACTAGAATCCAGGTTGCAATATCAGGTGTGAATGTCTGAGGTTTATAACTTCATGTAGAAACAATTTAAAGTTGGGCCACATAGAGTAATTTAAAGCTGTTTCAAAAAACTTAAACATTCATTTTTATTTGTTTTATTTATATACTTGTTTGTTTATTCATTTATTTTTTAGTTGATGACCAGACAATTGAAAGTAAGGACATTGCAAGGAGTGTCTTGTCCGCCCTTCACGCCTCAGTGGCGAACGTTCAGTCCTGTCCAAGCTACCAAGGTGTAAGATTCGACTTTGGTTTAAAATGTGATCTTTGCCTAAAGGAAAAGACACCATGTTTGAGGCATGAAAAATAAGCTTGTACTGACGACGACTGCGTATGCATTCTAAATCTTGAATGCTTATAGAAAGAATTTGCTGTATGTCCAAGAAACCGTACTGGCAAGATTTCTTCGAAGCTTCATAAAACATTTTGGGTAAATGTCACAGGTAAGAAATGTGCTTTTTCGCAGAATTAAGAAGCTTTATGGTAAAGTAAAGAGATTAGATGAATTAAATAGGAATTTGTGGAAGTGCATCCTGAAAAATCTATGTGGAATTTGCTTCGGGTCTCCTGAGTACTGATTTCCAACAAAACTTGTTTGATTTCATTTATGTGAGTTGTGAAGGTGTGACTATTGTCCGTTGATGTATATACAGCGACCAAAGTTTTAGCTGCGATTTCATCATCTTCCATATAATTCTCTTTCTAAGTCATATTCAGTGAGGATTCCGGTCACCACATAATACTGCGTAATACTATATTTAAATAATATCATTTTCCGTTAACATCGACAGTGGCCTTTTCAATGGAGTAGTCTTTATCAACCTTAAAAGCCTTTTGACAGCATCAGCAACAATATTGTCACGTATAAACATCAACATTATGTTGATTACTTAACCGTAAATGCAGTGTAAAGATAGGTGGTTGAATTCAACAATCAATGCTCTATTTACTTCCAACTAAAAATGCTCGTAGGCAATTTCTGTGTCAATCTTGGAACGTAGACTTTATTCTATGAAACTTGTTTATTCAACAGGTAGTGACTTTTGGAAAGGTTTAGTTTTTGAAGAAGACACTGGCTCCAAAGAGACGAGTAAACATGTCTCTTTTACTCCATGTGTTCTCTCCCAATCCATCTCAATCTCAATCTCAACGCTTCCTTGATTTTGATAGAGATTCAAGACCAACAAAGACCACCAGATCGTCTCCAACAACAAGAAATTGTTCCAATAGCAGAAAAAATTCGCAGGACGTGGAAGAAGTTAGCCTATCGTACGAAGCTGTTTCAAAGTCACGAGATTGACGACATAACTTACTCCCGTGTTGGTGAGTATGAAAGTCAAAAAGCTTGTACAATGCTTACCAGATATATGGAAAGAGGAGGGACAAGACAAAAGTTAGCTCATGCGCTTGAGAAGCTCAAAATGTCCTCTCTTGCCTAGGATGTCTTGTCTGGATATTTTATCAGTGATTAATAAACGGATTTTAAATACTTAATTTATTTTTAGAAATAGAGTTTGATGTAAAAACTACATTAAATTATATTAATTTTTAGTAAGAAGTGACAACATTTACTCCAATCTTCGAAAAAGCAAGCTAAACTGTGCACCTTAGAACAGTCACCATCCAGTTATATAAACTGGGGTAATTTAACAATCGAAGTACAGTCGAACCTGTATATAACGGCCCTGTATTAAGCGGCCACCCTCTATTAAGCGGCCAGTTTTCAAAGTCCCGATTTTTTTTCTATAGAAATACTATATTTGTCACCTGTATTAAGCGGCCACCTGTATTAAGCGGCCGCGGCCACAGTTTACCTCTCCCATGTCTGTCTTTTGTTATTATTTTTACCTGTATTAAGCGGCCACCCTCGAAATGAAATCCGAGAATATTTAGGTAAACACGCACATCACATTTTATATGGACTTTATTCTGTTCAAGTGATCTGTCAACATTGTGAGCAAACAAAACATTTCCTATATAACCACACTGTATAACATTTATTGATTGTTAGCATGCAGTTCAGCGTCGCTATTCTCTACTCGAAACTTCTCTTTAGCTAGGTTGTTTTTCAGCCATTTGATTGAAAATAGATCGCCTTCAAACGTATACTTGCAGGGATTTCCAGGCCATAACCTCCACCTCTGTTAACGCACTTGCCCTTTACAACAACTTTTCCGCTGTTTGTTGGCCGTTTCAAAAATTTGGTCAGCCATGCCATCAACTTAGGGACAGGACCAATCACTTCGTAATTGTCCATCATTGCGTTAGGGTGAAAATATGGTTTTGAAGCAGTCTTACGGCAAACAGATCTTGTTGATCTTGATTTTAGCGAGCAACTGCCACGGCATTCGTGTCTTTTTTATTTTGCGGCTCTCGTTTCAGTTCAAACAACTCATCGACTTTCGGCTCCCAAATACCCATACATGCATGGTACCCGCGAATATAAGAATCTACGTGAAAAAGTTCCATAGACATCTTAATTTCAGACAGAATTGTCACAGTGTAGCGACAACAGATTGTTATTCAAAGCTTCCACTTGTGATGTGGCTGTCAAAAAGGCGATAAATGTGTTCTAATATTTAGCTGAACCCAAACACTACTGCTCAAGGCGCAGCCTGCGATTACTTTCGGACTTCATCCACGATGTCTAATAAGAAGTGTAAATGTCTTTCTCTCAGCGAGAGAATTGTTTTCCCTTAAGACATTAGGTTTATATATTCTATCGTTATTAGTGCTTTTCATTTAAATGTTTTATTTATCATACAAATTGTTTGAAATAGTACTGCTTGTCTTATTCTTTTCTTGAATGAGGTGTTGGTGAAATTTGGCCACAACCAAGTAGCCCCTCATGGAGTATTTTCGGTCATCCTGTATTAAGCGGCCACCTGTATTAAGCGGCCACTTTTCAAAGTCCCGAAGGTGGCCGTTATATACAGCTTCAACTGTAATTCCGTATCCTGTTTTCAACTTATATTAAATACAACATGTTTGTTTTGCTTTGAGTACAATTTTATTCATTCAGTATAATGATTCTATTATAGGGCTCAGCTTTGTTTGGGTTTTTCTCTGTCCCTGTACAAAATTACGCCTGACGATTGGTTGCTGAACTGTCCGATATTTTACTGTATTGGACTGTCCGGGCCAATTCAGTTTTTATTCCGGATCTGTGAGTTTTGGCGGGAAAATCTTGGAGTTTATTTTAATGAAATTTTCGGAGAATTAAGTATCTACGTTGAAAAATTTTGGATACTTAAATGTGCTGGAACACTTGTGCATCTTTTGTTAAAGTTATTATTGTATAAAAGTACGGTAAACAATGGCCAACTGGTGAACACATGAAGCAAAGCGAGCAAGTTACGAGGACCTTTGAACATATGAAAGTTTGGAGACATTGCGGGAGATATGTGGAAGTTCATCGAACTCAAACAGTCAGAAAAATAATTTATGATGATTGGTCGAGTATTATAATTTAAGTTAAATTATGTGTTTGTATGAATATTTATATTAATTTCGTGCTGTAGAAGCTGTGCAAAGTTAAACTCGACTAAAAAAGAAAAATAAGAAAAACATTGGATTTATTCCTAATCCTTCCTCTTGATATTTTACAGCAGCGTATCAGGTTGACTAAGAATATATTTCATTTTCTTTTCACTAGTATGAGTTAGCGCATGTGCCTCGATTTATCAGATTGTGTGAAGTTGCTAGTCATTGATCGGATATGAATAAATTAAGTATAGGAAAGTTGACGAAATTAAAACAGTTGGGTCAGTTGATCATTCATCGGGGCCCAAAGTGCCAATGCGATTAACCAACCTCGCCACCGTGGTGGAGGTAACTGTCTTTTTTCTTGGGAGGTTGTCTACCGATTTCCACGTTCAAAAACTTTTTTTTCATTTATTGTTTTAAACAAATTACGCATATCTCCTTCAGATGCTGACAACGATTTGTGAAAACGTTCAATTAGCATAAAATGTCACTTTTGTTGACTCAAACATTATTGTCCAGCGGTGGAATGCATAGAAGATTATGAGTTAAAACAAACAATCAAGAAAAGCAATGCTAGTATTTCTGTTATTTTCAAACTGAAATGTTTTACGTGAATGCGTGGTGTTATACATGGGGACAACGATACTTGCGAGCTGAAATGAAAATTTGGAGAATTTTGTCTGTTCTTTGAATAGAAGACGATTGGTTTCATCAAATCTTCTGTTTTAACACTCTTCCGGCGGAGTAAGACTTCCATTATTTTACTCGGGCTAACGCCAGACGATTTTGCTCTTCAAAGGGCAGGGACGTAGTTAGCGGGGGGCAGGGGGGAAGTTTCCCCCCAGAAGTAAACCACATCAATGTTTTTTGAATGCATTTGTTTTCTTCCAAATCAGCGAATTTGTTTGCAGCCTGTAGCATAAACTCTCTTTCCTCCCCATTCTCTTTTCAATTCGCTCCATTGAACTCTAAAAAGTCTTTTTAGAGTTCAATTGTTCATTCTCGTCCCCAGAATCCTTCTTTTCAATTATTTTGCTCGCCCTCCGTACACGGGCCAGTAGCGAATGGAGTGCTGGAACCGATTGATGGTAAGCTGAATGAGCTGGAAGTTCACTGGACTGTTCACTTGAAATCAGAAGTTATAATAGCAATAATCAGGATGTCGTCTAGAAAAGGAGAGGATGGTGGTCCATCAAAAGAAAAGAAATTGTTCTAAACTTCCATTCTTGCTGCTTTTTCATCAGAAGGACCCACGAGTACCAGGTAAATAAAAATTATAAAGATATGCGATATAGGTAAGGTTGATTTGGTTTTTGACACAAATACTGCGTAAAGTAATTCATATACAATCGTGCGATTTTCAGGCATACAGAGCTCTGCTCCCAATCGGTCGAAAGTGATAGTTACAAATTACGCATATCTCCTTCAGATGCTGACAACGATTTGCGAAAACATCCGTTCAAGTGGCATAAAATTTCAATTTTGTTGACTCAAACATTATAGTCCAGCGGTGGAATGCATAGAAGATAATGAGTTAAAACAAACAATCAGGAAAAGCAATACTAGTACTTCTGTTATTTTCAAACTGAAATGTTTTACATGAATGCGTGGTGTTGTACATGGGGACAACGGTACATGCGAGTTGAAATGAAAATTCGGACAATTTTGTCTGTTCTTTGAATAGAAGACGATTGTGATTGGTGTTGATGATGTGAGTGCCTTCGTGGACGACCTTAACAGGAACACATCTAATAAACATGGCATGCAACACAATGTAATTCTTGATCCTAATGACCCTACAGATTATGTTGGTAAGCGTTTATCAGATGATGACAAATTCAAACTGTTGATTTCAAGGTTTGAATTTCCTGACAATTTTAATTTTCCTGACTTTCGGAAGAAGATTTAACCCGATCTGGATGGCCAGCAGGACATGGTTGCGTTATAGCATAAAGAATGACAGCTTATTCTAATTCTTGCTTGTGTTTTCATTAACTTGGTGCATCTCCATTTGTACCAACTGGATTTAGAAACTGGAAGAAAGCTAGTGGTCGAAAGGACAGTTATCTTGACCAACATATGCGTAGTGAAGATCACAAACTGGATGAAGAAAAGGTTTTTGGTTGCTTAAACGCACGTCGTCCTGGTTCAAGCATTCCTGCCAAATTACAGAAACAAATTGCTGAAGAACAAATTCGTACAACCACAGGCACTTTGTCCATTATTTACGTGGTGATTTCCTGTGGCAGAGAGGTATTCCTTTAAGAGGAAACTGAGACAGAAATCAACTATCAGAGGATGGAAATTTTGTTTTCTTTTTGAACTGGAAGTCCAGGTTTGATAGTGAACTAAAGAATCATATAGACCACTCATCAGGAAATTCAAAGTACGCATCTCCACAGATCCAAAATGAAATTGTCTTATTGTGTGAACAAGCTATTAAAGAGGAAATTTTGAAATCTGTTCCAAAATACTGGAGCATCATTGTATACGCTACACTAACAATGTAAATAAAGGCAGTAAAGAGTTTGTTGGATTTATCAAGGTAGAAAAATGGATGCATAATCTATTTAGGATGCTCTAATTTCTACTCTACTGTTTTGGGGGCTTGACATGCCTTATCTCGTTGGTCAAGGGTATGATGGAGCATCCGTCATGAGTTCTAGCAAAAATGGAGTGCGAGCAAAAGTAACAGCACAATACCCCATTGCAACCTAAGTTCATTGTCACTCTCACATTCTAAATCTTGCGATCTCCAATGACTGTAAATGTGTGCCATCTATTCGGAACCTTTTCGACAACGTTGGAAACTTAACATGGTTTTTGGCTGAGTGGCCGTGCTAAAAGGGAATGAGATATTTTTTGAAACTGCAGTAAATGAAGACAGAGAGTTCCTGGAACTTCTGACTATTTTTGATGCAGAAAATGAAGGATTGGAAGAATCTGTTACAGCAATCCAAGAAGGTGGGAGGAAAAAAACCGTGCCAAAATTTTGCGCCAACCGTTGGAATGACAGAGTATCAACTCTGTCGGTTCTGCTTGTCAAGTACCTCTCAGTCTTACATGGCCTAGATAATGTTTGGACGATTAGTACCGGAGATGTAAAATGTGATGCTGGTTCATCCATGCACCTTCTAGAAGACCCCCAATCCATTGCTTCACTGACAGTCACACAAGTCATCCTTAGTTTTCTTGGTCCTGTGACAGAATTGCTCCACGCTAAGGATTGTAACCTTTCGGATGCCTACCATGATGTTGCCCAAGCAAAGGATTGTATCAGCGATGTTAGAAATGATGGATGTTGAGAAAAGGTGTGGAATAGAATAGAGAAAGTTGCTGCTTCAGTTAATGTTACTATGGTGAAGCCTCGAACAGCAAACGTTCAACGTCATCCAGCCAATGCAGCTGCAAAAGATTGGGTGTGGACCAGAACTCATCTGACTACTACAAAATTAATGTTTATTATCCATTCAGTGACCATGTGATCTGGGAGCTAGAGAGCAGATTTTCAGACAACCATCTTCAGACAACCAAGACAGGTTTCAGACAACCAAGGCTGCCCAAAATTTGGTGCCGATCCATCTATAAAAGCTCTCGGAAAATGAACTTGATGCCATCCACACATACTACGGCAGGTTTCTGTCTTATGCAGAGAAAGCCAACCTGGTGACAGAAGTAAAGTAAAGGTAAAGTGTCTTTATATTCAGTCACAGTGCATGACAGACCAAAGACAGCTAGTCTAGCGTTAGCTGAATGTTGCCCACAAACTTTCCCTGCTATCGGCAAAATCCTCACAATATTTCTCACAACACCAGTTGGTAGTGTTTCATGTGAAAGATCATTCTCTGCTCTCCATTGTCTAAAGCTATGGACGCGTTCTTCAGTGACAGAAGAACGGCTTAGTGGTCTGGCAATGTTGCTAATCCATCGTAATACCAAATACATTCCAACCCCACAGGATATTTATGAACGGAAATTCAATTGGAGACATCTTTTACACAAAAAATACTAATCAGGCAGATTGTTAGGATAACACTTCAATGTCTACTTTAATGCTGGGAGATGGTGTACATGTGTTTCTCAAGTTTATAAAACCTCGGAAATATTGTTGTAAACAGTTAAAATGTTTAACAAAAATAGATTTTTTAAGGAAAATATCTCATAGAGAATCCTGAACAAGGCATTTCACAATCATTAGAATTAAAGTATTATTAGGGGAATACCACCAGACCAGCCCCCCTTAATTGCTTATGTCGTCGGCTCTTGTTCAACTGACCCCCTTCCCCAAAGGAATATGGTAGCTACGGCCCTGAAGGTGGAGCTCCTGCTTCGGAAGAGTTGAAAGGATCAAAATCAGTGGAGTAACTAGGACATTTCTAGTGTTAGGGGAAGGCCTTGAGTGTGTTGCCTCAGCAACTTTAGGAGGCTAACATCTAGTACAGATTTTAGGGAATGTCTCTCAAACAACCAAATATGTCATCTCGGACACTTGAAATTGAGAAAATGTCCAACTTCATAGAGGTTAATGACTACATTACTCTACTAATTGAGGTGCTCTTAGGCAGCCTGGGTTCCCCTCGGGCCACCCGGTTAGTTAGGCCAATGATCGCAATGCAGTTTGTCGTGACCTTGCTGGTTCCAGATTCAAAGCAACTTTGGCAAATTAATAAAACATTCGTAATTTAATTATTTGGGTATTCTGGCTGTAGATTTTTGTGAAATGTCTCTCTGCACACGACTAAAGTAAGATCTTCTCCTAAGATTTTCCCCGAGAAATTTTTAATATCTAACACGTAGAGGAGGAGTTTAACTTCCCTAACAGAGGACCTGGTGCCTCAATAGCACCTCTGCCGCCTCTCCCAGGCGCTGGGGACGATTGAATAATTTATTATTTCTTTTGAAAAAATCAAGGGTGAAAGGGTTAAAGAATATATAGCTGTTTTTACTACACAGACGTAGGAAGCGGGCGACCGTGAAGGCACGCTCCCCCCTGCAATATCTACGCCAAGTTGCATTTGATCAGGTTGGACCTAAAAAAAAATCAGCTATGAAGTAAAAATTTGCAATTACTTGGACTGAAGTTAGCCAGCGGAACTCACTGATCAGAATTACCACTTTCAATCGATACTTGACAAGGATTCCGCTGAAATGTTTTGCGCTCATCTTTAAAATTGCTGTTTATGATCTTTATATTTTTTGTTAAAACTGCTCTCAAAATGCAGGGAATAGCGTTTCAGTGCTTCAGAAATCCGAAAATTTCCTGCTGAGCATGCTACCCCCATTGAACTCTAAAAAAACTGGAACACTACCTCGTAGTACCAGGCTTCACGATAGAATGAAGCCAACATGGGGTCAGGCATGTCGGTGAAAAACACGCGTGGGAAAAAGTTGTATTGAACCTTTACTTTTCATTGACAGTTGATTCTGTCAAATATGCAGCCCTAACGACATTTTCCTCTACTTACTATGGATAAAAAAGAAAACTGTCAAAAAAATCCGAAAGTTGGGTAATGTTTTTCACAATAGGTTGCGTGTCTTATCGCGTAGGGGACTGGGATGACCTGCAAATTGACCTACATGTCAGCCTCCATGATGGCTTCAAAATACAGTTTGCAGGTATCGTTCCAGTCTTATTAGAGTTCAATGGCTACTCCCAATCTTTGACCAGTTCAGGGGCCTGGGACCCAACTAATCATTGAGGGGCACCAGGTTTTATCTTACGGATATGGTACTTGGGCTTTGTACAACTGACCCCAGTTTGTTAGAGCCCAACCAACTTTAAGTGAACGTACAGTTACCAAAAAATCTGCTATTTTCGCTTTTCCTCACTTTGCTTAATGTGCTAGAGTAACGTAAGGTGGGGAGAAGAGTTTATCTTCAGCCCTTCAAACTGGATAGAGAAATGATTATGCTCAGCGATGGAAGGGAAATCCCCTTCGGAGAAGCGCTGCTGAAAATCAATTTTTAGCTCCGCCCATCCATATGTCGTCAGGTTTCAAGGTCAATAAGTCGTTCACATATGGTCGAAAGAGAAGGAGGTAGCAGATACAGTCGCACGGAAAAATCGCTCTTAAGTCATTAGGTAAGATATTTAATGGTGTTTTCCTTCTAGTTAAGGCCAACGTGAAGGATTACCAAAATGAACCGGTTTAAAGAGTGTATTTCTAACTTTAAGAAGGGTCATGAACGTGATTGCTGTCCATTTGGATAATTGATTGTTCCAGAGTGATAAGCAACTGAACTGATGGACCAAGTTATGGTTCCAAAATGCCCTTACTATCCAGCAAATGAGGTTTTCCCCTAGAATTTTGTTTTGATGTCAATAATTTTTGTAAAGTGGAAAAGAATGAAATTTATCAAAGATAACAAGCTCCCATGAAGTTGAACAGTGACTTCCTGTTTGTTGCGGCTATGACAGAGCTGGACAAACCTAGAGGAATAGAATTGTTAGCAAGAAATTGAATGGCTACCAGGAAAACGACAGTTTAGCTCACGTTACTGTCGAATCCTACACGAAAGAAGTCGAAATCACCATTCTCTTCCTCTAGGTTCAGTAGATAGCGGAGTACAGGATTATGGCGAGGTTTCGTACGGATTGTATTGAATAATAATGGATGGAGTTCAATTTTAATTCGTAACTCATTAGCTGAAGTTATAATTTTGTCGTTCGTTTGTCCTTTGATTTGATCACCGTGAATCGAAAAAGACAAATAACTTCTTAGCATCGGACAAATTTTAAACCATAAACCTGAAGTTTACCGGTTAGAGAGGTTTTTATTAGACTTCATGACCTGTTGTACTTTAGGCTTATGGCACAATTGTTATATGAATGGGACGAAGCATAGTATAAGTTTAAATTCCATGATATTAGTGATATACTTACCACAATATAACTAACAAAACTGAATAAATGAATAATACTGTAAGGTTTATGATCAGCAAATTACTTTGATAAAGCCAATGTAGAAATGTCAACTGAAAGTTGGTTTCAAAGTTGCAGTTCAATACTTGCTGTTGTATTGCAAAATCCCTCCATCTGCACCGCCTGCCATATCCTTATAAAGCAGCCAAAGCATGAAGTGTGTCTATTTGACTGCAGTATAGAAAACTGACTCCTATGAAACTCATATTTAAAGCCTAAGCACACAGTCTTAACCATTTTCCTGCCAGTCAGGTCTCTATTTGACAAGAAGCTTGTTGGGGATTAGCCAGAGTAAAATGATAGAGTATGTCCTCAGTTATGAAAGGGTCTTGTACCTTGCTTTATGACAGAATTGTAAGAAAGAACCAGCAGCAGTTCAATAATGTATTTTCAATTGGTAAAGTAAAAAGCTGCATAGTCTCCAAACTTGCAATAATTCAACTCTTTAGACATCTTTGCAGTGTACTGCCATCTACTGCAGACACTGGAAACAAGTGTTTCCATTAAACATGTACTGGTTATAATTTATCTTAAGGGGCAAGGACACATGAGAATTTGGTCAAGGCTAATTCCATAGGTTTAATTTAGTAGAGTAGGGCATCTGCCCCTACAGTAGATGGTTAATCACATGTCTGTTTTACAAATGCTACAAGCAATGGCAACATCCTTATGCCAACATGTTTATGGCAGTTAAGAGAAGTTGTATAAAACAAGTCAAATTCCTAACAGGAAATAAAACTTGTAAACTCATGGCTAAAGTGATGAATTAAAAGTCATAAAAGTACTAGTCTTAAACCAGAGTTTAGTTCTGGATTGTTAAATTTGATATCTAGTGCATTCATAAGTAGAAGTTTTAATAGAATTAAAAAGTAAAAAATTCCATAAATTTAGTTATTCAAGGCAAGATTATGTAGAGAAGAGAATGTTAGAAGAATAATAAAAATCATTAAGTCAATCAAATTGACTGTCAGTTCAAGTCAGCAAGGAATTGATTGTCTGTTTCCAGAAAATATTTTTGAATTGCAAGGTCAACCAGTAATTTGTTAGATGGTATTGCTGGAAGATAAAGTGAGAATTTTTCCCTTTTTTGTAATAAAATATCTTGACACTTTCATAATGATAGTGGTGATGGATTTGACAAGCTTGCTATCAGAAACTCCTGTCCAACCTTTTCAATGTTTTGTAAGTTTTCAAGTAATGATCACGCAGTGAACTAAACACACCCAGTATCAAGTCTGGGAGTTTACATATATCAATGACATAACATTGTAACATTATTTTAAGCATTTGTAGGCAGTGCATTCTGGATTCTGTCAGTTACAGTATCATGTCATTGCAGAATGCACTTTATTATGTCCCATTTCACCACAGTAACAACAACATACTGTAGCAACAAGATGAACTGTGATAAAGATGATCCTATTTCACAGTGGGTGGAAATGAGGGGCCAACAGGTGAATGGCCCCATATAATTTTATCAAGGGCCTAGTTAGTATATTTACTTTAACAATTATTTACCTAAGGCAACGTGAATAGTGTTTAATAGACACAGAGGCAAAGTAGAGGTGATTATTCAACGTTATGGCATAAATAGTAATGTTAGTTCACATATTTCTAATAGTTTGACGCACAGAAAGCATTTCTAAGCCCTGACCAACCTCTGATTGTACCCTCGGCCCTCGCCCACCGTGTGTTCGCGCGGTGCGAGGGCACTAAACTCGACGTGCATGGAGTCCATTTACGTGTGGTGACTAGGTTGTCTGAGGCTATATTTTGTTGAATGCAGCAATCTGTATTCTCAATTAGTGTTACAAAATGTTATTTTTTGGACTACTCTGATACTGGAGAATTTTCATTGTGGCATATCCTCTCCTTGTCGACGATAGAGGAATTGCATCGGGCTTCTATTGTTTGTTTGTGAATGCAGGTTTGTAAAACTGATACGAACCATGTATTAATTTCAGCTTTGTTGCCTATATTTTTAGGTTTTGGTTGCTGTGAGTGACAGTGAGA
The DNA here is from genome assembly GCA_030142905.1 of Heliopora coerulea. NCBI lineage: Eukaryota > Metazoa > Cnidaria > Anthozoa > Scleralcyonacea > Helioporidae > Heliopora > Heliopora coerulea. The sequence goes on along the minus strand of JASJOG010000061.1, from coordinate 997,840 downwards.
ACAAAACACGAAGTGTACGAGATAGGTAACAACAGCCTAAGCATCTCCAGTTCATCGTAGCCATCGATCATCGTCTAGTCCTCGGAAGCAAGCATCTCCTTCGAGTGTATTGGTCGTCTTGAACGCAGCTTCGCTTGCTAGTGTAAGTCTCGAAATTGCGATGTTTTAAAGATCTTTCAGAATTCTGTTCACATCCATCGTTTACATTCGCTATGTAGGAGTAACTAGACGAAATATTCTTCCACATATCAATATATTCTGATTTCATTTGTGGCAAAAATAGTTATGACCTTTGGAATCGTTGATCCGTTGCATATAAATGAAAAGAACCGACAATTCTACCCACAAAGGTCTACATCATTTCTATGAGCTTCAGTGAAATATTTAGCTAGAACGACATGACCAAATGTTTTCATGTTCTACTTGTTAGAAATTCAATTTAACATTGGTCATAACAGTAAAATCGTATTACCCTATTTGTTTGGCCTCCATTGGCCATTGTTCATTATAGTCACTTTTGAGTGCAGAGACAATTTTAAATTATGTAGTACTGTGCAGCATTTATCTTCGTTTTTATATTCAATTTTTACATGTCTAAAATTTGATATGGAAAATATATTATTTAATCTTATTTCTATGGCCTGTACTCTGATATACACGGGCTACACACTCTTTAGGAACTTGCAGGGCTATAGTGGAGAACATTTCATGTTCTGGAACTCTGTCCTAAACATGATGTGTAGGTGTGAAGATGTTATGTAGGAGCAGAACTGTACAGATTACAAATATGATTACTGATATGATTATGATTACTTTTAAACAAGCTGCCATAGCTATGCATCTCAAAGAACAAATCAAATTTCTTGTTTAGATCGCTCAAATGTGTTGTATGTTTACATGTGGTACTCAATGAAAATATCTGTGATCGAAGGCTATGCATTGAAGCTTATTAATTTTTAAGTCTTTTCAACTAGGATGATGCCTCCAGAAAGAAAGCTCTGTACACTGGATCAATGGTGTGGCTCAGTGAAAGCTCCTCCAGTTAAGAATTTATTACAATAATCAGCATTGCCTCAGAGTACAGACTCCATTTCAAGTCATAAGGCTGGCTTCGACAACACTTGGACAACTGGTCAATCTTGGCTGAAGTATCATGGTTTGAACAACACCATGCTGTGTTTGAAACACCAAATTAAGGGACAAAACTGTTTGCAAATTTTCTTACCCTCTCATTTTTTCAACCTAGCTAGAACACTGATACCAAAAGTGTTTTGTCCTTTCAAGACACTATTAATAGTACTTGGGAATGAATAAACACAGTAGTCAATTGCCAGTAAGAGTTTAAGAATATTTTAGTGTATTGTCATAGAAATTTTGTGTACCATGGTTAATTTGTTTTAGAGTTGTATTAGCTTACTGGCTGCAGGTTGATGTCATCATTGTGAGCTTCATGAGTTCAAACAGTAGAATTGTTGCATGCAAAAATATGCTTACTATATTACTCCATTTGTTGACTTTCAAAATAAAATCTTTATTTTTTGTTCAACTTACATTCAATGGCTATTTGCTCCAAACATGTGTGTTCTTGTTTTATTTTATCTTTGTTTTGAATTGGCTTAGTGTCACAAGCCAAAAAATGAGCTTTTTAGATCTTTCGTGGCTCAAAATATAACCAAATCAACTGTTAGCTTTGTTTCCTTAAAACATTAGAATCAGAAAACTAAATCAGCCTAGTGGATTCAAGAACACTTATTTGCATGAGCTGAACCTCTGATTCAGAGAGGCTAAAATAGCTTGGGAGGGCAAAGTCAGCATAAAATTTGAATTATTTGGCTCACTCATATATCACTGAGAAATGGAGTGAAATTAACCTCTAGGATGCTATAAATTTATTCCACCAAAGAAAGTAAAATCAGTCCTAAAGATTCTGAACCGCCTCTTCATTAGAGCTGAATTTGCCCATATTTAAAGAGGCCAAATGGGCTTAGGATAGTGAATTCTGCATTGAATTAGTCCATTTTTGGCTTGTTAAGGCTCAAATGGGTAACCAAATCGACCCTTTCGGTGCTATAATTTGGCACGGTGATCAAACTAAATGAGCCCTATTGATTCCAAAGTGCCACTTCATTGAAGCTGAAACTACCCTCGTACTACGCAGCTAAAATATCCCTACATTGTAATTTAAACCAACGCTTTATGGGGCCATTATTGCACCGAATAGGAGCCAAATGAACTACTAATCTCATGCTACTAATCTCCGGACGAAGGGCCTTCGCTCGAAACGTCGAGAAGCTTGTTTTCTATATCATAGATAGTATATAACCTCGAGAACGCCAAATGAACTCCTTAATTTTCCAAAACAGCCCTGCGATTTTCTGAAATTGCCCTGGTTAAAAATTGAAACCGTCCCTTCTTCCATAACAGCCCTTACCAGGGGCGGATCCAAGGTTAATTTTGACCGGTTTGTGACACTTCGGGGGGGATCTGGGAGCATACCCCCGGGAAAATTTTGATTTGGAGAATCTTTATTATACTCAAGAAATTACAGGAAATGCAATTTTGCTGCATATATACTAGAGTTTATAATTATGTGCAAAAATTTTGAATTAAGTATATGCTTCCTGGGCATTTGGGATTATAGTTCTGTACCAATAGAAGCAATGACAATGTGGAGGAGTTGAGATAACCATGGACTGTAGCCACAGTTAACCTGCTACTCAAGTGTTACATCTTAACTGTGCATTCTATCATGTTCCATTTTACATGTATATCAATCTACCTTAATTCATCCTGCCCCACCCCACCTCATCCTTATTACATTTTCAGCCAAGATTTTGCTTAGTACAAGTATAATACTGTAAGTTTTATTAAGAAGAAATATCAACAAGTTGACTACATAAAAATAAATGCTGGTTACTCTATGTGGAACATATCAAAACTTCTAAATGAAAAAAGAATTATTAATTATCTGAAGAAACAACATCAAGTAGATGCATTCTTCTTGGATGTGCTCTAGCAAAGTTATCAATGATGGCATCAACATCAAGATTTATATGCCTGTGAACATGCATTAGTGCCAAGCCAGTTAGTCTCTCATTTGTCATGGATGATCTTAACCATGTTTTTAGCCTTCTTAATGCAGAAATTGACCTTTCACATGAGTGAGTAGTGGCTGGAACAACTGCCAATATATTTAGTATTACATTTATATTTGGGTAGAAATCTTTATCAACAAGCAAAAGTATTTCTGATATCTTGTCTGGAATTGTACAGTCATCCAAACTTGATTCTCTTAACCATCTGGCTTCCCACATTTCAAGCTCTGCACCAAGTCCTTCAATATTTGGTAAGTCATTTTTATAAAAATCCACAAATCTTTGAAGTTCATTTTTTTCCAAGGATTTTTGGCTTTCACCAATGTCAACATCACACTTGGAACAATACAAAACCCATCATAAATCACCATAGAGTAATTGCCAAACTTGTCTTCCAATGATGTAATAAGATGGGCCAGAAAATTCTCAGTTACATTTATACAATAATAGACTTCAGGTGTTGATGCAGGAGAATTAGCTCTGTGGATCTGTTTGGTCACAATTCTGGGCATGGATGGGGTCTCACCAACACTTGCAGCCATTTCAACTGCCTGTTTGTAAAGTTTCTGATGCTCCACATTAATGTTAGAATGGAAGGTTGTACACTTTTCTTTAATTAAGTTTACTTCTGATTTTACGTAAAGAAGATCCATCTCAGCTCGTTGTAGTAAAGCTGTAGCTTGTTTTGTGAAGCCAATTAGCTTACTTACAACTTTCAAAGCAATACCAAACTCAAATCCAGCTAATTTCTTATTCAGTCCTGCAACCAATGAGACAGTATTATGGTTCCAAACCCCATTATCTTCCCCTCTCTTGTTAAATCTAATATCTTCTATTGTTTTCATTACTGGCACATACAATTCAATTGTTCTCTCTAAACCATCTATTCTTTCTATCTACTTAGTCCGACATACATCCTTTAAAATAAAGTGATTTGAACCAGGCAAATACTTTTTGACATTTTCAATAAGGTAGTCTTGCTGTTTAGGGGATAAATTAAAGAAATCAGCAATAGCTTTGCAATTATCCATCATTTCCCTTACAATATAAACAGAGCATGAAGAAGCAATGCACAGATTCAACTGATGACTTGAACAGTGTATATAGACAGCCTTACTTAATTCAGACCTAATTAAAGCTGCTGTACCTTTGTTAATGCCTGCCATTGCACCAGCTCCATCATAGCCCTGTCCTCTACACAAACCAAAATCTAAACCAAATCTTTTAATTGCTTTCAGAATTTCATCTTTGATAGCACTTCCAGTGCAAGCACAAGACAAGTGAAAGAAACCTATAAATGCTTCCCTTATAACCCTATCAGCATCAACATATCTTAAGACAATTGATAGCTGTTCTTTGTTTCAGATATCTGCTGCCTCATCAGCCAATATACTATAAAACCCAGAGCCAGTATTAATATCATTAATGATATTTTCTCGAATAAACTTTGCACAGGCTTCAATCAGTTGATTCTGTGTTGTTTTAGAAAGATAAGTTTCATTTTTCTTCATGTTTTCTAAATGTTCTTTCAATTTCACATCACCAGCATCAACTCTAAAATCTACCAAGGCTCTGAAATTCCTCTGTTGCTTACCATCATGTTTGGAATCATCGCGGTGACCTCTTAAACCTTGGTTTGTTTGCCCACAATATATAACACACTTTAGAATTGGTGCAAGTTTTTCACGATTCTCTTGCATTTGCCTTGCTCTTTGCACTAACAACTGCTGATCAATATCTAAGCTCCTTTGCCTTTGCAAGGGGACCTTGAAGATTTGCAAATCTTGAACACTGTGTTTATGCATTCTTGAATGTATCTGATGAGCAGCAAACTTACTGACTGCACTTGTCCAAAGAATTAAAGGACTTTTAAAGAGCTTGTCGAGCTTTTCAGAGTTATTTCCAAAAAGAATGCAAGGCAAACAGAAAGCCCCATCGTACATCCGGCTGTAACGCAGCCATGGATATATTCTAAGCCATTCATGCCTGAAAGACCTCTGACTCATTTTCTTACCTTCTGCAGTTTTGGGAAAGCTATAAGGATCCGGGTTCCAACATTTAAGAATTAAGTCATACTTTTGATCGTTAGTCAGACGTCGAGCATTTGGAAAGGCGTATAAACCAACATCAAAAGGGCTACATTCGGTAGCCGGAATACCTCGTCTGCTGGCTCCATGAGTAGCTACTGACGTCGTATTAGACCTTTCACGACCGCTTCCGTTTGAAGATGTTGGCAGTTCTTCACCTCCAGATTCACGAGGGCCAGGATTCTTCTCGACGTCACCAGAGATGTCAACATTTAAAGCCGACGGACAGTAACTAGATGTCGTATTGGAATAATATAAACATCTTCTGCTAATTAACATAATTCTTACGGAAAACTGAAGAAGAGTACTGATCTGAAACGGAAACAACGGCCACTGTTCTGCAACGCTTAGCAACAGGAATGAATTCTTCACCAAACTTCCGAAGGAGTGCTCTGTCAAATGGTTTACGACCGGTTTGCAGGAATTTTCAGCCAATGGCATTGCATCTTTACCGGTTTGTAAGCTCACACGGTGAACACTGACCGGTTCGTTACCTCTCGCAGGCCTCTGTTACAAGGTTTGCGAGATTGCGTGTGGTTTGCGTGCGAATATCCTTCAACGCGGCCGTGTGCCTTTCATTTCTAGCAAGGGAATGGGCCGACCAGGAAAAATTTTGAAATTTTGTCCGATAAAATTGACATTTTCATCCAGAAAAAAATTGTGATTATTAAATGTAAATAAAGTTTTATATGAAGACATAATTTTGTATGATTTAACTATTATATTTGGAAAAAAACCACAGGTTCGTACAAACCGGATAAACCTGTCTGAATCCGCCTCTGCTTACTTAAAGCTGAAACAGCCCATACGCCGGAAGGACCAAATCACCCTCAGTGGCGACCATGTCAGGTGCCGTTTTAACCCCCAAAAAATTCCATTTTAGGCTAACCGTTTTGGCCCATTTTTTGGGTCGTTTTAGGCCTTTTTCATTTATAGTGCAGTGTGATCGTGACATGAGACTACTTGTAGTGCCCTAAATAGCCACCTCAGTATATTGTTTGGAAATTCAAATTAGGAACAGAATGAAAAAGCAAATTTCATTGGCTGAACGCAATTACAGGTGCTTACTTTTGCTCTGAATGAGACTTCTAATTGGCTTTGCCTAAACAGGGGACTCTCCTACCCAATCTGGGCACCCCTCAAATAGACACTGGATTGGTTAAACCTTAATCGGGAGTGCCTGTGCCAAAACCGTGCACCCCTTGAAATAGCGCGAGGGAGGTGAATGGGTGTACCGAGTAAGCCAGTGTGTATTATTTCTAGGCATGCCATTTAAGTGTTTTTGAGGTCTGAACGAAATCAAACTCTTAAAATCTGTTTTCGACTGCGACTAAGTGGATCGATGTATAATCAGCTCAGTAAGTCCGTCATACTGATTTTTTATACACAACCATTGCTGTATATTAACTTGGAGAAAAACAGAGGAGTTTAAGTGCTGCGAGTGTGCTGTATGGTGCCATTGCACGGCATTTAAATGATAATATTGCACAATATTCTTTACCATATTGTACTCCACAACATTTGACGAAGTGCTTGAGCGCCCTGAACTCTCGGGATCCACTCCAAGTGTTTGGTTATTTGAGAATTGTTTGGTGCCTTCCTTTTTTGATAACACAAACAGCAAAAACATGTGCTTAATATATGAAATTTACAACGATGTAATTGTGCTAGCTTGGTAGTTATAATGTTCTTAATATTCACACTCTCAAGCTATTCTCTCAGAAATATTTTCTGAGTCCCTGACTGGAATCAAACCCGTAACCTTTTGATCGCCGATGAGATGCTCTTTCCATTGAGCTACACAGACTCAGATTGTGAGCGAAGGTTACATTTATGAACTGGCTCGTATTAAGAGCATTATAACTACCAAGCTACCACAATTACATCATTGATTAGCACTAAAATAATAGATGACATATCGAGACTTGCAGACTGGCAGTATATATGTCTGCCATCTATACGAACAAGTTCATATGTGTAATCTTCGCTCACCATCTGAGTCTGTGTAGCTCAATGGTTCGAGCATCTCACCTACGATCAGAAAGTTACGTGTTCAATTCCCGTAAGAACAGCTTGAGGCGTATTAAGAACATGAAAGTTTCATTTCACGTATGAAATCTGAACATTTTCAAATGTGAAATGCCTAATTCATACGTTAAAGGAATTGGTTAAAAATTTCACATGTGAAATTATAGTATATGAAATATGTATCTCATATGTAAAATGGAACATTCACTGATAAAAATGAATTTAGCATACATGTATGAAACTTTCATTTCACATATGGAATTAAAACAATTCACATATGAAATACTATTTTCATATGTGAACTTTTTGTAAGGGAACACTCCAGATCACAAGGAAGCAGAATAAATTAGAATATCTATACAAAGTTCAAGATATCCTATTGTATGGTACAAACTGTAAACGTGACCTTGGTGTTTGGACAACGGGTAACTTAACTTGGTCGAGTTGCATGGATGAGTGTCAACGAGTTGCGGGACAAAGATTCATTGAAACTGCCAATATTTCATCTAAATGGAAACGAGTTTACCAGTTTATCCAATCGCAAGAACGATTTACCAACCGACACGAGAATGATACCGTTTCCGAGGAAGGAGAAGACCTCATTAGTTTATTTGACTTGGACGACACACCACTGAATACAAAACAAAAGGAAAGAACATTTGCTTTGCTAAAGAAAATGTCACACGTGTTCGCAACAGACTAAAACGACCTTGCCTGTGATGAAGCAGTTGAAAACGAGATACACTTGGCCGATGATATCCCATCAAGGGAACCCTACAGAAGAGTACCACCTGGGCAGTTGGACGAGTTTAAAGAAGCAGTGGAGAAGATGCTATCGTCCGGAGTGATCAGCGAATCAGAGTCCGTATGCGTCACCAGTGATATTAGTATGTAATAAGACGGTAACCTGAGAGTTTGTGTCGAATTCCGAAAGATAAATGCCAAACCATCAGGGATGCCTACCCTCTTCCACGAATCTCAGACACACTCGAAGCTCTCCAAGGCGCACGTTGGTTCTACTCTCCAGATCTCCAGAGTGATTATCTCCAAGGTGGTATGGCGGAGAAATATAAACTTAAAACAGCGATGACAACCCCTTTCGGGTTGTTAGAGTTCAACCGCATGGCTTTCGGTCTGACCAATGCTCCTGCGACCTTCCAACGGTTAATGGAGAGATGCTTGACTGGTCTTAACTTGAAAATTTGTCTCGCCTATCTGGATGACGTTACAGTTTTCGCCAGGACGTTTGACGAAGTGTTGGAAAGACTTGAAGCTGTCCTCAAGCGCCTTGAAGAACACCGCTTAAAGTTGAAGCCCTCTAAGGGCCAGTTATTGCAGACGAAGCTAACTTACCTGGGGCACGTTGTATCTGAGGATGGGGTCGAACCAGACCCTGAGAAGATTTCGGCATTACCGAAACGGCTAGAAAATCCACCAAAGACTCGGAAGGAGCTGCAAACTTTCCTGGGTTTCGGCGGCTACTATCGGCACTTTGTTGAGGGTTCGCCACGATTGCTGTGCCCTTAAGCCAGATGATTAGGCAACCCAAGGCTAACGAAACCCTTGGTAAAACCAATCCTCCACCATTTCGGTGGACTTAAGCTTGCCAAGGTGGGTTTAAATTACTCATTACGAAACTATCAACACCCCCTGTCTTGGCTTTTACTGATTTCAATCTGATATTCATTCTTCACACCGACGCTTCAGGCGTAGGCCTTGGGGCCGTCCTTTATCAAATCCAGAATGGAAAACAATGCGTCCTGGCATATGGGAGCCGTACCCTTAACCACTCCGAACGGCGATACTGCGCCTATCGTCGAGAGTTTCTTGCCTGAAGTGGGCTGTCACCAAGAAGTTCCGATCGTACTTGTATGGATGGAAGTTCCACGTCATCACAGATAGTAACCCGTTGACTTATCTCTTAACATCAGCAAAGCTCAGTGTAAACGGCCACCCTTGGCTATCCAATTTGTCGACCTACGATTTCACAATCACGTACCGGGTGGGAAAGTTTTGTGGAGATGCAGATGGTCTGTCCAGGATGCCCCAGGAACCAGAAACGGATCAACTACAAAACGACCGGACATCTGATTCAGATTACCTCAAACGCTTCGTGGAGAAATTATACCCATCAGAAACAGACGTGGTCCGTGTCTGTACCATGAACGAAGTCCAGGCCATCTGCAGCTATCACATAGCCCACAAGCCTGATGTTAAAGGGGAGAATACTTGCCCAGTCGTGGAGATACTAGGCCTTCAAGCAATCGCTCTCGAAGCAATGTCCGGCGAATCAAATGTATCCCATCCAGAAACAGGATTAGGCATGGTGTGAGCAGTTAAATGGCGCGAGCTCCAAACTAAAGATCCAGCAATTGGTCGAGTGATCGAGATCTTTGAAGGTCGAGATAACGCCATGACTGACAAGGATCGCGTAGTTAACTGTCTGTGAAAAGAGAAACATAGATTCTTGTTCCGTAACGAAATCCTTTTTCGACAAAGAGTTTTTGATGACACAGAGGTGTTCCAAATAGTATTGTCAAGTGATTTGCGACTCCGTGTCCTTCGTGGTCTTCACGACAACATCGAACACTTGGGCAGAAATAAAACCATCGATCTGATCCGTCAAAGCTTCTACTGTCTCGGTATGACAGCCGATATTGAAGGTTACATCCGTGACTGTCATCGATGTATTATGCGCAAAGCTGCTGACCCTCCACATATTTCACACGTCCCGATCTTAGCAACTGAAACCCTGGGGCTCTTTGCTATCGACTTTCTCGCCTTAGAGAAAGGGAAAGGGGGAGGGAATGAAAATGATTTGGTCGTAACTGACAGTTTCACGAAATATTCCTGGGCGTTCCCGACCCGAAACCAAAAGGCATCGACTGTTTCCAAAGTGCTGTGGGAAAAGATACTTGTCCATTATTTTGTCCACAAAGGCTACATTCCGATCAGGGGAGAGATTTCGATTCTATACTGATTAAAGACCGCTCCCGAGTCGTTGGTATCTAGAAGACTAGAACTTCCCTTTACCATCTTCAGGGAAACGGCCAAACCGAGTGATTTAACAAGACCCTTCTTGGTATGCTTGGCACACTAGATGGAGACAAGAAGACAAACTGGTCACATTATGTGGCTCCCGTAGTGTACACCTATAACAGTACGAAGCACGGCTCCACTTGATATTCACCATACTACTTCATGTTTGGCCGCCATTCACAATTGCCCATTGATGTTGTTCTGGGATTAGATAAACTGGGGAAGGAGATTAAACCATATGCTGCTTATGCAGATGACCTTCAAGCCCAAATGGCCCACGCCTACGATTTGGCATCTAAAGCGATCAGTAAACAAGCCAAGAACAATAAGAGAAGTTATGATAAGTACACCAGAGAAAACATCCTCGTGCCCGGCGACCGAGTGTTGGTTCGGAACCTCAGTGCAAGAGGGAAGCATAAGCTGCAATATCGGTGGGAAGCCACACCATATACTATAATCCGGAAGGTACGGGATCTGCCAGTGTATGCTGTTAAGCCAGATGGTGGTGGAAAGGAGAGGCTACTACACCGAAATCTTTTACAACCAAGTAGACTTCCAAAATACACATCGCGCAGGAGTGGAGACGAACCCCAAAAGTAGGGCGCACACCCACCTTGGAAAGAAATGAAAGTGATGGAAGCCACCAAGGTGAGGACGAAGTCGTCGAAGATTTGTTAACCCCCAGTAGACCTTCCGAATGTCAAGCACCACTTAACCCAGAAGCACCAGAATTTACCGTACCGGAGGCCACACCTTCGACAGAAGATGAAACAACGGATGAAGCACCGATGTTGGAAATGGACAGCATACACACAACCGAATCACCTATTCAGGCAGAACGTACAAGAAGTCAAAGGGCTGAGTAAAACCTTAGAGAACAGTCATCTGTTACGCGATCAGGAAGAATATCGAAGCCTCCAGAACGTTTTGGAGTTAATGTGACTTGAACCCACAAGGCTGCAGTCCTTCTTTTACTGTAAAATCAGGATACAAAAATCGTCATCCAGAACGTGTTACAGGTATGGCTTGCTACTCCATTTCAAGTGCAATGTAATTGATGGGACATCATACGATAGTTGCCAATTTTCTAATTTTTTTATTGAATTAAACGTTACAGTTTTCTACAAATGTAAGCTAAACTTCGGGGACGACGTTTTGCGTGGGGGAGGGTGGAATATGTAGTATGTATAACAGGACGTCTGGGAATAATCTGTCTGCTGCGTGGTTGCTTGCTGTCAACGCATGTAATGTAATACATGTTGATTAACAAGATTAAGAGAGATAGAAAGAACTTTTAACAATCAAGAGAAGCGCTTAACCCTGAGTCTTCGCGAATCTTTTTCAGCACCAATAAAGAGATATTCCTAACAAACCCTTACGTGTAAACTTTCGTGTAGCTGCTTAGCATTGCGCGTGGCAAACTGCTACATAAGTAGGGTCGATTATCTATTTGCATTTTATTTGGAGTGCCACATGTCGATTGTCAGCCAAGGTGTTTTTGTCTTTTAATAGAGTTTGCCTTTGGTTTTTCGGTTCAATTGAGAGATATAAAATGGCCATTATTTGGTAAACAAATCTCATCGTAATCCTGAAAGTAACTCTGAATCAGCCCAACAATTAATTACCGACCACCATAATCTTTCTCAAAACTACTTTATGACATGTTTGTAGAACTTGATCGTCCAGGTTAGTGTAGTGTTGAGAAAAACTGTTGGTGGAAGTGACTGACGTTTCGACAGCCTTAGCAGCAGTCATCTTCAGAGTCAAAAGGAGAGTAAATGTCAGATTCGCCTGTATTCGTATCTGGTTTGTGCGTCATAAGTGGGCGGTCGTATGAGTCATGGAGGTGTGATGGTTTGTGAAGCAGTGGGTGCGGTTGTTGAAGTGTTAAGTCTATTGGTGGTTTGCACGTTTGAATTTGTGAATTAGTCGTTTGTAAGGTCCCGGTAATTGTTGTGATCAATTTAGTGGTTTTTGTTCTAAGTTCGTATACCAGCTTTCCAGTGTGAGTTGCTGTTTATAGTTGGTGCTGTAAGTAATGTATTTTGCCGATTCCCAGTCAATGGTGTGTTTGGTTTGTCGGTGGTGTTCGGCAATGTGGTTGGTTTTGTCTCCGTTTTTTGTCGCTCGTTTGTGTTCTGTGAGTCGTATGTTTAAGTTTCTGCTGGTCTCAAATATATAAGTGGCTTGGCAGTCGGAGCAATTAATTTTTTAAGCTGCACTTTGTCTTTCGTGTGGTTGTTCTCTGTCCTTAACGTTAGTCAGTACATGTCGTAAAGTTGTGATCAGTTTGCGCGCTATTCGTATGTTGTATGGTCGTAACGACAAACGCACTATATCTAAATAGGATCCCGCGAATTAAGATTCGGCGATGTAAACAAAACTATCTGACGAGTTTACAGCGGCAAATATGCAAAGCAAAGTCAATCTGATATCTTAGGATAGTGAGATACTCACCTTAGTCGGCCGACCTATTTGACGTACCCTAAATCCGCCACTGCCAGTCCCCTACCATTGATCACTATGAACAACAGTGTCCTAATATTTAACCACTAAAAGTTGATTCATTTCAGCGATGACTTTTATTTTTCCGAAGTACTGATTATTGCTTTTTGTTTTTATCAGATATTAGATAAAATTCGGTGCCAACAGATAGTTCGATGAAATACGTAATCTCCAGTTCGCCTTCGGCATACACAACGAAATATGATATGAGAAGGAGAAACAAGAATAGGACTCAAGGTATATAGCCGCTGGTTACCAGGGTCTTACTTCAGCCAAACATTCGTTGCTTTCAAAAAGAGCTTGAAAGTTAAGGAAGAAACGTCGGATTGTTTCAGAAATGCGTGTGAGACATGTTCGGATGCTGGGTTGAAGAAAACCTTTCAAAATTTGCCGTTGTTATTGCTCTTCTTTGACTGCTTCTTTGATCTTAGAGTTGGGGAGGTGGGGAAGGATTTTCATATTGTTCATAATTGCTCAGAATAACTCCTGCGAACAGAAGTCTAGCTATACTTTAAATAACGGCATCCAAAAAGAAAACACCACTTAATGTCAAGGATTTACTGATCCTTGTCTTTGTTGCTATAGCAACTAACACGGACGCACACATCACCTCCTGTGTTCATCCGTTTCGATATAAATTTTGAAAAAGAAGTATTTGAGCCCCTCAAGAAGTTGAAGAACGTTGAGGAAAGCAACAGGTCATTTACTTACCTGGAACTGTGTCTTTTGCAGATAAACTTCAGATCTGATCGTTCTTACTTTGCTCCTTTAAACAAGGTTCACCGAAGGTGACACTTTTCCCGCTTGCCATCCAGATTGAGGTATCTGTTTTTTCTCAAAACCAGAGTACTTATAACAGTGGCATAATTGAAACTATTTTGATGGGAGCCTCAGTAAACTTTGGCGAAGCAGCATTAGGTAAAGAATGGGGGAAGGTGTTTCAAACCATTAACTATCTTGAAGGCTTGTATTTGAGGAAATGTCCAATTTTATAGAGGTTGATGATTTCATTACTCAGCAAATTGGAGTAGTGCCTGAGAGTAGTCGAGTGATATTTTTAGAGGAACCGCGGCACCCCGCAAGTTACGCCACCGGTATCTACTACATATTTGTATCCCTTGTATGAGACAACAATATTTCGTACTTTAGAAGCCATGAGGAGCAGGAAGTATCAATATCTACCTCAGCTGAGAAACATGAGAGTACAGAGTTAGCCACCATGCTTGCCCAGCGACTAACGTTTCTCATATGGAGGCTGAAGCATACTGTTTTCATTATACCTTTTGCTGTTCATTATCAGAAAATATACTATCATTAACGCCTATCTCAAATTCATAGTAATGCAAAAATTCATTCATTTTATACAATCGACGTTTATTAGCCTAGGTACGCAACTATTTGCATTGAAGGGAATTTCATAGCGCCAGCAGACGATCATTAACACCATTCTACTATATATTAGGGATAGTAAAATGTCAATTAGGCAAGATATTTCTCTTGCATAATTGAAATTTTTTTAACCGTAATGTATAGTAAAATGGTGTTGATGGTCTTCTGTTAGCGCTATGGAATCCCCTTTAATGGAAATGCTTGCGTAATTACGTTAATGAATGCCGATTGAATAAAATGAATGTATTTTTGCGTTAATGAACCTGTAGTTGGCATTAATGATAGTATATTTTCTGGTAACGAACAGCAAAAGGTGTAGTTGGAAATGTAGCCATTTGGCCCTCTCTTTATCTCTATCTAAAGGGTTGTCTTTGTATGGCTAAATTTGACGTTTAACCTCCTTTAGGTTGGTTGTCACTGATTTGATTTTCATCTATGATTATGTTTAATTTCTTATGATTGCTTCATCATATCAAAATATACTGCACTCAACTCTAATCAACTGTAGCCAGTTGCCCTCTCACGTGTCCATCTGTTGCCTAGTTACCAGGGCGAAAAAATTGCACTCTACCTTACGACCCCAGAAACTCGTTTCTAGAGTATTTCATGAGGTTTAGAAAATCTCTGGCCAAAATATCTGCATATTATCAAAATTCGAATGGAATATTTTTTATTTTCATAAACAATTTTGGTAAAATTGGATTTCAGGTTCGGACCTCTATTTCTGATTGCATTTTTGTCGATCTCCAAGGCTGCCAGATTTTCGAATTCTTTTGTGGATTTTCCCAGATTTTTGGCTGAATGTGCGAATTTCTTTTTAGTAATACGTCCCTCGATTTCCGTTCTGACTTTATATCCAAGCTAGTGGAAAATTGCTTCAAAAACCGCTTCCTGTTTTTTTTCACGGAAAATATCTCAGAGTTCCCTTTGTATAACTATCAGGTTTCTAGAAGAAACACTCGACCAAAACTTCTTTCAGGTAGTCTTAGAGCACCGTCCCTTATATAATCTTAGAGCACGTAGTTAAAAATATTATGAAAGAATCTGCATAAATCAGTTTAGAGAAAGACTTTGATTTTGTCAGTCACGAGCACTTAGGTTATGCATTAGATCAAGCACAATGTAATGTGCCAGGGCGCTACTAGGAATTTCGGAGAGTAGGCGTTGGATGAAAGTATCAGGGCACCGTCGAGGTGATTATCATCATTTCAAGTGATGTAGATCTATGTGGCCTTGGGAAATGAGGGCAAAAAGCTGTCATTGAAAAGGCACATATAAGATTGTCCCCAAAAAGGGCAAGGGTCGCCGACCCCAACCCTTCCTTTAGTTGCGCCCCTGCAACGAGGTGAGAATTTGAATTTAACTGTACGAACCCAAAAAACTAAATCTGGGAATGAATTTTCTTCTTGTTGAAACCAGTGATCTCGATTTCCATATCTGGAATGGTAACTGGTCAATGAAATGTGAAACCAAGATGGCCACCTACGGAGGGCATGTTTGTGCGTCAATTTCAGTCACCTATGCAGGCTTGTAGGTCAGTTTTAGTTTCCTACGAGAATTTTTACATTTTCGGAAGAGTTCTCTTCGAAAATACACTCAAAACATATCTTCAAAAAAATAGAAATGAGTTTAAGAATCTTAAATATATTTCGACAAATTCAAACTAAGTTAAGGGTTATATTTCTTCACAAATATAAATTACCAAACTGACGAGAAACCTAATAAAACTGTCTCGAAAAATTACTTGAGGAAATAAATAAATGCACGTCCTTTTTTCATCGTCACTTTACCATCTGTAAACAATTTAGGACAGTTGTTAAGCCACACGGCAATAATGAATCCTTTCAAGCACTCAAATATGTAAAACTGGTCCGGTAGTATTTCGTCTGAACACTTTGTCCACGGTTGTGAAGGTTTTAGAAGCCGAATCAAAAAAAATCTGAAGATCAAAGTCGTGTAAAGGAGTGGAACTGACATACAGGACCACGATAAGGATTGAAACTGAAGTACAAAATTTCACTCCATGGGCAGCCATCTTGGCTTCACTTTTTGCGCGAGCAAATAACTGGGAGTTAGAATTCCAGATATGGAATTCAACCTCACTGGTTCGAACATGGATTTTGGCATCATTCAGGTTTCCACCCTTAGGCCATTGTGTTTTGTACGTACATTAGTGATCTAGGGAATTGTCATATAAACTGTCCAACAAGTATGTATGCAGATTTTTCTGTTACATCTTTGCATCTGTTACATATTTATATAGGTAACGAGAAATACGTGTACGAAACAAACCCTCGCCCACCCTTGAAATAAGATTGACAACTTTCCAAAGCTGTCTAAAACTCTAAAATTTAACCTTTGACAAGTAAATCGTTTGTCTTATAAATGGGAGAGTGGATGCAATAAAAAAAACCAAAAAAATATTAAAAGCCCTGAACAATGCAACCACAAAATAACAACAGGGAGAATTGTAAATTTTTTATGTATAAATTGCTAATCATCATATTTACATTTAAAATTTTCGGTTCTGTTTTAAAACGTTTGGTGAGAATGAACTTTAACAGGTTAGAAATGCTGGAGTTACCACTAGTAACATAACGACATTAGGACATGAACACTACAACACAAACAGATCAGGTTTTGCCTCATAACGTTAATTCCATATTGTCATTCTACTTTACTTTCGTTATGTTATCCAGTTTACACTACCGACATATTGATAGAAACTAAGTGCCCCGTTATCTCGTTATTTTGTTTAGTGTAAACCAGGCTTAACAGATTTCTTCTGACAAATTAAACAGTGAATGGTTGGACCAAGACCCTATATCAGGTGCTTCCTTTTAATATTTTGTGTAGTTTTCCATTTACATATTTTACTTAATTCGGCTTAAAGTAAGATTTTTTATTTCATAGCCAGACGGTCCCACTTAAAAACAGACCATTACAGGTCGGACAGCAATACTACTAACTGATCATAAATGAAAACTTATTTGATATTTTGTCATTAAAAAGTTGAAGAATTCTACGTTATATCAAACTTGGTTACAAGTCTACTATTCATCCAGAGATTTAAGGTAAAACGAATTACGAAATCGACAAAGAAAGCATGAATGAGTTCTGCAATTTTAATGCAGGCCAGAAACTGGCGAGTGCAAAACAAAAAACAAAATAAGACAATCAAACCTGGTAAAACTTTCGTGCAAAAAAAAAAAAAAATGAGCAGGGAGAAGTAAAAAATTTAACTTTCCGGCGATTAAGCCTTCTGCCTATGCTTATTTTCGAAGAAGTGAAAAAGAAAATAGCGATGCGTATAAACCCGAAACTCTAACGGCCCTTCAACAAAGTATTCGCAGGCACCTCAAAAGGGTTCAAAGGCAAATTTGCTGGATTAAGATGAGTTTAAACTTTCTAGATAAGTTTTCAAATACAGAAGAAAGCAGATGCTGGTCGAATATTGGAAAGATAATATTTGATACAAGAAGTGTCCCTTAAGGAAGAATGATGTCGGGAAGCTATTTTTGAAAATTGCTCAAAACAATGACCAACGAAGAAGATTAACAAACCATTCTGATTGCAAAACCTGTATTTCAAGACTTCTACATTTAGACATACCTGCGGTTTACGTAGCACAGCTAAGTGCATGGTTACCAAGGTCATGGTTACCATGGTCAGCTAAGAATTTCGTAAACAATAAGTTGCTCAGCAAAATGTTCAGTCAACCAGCGCCAGCTAGGTTTCCCTTGAGCCTGTAGCTTTTGTCGAAATTCATTAGGAAAAACCAACTCAAAACCTAGCCAAAAAAAGTGGTAAGTTGGGCAAATTCTCTGGTAAATACTGCTATTTCAATGTTCAGTGGCGTAGCCAGAAAGTAAATATTATGCGGACACAATATGGGCACAGATGTCAACATTTCTTGCTGGTTTATTAGTTCTTACTCCGCTAGCTAAAGGGATGCGGCACTCCCTTCATGATATTTTGTAGTACTTGAGCCCAATACTTCTTCCGTACTAACTGCTAGCTGCTAGTATTGTGTTTCCTCTGGCTTCTCAACATCATCCCTAGACTCGCTTGACTTGGGCTCGGTGTTACTACTTTTTGTCGTTTTCTTATTATTCGAATTCATTTCACAAGAATTGAACAACGACAGTTCCTTTGCCGTCATATTTACATGTAAACATTTTTACTCATCAGTGCCCACTGACACATGCATTAGCGGTGACAGTCAAAAACATTGTTTTTTTATTTCATCTTGTAAGGATGTATTTGTACAATATATTTAACATTTATGGGGAAATTAAACTAATACTTGGACTTTAGGTAAACAGAATAATTATATTTAATCTTTGTGGTGACTATACACTATACTTTGCCAACTGTTAGCTAGATTTGTCGGCAATATTTCACCCGAGCACAACCAGGTTTCTCCGTGGCACAGGCCCGGGTAAGCCCTGGAGTAGCTGCGCCACTGTCAATGTCCACGTCCTGAATGGTTAAGACAGCCTCAAAAACTAAAATCAATTGCATGTTCCGATTCTTTTTAATGATGGCCATCTCATGAGCTGGTGTTCAATCATTTAATGGCTTGAGTGTTCAAATGATGTAAACAATTTTGTTGTGGTCCATAAAAGCGAAAAAAAAACGAGAGCAATATTCTTAAATTTGGCCTCTCGTTTTGTCAACAGTCATTCTTGAGAGTGCGCAACCCGTATATACCAACAAATAAATAAAAAATTAAATAAATAAATAAATAAATAAATAAATAAACAAATAAACATAGAATATTTTACCCCAATAACCACGCGTGTAAAAGGACTCCACACACGTCGAGATTAGTACCATCACTCACTCGGACCTTCGGCCCTCGTACCCCGCACCTCGTGCGGCGGGCGAGGGGATAACATGGTTTCGAGTGCTTTTAGGTAAAAATCCGCACCAGTGAGGTTTTGAAACTATCAAAACATCAGGAGTCCAAATGTTAACGAGTGTTATTCGAAGTTTTTAAAGAACTTAGAAGAGCTGTTTTCCTAAATTCTTAGAGAAAACATGCTATTAGCAATTAATAACAAACATCAAAATAAAATAGTCTAGTACACTGAATTACTTTGAAAATACAGTGCTAGTAAAACACTGAAAGAATTAATAGATTAATACAAAATCAAGATAAAAAAAGCTATGCTTTTTGGCACAAGGCTATATGATATATATCATATCTTAGATGTATAACATATATATCACGTATCTCAAATTAGATATATGTGATATATATGATATATATGGCATATATGATATATATTGTACATATGATATATATATATTATATATATGATATATGTGATATATGTTATATATGATACTTATCACAAATATTATTTATACAATACATATCATATGAATCATATAAAAATAGAGACATTAATATCATATGAGTAATTAAACGCTACCTAACAAAGTTATTAATACACTACTACGGTAGTGAAGATTTCATCATGCAGGTGGTTGATTGATCACTAGTTCAAAACATTTGATAACTTTGTTTTTTTCCTCGAAAAGGTTTTTGACTAAGATTTTTGCAGTTTGATTTTTGTGTTTGTTTGGTAAAAGCAGTCGCACTTCGGACTCGGTAAGTGACGTTCACTGAGAAGGCGCACTCCAGTATGAGAACTGTTGTTCTGTCGTTGTTCTATAACCGTTGTTTTATAAGGATGGGCTGTCTGATCTACTGGGCTATCTATGGTCACACCATTGATCCAATAGATGACGTCCTCACCGGGACACATACCCCAGGTTAAAACCCACTGTTCTGTACAATGCTGAGCAGGCTATGGTCACACCGCTAACTAGGTAGGTGACGCCCACCAGGGTGGGTACATCTCCTGGTGCAGGACCGATATTTTATACAAGGCTGGGCTTCTTGATCCAAACTGTAAACAAGAAGTACAGAATTTTGAAAGTCTAGAATATTACAGAGATAGCAATCGAAACTGTTGCAATGAATGAGTGTACTTTTTTCTCAAATCGTCCCCTTGTCTTGTGCAAGTGTATAAAATAAATGATATAAATGATAATAAATTAACGAATATTTGATTTCTCTTTTCTTATCTTAGGTTGTTTTACAAACGAAACTGCAGCCAAATTAATGATCTTTTGTTCACTTCGGTTTCTCTAGCTCAAACGTCATCGTTCAAGGACCTCCAATCAGTTTAACATAAGCAAAGATCAAAATACATGATGTAAGTTTACCTAGCAGGATTGTTACGAGGAGAATTTTACTGATGTTCTATTCTGCATATTTTGCTATTAATAACGCATGCATTGTATATTACTATTCATAATATTGCATTGCTTACCTCGCTGGATGGAAATACCCCGAACAACTCTTTGAACTCCCTGGAAATTGTAGACAGAGAAGTAAGTGAACCTGCAACAATTTATTACCAAGCATTTGGCCAAATGTACTACCCATGCCTTCTTCCGGAATCGTTTTCTAGTATTATTACAAATTGCAACACATAAATGTATGATGGATAAATGCGTCAGCAACTATAATCGACTTTACAATCATGTGCGCTTTTTAATCGAATTTTATGAAGTTGGTAAACATTTATCGAATGTGAATATATTAATAATCAATTATTTAATATCTTTAGTATAGTTGCAGAAACTAGAAGTAATTCTTGCTTCACATCTTGGATGAAAGTGTCAAATTTAGAGAGGCCGTATATCTTACAACGAATTCACTTATACCTGAAAGAATATGAAGTAGGATACGTCTTTCCTTCATGAGCCGTTTTTATTGAAGATGATTCGCTTAATCATGAGTTAGTAAAAGTTTTGATGTAAAGTCTCAGGTTACTTCCGAAGAACTACTGGGAATTACTTTAATAGACTTACTCTCAATTCAGGTAGGTTTTATCTCATGACGTCAGCCGCAATTGCCTTCGAAAAACGAGTTCCTGGGCCCCAGATATTTAAGCTTCTGTTTAACGTCCCAACGATCGTGTTATGGCTCCCTACGACCCAGCTGTTCCAACTCAGTAAGAAGCCGACGCAAATCCTTTCAAATTTCTAACCCAGACACAAAAAAGCCGAAAAAAATCCTGTTACTTATGGTAGCCGTACACACACGGCTATGGAAACTCCATATTCCAAGACGGAGCGAGAAGCTCAAGCGGTAGTTTGGGTGAGCGAAAGGCTCCACTTATACTTGAATGGCACGACCTTCGATCTTCCAACAGACCATAACCCTTTAGAGGTAATCTACAGTCGAAACCACCTGCGCGCGTGGAATGGTAGGGATTGCGTCTCTAACCGTATACATTCCTTGTCAAATACTCCCCTGGATCCACATATCCTGCCGATGTTTTATCTGGTATGCCATTGTGAACACAAGTTCCAAAATAGCGAAATACTACTAGGAAGTACGTTCACTACATAGCCCATAATGTAGTTCCAAAAGCTATAACCACAGCTCAACTTGAAGGTTTGACAAGAAAAGATCCTGTTCTAAAGTCAATTTATCAGTTTTCCACATCCGGGCAATGGCAGAAAACCAATGAAACAAGCTCTTATTTCACCATTAGACAAGAACTATCCTCACTAAGTGACTTCTTCGAGAGTCGCGCATTATAATTCCAGCCAGTCTTCGAAAGACCACGCTACAGTTAACACACGATGGACATCAACGCATCTTTAGAACTAAACATTTGTTGAGCGAAAAGGTGTGCTGGCATGGCACCGACAGAGACGTGGAACACTTAATTGGCTCCTACATTTTGTGTCAAGCTCAAGGACCAACACCAAGTCCAACTAGAACCTCTTCACATGTCACCAATACCAGCAACTCCATGGAGCGTTTTACATACTGATTTGTTCGGGCCGTTTTCGACTGGCAAATCCTTTCTCGTTTTGATTGATTCATGTTCCCGTCAGCCGGAAGTTTCCATGATAAAAAGCATGACTACGGAGGTCATAATAAAGAAAATGAAATCATGTTTTGCTACGCATGGTCTACCTGCAGAAACTGTCACCAACAATGGATCACAATTTACACCAGAGGAATTCGAATCGTATTGCAGCGCTAATGGGATCAAGCGCCGCCGTGTGACCCCATACTGTCCTTAAGTCAATTCAGAGATCGTGCGATTCAAATGCACAACTGAGGAAACTATATGAGCCGCCCACGCTGAAGGACAGAATTGGAGAAACAAGCTAGACATCTTTTTACTTAACCACCAACCCACAGCCCATAGTACGACAGGTAGAACTCCTGCAGTTCTTCTGTTTGGAAGGAATATTTGCACGAAATTACCATCGCTTCCTGGACAGACGGAAGGAGTTCCTAATTCGGATTTGTTCTTCATTCTGTCATGTATTAAGACAGCATTCGAAAGCAGAAGATTAAGGAATACACAGGCAAGAACAGACATGCATCTCCTTCTGACATAAGAAAGGGTGACGAAGAACTCCTCAGATAGAACCAGCAATTTAAGTTGTTGACGACATACGACCCGAAAACAAACACCGTCGAAGGAAAGAAGGGTACAAGTTTATTGCTGCGAAGGCCAAACGGGCCACAGACAATAAAGAAGTACGACCATCGAGAAATAGTGGCAAAAGCACGCATTTACCTGAGAATACACGTCATGTGCAAGAGGAATACATGAAGGACGAAATGAGAAATGAAACAAGGCAACAAAACGCACGAATGCCTCCTGAATACTACGGATTTTAAAAGTGCAAGAGAAAACGAACATTCGTTCATGAATTTTGTACATTAAAAAAACCATTAGGTCTTTTAAATTTTTCTTGTGCTATAGCTAAATTTTATTCTTTGGTAAGGAGAGATGTAGTGTTCGGTAAGTCACGTTGGAAAGAAGGAAAAGGCAGGAAAAAGAGACAGGTGAGATTATGTAAACAAAGTATAATGAATCGTTAAATAGGTAGTAAAATAAATGAACGTTATATAATGGTCTTGAGGTTCAGGACTATTCTGAATGTTAGAGTTAGGATTTGGATTATGGTTAGGGGTATCCAGAGGATTGGGGTTAAGATAAGGGTTAGTCCTAGCCCTAGCTCAACCTTAATCCTAAACGTTACCCTGCTCCAATCTTAACCCTGATCTTAATCCTAATCGCAACTGTTGACGTGTCACCACCCGGTGACAAACCAAAACCGCAGAACCTGTTTTCAAAATTCCCTATCTTCTATTTTACTTTTTACCCAGTACTGCCCGGTCACCTCCTCATCAGGAATACCTTCTTGTCACGACCCTAACCTGTCTATACAAAAATAACACCAACATGTTACGTCACGTTTCCGAATTTAATAAAGTTAATAAATGACTTATATCATCACACTCCTCTCCTATCCTGTTTACTATACAATTTTTAATCGTATATACATGGTCCTCCAGTGTTTGCACCAGTGGTGGCTGATGGTAATCACATATGTTACTGATTCTCTTTTGACTGTGCACAGGTGGGTGGCCAACGGCGAACCTAGGGGAGCTGTGCCCTCATAAGTAAATCGGCTGATAAAGTTGTTGCCTGTAATATTCCACAAAACATCTTAAACGTCCTCGAATCGGTATCAGGGGGCCTAAGATACAAAATTAAACTAGTAAACTTACTCTTAGCATCAGAATTCTTGGCAGTCCTGCTTTGAGTTTCAATTTCTAAGTAGATCCCCACTCCATGAAAAAGAATTTTAAAAAAATATAGGTCTGGTGGCGCAACTGACTGTAAGAACTTTGTTTGAAACATTGCCTCTATTTGGTGGATGGATAGTGGTTCACCGGGCAGTGGCTCCTGCTCATTGCCCTCGCTTGATTAACTTTATGGAGGCTCTTTGTCAATACCGAGGTAACAGTTCATTGTACTGTGATAACTCCTTTGATCAGCGTGGCCAGACGTACATTTTTGGGAGGCAAACTGGGAACTCAAACCATGGCTACAGAGAATTTTGTCTTTGGGAGAAAACCTACTTGTTTTGTTTTACATTTTAGGTGCACGGGATTCAGATTAAAGGCGTGGTAAGATATTTTTTGTAATATTTCATGAAATAATTTTATCATGGCAGTAAAATAAGGGAGGTACATGTTTCCTCTGTTCCCTACCTTAATCACGCCACTGTCTTGGCCGCCTTACTTCACTCTAATTTGGCAAGTTACTAGTTCTGTTTGTACAACAGAAATTTGAGGACACCAACAGGAATTTCGAAGCTTGCTCTAAATCCTTACTGTGGCACTTCTTTATTACCATATCATTGATATGATAACTTGTTGTGATCGACTTGTTCAGTTGCTTTTAATTTCTTACTTGCTGTTCTTGCAAGTCTTTAATCTTCTTTCTTGTCTTTTGTACAACTTTCTCCTACTTCTTAGCGTTCTGCCGCAATAATCTTGTCACTTTTTCTTGGTCGTTAAGTCTTTTTCATCGCTATCTAACATCATCTTCGTAATCCTACAAAGGAAACAAATATTATGCCGGCCTGTTTGGGGATTTTTTTGGGGGTTTATTTTTTTTAATTTTTAAGCACTGTTCAAGAGGGCTAATTCCCGTGGTTGCGGAAGGCTCTGAATTGATGGCATACGCTACCATTTGCAGCATTACTGCTAAAGTGTCAGGGTAATCAACCAAAAACCACCACTAAACGGTTGTTCAAAGTTTCCTTCTGACAATTTATTCTCCCAGAAATTGTAGATACCAAGAACTACTAAGCACTTATGTAAACCCAAGCTGCTCACAAACTGTTTTAATAAAGTTGACGAGAAATGTGTTCCTTTTGTCAGACAGAATTTGCTTTTGGAATGCCAAACATACACATCCATCCCTAAACCAAGACTTCGGCTGCAGTCATTGCCATGTGATCTTTTGCTAGAATACCCTTGAAAAAATTTCTCATGCAATTTCACCTCATCTCAATCATATCTAACACGTGAATTGTTTTAATCCCATATTCGAAATGAAAATTACTTACATGAAATTATTTTTCATATGCGAGTCTTTCATTTCATGTGTGACATGCATGTTTCAAACACCAACATTTAACAGGTGAAATTTTGAACTAGTTCATTTCACATTTAAATTAAATATGTCTTGTGTGAAAACGTTCCCATTTCATATGTGAAGGGGAAAATTTCCCGCGTAAAAATGTTCCAATTCCAAATGTTTTTCAAATTTGAAATGACATCTTAAATTTTCATAAGGGTAATCATGACGTAACGTGATGATATATCTTGAATCCGCAAGACATTCTACTGGAGTTGTATCCATCTCCTATTTTGAGCCGTGGACAAACAAAACAACAAGGGTGCACCGGAACCAGTATTTCAGGTTCCGGCCGGAACCGGAACCAACCGGAACTGACCAAGAAATCCGGCCGGAACCGGAACTGAGTTATTTAGACCATATATGGTAATATTTGATTTTGTCTGATGCCAGTGCCTGACTGGTACTTCCCTACTTCCCTACGTCTACTTCCCCGAAATGGCGAACAGTTACTATTCCTGCACCATAATATTCAACGATTGCCAATATCGTAGTTGTGATGTTTAACTGTTAGTAGTGACATTAAACGGCTATTGTTGAAACATTTTACTGTAAAATAAATGTTATTAAGTTAATATGTTATACGTATTACGGAAATAAACTTTAGAGTTTTTTGGTTCAAATTTTCTCTAATCGATACCTTCACTGGACACCATGTTGTATCATATTATTTATGTAGTTTAGTTCACATTTTAATGATTTATCTTCTTAGCAACGAAGTAGAAATATGAAATGTGATCTGTTCAGTCTATTTCATCGATGTTATTAAATAAAATAATTAAATAAACTTGATGTTCTTTCTCTCTGAAAACGAGAGAGTTCCGGTTCCGGCCATGCTTTTTTCAACAGTTCCGGCCGGAACCGGAACTCTGAAAAACCGGGGTTCCGGCCGGAACTAACCGGCCGGAACCGAGATCCGGTGCACCCCTACAAAACAACTGCAAATCTTTGGTAAGAATATTTCTAAAATTTTCCCTGTTTGCAAGGGCGCTACAGAAGTGAATTTGGGAAGTTTTCTAAGTTGATATTTTTGGTATCTTAGTTTGCAGTAGCTGATTACGTCCGCTGTCCAGCGCATTCACTTCAGCACGTGATTTTGTCTCAAATACCGCAATACTAAAGCGTCGTGGAATAACCTTGAGAAAACATCGATAGAACTTAGATAGAATGATTACTTGTTCCCAGGTTATCATTCCCCGGGTAAAATGACCTGTTTAATTCCATATAAGTAGTGCAAATGATGGGGCTGCAAGCGCAGTTCAATTAAACCAACGGATTTTACCCTAAAACACATCAAGAACATCTGATCCGACTTATTGCCCCATCAGACATATTGTATTGTAAGTCACTATGAACTCATATGATTAATTAACTTCGACAACCCTAGTCGTGCTACCAGCGCGCCTGAACAATCCAACCAACCAGGGTAAAAGACCTCAACCCATCACTCAGGAAGTATCACTTATCACCATAACAGCAAAGACTGCCGTTATTTATTGAATGGCAACTAATTCTGTCTTTTACTCCACATCGTTTTGAATTCATGTAACATAGAATGAACTCCACCTTACTCACACTCCGTTACTAATGATACCTCGCTATTACGATTAGGAGTCAGCTCCAGGGAAAAACTATTTAGTTTTACTATCAACAACTTTATTTCACATCTCTTCATAAAGTGGACATCTTGATAATTTCAATTGGCTTATCATTGTTAGTTAATTGTGAAGTGGAGAAACATGCACTATTAAATTTAGCAGTAAAACTTATTCTTGACTAACAAAATATTGAAGATGAATAACAAAGGATTTGTAATACGTCATTCTAATGTTATATGACGAAACTTTAATGGAGAATTCAGTCACGTTTCATGCATTTACATATATTATTAGAGAAGTTTTCTTGGGCGTAAAATCCACTAAGCTATGTTAGGTAACAGAAGTGCAAGATAGCCAGTTTTAAGCGACCAAATCTCTAATCTACAATCATCCAAACAATTTGAATTTCCTCTAGAAGGCGAAAGCCCTAACATACAAAGGAATATCGAATAGCTATTATAGGATCTGTATTTCCTTTAAAGGCTGGTTGTTCAGAGAAGCCGATTAACTTAATCCAGAAATCGTGAAACTTTGATGAACAAATTTCTCAGATTGGATCTAAGGAACTGGTTGGAATTATTTTAAGAAATTAACTCTTAATTAGAAAAGGTTTTTTCTCAGGAAGTTAGCTGTAATATCTTTTTAAGAACTGCGGCTTGGAACCAGTCGCTTCAAGCCTCAAACAGCTTATCTGATTGATAAGATCCAGTAAGTGAACACTCTTATCAATGTTTTGACCTAAGGAACATAAGCGTTGCGAGGGAGACCCACGGGTAGCCATGGGCCCCTAAACATTACCAGTATATTGAACTTTATTGAACCTGTTCAACAATTAGATTATTCCTTCGCATTCTGGACCTCGGCAACATTCGTTTTTACAACCAAGGTTTCCTTGGAGCGACATCAAACAAACACTCCTCGCCATTCACCCAGTGATCCCAAATGATGTTACTTAGTGGTGAGCACCGAATCCGCTGACCATCTGGCAAATCGTTTGTAGAAATTAGATAGCCACCATGTAATCAAAATATCGAAAAACACAATCTGTTAGGTTCTGTTTCTCACAGTTTTTATTTTTTTTTACTACCCCAATAAATTAACCATAACAAAGCCACTGCTAAGCTACGTAAATTTCATTAAATCAACTGTGAGGTGATAGTATCCACTGGACAAGACTATTCGAGAGCACAGGATTAAGGCTTGGTAGTTCTTAATATGGATACCGCCGAATGGAATTGTCCGTGGGACAATCTACCCGAACTTTGTACAACTGGCCCTTGATAAGAACATTCCGCCAAACTACGGTTCCTGTTCATTGTCCTCTAAGCCACTCTTTCCTCATTTCTGTTAAAATGCCACTTCCAGCGTCTCAAAATGCTCACTGTACTGACCAGTTAATTTCTGTTGGTCTCCTCCCCATTGCTACACTATTGGGTTCTTCGATGGTCACTGTGTAACTTATGGTCTTGGAATGAATCTTTAACAGCTGAAAACTTGTCTGTTCAGAATGCAGTCGTTTATCAAACCTAAGAAACAGAGAGAATTCGACCAATGATAAAACATAGAGAAAAGCCTTTGGAAAACGAAGTGAAACTGAATTTCTTTAGTTGCTGTTTATAGTATTTGATTGAAGGGTAAAACGTTCTCTTTAGTGTTTATTATACCTACTGAAACAAACCAATATTTTTGGAGAAAATTGACATAAAAAGGCCTCGCCAGGTTCGAAAATGCCACGAGATTTTCTGTTGGTCCCATTTCAACCACCTCTTTCTGTTGGGTTTGTCTTGTTCACTGTAACATGCGCATGAGTGTTGCACCCACAGGGGCAAGAAGGGGTAGCTACCCCTGTGCCTCTTACCTAAGAGGACACGCAGAGTCAGCCATGTTCCCCTTCCAATTAAGCCTTTCACTATTGTGTTCGGTACAGGGACGCGGAGTGGAATTACAAGTTGTTGGGGGGGGGGGGGGGGGGGGTGGAGATTGAGATAAAAATACAGCATTTTGTATGCTACTCTGGAAAATTTCATAACAAGTGTTTTAAAGCGTAATTGTGTCAACACGTCATTTGGAAAAAAAGTAGGGGGCTTCAGCCCACCAACCTCTCCCGGCTTCGCCGTCCCTGGGTCGGTAAATTTTTGAGCAACAATTGGCTTTTGGAGAAACGTCCTGAAGTTCTAGCAACCTCGAGTAAATTTTGTCTTTCTGAGCAACTTTTGGACAAGTTATTGGCTCACAGCATCATATCAAGCATAGAAAAGTGAACAGTTTGATAGAAAACCTAAATTTATGCGAATTTACTGATGTTTATCAATGTTTTGAACAAATAACCTGTTACTGGACATCGTTTTGCAGGTCTATTGCAATTCTTATCTAATATTTTAATGGTAATCAGATAAAATTAGTCACAAGTCTTAAAAACAAAGGCGTCCTTATACAATTATTTTCTTGTCATGAAGTAAAATGGATGGTGATTTGCCGAACAGAAGAAGCCTCAGTGGCGCAGCTATACCCGGGCCTACCCGGGCCTGTGCCTAGGAGAAACCTGTTTGTGCTCGGGTGAAATATTGCCGACAAATCTAGCTCACAGTTGGCAAAGTATAGTGTATAGTCACCACAAAGATTAAATATAATTATTATGTTTACCTGAAGTCCCAAGTATTAGTTTAATTTCCCCATACATGTTAAATATATTGTATAAATACATCCTTGCAAGATGAAATAAAAAACAATGTTTTTGACTATCACCGCTGATGCATGTGTCAGTGGGCGCTGATGAGTAAAAATGTTTAAATGTAAATATGACGGCTTAGGAACTGTCGTTGTTCGATTGTTGTGAAATGAATTCGAATAATAAGACAAAATGACAGAAAGTAGTAACACCGAGCCCAAGTCAAGCGAGTCTAGGGATGATGTTGAAAAGCCAGAGGAAACACGATACTAGCAGCAGTTAGTACGGAAGCATTATTGGGCTCGAGTACTACAAAATATCTTGAAGAGAGTGCCACATCCTTTTAGCTGGAGGTGTAATAAGTAAAAAACCAGCCGAAAATGTTGACATCTGTGCCCATGTTGTGCCCATATAACATTTACTTTCTGACTACGCCACTGAGAAGCCTCCTTTAATATTTACCTTTCTCATGACATCTGGTTTGTATAGAGTATTACAACTAGATCTTGAACAACAGAAAATTTTGTTCCGTTAAGAATTTCCTTAAAATACGCCCATATTTGCGAGCAACTCTTTAAACCCTCAAGTTTCGAGCTATTTTCTTAAATGATATTAAACAGTTATTGGACGAGGCTGAAGATCATATAAAGAAATTATCCAAGACGAAGTCAATGTTATCAACATTGGACGAGGTCTATTTAGCAAATTTTTGGCATTCTAGGGAGCTAGTCTTACCCATTTACGAGCACAATCGGGATAGGCCTATACGCCTGACCATTTAATTAGTATCTTGTTGGGTATGTTATGTAATATTGAAAAATAATGAACTCCAGAGTCAGTGTTTTTCCCTTTTATAATTTGGACCTCAGTATCCTCAAGCAATTTTTTTCTATTTGGTTTCTTTAACTCATTTCCGGAGAGAGTTCTCACTTGTCGAGCAAAATCTTCTGACGCTAGCCGGAGTAAAATAATAGAAGACTTGTCCCGCTAGGAAAGAGTTAATGCACAAAATATTATGGATAATTTATGTTTCACGTATTAAGACGAAAATACTAGTTGTAATAGTTAGTGTCAGATCTGAGGGGAACTTACAGAACGAAGAGGGTACAATAACGCCATGAAGTGGAAGAATCGGGTTAAATCAAAACACGTGAAACCCAAGTTAAAGTATTCAGGATAAGTCCATTCTCAAGGACGGACTCGAAGCTAGGTAAGGTAAACGATACTTCTTGGCGAATCTTTTTGTGACCACGTGCACTCGTCATGCCCCAGTCTTGACGTCCTTAAAGAATGATATTTTCGGAGCAGCAGTAGTGCTGTCTTCTCCGCAGGCCCTCGCCATGTGCAATGGGAAGGTTATAATTTTGCAAGAGTTTTTGAGATCTATTATGAAATTTGCTCTCATCGAAACAGACGTAGAGCCTTACTAATGGGAATGTTTTGGGATTTTCGACACTGAGTTTGAAGATTTTGTCGTAGCTCTTTGAGGAAAATTGAATATTTCATTAGAAACTTGGTAGCGTTAACTGGTGTAGGAAGCAGGGATTAATGTGTGCGCCTCCAAAAATACAAAATGGTGGCTAAGATATCTTTCATTTCCTCAAAAGCCTTTGGAACATAAGAAAACATAAGCGTTTGCACTCAACTTTTTCCAAATAAACTGTGCTTTATATCCTGGTATCTTAATTATTTAACTCTTTCTGGGCAGGAGCTCCCCGTTTGACGAGTACAATTGTCTGGCGTTAGACCGATCCCAATAAAAGAAGTCTTATTCCGCCGAGAATGGGTTAAATATTTACTTTTGAACAGGCGTGGCGCCAGCAATTCCTGGACATAGGGACTAACGGCCTCGACAAAGGGGCTAAACTGGACAGACTTAGACCACACCCTCTTTATAATTCTTTTAATTGAAGGATGAAAACATGTTACTTTTAGTAAGAATAATCGGTACAGCTGACTATAAAAACTTAATCTATGGATTTGACATGAAAAGAGGAGTCTATTACCTTTCTTGCCTAAATCAATAACAAGTATTTATTGTTTGAAAAATATATAATGTGTTATCATCAGTGATACCTTTGCGACAAATTGTTGGTTTTTCCCGACAGGGTAGCTAATGTTCTCCAACGGAAGATCTGTAGCCTCTCTATTCACTCTAGCACTACCCCTGCTTTTCAACATACCTGGGAGTCAATTTAACGGAGAGAAGAGTTGTCATTTCCCAAAGATCCCACAGTCGATTCGAGTAAAATTCGTATGTATTAAAATCTAATAAATTTAATTATTATAAGGGCTGATTCTTATTGCCATGATTGCTATAGAATCCTTCGAAGACATGATAAAAATAATAAAAGGAAAAATTCTTATTTTGTTTGTAAAAGTCCTAAATATTGCCTCTCCATACATTTCGATACCTCTTACCCCTCTGAATGTTATGGTGCGTGCAGTGGTCGATCACCATGCGGATTTATAGTTTCTGATAGGCCCTCGACTATGTATTTACAAAGCCCCAGGACAATTCGCGGATGTTTAATAGATAAAGCAGGTGGCGATTTGAGTGGGGCGTGGAAAGGAAATTTTTTGCCATTCATTTTGCATCTACAAAAATCATGATGGAGTTCCAATATTTGAATATTTCTATGCTTCTTTTTTAGAATCAATCGTGATCACTCGAGAGTACTTTTAGTGTTGACCTCCAAATGTAAATATCTCGAGTACCTGTCTTGACAAACGCCAAGTGCTTGAAATTGTTGAAATTTTTGCTAATATATGTTGGCCTGTTTTGAAATCGGGAAAAGTAGGCTTTTAAATACTCTTTTAGTATCAGCACACAGAACTTTACCTGTCTTTTCATCTGAACATGTTTCAGGTAAGCGGTTGAATACAACGCCACAATGTAAAGACTTCCATGATATAAATGACTGAACAAAAGAGTCCGGTTCGAGCGTAATAGCTACAAAGCAATAACGAGAATAAGACAGTCGAGAATGTTCCACCAAATGCATTTTCGGCCATGCCCTTAAAATAGCACCCTCGCCATACTCACTCAACGTCGGAAAATTATTTGACAATGTCTGGTTCACTTTCTTTAAGATGGACTCCGTAAGATATACTTCTCTTTGAGGGCAGGTAGGGATAGCAACCCAGCAGTTAAGGTACCATGTCATTTAAAATGCAAAAAAACGCTGAAAAATAAGAATTTTTTAGCTACAACAACAATTTTCAAAAGCTTAGGAGATTGGCATAGATGAATGTGGACATTTTCGAATTTGCGCAAACAGTTGAAATATTTGGAGTTTCCAACCATTAATTACCGAGGACTTCAGGTCGAAGCAAAGTCCTCGGTTAAGTAAACTTTGGGTATGTTGAACTAAGAGAGGTGTTTGGGGATATAGAGATGAAAATTGTTTTTCGGCAATAATTTAGATTCATCAAAGCAGAATGATAATGAAGAAGCATAAAAATTCGCTTTACTTTTCTGGGAGAAAATAAAACAAAAAAACACGAAACAAAAGGCTCACGATTACGTTTTTATCAGGAAAAATCTGTTAGAAAATTTTTCCAAGACCCCCCTGGAAATCAGAAAAATGAACTCTTCT
This sequence comes from Heliopora coerulea, assembly GCA_030142905.1. Lineage (NCBI taxonomy): Eukaryota > Metazoa > Cnidaria > Anthozoa > Scleralcyonacea > Helioporidae > Heliopora > Heliopora coerulea. The sequence goes on along the minus strand of JASJOG010000061.1, from coordinate 964,784 downwards.
GGCCTCATTCCCTTTTGGACGTGAAACTGTTGAGAAATGCTGCGTAAAAGCATGACTACTTCTCAATAAATACTACTTGCTTTCTTTAGACGTTCCAACGACAAGAAATTGAATATTAATACTTGTACTTCTAACAGTAACTTTTCATGTAAATTCAACACTTATTCATCATGTTGGAGATGCACTAGTTGGCACAGTTGTAGTGCATATATCTCTCAGCACTATGACCACATTTCAATTCCGGTTTCGTGCAGTTTCCTGATCAAAATTAATTAGTCAGGTGAAAGTAGAGTGTTGTCCAGTTTGAATCTGCCAAGCAGCGCAGGTTTTCTCCTGGTACTCCGTTTCCATAGCCTCCTGTAGTAACACTTGACCCGTGAGGGGTGACCCTAACTTGACCACTAGCACGGACAGCTTTGTTAGCTGATAGGGTTATTAGGTATAAATATATACTTTATATACTTACTTAAAAGTTCATAAGGGAATAATCATATCAGTGAAAACAAAACAGTTCACAACAGGAACAGAAAGAGACAGATATCTTAAGTACTTTCATAAAATGAAATTTCTAATCACCCATGCCCGTTAAGTCAGTGCTAGTGATGATCACACGAACGTGCACCTATCTTCGGTTGAACTCTGCCGAAACCGTTAATCACGGCTCACCAGCATGATGAAAGCACAAGCGCAATGCACAAGCAAAATTTACCTGTGTTCTGGCGTAAATGAAAAGAAAGCACAAGCGAAAGATAAAAGAACTTCTGTTTTCTATTTTGTATTGTTATTATACTTCCATAAAAGTGGTTATTTTTATACCGTATGTTGGTGATAATGTCGATGTCTCTCCGGAATACCTACTCTGTCCTATCGACGTATTTGAAATTGTGGCTGCGCTTACTTAACTCGTATGACCAGACTTTAGATCAATATCAGGATATCCTAAATGCGCCATCAAACCTCTCATCCTTGCGGTTTTCTGCCGCCCTCCGACATGAGCCGGAAAGAAATTATTTGATGACACGAAAATCGTCGTCCATACAGTAATAATTGTAACTTGTCAATTACCAGAAACTATTTTCCGTTTAAGTTTTCTCATAAATATGGTTTCGCCGTCGTAATCAGAACGTACACCAACTATGTTTTAACGTAAAACAGTCACACTGTCAAACGACTTAAAAGACATTCTAAAACATCCAATAATGCCCCATAAACAGTTCGCGCAACTCCGAATTTTTAGGGTAGAAGACCATCAATGCGTCTACGATATTATATTATGAGAAATTTCGTGACGGGAAACCGGGTGAAAAAATAACTGTTCGGTAAAACTACAAAGACCTTTGTGTAATCACTTAACTTTTGACACAATAAGAAACAGCACGGCAAAATATCAATTTCCTCAATCAAACTATTCAAAGTATTAAGAAGCAATATAAAATTTATTCAAACATCATTCCAAACATGAAATAAAAAAATATTATTCTTTCATTCATCACTTTATCCTCGCCCGCTCGCTCTCTTTCTGTCGCCTTCAGAAACGTCGCTCAGCAGATCATTTCTAAAACAAATGTCAAAGTCTCCAATTTTTGGTGTTTTTTGTGTTCTAGTGAATCTGCGCCGTTTCAGTTTGTACACAAATAAGTTCAGTCATAATATTTAAATATTCATGCTCTTTCATATCAATACGTACTAAACAAAGCTACCTGATTGCAAGGACTTGACTTTCACGACCTTCCCCATTTTTTCTTGATGAATAAAACTCTTCACCTTTGAAAGCTCTCTTAAAAAGTTCAAGTGCATTGACATGCTATCTTTTCCTTGTAAATTATGCACAAATTCTTTAACGATGTTTATTTCAGAAATGCTTGCTTTCAAAGCATCGAGTCAATGAAATAACCAGACTTTCCTGCATCATCAGGCAATGGTGTCGTCTTTAGAGAATATAATACCTCACACGATGAGACTGATATGTATACGGATAATATGTATACATTTATTTTTTCTTAATATTGTTGTAGTACATGGGGAAAACTTAGACTTACTGTATTTTTCCATCGTTCTCCCATTGGGCTATTATAAGTGATGTTGTTTCCTTAGCGAATACTGCTGATAGATTACTTATATAGCAGTCCTTAAATACTTTCCAGTATCAATTTTAAAATGTTTCTTCCCTGCATCTTCAGAGTGACCACTCAGAATTTTCTCTTCTAAACCCATTCCTCATCTCTGCTTTCAAATGCTCTTCACGCTAAATGCAGGGGCGTAAGTTCATGTAAAAATACGTGGGAGGATATTTCTTAAAAACAAGACCATAATCGAAAGTCATAATCGATGGTAATATTCACTTTTCCTAAATTTATAAGTTTATTATAAAAGAAAAGCTTCAACACGAAAACCAAGAATGCAATGTTTGCTTTTTAGACGTATGTCTAACTTAAATTGACAGTGATGGCTACACGAAGAGAGAAATTTTGGCACCGAAAAACTGACTAACAGACATTGAGATATAAAAAAAGAAAAAGAAAAATTTGGAAGTGGTTTGTATTCATTTCTAATTTGCTCAAATGTCGTATCGCCAATGCACAAAAAGATGTAATTTGTAAGGTGGTTGTACCAATGACCATAGCCAGATTGTCGCTAAAGATCTAACTCGTGGATTTGCTGCAATTTATTCTTGTATACAATTTATGTGCTGTCACGTCTCCTGTGCTTGAGCTGCAACATGGGCGATTTTTTCCTCTTATCTTGGCGACGCAAAAAGTTGAAAATCACATATACAATTGAAAATTCCGCCCGAAATCAGCGATACCCAATGTTGGGTCAAAAGCACTAACCTGACCTGACAACCTGCCATTTAACGAACAAAATCGTCTGCCGTTGGTCCGTTGCAACTCTGTTGACCACTTTCATTCATTTGCAAAACGACCCATCTGCAGGACACCTATAAAGTTCGGACGTTCAACAGGATAAATAATTGATGTAATTCTTTTATTTGTAAGTATTTTTCTTCCAATAGGGGAGTAAATCCAAGAGGTCTATTTATTCAAACTTGGTTTTTATACAGATGTACAGAAGACGTCACAACATGGTAAAAACGTCAGTGACCAGGTTGACTTCGTCACGCAAATTCCTTTTGTTTTTACAAAGTTGCAACCTGACTTAGACAACAAAACGAAATCTGTTTTTACTTAGATATTCCAAAGGATAAATTGAAATTTCTTTGACTGTTATATCATAACGACATTTGTTGTCAACTTCCCATTTTGTTTTGCTTAATGTTTTGTAAAATGTCCGAGCAAAATCGGCTGTTTCCACTGATCATAAGTTGGTCAAAATAAATGTAAATGTAAGTAGCTTGTCTCTCACTCCTCCCTTAATCTACAATTACACTTTGTAGGTTCAGGAAATGGGAAGGGTTATCACCCTTGGCAACGGCCAATAGAAAATTAATTCCTACCCAATCGATCAAGGTATCAATCAGGAAGATGGAATGTGTCATGCCATTGGTCAACCTGGATTTAATAAGCCAACGTAATTGTAAAATACTGAAAGGAAACTAGTGTGAGAAATTTATTGGAACGTAAGAAGATCCGTTAAGATTGCAAGTTTTGATCACGTTCAACGGGAGTATCATTTCATTTCATTAGATTTTCCCGGCACTGAGGTAAGATACTTAAATCGTAGTTGCCATCTAGTTAAGGATTACAAGGAGGTTATAGCTCGAAATCTCCGTCTCAAGGAAATTTGAACACGCTTTGAATATGCCTGATTGAATATTTAAGGTTACTAAACGCGACCCAGAGCACTGTTATAAATCTATAAATTTACAAGCAACATCACTGGTCGCATTCAACAAAGTTCTTACGTTAAATCCGGCACAGGAGTGTTTCCTGTGGGATTTACATCTCAGTGTTACGTCGAGACATACCAATATTATTTCTGAATTGTAGTACCATGCTAGACGTTTACCAATCCGTGATATTAGTGATATAAGTTGAAGAGTAAAACACTAAGAAAAATGGATTTTTTGGATAATCTTACCTTTCAAGTGAGACAAAATTGAGATACCTATCTGGTTAGTTCGTTTAGAAATTTCAAGTTAAGCATGCACTTATCTTATTCGACGAATTCCGATTTCTGTTGTTAAGTGGCTTGTTTTCGTCGACGCAATTAAGTGCGTGTGAACTTTACGAATAAGTATTGAATAGACAAGGGAAGTGACTGAAAGAAGTATTGGTTTTCATTTTCAGTTAATTACTTGTCAGTGGAACACTAGGGTTTAACAATAAGAACCAAACGAAATTGTATTTCGAACATCACACTCCGAATCTTTACACACGTGCACACACACACACACGAAATCCCAGAAATCGTCCAGTATCTTGCAATAAAAAAAGAAATGAATTACTAGATTTCCCATGTTTAATGTTAACTGAGCAAGAGGATAAAAAAGCGGTTCCTTTACCTTCTTCGTCGTTTTCTTCCTTCTCCTCTTCATCGTTTCCTACTTTTTTTCTTTTTACTTTCCTTCAGTGTTGGTAAAATATTATGCAAACTATTGGCTGGGTAGAGATTGCCATCCGCTCTTCTGGCTTCCAAAATAAACCTTGTTAGCCAATAGTTGACCTCTTTCACCCTCGCCGTTACAAAATCGAGGGCAACCGAAAATATTAATCTCCGAGTGTTCCAATTTGACTATTTCGGTGTACAGACCAAGCTCGACACACGTTTACGGCCCAAGGAGTACTTAATCTAGTTTTCTTTGGAATTCTATTTCTTTCCCTTTGCCTTATCCGTTCGTCTGTAGCATGTTTCTCGAACCTAAGAATTTCCCTTCCTTCGTCTTCCAAATATTTTGGAATATCTACTGGCTCAGAAAGCAGCAAATCTTGCTTTGCAACAATGATTTCAAGTTGCTCTAGATGCGACAGCCCGTCCTTGCTTTGAAAAAAATCTATCACTGAGCACAGGCATGCGAATTAACAAAACCTAAAAAACAAGGCAAGACCATTGCGGTTCAAATTCTCTAGGGAAAATATAATGTCCGAAATAAAAGCCTTGCTCCGACATAATTATAAAGAGCAATACTAATTATCCCTCAACAAATCGTGTAAATAAATTCTTCGTGGGTGTGACCATGTTCTAAGACAGATAGAGAATGATCACTTGTGCTCAGTGGGATACAGAATCCCTCGAATTAGATAGAAGGCCACTCGTGACCTTCTATCTAATTCTTGGGACTCTATATCCCAATGAGCACACGTGATCATTCTCTGTCCTTTTCATATACGATTGTGTTGTCTACGAGATAATGACAGGAGTCTCCAAAAGGCTTTGCTACTTTGGTGAGCAAATAACAAGCAGGGGTTGTGCTCAAAATAGTTAATCACATAAGTCTGGATGAAAAATCGCATGCCTTATTCACTCAAGAGACGCAAACGAAAGTACAAAGACAAGATTAAAGAACCTTTGTTTCGCTTTTGTATTCCTTTCATGGTTGCGTTGGTTGCGGCATTCATACCCAATGCTTGTGCCTATGATTTGCTTTATTTGTTCCTCAGGAATACTTACATTGTCTTATCTTTTGTTTTGACCTCGTGAATGACTATTTTTTAGATCACATAGGTATACGTAAGCATGATGACAGAATCTGTGTTAAGGGGGTCTTACACCCTAAATGTCGAGTTTTCAGGAAAAAATTAAAGTTCTTCTCCACGGTGACCTTGAATGATCTCTAGAACTTTTTCGTTGGCCTTGACCTTGACCTTGAGCCCAGAACCTCATGAAAATATTGAGCATATAAAATTTTCTGTGCATTATTTCTGAAGGCGCTGGAAGACTACAAAGTCTATTTGGCATATTTAATATTAAATTTTGAATCTGCTTTTCTCGAGTTGTTGAAGCTACTTAAGAGCATCTTTTTCAAACATAAATTAAGTTTACCTTTTCACAGATTGCATCCATATTTTCAGCACAGATAGCAAAAATAACAGTTTAGGAACTGAACCTATAAAATTTAATTTATTATTGAAACACTTCTTAATATTGTACATATTATAGTAACTATTTCTGACATTTTGAGTCTTTTCTATAAGAATCTGAAAAATAATCTCAAAAACATCTAAAAATTAAGAGTCTTTTAGGTTTAGTACCTAGAGTATCTCCCTTCTAATGCACTAAAACCTATATAAAACTTCGCTGACCATTTGGTTGAACTCTATCAGGCTTGAAGTGATTACACTATATTATTGTTCGTGCGCCATTATCTTGGTTACCATGGCAACTGGTCAATTTAAAAGATGATATTTTTAGCTCAAATTTGATTTACTTCAATGCCTTGAAACGACTTTCCCTAAATTCTCAAATACATAAAAACCTATTTTTAAAGCGTAAGACCATCTTAATGAATTTAGAGAAAGACTTTCATTTAGTCAACAGAGTACTTACTTTATAAGCTATATCTAACACGATGTAGTAAGAACCCGAGATTTTAATTCAAAAGTGTGGATTCAAAGAATTAAATTAGACAGAAGTTGACTTTTTCCCAACGTGGAAGATGTTGTTTCTCAGGGTTCCATGTTTTAAAAGACCATCGCGTTTTGTTATGTACAAGTGTACCAAGGCCAAAATTTTCATAAACTGTTCAATAAGTATGAATGGAGATTACTTTGCTAGATATTTGTATAGGTAACGTGATAATTTCGAGTACTACTTGGAAAAACATCACACATGAGCAGTGGCATAACCAAGAGTGGGGACATTGTTCTATGGATTAACCTCCCTACCAACTCATTGCTTCAACGACCTTCAGTTTCCAGTTCAACAGTGAGTCATAAGAGAGTATTACAATCTAGCGAGCTTTTATTTACGAGTTAGAAACTACTTTCGACGTCTGGATAAATTGTCGATACACATTATCTGAAGTGCTGAAGTAAGAATGTAAATGTTCGGGCAGTTGTCAGCTGTCAACATTATCATTTTTTTTCTGCAGCAAAACATTTTCCCAAGTGGTGTTTGAAGGTGTTACAGTTGATTGCATCTCCTGGTAAACGCGGCCAATAAAATCATTCATCTCGTTCTGTTTTACTAGGCCAAAACATGGCACTTAAACTGCACAAACGTTTCAAGCCATATATTTTCGTTCTTCTTGTCGATTAAAATATTGAATACGAAATACGAAAATTAATCTTTCAAATTGCGCCTCCGGAAACCCAAATTACACCCTGTTTTTTTAAAACTTTGTAAAACACCTGAAGGCTGGAGTCCCCAAATGGGTACTACCTCAGTGAATGACATTGTGATAACCTGGGTACACCCCGACGGATTTACAATGCAATGGGCTTGGCATGGATGGAACCGCAATCATTTACATTGCAATTGTCTAAGGGCAACATCAATGTTTTACATTGCAATGACCTTGATGCAACAGAAATGATTTACATTGTAATAACCCTGGTGCAATATTGACCAATGATTTACCAGTTGGGAATTATGGTCGTAGGAAGAATGTTAATGCCCAGCTCAAGATTCGAATATGAATAGCCACAACGGGATAAATCAAGACAAATAACAAAACATATTAGTTATGCAAGCTTTACTGACGTTTCGTTGCTGACGCGTAACATTTTCAAAGTGAGATACATGATGGATAAGGTAAGGATATAAATATAATATTTACAAGGTCTTGAAAAATGATAAGCCAATAAAAAGAGGAGAAAAGGTGTGAGAAAAGTAGAAGAAGAGCAAGAGCAAAAGGAGAGAAGACTAATTAAAATAACGCAAATGGAACAGACCTGATGTTTTCATTAAGGACAGGCTTAAATTTGTCGATGAGTAAACTCTCCCGAATGAGTAACTCAAAGGGCAAATTACTGGACGAAATGATAGAAAAGTCATCGGCGGAGATGGTGTGATGAGAAGCTTTGGTGTGAGAAAGGATGCTAAATAGGCTAGTGTAAGATCTTTTCTTCCCAGTTAAAGACAAGATTCCTAGGTGTTCAGAGATGCGTGTGTGTAGAAGGCGTCGAGTTTGCCCTATATACGATGCTGCGCAGCATCGACACGAGTATTGGTAAACAACATGTGATCTCATTAATTTAGGAATACTATCCTTGAACCGGAAGGAACTAGACGGACGTTTGCCAGACTTAAAGATAACCCGCAACTCAACTTGGGGAAAACAGGAGGAGAGAAGTTTTGTTAACTGCGAACGGATTTGAAGGCAATGTTTCCCAGTAAATAGCATAGAAAAATAAATGATACGTTTCGAAACATCGTTATTTTTAGCGGAAACTGAAAATACATTGTCAAGAAATTTACCAAGACAAAAGTCAATGAAGGGAATAGGATACCCATTGTTAGTGAGAAGATTTTTCAGCTTGATGACTTCCAAATGAAAGACGTGCTATGAAGAGCATATCTTAAAATATCTGTCGAGAAGGGTGTAAACAAGTCCACGTTTAAATGAAAGTGAGGTAAAGATATCAAAATTAGTAAAAAGTTCCGAAAAATCTTTTTCTAACACCTTTTCTCCTCTCTTATTGGCTAATCATTTTTCAACACTTTGTAAATATCATATTTATATCCTTACATTATCCATAATTTATCTCACTTTGAAGATGTTGGGCGTGAGTAACGAAACGTCAGTAAAGCTTGTATAAACTAACATGTTTTGTTATTTGTCGTAATTTATCCCGTCATGGCTATTCATCTTCGAATCTTGGGCTGGGCATTAATATTCATCCTACGACTGCAATTACCGCCTTGTAAATCCTTGTTCAATATTTTATCGGAACGTTATCAAAATGGATCGCTTCATGCCTTCCACAGATTTCACCAGTTTGAGTTGAAACTTGGCAAATGCAAATTTGATCTCCTGTTTCTACTGAGCTGCAAGCGTCGCAACGTTATTCCAAAGTTTCTATGGTTTAAACTCGCCAACCACAACTTAAAGAATTCCAGTGTTTACCGCAGCTGTCAACGGAAACCTCTTGACGAAGAAATCAGACACAAGCGTTCAAAAATTAAAACTCTTTCGGCTCAGGCTTCGACTACTTATTCTGAGTTGTCCCCACTTGTCTCCTACATTGACCTCATCCATCTTAAATCTGTTTCTGATGAAGAGAACTTGAAGAAAATTGAAAAATGTCAAAGGATACAAGAGAAGAAACTACTTCGTTTGCGCTCAGGCTCTCCAACAACTGATCTCAAACCTGACGACATTATCTTCAATTATTCCAATCGATATCTGACGCAAGAAGAGAATGACCTGCTGGTGGGAGGACTTAACTTTTCAATCCCTTGCTCAAAACTGGACTACTGTGGTTTTCTTGTCCCTTTTGAATTGTTACAAATACAATTAAATCATGGAACTATCTCCCCTGCCTCTAATGCTACCGAAGATTTCGTCAAAAGTAAACTAAAAGATATCGCTTTGTCGGGCTATAAAAATTTCACCCCACCTAACTTCTTACTAACATCGGACTACTATAAAACTTTGAAAGGACTTAAAGAAAATAAAAACATCGTTTTAATTAAACCTGACAAGGGAGTTATTATTCATAACCATTCTGACTACACCAGCAAGATGAATGCCGTCCTAAATGACAAAACAGAGTTCAAGTTATTGACATCCGATCCGATCAAAGCTACCATAAACCAAGAGAAAAAGCTCCGAAATTTCCTGAAAGAATTAAAGAGAGAACGCTATCACCGATGAACTGCATGACAAACTCTGTCCAGCAGGCTCCATACCCGGTAAATTATATGGACTGCCGAAGGTTCATAAAGTTAACGTCCCTCTAAGACCTATTCTTTCTGTCCTGGGCATCCATTTGTGATGTTTGGGCTCAGGCAAAGAAAAGTGTATCAAAACAGACTCTATTTAACACAACACTTTACTTGAAACCTACAAAGCCATAATACAAGTACAAAGGTCAGGGCAACCGATTCTGGATCACGTGCAGTCATTGCGTCATCACAAAGGCTAACAGACATCAAAACACTACATCTGTCCCCTTCTTGATGATAAAACTTGGGTTACACCCTAATAAACAAAATTAACTTGAGTCTCTAATGTGAGTCTTTAATGAGTCTCTACCGTTCCTTAAGAGCTAAAACATAATCCGCGTGCTTTAGAGGGGGTCTCGTCTGACGTTGTGACCGTCGTAGGCCTGTAGTAGGACTTAAAGAATTTGTCTCCTTCTCTGGTGTTGGAACTTCGTGTGGTTCGGTATCTGCTAATGCGTCTCAGTCTGTCGGTTAGGCATTCTAACAGACTTTATGTGACTGGGAACTACCTTGAACATCGATGAGTTGCGTGTAATGGCTTTTCGTCCGTTACTTGCCGTAACCGTGGGTCCTTTCTTTTCTTCAACTGTGAGAGGCACTGGGCTGAACGGAGTGTTTAGCTTGTTGGTCTTTTACTGTTTGATCAAAACTGTATCTCTGGGCTAGATTTGGCACTCTCTTACACCTAACTTTTGGTCTGCATACGCCTTCATTTTCATCTTCTACTTTGCAGCTCTCTCTGCCAGGTTTTTCTGCGTCTCGAGAATTGCTTGCTGGCAAACTGGTGTTGATGAAGTCACTTCTGTTAGAGTGGTCTTGAGCTTCCTCTGGCTGAGTGCTCCACAGGGTGAGATGTCGGTAGTCGAAGGAGGTGTTGCTCGATATTGTCGCTGGAATTTGTATAGCTCTTGTTTCCAGTTCTTGTGCTCTATACTGGCTGTTCTCACGCATTTCTCTAGTGTTCGCATAAAACGTTCTGCTTCGCCATTAGCCCGTGGCCAGAGAGGAGTAATCCTTCTGTGTTAGAAACCTAAATGCTCGGCAGAGTTCTTGAATTCTTCACCGTTGAAAGGGAGTCCATTGTCGCTTTTTAGCACGTCAGGGGTACCTTGTCTTGCAAAAATTGCGTTGAGTTTTGGGATGGTGAATCTGGCTGAATTTGATGTCACAATCTCTATTTCTGGGAAACGGCTGTATTCGTCGATGACAACAATCAGATAGTCTCCACAAGGGAGTGGTCCCAGAAAGTCAATCGCCAGTTCTTTCCAAGGTGCTTTTGGTACCGGTGTCATCCCGTAGGGGCTCGAGTCGCTATAGCTTACTTGTGTTTGCTGCTTGACATGGTAGGCAACTGTCGACTTTCACCTTTACCATTTTGTCTATGCTAGGAAACCAAACTTTCTCTCTGATTAAGCATTTCGTCTTCACAATCCCTTGGTGTCCGACATGTGCTAGGTCTACAGCTCTTTTCCTCAGTGTGCTAGGGATGACGATCCTGTTTCCTCTCAATATTGTTCCCTTATGAACTGATAGTTCATCCTTCATTTTTACGTAGTCTTGCACTTCGGGGTCTGTCCAGCGCTCTGCTTCTATAGCCTTAATGAGAGTTTGAAGGGAAGACTCTTTCTCGGCCTCAGACTTGATTTCTTGTATTGTCATTCCCTTTGGTAAAGCGCTGTGCAGACGTAGTTGACATAGTCCTCTTCAATGCTGCGCTTGTCACGTTCTGTGTTGCTTGGGTGACGAATCATGAAGTCGGCTGGATTCTCAGCGTCTTTTCCCGGTCGGTAGACGAGCTGACAGTTGTAGGGCATTAGCTTCAGTTTCCATCGGTCAATGCGGGCTGAAATTGACTTGTGACTGTTGAAGATCCCTAGGAGTGGCTTGTGATCTGTTGCAATGGTGAACTCTGATCCTTACAGGTAGAGGTAAAAATGTTCGACAGCCCAAACTACTGCTAGCATTTCCCTCTCGGTCTGAGAATATCTGCATTCGACATCACTGAGTGCTCGGCTCGCATAGCTTATGACTCTGCCGTGTTGTACCAGTAGACCTCCGAATCCAACGGGGCTTACATCAACTATCACTTCAGTCTTGAGCCTCGGGTCGAAGTACAACATCACATGATTCTCGGTCAGGGAATCATTGAGCTTTTCAAACGTTCGTTGCTGCTCGTCGGCCCATTGCCATGGAGTTTCTTTCTTAGTTAGCAGTCGCAGTGACGCGGTTATAGTAGCGTAATCTGGGATGTAACGGGACACGTCGTGGTCATCCCAAGTAATGATCTCACCTCACTGGCGCTCTCAGGCTTGTTCATGTTAGTGATTGCCTGGGTCTTGTCTGGGTCTACCTTGACTTCTCCGCTGCTGAAGATATGTCCGTAGAACTTGATCTTGCTCTTTGAGAAACTGCATTTTTCCTTGTTGAGGGGGACGTCGTGTTGGTGGAGCCGTTTAAGTACGCCGTAGAGATTCTTGTCATGTTCCCTGTGACCTTTTCCAAAAACGATGACATCATCAGAGATATTCTTGCATACCGGGAGGCCTGAAAGTATTAACTCGATTGCGTTCTGGAAAATTTCGGAAATCCATAGGAAAAGATTTTGCGCTTCGTGTCTTTTGGAATTTCCTCTTTGCCCTTATATATCTCCTTGAAGGTGCACTCGTCTCCAAGGTCAATTGATGCTCCGGAATCGACCATCATTTTCGCTTGCTTTCCATTGATCTCGACTTTGCACATGGGTTGCGTGTCACTGCCTACTGTGTAAACATATCCATCTTCCTAATCAGTGTCTTGATACGTGAAAAGTTTCGCCGACTCATGTGGGTTGGTTCTGCAGACACGGGCAAAGTGGTTTAGCTTGCCACAGGAGGCGCACTTCTTGTTCTTAGCAGGGCAGGAGTCTTTGTGGGGGTATTCTCCACCGCAATTCCTACATTTTTCCTTTGGCTTTCGTGACTGGTCGCGATTGCGTGATTCTTTGCCATGCTCTTGCCGGCGTTCTCCTTTAGGTTGTACCAGTGACACTTTTTTGCATAATTTCACTGTGTTCACGGTTTTATCTTGGTTTTCAAACTCCTTTGCCAGCATTTTGCTTAATTCTAGGGCTCTGTCAGCCTTCATGAGATCGGCTAAGTCGAGACTTTCACGCAGAGCTTTGTGCCGGAAAGAGTTTGATTGGCAGTTAAGGATGATTTGCTCTTTGGTCTTTTTGTATAGATTTGCAAAATCGCAGGTCTTTGCTAGGCTTCTTAGACGTGTCCTTCCTTTTGTTTTGCCTGACGGAAGTTGTAAACTTCGTATGTTATGTTGACTTGGGGAGACAAATGAGCGGTTAGTTTTTCGACAGCCTTCTTGTAGTCTTTTTCATCACCGACGTCTTCAAGCTTGTCGAAAATCTTGTCGACTTTGTGGACCGCCGTAATGCAGCAGCAGTGCTCTTTTCTGCTTGTCGTCAGAGATTCCCATTCCAATGATTAGTCGTTCGAATCGCCCTAACCACTTTTTCCATCTTGGGTCAGCGTTTCCATCGAGGTGAACGTTGAAAGGTGGGAAGTTTGACAAGGAAATCGCCATTTGTTTTGATTTCCCGAAAAAATCGCTTCGGAAATCTCGTCAGAAATCTGGTCTAAAATCTTGTCATATCGTTAAAAGAACTCGCTCTTTGGGTTCTTCGTGTCATCCCATCCTCGTCGCCAGATGTGGTGTTTGAGCTCAGGCAAAGGAAAGTGTATCAAAACAGACTCTATCAAACACAACACTTGAAACCTACAAAGACATAATACCAGTACAAAGGTCAGGTAACCGGTCTTGGATCACCTGCGGTCATTGCGTCATCACAAAGGCTGTCAGACATCAAAACACTACATCATTCTTATAATCTTGCCAAATATCTTGTCTCTTACTTACGTGAGATCTCTGTAGGTCAGTATACAATTACTGACACTTTTTCTTTTGTTGAAGAGTTCCGTAATCTTGATCTTGACACTAAAAAGGTTTTTATGGCAAGCTTTGACATCTCATCCCTTTTCACCAATACCCCTATTGATGAAACAATGGATATTATAATTAATAAGCTCTTCTCTTCTACACAATTTTCGGATTTCTTAGATGCACAATATCGGAAAATTCTTTATTTTGCGGTTAAAAATTGTCACTTTCTTTTTAATGGCCATCTCTACCAATAAGTTGATGGTGTGGCTATGGGGTTCCCCTTACGTCTTTCATTTGCCAACACTTTATTTTATTTTTTATTTATTTCAACTTTATTTAAAAAGGGTAGCACGTAACAGTAAAAACTGACAAACCTGTGGTCCTCAAGTTACATGAAATAATTGCAAAACTAAAAATTGAAATTTAATATAAAACTGAACTAAGAATATATACAAAGGTCATATTAAGTTTATATAAGAATTAATAAAAGAAAAAAGCCTATTTACATTGACTTCAGGTGTTTTGTTAGCGGTACCTTAAAAGAACTGTTTATTTCTTACGCACATCAATTGGGATACTATTCCATAATTTTATACTACTTATTTGAAAAGTCCTTCCTCCCTCTGTTTCTCTATGTAGCGTGGACATACTACATTATAGTAACCATGCCGGCTAGCCCTATTATGTACACCTGAATTTCTAACAAATAAGTCCGTCATGTAGCATGGAGAATCACCAGTAATTTGCTGAAATATTAAGCAGCACTTCTGCATTATTATTTCCTGTTTAAACGATAACCAATCAAGTTGGTTTAGAAGACTTGCAGTTCTCTTTTCCCTATCACCATCAAGTATCACACGTGCTGCCCGCTTTTGAAGTTTGTAAACACGGTCTATATTATTGCATGATGTTGAGCTCCATACACATGATCCATAGAGCATTAGAGGCCTTATCATTGCATTATAATATAACTTTCGTTCCCTAATAGGCAAATTACGCTTGATCTTATTTAGCACACCAATTCTTTGTGACACTTTCCTACAAAGATCGTCAATGTGTTCATTATAATTTAGTTCCTTATCTATCCTAACTCCCAGCAGCTTCTGTGAACTGACTTGTTCAACTTCCTCTCCACTGCTTGAGACTGTAAATTCTACATTTAGAAGTTTGCTCTTGAGTCGTTTACCGGTTACAAGTAAAGTCTTATGTCATCATGAAAAGATATGGCTAAATAACAACCCTAGAGATTTTAAACCGTTAATTTATCGACGTTATGTTGATGACTGCTTTGTAATATTTCGCTGTATCGACTATGTTAAAGCGTTTTTGGTTATTTAAATTCACAACACAGCAGCATTAAATTTTCCAGCGAGACTGAGGTAAATAATAATCTTCCATTTCTCGAAGTCTTGATTGAACGTAACAACGGTATTTTTACTTCGATTTAACGTAAACCTACTTTTTCGAGACTTTTTACTAATTTTTACATCTTTATCTCTACCACGTCTTTCATTTGGAAGTCATCAAGCTGAAAAATCTTCTCACTAACAATGGGTATCCTATTCCCTTCATTGACTTTTGTCTTGGTAAATTTCTTGACAATGTATTTTCAGTTTCCGCTAAAAATAACGATGTTTCGAAACGTATCATTTATTTTTCTATGCTATTTACGGGGAAACATTGCCTTCAAATCCGTTCGCAGTTAACAAAACTTCTCTCCCCCTGTTTTCCCCAAGTTGAGTTGCGGGTTATCTTTAAGTCTGGCAAACGTCCGTCTAGTTCCTTCCGGTTCAAGGATAGTATTCCTAAATTAATGAGATCACATGTTGTTTACCAATACTCGTGTCGATGCTGCGCAGCATCGTATATAGGGCAAACTCGACGCCTTCTACACACACGCATCTCTGAACACCTAGGAATCTTGTCTTTAACTGGGAAGAAAAGATCTTACACTAGCCTATTTAGCATCCTTTCTCACACCAAAGCTTTTCATCACACCATCTCCGCCGATGACTTTTCTATCATTTCGTCCAGTAATTTGCCCTTTGAGTTACTCATTCGGGAGAGTTTACTCATCGACAAATTTAAGCCTGTCCTTAATGAAAACATCAGGTCTGTTCCATTTGCGTTATTTTAATTAGTCTTCTCTCCTTTTGCTCTTGCTCTTCTTCTACTTTTCTCACACCTTTTCTCCGCTCTCATTAGCTAATCATTCTTCAAGACCTTGTAAATATCATATTTATATCATTACCTTATCCATCATGTATCTCACTTTGAAAATGTTACGCGTCAGCAACGAAACGTCAGTAAAGCTTGCATAACTAATATGTTTTGTTATTTGTCTTGATTTATCCCGTTGTGGCTATTCATATTCGAATCTTGAGCTGGGCATTAATATTCATACTATTACAACCTTGGTGCGACTCCAGTGACTTACGCTGAGATAACCTCGGTAAAATCCCAATGACTTACATTGAGATAACCTAAGAAAAACACAAGTGACTTTCAGTGCAATGACCCGGGTGCAACCCCAGTGATTTACAATGCATTGAGTTGGGCTGCAAGCCCAGTGATTTACATTGCCATTATGTCGGTAGAAGCCCAGTGACTTTCATTGCCATAATCTCGGTGCAACCTCAGTAATTTACATTATCTAGGTGTAACCCCAATGATTTACAGTGGCGATAAGGCGGATGCAAAATTAGTAATTTACATTGCGATAATCTGGGTGCAACCCCACATGATTTAAATTGTGATACTCTCGGTGCAATCCCAGAGACATACATTGCAATAACCTTGGCTCAACCCCAGAGACATACATCGCCATAGCCTTGGTGCAACCCCAGTGATTTACCCATGCGATAATCTAGGCATAAGTCCAGCGATTTACGTTGCAATGACCTGGGTACAACTCCAACAATTCACAAGATCATAACCGGAGAGCAATGTTGGTGATTGATACTCATAAATGAGTTACACTTGCTACAACCGGTGTGCAGCCTCAGTGTTGTTCAGACTTGCTACCAGGTAATCAAGACAAGGGTTTCCTTTTGAGGCTTATCTGCCAGGGATAGTACCAGAGGAGAACAGGAGAGTTGCAGCTTCTTTGTCGGTGAATCTTATCCCACCACAGGGAACAATTGGCAGTTTGGGGGGGAAAGAACTTGAAAAAATGATCTGGCTTTTGCTTTCTTCGAACAAGAAATGATTAGAATAAATTATTGTTTCTCGACGTATTAGAGAAAGAATTTTACGAGACTTCTTTAAAGGAAGAATAGAAAGTCAGATTTTTTTCTTTAAGCCGCTAATTGGGAAAATTAATCAAAAATAAATTACATGAATTGTTGTCTGTTGGCTTCAGCAAGCTTGCTATATCTAAGGATGAGGCCTGGTTTGATGTTCCCCCAATGATTACCCTAAAACGTCAGAACTTATAATATTACATAAAACAAACTTCATCATTATAAATACTTTGGACGAATTTTGTCACTTGATGCGAAGTATCATGAAACTCCAACCACGCTTGCTCGTTTTATGAAAGATCACAACTCATGGATGAAAATTGCACCCAGATATTTATCATAAAGTAATTTGTATGAATGGTCGGAAAAGATGGTGGAAATTGAGTTATCGGTCTGGAAAACAGGCCAGATTAGTCAGTGAAGGAAGCTATAAGTTTGGACACAAACCCCTCTTAAAGTCGTCTCCCTAGGACACGTTTGGTCTACTCATATTCTTAACGAACCTTCCAGTAAATCTTGTCAATCAGATTTGCTCTGGTATTTCCCCTTTTCCATACGTCGGTCATGTTGCAAAATATATCGTAAGATTGAGGGTAGGGGTTAGGGGGCGATGGCTTTTCCTATCTTCGAAATCCATTTGTGAATCGGTTAAGTACTTGGCTCGAATTCCAGCTATAACATCACGTGTTAAAAGCAGCACTAAAGTAGAACCTTTTGCTTTCTTTTCTATTTCTTTAAACTGATATTTTGCGTTACTTTGGAGTTGATTGTCAGTAAAAATGTGCTACACATGCGGCTCATAATAAAACATAGTATGGATTTCCATGCTTGGGAACCATGCCTTGAGCGAGTCATGAGTATGGCATTTGGCATTCTTTTTTTTGGTACTTTTTGAAGTTATTTGCTGGACCACATTCCTCAGCCGAAAAATATCCACCACTATAATTATTTAGCAATTATTCACCAAAGGTGAAGTAAATATTGTTTAATAATCCCCGAGACAAAATCGATGGAATTATTCAATAATATTCACTGAATCTGAGGAGAATAATGGTTTTAGTATAATTACATAGGTGACTATTTAAAGAAAGTAGAGAACTATCACTTTTAAAATCTCCCCGGTCACATTGACAAAGGTAGTCGCCATCTTGTTCCTTAGCTTTCGCTGTTATAATCACCTGTCGGAGACTATTGAGATTTCTGAGGTAATTTTCCGGCCAGTCATCATGCAGGATTTTTGATTATCACCTGTGTAACTTTACTAACATAATATATTCACCTCCACATCGGTGAATAATTAACTACACTTTATTGTCATACCATAAAAAAATGTATAGTTAAAACGCTTGTGGAACTCTTGTTCAAAAGCCAGATACTTTTAAGGTAGCGACTGAAATTCTATACTGTAGTGGGTTAAGTCCCCGACCGGGTGCTAAACGATATGGTTGGAAAATTTTAAAACTCTAAAATGATCGGAAAACAATTTTGGATATTTGTTAATAAATATTGGTGAAATATCTCCTTGCACAAATTCTAAATCTTTTAGATCTTTTCCGAAAATTTTTCATTAAAAATTATTAAATTTTTCCTGATTGAAGAGGACATAGCTTCCCCAACACAGGTCCCGTAGCCTTCCTGCCACCTCTACAGGATGACTCTTCGTTGGATTTGTCCTAACAAGTAAAAAGCGCTATTTCATGTTTTCAATCGTGAAAGCTAAAATTTTTAAAATTGTTAATCCATTGAATTGCGTCTTATCCACATTATAACGTGAATCCATGGATGAAATTTTAATTTCTTAATGGAAGACTCAATGGCTGTGTTTACTCGTAAGGTTTTATCTTATTCATATGGTATGTGGGCTTTGTACAACTGACCCCAGTTTAATAGTGTCAACCAACTTTCAAGCCAACTTGCAGCGATGAACAAAATCTGGTAATTCCACTTTTCCATAGTTTGGTTACTGCACAATTATATTATTAGAGGGGGAAGACGTCATGTCCTGCCTCACAAACTGGGAAGCGAAAATGGTAAGTCCCAGAGATGGAGGGGAATCTCCCTTTGACAAGAGGAGATGAAATGCAATTTTTTGTCCAACCCATCAAGATGTCGTCAGCCTCGGCCATAAATATGCAAACAACTCAAATTTCAAGGTCAAGCACTAATTCACGTAGGATCGAAGGCGAAGGAGGAAGCAGACACGGGGGTAAGTGGGCTGAGTTGACCGACATTCAAATGAAGTATAGGAATGTGGCAAGGTTTCGTGAGAAATGTAATATCGATGAAGTTCAATTTTCACAACTCCTTAGCTGAGGTAATGATTTTGTGGCTGGTTTTCCGTTTGATTTCATCCCCGTTAAATATAGAAGTCGAAAAACATCTCAGCAATGAATAATTTTTTAGCCATAAACCGGGAGCTAACGTACCGCTGGGCTTATCACTTGGTGTTACATAAATGGGATGTAACCAGCTTAAAATTTAAATTCTAAGATATTAGTGACATAAATACGATAGTATAACAAAGTTAACAGACTTTATGGGTAATAATGCATTATTTATTTTGAGTAAACTTCATAAATTAGAGCAATGTACTGATGCTAAGGCTAGTTTCAATGTTACAGTATCAAACCTGCTGTGAAAGTGTCAATGACGCCCATCTGCACCATCTGCAATATCCCACGAAAAGCAGGCAAAAGATGAAGTGTTTTTATTTAACTGCAATACGGAAAACTGACTGCAATCAACCCCACGTTTTAAGTTTAAGGACACCGTCTTAACCCACTCCAAACTAGAAGTCTCTCCTTGATGAGTAAAATTCTTTACTAATGGTTATTGATAAAAGTATAAAAGGTTATTCCAGTTAAATGTGCACAGGTCATTCAGCCAAGTGTGATGGAAATTTTGTCATGAAAGATATAAATGAGTATGCAATATATATATTATTTCTTGGCCTGAGATTAAAAACAGAAGTATTGATCCAGTTTTCCAAGATGATCAAACTTTTCTCTGACGACTACATTTTAAGAGGTAGTTCCCCACTTGAAAACAAAATCTCAATCTGACCTCTTGTTATCCATCGTAAAAAGAGTACAGTAGTCTAGATTATCATTAATTTTCGAGAGTTCTCCACGACTATTGTAGGGTTTTTAACATCAGGAACTAGGTAACCACGTTTTTATTTCTGAAGGCCAGTTCTGCATTGTTAAGACAACATATTAACCGAGAGTTTCTTAAGCTTTTTCAACGAGACCTTCCTTTCAATGACAATGGATAGCATTTGTCCGAGCTCCAGTGAAATGATAATGGCCACATACATGGAACTACGGTATATTAAAGAGTTAAATGTAAAGCTTAGATTGATGTTAATATAGTTAATTATTATTTGTGCACATGATTTTCACACTTTAACACGAGAAAAAAGTTGTTACCCTCAAGCACGCATGGAACAAGTAACAGCTGACCACTGCATGGCAAGATGTTCAAAACATAGGGGCACAAAAAATTAGACGGTAGAAGTAAGGTTACAGTGTAAGCTGGTATATAATTGGTGGAACAGATGGGCTGTATGAAGTTTGTGAATTCTCAATATGTCAGTCATTTGTTTGTGATTAAGTGGACACAACGGGTAACTGACATGTTCATACACAAGACCTGTCAGTAAACCTATTCTCCATCACTTATGAACTTTATCTAGTGTACATAGTTAACATGACACATCACTCAACTATCCCAATTTTTTTTTTTGAGCTCAGTGTTTGGATAATCTAGCTGGTGATGAAGTTTCATGTTCAGTCATGATGTGTGGTACAGACGTCCATTCCCAGAATTAACTCTTCCACCCCTAAGGCAACATTTTTTATTTTATTCTAGCAACAGCAATGCAACGTGATTTTCTTGATCAGAAGGAGGGTGCTCGCCAGTTTTCTACAATGCATTAAAACTGTCTCCATTATGGTATTCCATTCTTTCCTTTAGTAACCTTCCCATTTAAATCCTGTTAATTCTAGGCAAGCAAAGAGAGGGCATGGGTTCACTGTCTGGGTAGCAAAAGGTTGAAGCTTAAGAAGTTGGCACATTCATGTGATTGCTAAAATGTCAAGCAAGTAAAAACATTGACATGTTCCCTGAAAAACAGCTTAATTATATACTGTAGTACAGATCCTGCAGTCAAAGTAGCAATTTAAACAACCACAACAAAATAATTAGTTCGCAAGAGAGCAACAATTTTAGTGAACCTTTGGGTTGCAGGAATAGGACGGTCCATTTGGACATGTACTGGGATCAAAATGACATTCTTCAACACAGTGACATTATACCGCATTTTCTTCTTTATTGTACTATGATTAGGAACTTTTATATGCTTGTATGTACAGAATGTTGAAGTATGTTTAATCCAAACACACAGCTTGAAATTGAGCTTCCCAGAATTAACTCTTTTCCTTCTTACATAGCCCTTCAGAATCTAATTCTTGCCAATGCTACACTACTCTGAACTTGCAGGTGGAAACAACTGAGAGTTAAAGGCTTGAATCCTATCTTAACTCTGTTGCTTTTTACATATGACCAAGTTCATTCAGAGTTAGTCTGATTAAGTCAGATACTTTATATTGCTTTACCAGAGCCAGATGTTACTACATGCAATATTTCAAGTACGAGTTGGTGTTCTTCCACCAGTTTCTAGATACCGAGAAACGAGTTGAAAAACGAGAAGAAGCCAAGATTTTTAACGAGTTTCGAGGTATCTAGAAATCGGAGGAGGAACACTAAACAAGTGTTTGAAATTACTTCTCAAACGAACCAGTATTTTAGGCAAAAATCCAGCCGAAAGTTGGAAAAATTCAGCTGTAATCTTCCTCCGATTTTTAAATACTGATTAATTATGTATTTCTTTTGTTTTTTCTTCGTGAATTATTAATGAGTTTGAGAATAACAGATCAAAACCTGGTATCCTTATTAAACTCTCCCCCCCCACAATGAGACATCTCCCCTTGATGAATAAAATCATCTGACATTAGCCAAAGGAATTCTAAAAGTTGGAAAAAGACAGATTTAAATGAGGTATTCTTAGCCCCTTCTTGTCTGAAATATCTCTTGTTGACAAAAATTGTCCGGTATCAACGTATTGGCCATAGTAAAAACTGAAAAGTCAACTGTGGATCAAAGAGTTAACATATCCAATCCCTAACTGCCCCTTTATGAACTGTTTACCATCAGGCCTATCAAGTATCCAAACAGTCCAAAATTCACTACCCAGTGCACCCCCTACAGTACTCTGGGAGTACTGGTTAACAGCAGACTACTACAAGGTAAATGTTGTCTGTTCATTTTTATTTAACCAATTTTTATCATTATCAGGTGAAAAGGTGTATTTTATGGTTACAGTTAAGGTCAATAGAATGACTAGGGCTTGGTTTCAACACAAATCCGTATGGGCTTTTGATTGGTTTTAAATCTTCAAAACCCTTGAGGCCTCCAGAGTTCTCACACTAAGTCTTATTAATAAAAGGTTAAGAAATTCACCAAATGGTTTATCTATCCATCCATTATCCCAACGACACAGACATACACTCAAACATAAATATAAAGGTATAAACTAGTGCACAGTCATGCACATTCACATCCATAGTGACACATACATGAATAGTAGGTATGCATTGATTGTAAACTACAGCTGCATAATTACACATAATTTATGCACATATACATGCAGTGGCGTAACGAACTATTGGGGGCCCTTTGGAGATTTTCGTTTGGGGAGTCCAGTCACCCCCGTTAGTATAAACTTAGCGCAGACAATTTCAAGATTTTATTTCTCAACTGTCTTTACAGATTCATTTAGGGCCCGTTAGAAGTCAGGGGCCCTTAGGAGTTGCTCTAACATTAACCATAGTCCGTTATGCCACTGTATGCATGTGATGGTTACATGTACAGTATGTAAAGAGCTAGGAAGAAATTAACACAGCACTGCTTTGGGTCAATAATATTATTCCATTTTTTCCTGGTTTGGAATGATTCTGTGCGATTTTCATTGTCTTTTCTTCTTAATTAATGGTCCATATTATTCACCAAATGAGCAATGTCTGCAGGTGTTACACTTCTTGAAAAGTTGCAGTTGTTATCATTCACCAGTGACATTCGTAGAATCATGGTTGTTTCTCCAACGCTCTCTCGAGTACTGGCAACTTTGTCAAATGTTACTATTTGTTCTTGAAGAGCAGCATATGAGTCAGTTCAAGTCATGGATGGAAACAGGTCACACATACTAGATTTTGCATCTGTCATTGCGAGAATCCCAAACCTTTTTGCTTGCATGCTTTTTTCATTTTATCTTGTTAATAATGATCTTGTAAATTTTTGAACATCTACTTGACTCTTCTGGTTGTTTATTTTTGTAAATGTTGGGAATATTTGTCATAAGATGGGGGTAACTCTTGTATAACGTAGGCCTCTTGTGTTCGCTTCAAAACCCAGTTTACTTGTGAAAACAATGAAGGAAGCACAAGCACATGTAGGCACCAGAGCAAGCACAAGAAAAAGTGAAAATTTCCTTCACGTCGTTCTTGAGAAATGATGAACAATAAATGGTGACATCGTATTGATTTTGATTGGTTCAAAATTTGCAAGCTATGTGTTGCCATTATTGCTTGCTATACTGGAAAACTGAAAAGCAAACTCTTTGAACTTGAAACATTTTACTTGTTCGTACAGATTTAATAATGTATGCATGAATCAAAATCTAAGGCTAGATTGCAGGCCAGTCTTTGTTCCAGGCCCAGAACACAAATAAGGCAGTTTTTAGCAGCTGGAAAGTTGCACACACCGTAGGATGTGAAAATACTTGATTATTTGAAATTAAAAAGACAAAGAGCATCGTAAGGAAGCGAAAGAAACCTTTATTCTTATTATCTACATTTAGTTATAGTTAGGTTTAGAGGAAGGGTTCAGGGATAGAGTTTAGGGAGAATGTTTAGGGTTAGGTGATGGGTTTTAGTTTTGCTTTTTGTCTGGAATTAAAACCAAAACATTGGTGGTGAAACGATGATGTCAGTGGGATTTTGAACAGTACATGTAGGTGAATAAGGAAGATTTTTTGGAGTAAAAATCCTTGTAAAGTTTTCTAATCTTATCTTTTTTAAATCTGCCATTGCAGTGTCTTGGTAAACTAATAGGATTTTAGACCACCTTATGGGAACATTGGATTTTGCTGTATGAATGTCATGCCGAAAGCTAATTTTTTTGTTTACAAAGCCAATGGCGAAAGACCAATGGCACCATGGGTCTGCTGAACTGTAGTACTGTACTACAAAATCTAATGTCCTTTCAGATTGCTCACGCACTTTTTTATATGTATTATAGTATCCGCATTTCAAGTAGGTCTATAGAAGATTGTATAAAATCAAAGCAGCCATTTTAGGCACCAGTCTTCTGTGTTCATTCCCAATTGCACGCTCAGTTTACACTCTTCAATGATGTGATTTGGCATTCTCAGGAAACCTTGACCCTTCCAGATTTCAGTAGCTGACGTGATAAATTTATTTTGGTAACTTAAATCGAATCAATTGCACATTAGTCAACATCATGGTACTCCATTTGTTCACAAAACAGTGGATCCAAAAAAAATTTATTTTGCCAAATTCAGTTTTTTAAAAGCTTTTCTTTATTTCATTAAATTGTTAAAAATCATGGCTACTAATTTCCTATGAAAGTCACGTACAAATTTATCGTATGGGTCCACGATTTGGATACTAAATTATGTAATACATCAAATGTCAGGAAAATAGTTTTGTTCAAAAAATGGGGACTGCAGTTAGCAGACCCAAGTAAGGCAGAGACCATTCTGCCAGCTCACTAACTCTAATACAAACCCTTACGCTAACCACTCAGTGACACAGTGGGTCTACTAAACTGCAGTCTAGTTGGCAATTGTATGGCTATCATTTTGTTTTTATAATTCGATAGTAACCATGTCGTTACCATGAACTAGAAGAGTCCATCACAGTGTTTAATTGCACTAGGTTTGCAGTGCCACAACTTCATTGCCATTTGAAGGCTCAAAAACTGCATATTTTGCAACTGTTTCTGGATGTGTCTTAAAATGAATGATGTCAACACTCAAACATTTACTTTCACTTAATGTGGACATCATCACTGCACTCTACTTTGTCACAAGAACCTAAGTGATCAGGATTATCCATGTAAAAATAATCATTAATTTATAAATTTCTTTGTCACTGCTTAATGGATTTTCCCTATTGTTTGATTGACATTTATTGTGCCAATCAAAGCTTGTAATTATCAATAAGTATGGGTTTCATTATTACACTGGTTTTACTCTCAATATGTGTTTGACATATGTAGTACATATTAATTTGCACACCTCATGTTAATAATTCCTGGGTATTGTTATAACTATACTGCACAAGAGGGATCCAAAATCATCACTAAGTCTACTAAATGCATGTAAGAATTTGTCAACCCTGCTTGAGAATTCTGAGTGATTTAGCCATTCCATTCCGGAACAATGGTACTCAATCTCATCCATTTAAAGTACACGTAACGTAATGGCATCAGCACCACTTAACTGCAACCTGTAACCAACATGCGCAGAAGTTTTAATTTTGCTGTTACCAGCTGCAACATGGTACTGTATCCTGACTATGAAAATTTCATCAGTGGTACCAAAGGACTGTACATGTGCTCAAAGTATGTCTTCATAGGGTTGATAATTTAACCCAACATTTAAACATCAGAGTCAGATTGCATATTGTCCTTATTTCTGTCCCATATTAGTTAGTGATGTAACAGGGCTAGCTCGAAATAAGTTATTTGAAAATGTTTCTTTTCATCACAATCCACAGTTCCAACAGACTACATCTGTTCAACACATACATAGGGAAAATTACAACAGCTACACAAAGGAGCAATTACATTCTTAGAACATCGTAATCCATAGGTATCTAGAGGCATCTTAATGAAAATTGTTAATGATTAAGCGGATGGCAAAGGGAACCACTTCCAGGGTATGTTGGAATATGACTAAATTTCAAAAATAATTTTATTACTATTTTTGTACTCAAGACACATGCTACCATTTTTTATTTCATCTAGATAGCATTCTAACATTCTAACACTTTGCATTTAAAAATATAACTAAAATGTTTTTGTTTTGTTTTGGGGTTTTTTTTTTGCTATAAGTTAAAAAGAATGTATTGCAACAAGGAAAGATGTTCTTGCCCAAAAGATTATTTGAAGTATGAATATGCACTGAACCCTGAAAGAATGAATTGGAGCAAAATGATTTAGTTCATTATGAGGCAGGAAAGTGCAGTAATGATAAACTTTTCTAGTACTTGGAAACTATTTAAAACTCAATACAAGCGACTCTGTTGTAAATAAATAAATTTAAAAATGCTTTGTATAAAATTAACTTTTAGTGTTGCATAGTCATTTCTACTTCTCGGTTTTATATTAGGTTTGTTTTAATTTAACATTCGTATCATACTTTACACTATTTGTTTTTCTTAATTAATCTTATTAGGACCCTCATGAAAAATACTGCTATTAGTGATTAGGCATCTTGTTTAAAGATTAAAGATCATCATCATCATAACATTCTCTTCTCATTTCATCTGGCATGAAATTTTCATTTGTCTTGTAATTGTACATGTAGTTACCTTATAACTACATGTAAATGAAGGATTACGGGCTAATGATAGCCAGAGGCGGATTAAGGTCTTGATGGGCCTGGAGCAAACACATTGAAATAGGTCTATTGTTTCCAGTTGTTTTCTTTAGTTCGTGTTCATCGTTGAACCTACCTGAGCTGAAATTATAATTCTTTAAATAAAACTAAGTTGCGTTGCGACAGGGCCTTTTTTAACATATATAGTGGGGGAACAAATGCCCCCCCCCCCCCACTCCCTCTATATATCCCCCCAGTAATAATTTTTTGCCCTCTTAGTAAAAATCCCTTTTGAAAGCAAATACAAAATTTAAACGACGTATACAAACAAACTAGATAATAAAAGACGTTGTTAATTGTTGAATGCTGATCTGCCGTCTCTTACATGAAGTATTGCATATTAGTTTTAATAAACACCGCTGACAAACGCATTGCGCCTGCGTGACTCCCAAAGATCTGCATACCGGCCGGACAGTTCGACATATTTTCTCAAATAATAAAGACTCCACTGAACAGCTAAGGTAGAGAATTCCTACATAGCTTCATTAACATCACTGGAACAAAATATAAAATTCCCTCTCCGTAATTTCCATACCCCTATTTGTAATAACGTTGCGAATACTTGCTGTAGTTCATAATTTCAGTCTGGCACCAAGGCAATCTCGTATCCAGGTCCCTCCGTTCCTATACACAGACGTTTGATCGCAGTGTTGTTTTGATATGACATTGCTGACTAACAGTGAGTTATGGCCTTGTTGTGGCTGGTTAATCGCAATGGTTAATCCATATTTATAATGCCGTATGCTAGAAAAAGAAGACTTGAAAATGAAAAGAAGCTGGAATCAGTTGCGAAGAAATGTCAAAAGATAAATTCGTTTTTTGTTCCGACTACCAAACAAAATGAGCAGGTACAAAATGAGGGGGATAAGACTCAACAACAAGAAAATAATCTTAACAATAATCATGGCGATCACAGACACTCCAAGGTGGAAGTTCTGAAATGAGTGAGATTAGGAGGCTCGGGGGTCCGGACTGGGGGTAATTTTTGAAACAGCATTTCCTGAATTTTGAGGGCACTTTGAGAAAAATATAAGAACTACAACCTCATTTTTAGGAATGTATTTTATTACAACGTTATTTTTTAAGCAATATTTCTACTTCGAAATCATGGACTCGTGGTATGTGAATGTAACTTGTTTTTTGACATATGCGACTTGTTGAACTGCCACGTCACTTTCTTGGAGTTCTTTACTACCTCATCTGACGGCTTGTACTGAAAACATGGCTCAGGAGAATTCATCTTTATCGTCATGATAGCGCTAAGCGTTCTATTAATATCCAGGTTTCCCCTGAAGCATGTTTTGTTCTTTCTGACAAAACTGAATGCTCTTTGTTCTTCTGCGTTGCTCTGGGGCAGTACTAATACTAATTGAGCTACTTTACTCAGGTGCTGGACTCGTGGATAGCCACTAACTTTCAAATTTCCTAAATACCCCATATTACATCCATACGAAGAACAATGATTTTGTCATCTTCATCAAGTTGTAGAGTTGCATTCTCTTTAACTTCCTTCGGCAAGTCTGCGTCATTCATCAATTGATAATCAATAAACTCATCATACAGAATATCATTCTCTTTAGCATTAAAGTTGAAGATATGTTGATATCTAAAATGATACATATATATTTATATTTCTCCTATCAATTTAACCGAAATTTCCTACTTCTCAATTCACCAACTGATCATCTGGTACAAATATTAGATGTAAACTAAACATACTCAATGTTTGCAAATGTCAAGAACACTTACCTTTGCACAAAATATGTTACCTCTTCAAACCTGGCTAGATTTCTTTCCTCCCAATTGACAAAATGTGCATTCATCAACGTATCATCATGTAATGGAAGGTTGTTCTGCATATACTTAGCAGCTGCAATGTAAAATTCACGTACAGCAGAGTAGAACTTCTTAACTTCTTGGTCAGAAATGTCACCATCTGCAAGGCACTTGTTAATTTTTATTCTTGTTACAATGCCAACAAAGAGTTCTTTATCTGGTCTGTGGTTTTCTGAGAGAGAAACTAACTCGCCTGTGGTATCCTTTATGCATGCTTCAAGTTTGTCAATTTTAAGAAACTTGCCAAGGACCTTTTTGTAAATACCCCAACAGCCTTCATAGACGAGAAAAATGCATGGATCCGACCTCTGCTGCAGTTGGCTGAAATTTGTGAAGGTAGGTAGAACAGATTGATAGAAATACAGGTATGTTTCAGTCATTGGGTTGTTGAATGACTTTTTCAATCTCTTGAATCTTGCTTGCTGCTCAGAGATTGACAAAAAGTAGGATTTGAGAGGACTGTACTGCTTCAATATGCGCTCTATTGCAGACTCCAAGCTAAGCCACCTTGTGCTTACATGTTTAATGACTTGTCTGTATTGCATGACACAAAAGTCACAGAAGTCAGATAACAGATTCTTTCTCTTAGAAGAGTGTTCAAACCAGTAGAAAATGTCAATGCACAAATCCTCAACAGAGAAGTCAACAATCTCTTCAAATCCCTTGCCTGCATAGGAAGCAGTGTTATGCAAAATATGACATGGGCAGCCCATGAAATACACTGTATCATTAGCATCCTCTACCCTAGTTTTTATGGAGTTATGTTTCCCAACATTCACTGATGTGTTGTCTACAGACATTCCAACACAGTTAGCCCAAGGTATGTCATGCTTGTTTAGAACTTCATTCATCTTATCATATATGGCTTGAGCAGTTGAGGCAGTTGTTGAACACATATCCAGGAATCTACCTTCTACTTTGTGAGTGTTAATGTCGAATACACGTACAGTAAGGGGATTCATCTTTTCCAAGTTGTTGTCACTTGATCCATCAATCGCTAAAGAATATGGCTGATACTTCATTGTTGATACCAGGTCTTCTTGCATCGGAGGAGCTATGGCGTCATTTATTATGCAATTTGTTTTGTGTGAGCTGAAGCATAGTTCTTTGTAATATCACTATCAGGAAATATCTGTCTGAATAGTGGACCAATGTGGTCAGACACACTAATGGGTAAGTTATGTTCAACAATAAACTTTGCTGCTAAAACGTCTGCCTTCGATGTATCATACTGCAGAGTGCTCGTGCTACTTGTAGCTAAGTTTAATGTAGGTTGATTTCTAAGGCTCTTTTCCCATCTTTTATGGTCTTCACCATCCTTGTGCCTGATTACATCTCTTTCTCCTTGATGTTTTACACTCACTTCCTTCTTGCGAACAACGCAATAAAAGGCATGACAATTACCGTGAACTTGACGAAGAAATGTTTTATACTTCGTTGTCCATTCCTTCTGAAATGTCGATTTATATCGTGCAGCACCCGTAAATTTTCTAGTGGAAGACTTTGGGAGGCTTGTTTGAGGTTCATTTTCAATTTCCGCTTCGGATTCACTTAATTCTGTTTCTGCACCGTCCGCCATTTTGAAATTTTTGACGTTTCTCGTTCCCAGGCCGTTGATTTGCAGAAATGCGTGAGATTCTCATGGACACGCGTGAGAGCGTGAGATTAGCTTAGAATGCGTGAGACTTGGAGTTTTTGCGATCAAGATATTTACAAAAACGAGTTAAATTAAGACGACAAGAGGAACAATAGCAATAATCGTGATGACATTGTCGAAACCACTGTTGTTGGTGCCCTTCCATCGATAGATTCTGATGAATCTGATCAGTCTGCTCAGTTGGACAGTGAAAATATTTCGTCAAACTTTTACAGAGGTTTTCGTCTCAACCCTAAGAAAATTGTGAAGAAAGCTGGACCCAAGGTCTTTACTTTGCTCAAAGAGAAATGTCGGGCTGTCACTGCAAGAAAAGGTAGAAAGAGATTATTCATCAAATGTCTTTCTTGTTCTGAGCATGAAGAAGAAGCAAAGAGATTTTCTCGCAACCACAAAGTATATATGGCACAAGGTGTTCGTTGTGATGGCCAAAAGAAATTAAAGGATGTAATTGATCACCTCCATGGGACACCACATGAAGCAGCAATCAAAAGAGCGAAGTTGATGCAGCAGTGGAACAATAATGATCCAAACCATCCTTGGTTACGGACTATGAAATCAAATGACCCGGCCGTCACTAATACCTTGGTGCATATGGCGGTAGATGTATTCAATGATAGCAAATTGCTTACACCATCTGCCTGGTCTTGGCCATCAAGGAGTCTTGCCTGCATGCATGCCGAAGAGCAAGCAAAGAAATATACTGAGAGTGAAAGCAATGGTGAATTTTCTGTGTTCACACCAAATGCTGTTGATCTGCACTACCGAAATCCAGTCCGCTATGCAGAATTATTGGCGATTCAAGGAAGTCTTGAAAGAGAAAAGTTAGAATTGGAGTTGCAAATCTGCTTGCGTTTTTCAATGCAAATTAATGGTTCAGTGGACACGAAGCAGCATGACAAAAAATTTGTTTTTGTGAGGTTTAACAAACCCGAATCTCCACTGGAGTTACATACTCGATTTGGAGTTACACACTCGATCAGAAGGGCTTTTCTCTGCAGCCAAAGCTTCATTTGGTGATGTTGGTTTAATACAAAATGAAGTGCAAGCTAAATTTGTTAGCGTCAGTTCAGATGGAGAGTCTGCAAACACTGGACGTGTTTCAGGCCTATGGTCTAGAATAGAAGAGTATGTTGGTCACCCAACATTAAATGTTTGGTGTGCCTGCCATAGGTCTGATCTAGCAATGGAAGATTTAATGCTGTCAGTTCCAGAGCTGAAAGTTTGGAAAGCAAATCTCATTGGTGTAGCAACTTACTATCGAGTATCTGGCCTTCGAACGAAGGAGTTGAGGAGTATAAACCTACATGCCAAAGCCTTTCCAGCTCATCATGAAGTGCGATTTGCCCAACATTTGATCCAGTTGTGTGAAGCAGTGCTTAGTAATCTCCAGAGTTGTAAAATACACTGGACAAAAGTTGTTGAGGTACTAACAGGTGAATACGAACGAAGCGAGAAATCCAAAGCTTAGAGCTTCCTAAATGTTTGGAAATTATCAAATATGCAAGTATGGTTAACAGCATTCATGACTGATATTTGCTCAGTACTCCGTTACATCGAGAAGGAGACACAAAATCCTCATATAATCATCCCAGATATATTGAGGTAAAGAGATATTGGTCTACAAAAGCTAGATCTTTTGAAAGACAAACCATATCCAGGTAAAACAATTTATGAAACTAGTTTGAATTTGTGGAGAACGTAATTGTAACTGCTTGTATAGAAAGATCTAGGTGGCCAAGAAGAAAAGTTAGCAAAAGATCTTGACCAATCAAGAACCCGTGATACTGGAAGGACCGTTGATTAGACTGATGAAATTGAGAGCACTACCAGAAGTGCTAGATCAACAGGCCATGCCTATGTTCCAACATTCCGAAGAAATCAATCAGCAGTTAGAATCGAGATTAAAGAATCTGCCTGAAACTTTCTACAGTTGGGAGATATAACGAAAAGGAGGTCTTGTTTTCATTATATTCTATTGTATATATACATTTACTGGTAACAATTCAAAAAGTTACTGTTATAATTTCTTTAGGCACAACTGAATGATGATCAGACTGCTCTTGTGAAGAACATCATAAATTTGGCAACTTCGAAAACAGCGGCCGAATTCATCTCTGCCTTTCTACCATTACTCGATAGTTGTAATATTCCACAGAGTAAAACCCAATATTTTATTGATTCAATGTTTGAAAACTTCGATGAATTGAAGCCAAATGAAGATATTGCAACGAAAGACTATGGTGTGCGGCTGTATCGCATGTTAAGGGGCAGTAAAGAGCCAGTGACGGGGTTTCTTTCCAGCTTTTGTGTTCTATCTCCACACTGCATGACCGTCGAAAGATGTGTTTCAACCTACAACATGTTGTTTTCCAACCTCAGGACATCATCCTCAGAGAAGACTCCAATTAACAGATTGCTTATACATTGGAATGGAGTTCCTACAGCTTATTATGACCCTAGACCAGTGGTGCAGAAATTCCTCTCGCTGAAGGACAGTCGAATCAGATTACCTATTGTTAGTACGTATGTTGAAAGAGACTTTATCAAGAAATTTTTTTAATTTCAGGCAAAAACATGATGCAATTTTGTTGCTGTTTTGTTTTAGATTAGTTCTACTGTTGTATACAATACATGGCGATTTTATCTGATGACGGCCAAGCTAGGTTGCACGAAAATAAGCAATAATAAAAATGCCTATAGACAAATTTGTTGAGTGCTTTCTTTCAAATACTGACAATAATCTGTGCTCTAGGTTTCCGTTTTGTAGGTTGCAGAATGGTCCAAGTAAAAAACGATTCTTGAGGGACAAATTTATCAATGAAGCCTAAGGTCCCTTTTGAAAAATGTCTTCTCCCCGCGGCAAATTCCTTAAAAAAGGCCCTGCGTTGTGATACTGGATTCAATTCTGTAAATAAATCAAAATTCCCCTAATTACCTCGAGGAACAACACAGGCAATCATAAACGAAGCTGTTTTATACTCTCTGAATAGGTTGGCATCGTTCTGTATTTGGTGTTGAGGCATAAACATCCGAAGACAATTTGCAAATGTACTTTGCACCAACAATTGGAGAAATTTTCAAGCAACTTAAACTCGAGCTGTAGATGCCTCACAAGATAACATTGTGAGACTTCTTAAAAGCAAATTTCTCAATAATGTCTCCCATTTCTACAGTTACCAACAATTCACGTCCAATACACAGAAGGGAAAGGGCATTCAGTCGAATTTGGCCCATCGTTGATCAAGATTGAATTTTCACTCTTTTGAGCACTGGAAACGACCGTTTTCGCTGCAATTAGTTATCATCAAGGACAGGCACATACAAAGGGCAACCGAGGCGTTAGGAAAGGTCTCACGAAGAACGTTG
Organism: Heliopora coerulea; assembly: GCA_030142905.1. Classification (NCBI taxonomy): domain Eukaryota; kingdom Metazoa; phylum Cnidaria; class Anthozoa; order Scleralcyonacea; family Helioporidae; genus Heliopora; species Heliopora coerulea. The sequence continues at coordinate 931,222 of JASJOG010000061.1, read as the reverse complement.
TCAGTGATCAGTCTGTAGATCTGAAGTTCCCTTCTTTCTCTAGCCTTAAAAATGGATTGCTTGAGTAGTTCTCGAAACTGCACAAGTTTGTCTTCGAAAGATTCGTCGAAACCATGTGGATAGTTTTCGGTAAGAAACTTTGCAACCAGGTGAAGATCTTCTGTACTTTTCTCTTGAAGGTTGTGCAGAAATCCAAATCTATCCCGAATGCATTGGTTAGCATTCACGCGTTTCGTCAGTTCTACCAGAAGTTTGTCCAAAATTGGCAAAAATCCTTTGAATTTCTCAGAGGGCAAAAGAGTAACATGTTCCGCATTATAATCACCCCATCTTATGTTCCTTTTTCATTTTCTTTTTACTTCTACTTTGTAGTTTTCACAGTTTGTCAGAATTCTTCCCTTGTTCTCGAAGTCTCCAATTTGAGGACGTAATTTTTGAACGAACTCCATCAGAGACACAAGCAAACCTGCTGCAATGTTTAAATCCAATTCGGGGTTCCTGAAACATTTTGCTAGTCTTGTTGAACCTCGCCAGTATTACATCCCATATAACTCAACCATGACTCTATTTTCCATGTCCTCCATGATGATGATGAGATTTCTAACCTTTTTTTCGTTTCTGGTTTCTCCGATTACTCATCTGTCATCTGGCTCAAAACTTGTCTGATGACTTTGTAGCTTTTTTTCAAAGCGATAGCATCATGATTTTCAGATCACCTTGCCTGAGAGAAGGGTTTGAGAAAGGGCAAGTTGAGGGGCTTCCGTCCATCTTTTAAAAGTTTCTACCGATGAGTAGAGGCACTGAAGAATGCATAGAAATTTTGCACAAAAAGAAAGAATGATGAGGCAGAAGAACAGCTTTCGGCTGCACAGTTTCCAACAAGGTTGAACGAATTACTACAACAAGGTACTTACAAAGCTAATAGATTCTACTCGAGTATGATATTATTCAAGCCAACGAATTTGCCGCTCATGTTGGAGGCATTGTCATAGGATTGTACCACAACAGTCTTTGATATTGATTCCTTTTTTGGAAAAATATTCCAGCGAAACGCGGACTAATCGTGCTCCGGTATGAGAATAAATGTGTATAAATCTAGTGAACCGCTCGACTGGACCTGCTGCAAAAACATAGTAAAAAATTTCTGCGAGTTTTTCCGTATGGGAAACATCAGGAGTCGAGTTCACGGATACTAAATAATATTTGGTACCTTTTAATTCATCCACTATAACTTCTTCTAGACGTTCACCAAGAATTTCGATAAATTCGTCTTATACAAAGGAGGATAAATACGACACGTGTCCTTTTCCTTTGTTTGCTTTACTCTGAATGTGCTCAGCTAAGAATGTGTCATATTCTGCTACTAGTTCAAGAATTCCTGGATAGTTACTATTGTTTGAGGATCAGATCAGCTCATTTTTTGCACGAAATGCCAAGCCTCTTGAGGTTAAAAATTTTATCACTTTCATAATTCTTTCCGATATGCTTTTCCAGTAACTTTTTTTAGAGTTTTGTTGTTGTTTTAAATGCTTGTCTATCTATCTCGTAGCACGTTTTCTGGCTCCCATCTTCATCTTGCATGCTATGTGAGACTGGCTAATTTCATGACGGTTTAGGTCTCATGATGCATATTTCCAGTCGCAGTATCTGGTTGTTGCAAGTGAAGATGCTTCATTTCTTGAGGCAAACAACTTGCATTTGAAACAGTAAACTTTACCAGTAGTTCGTGAGTAACAAATGCAATCACGTTCCACCTTTTACCAATTCAGTTGCTCCGGATAAAAAAGACTTTTGTTACATTGCCGGTTGAATTTGTCTCCAGGAAATGCCTTTTATGATAAAGCGAAATTACTTTCAGTTTTGACACTCAGAACTCCCAAACTGTAAAAAGTACGCTCTCGTTGAATCATTTACATTTTCCCAGGAGCCAATATCTTTTGGAAAATCTGTTTTGAGGTAATATATATGGGATGAGTCACTATCACAGTTTCCAGTGCGTGATTAGGAAGTAGTGGGTTTATCAGTTTGATGTTGACCCTCTGGTCTCTGATCATCTTCAACGTCATGAATTGCAGTTTGGAAAGTAACTCCGGAATTTTGTCCTTCAATATTCGAAGGATTACCGCGAGAGAAAAACTCAGTCCATTTTCTGGAAGAAGCCATATCTGGCTGTATTTTTTTCTGATTTTCATTTCTTGCTTTTTGTTTTTCCCATCCACTCCGTGGTCTCTTCATCGTATTACGTGAGATTGTGTTGTGACAGCCTGGAAGGTTTTTGGATTGATAGGAAATGATAACCTTTGAATCGGTGTCGACTTCTTGATAACCGTACCTTTCCTACAAATTCGATATGATGATTAATTTATTAATGGCAGAGTAAATGAAAAAAAGCGACCAAAAAAATCTCGCTTAACTTAGGATCACCATTTGTTGCATAGCGAAGTAGCAGTGCATATATTGGCTCGTGAAGTTGGATGTTTAGATCGTGAGATCGGTAAGACGTGATTTGCCAAGGGCAAATTTGTGTGTGACAATGATTGATCACTTGAACACAACGAATGAAAGTCAGTCACATTTCCAAGGCAAGCATTTTAATGACACAGTGATCGAGTTTATGTTTGAAAAGATACTGTAACTATACGGGGATCGCTGACCGCATTTTTGAAAAAAATGTAGATAAAAAAGACCGCTGAATCAACTTTGGGATTTTTAACGCATTTCTTGCAATTTTAGACACTTAAACCTCAAAAATGTCCCTTGGAAGGATTCCTCAGGAGTCCCCCAAAGAAGGCTGGTTCGCCCCTCGCTCCAGCCTCCCCATCTTTAGACTTCAAAGCTACTCCGTGGAACTTGCTGCACTGCTAATATCAAAAACATCATGTCAAAATCGTACAGCTCATTAACAAATATTCTTGCATGATAATAAATGTCGATTGATTTACGTTGTTAACATTGGTATATAAAAAAAATGAACAACTTTACGGGCATAGTTTAAAAATTTACAAGTGGAAGATAATTTTATAGTTATTTCCCGACACACAACAGTCCAAAGCAATCACAACACGACAGATTGGTTACATTACCTACTCCATTTCCGAATGACGACAATCCCTTTAAAATGTGTTCGGAATAATTCTGAGAGTAAAGTAAAAAAAAATTCAATGCATTTAACTCGTAAAGACCACAGTTGATAATAGTTGACAACTCCAAGGTACGTCAATAATGTCGAAAATGCACAGGTGTTTCGGTGGCGCCCATTAACTTAACGGCCTGGACAATAACGTACAATTTTTCGGCCTGATTACGAAGCTTTTCAAGACCTTTCAAATTTTTTAACACATTCATTTAGTTTCTTAAGGGGCCTATGTATTTCGGTAGGCCTGGGGCTGCAGTCTCATCCGCCCAAGGCTAATCCACCTCTGATGGCAGCGACTAATATTAACTGGTAACTTCCCATACTATACTTTAATGTTCATGGCAATTATACATTGATTTTCTAAGATATAGAAATAAATTTTGCTGAACATTAATCTGAAATTCACGTTATCTTATTCCCCTGAGAGATTACGTTGCTGAAACTATTTGGCATTCCCGAGTCTCAAGTACGTAGAATCGCATAAGAGAGAGGTAAGCGGATGGGCGACTGTTTCCGATAATGTGATAGCGAGTTGTTTCAGGTACACGACCTAGTAGTTACTCACACAAAATGGTTACTTTGCCGAATTTAGTTGACGTTTACTATAAGAAAACTACATGGGTAAGACATGAAAGCATTTTTGGGTTTGGAGTCATCGCCTTTAATTCTAAAGAGAAGGGTAATAACAATTTTAGTTGACAATGGTTTGAAGTGAAACTTATTTTCCCCTCGCCCACCACGCGAAGCGCAGTGCGAGGGTACTAATCTCGACGTGCGTGGAGTCCTGTTACACGCGTGGTGACTAGAGGGAAAAATTTTTGCTTTGTGTATGTTTATATATATATATATCCATGGATTCCGGTCACTCAAAAATGCCGTGTGCAAGCTCGGGGACTGGTATGTTGTTGACCAAACCATGCTTAGATACCGTATCAAAGCAAATCGATTTGGTCTCGTTATTTTTTCCCTTGTATGGATCTCTCGCAAGTTCTTTACGTCATTTGAACACTGAAGACCGGAAAACGAAATTGCTTAATTGGTGCTTGCGGCTGGTTTCACTTTTGCAGCACATCTTGATTACTGGCGGGGTCGCCGAGAGAATTAGCGGGGCCCGGGGCAAAACTTTTTCTGGAGCCCTATTTATGACGTCATAGGAATCATTTCATCTGGTCAAAACCAACCCATGCTAAATCCTTCCAATTTTGGGGGACCCTTTGAGTTGGGGGCCTGGGGCAATTTGTCCCCCCCCCCCTGCCCCCATCTTTGCTGTAATCGAATCGATGCTGATTTGTATGAATCGAGACTTGTCACGTTCTGGTAATCACTTAGCTGAGTTACACAATCGCAGGTACGTCTAAATCGAGTAGCTGAAACACGCTGAAAGGCTATTTCTATTTGGAGATCATACTAGCCTTCGGCGAAAATGTTTTCCGTTTCAGTCTTTCTCATTTTTCGGGTGGTTTGTGGATGATTACCTTTACCTTGTTCGACCAGTAATGCTTTCATCAGGATTTTAACACCTCGCAAGAAATTTTGAAAGTATAAAGCCGTGTTCTTTCTGTAAATTCACTGTTGAACTCTTTGTGTTGACGTGACGGTGAACGCTTCGCTGAAAATACGTAGAAATTGAAGGTTCGTATACTACGCCATTTTTCTGTTTTACGAAAGTTTTACAGTGGGAAAAAGTACGTCTTTTACTTCCCTCTACTCCTTCTTCATTCGACAAAACTTGCAGGTTTTCTTGTCGTATTTTGTTGTATGTTTTGTATTTTCCGAATTTTGGTCAGCAATAAAAATGCAAAACTCTCCCGTTTTCTTTGTTTATTTCATCGGTTTTGTAATTTGTTTCATCTTTGTTACCAAAGTCGTTTACCTCCGGATTAATACTTAGCATAAATCTTCATCGTAGCACTTCTACTAGAAATTTTTAATTAACTTTAAGACAATGTAGGATTTATCAATTTTTTGATAAAAAAATAGCAAAAAATTTTTTTCATACATAAGCTATCCGTAATGCTGGTATCCAACCGGTAACCTATGAGGATGCTCCGCTTTTAAGACGGAAAGTGTTGCCATCAACTAAAATGTCTTTTTCAAAAGTGGAAAAAAGTGATAAGCTTCATCGAAAAACGACACGAAATACGTCATGATCGCAACTAATACAGGGTCTTGATACAAACATCCATTGTTTAGCAGTAGAATTGTCAGGATGGATGCCATTATTTGCAAAACCGTTAAAGGTTATTCTCTCCAAACGTTTTGTTATAATAAAACAGAGTCAAACTATTTAACGTAAATATGACGACGAACAGCTTAAATATAAAACAATTTCCAGTTTGGGCTGTTAATATTCGTGTGCAAATATTGTCTTTTTCTTATATTGTATACCCTCTTCAAGTTATAGTAAGGAGGATTTGTCTTTTTGACAGTTTTGAAAAATTATCAATGTTACTTGGACTCTCGAGAGATATATTGGAACAGTGGGCGAGGGGTTATTACGTGCACGTATTTCTAGTCTGAGTTGTGAAGTGCCTGTTGTAAACTAAGCATGGGAAACAAATGGTTGTGTCTTGTGGCACATTCTCAGTAAACAAACAACTGAAAATAGATCTTGTTCACCGTAAAGCTTCAGCTAAAATAATTGATTAAAGATCATATGAACTCTTGAGGTCCAAGCGTTTAACAACTGGATGGCGTACGTTTCGGAAATCGATTTCTTTGAAAATCGGTTTCCCATATGTAAGGAGAATAGAGTCTTGAGCATATATAAAACTTTATGGAATTTCTCATGATGTTGAAGTCCCCGTGCGGGTGGGCCGGTGCGGAGTGGGACTCTGCAAAGACTGCTCCCATGAAGCTTTATCCCGATGAGGGGGGGTAAGGGGAAAGCAGAGACGTTTCCTAAAATGTGAATGCGTATGTTTTGAACAGGAAGATGTCTGTTTGGGCTACAGCAGAGAGAGGAGATTTGAATGGTGTTAAAGCTGCAGTTGAGAATGGCGCAGACCTTGAAGAGCGTGGGGTATGGAAGGGAACTGGTTTACATTGGGCTTGTGGGAAAGGACACGTTGAAATCGTGAAATATTTGTTAGATCAACAAGCTGACGTTACGGCTGTAGATGGAGTGTCACGACAGCCGCTACACTGGGCAGCAGATAGAGGTCATTTAGAAATTGTTAAGTTATTATTACAACACCGAGCAGATATTCAGGCTCAACATGAATATGGAGGGACAGCACTTCATGTTGCATCATTAAATGGACATACCTCAGTAGATGATTACTTAATTCAATGTGGTGCTGAAGTTAACTCTACAAACAATCATGGTTACTTACCTATTCACTATGCCTGCTTGTGGGGTCATCTAGATACGGTAAAATTATTAATCAGCAAAGGGAGTGACTTCACATCAACAAATAGAAATGGTGATACTCCACTTCATCTTGCATCACAGAATAGAGATAGCTCAGTTGCTGATTACTTAATCCAATGTGGTGCTGAAGTTAATTCTAGAGACAAGCGTGGTTACTTGCCTATTCACTATGCTTGCAGGAACGGTCATCTACATGTTGTAAAATTATTAATCAGCAAAGGGAGTGACTTCACATCAACAAATGAGAATGGTGATACTCCACTTCACCTTGCATCACAGAATAGAGATACATCAGTTGCTGATTACTTAATCCAACGTGGTACAGAAGTTAACTCTAGAAACAAGGATGGTTATTCGCCTATTCACTGGGCCTGCAGGGGTGGTCATCTAGATATTGTAAAGTTACTAATCAGCGAAGGGAGTGACTTCACATCAACAGATAACTATGGCGATTCTCCACTTCATCTTGCATCATTCAATAAACATACCTCAGTAGGTGATTATCTTGTCGGACGTGGTGCTGAAGTTAACTCTAGAAACAAGGGTGGTTACTTACCTATTCACTATGCCTGCGAGAGTGGTCATCTAGATACTGTAAAATTACTTACCACCAAAGGAAGTGACTACACATCAATAAGTAACAATGGTGATACCCCAATTCATCTTGCAATGCGAAATGGACATACTTCACTAGTCGATTATCTTATGCAGCGAGGTACAGAAGTAGCAGGTAATTGGTGTTAATTGTTATTTATTCTAATAGATCAAAGATTTTCTATATTTTAGGGTTTTCTATTTTGACCTTTAATTTTTTATCAAGAATTTTGCATTCTAATATGGGGTAACTATTCTCAGAAATAAAAAAACAATAATATAAAGTGCTGATACAAGAATGGCTGTCTGGGCTTTCGGCAGTGTTGTAGTAAAATCCGAGTCCAAATCCGTGTCCAAGCCCAATCAATTAGACTCCGAGTCCGAGTCAAAGTCTGACACTTTTACCTATACACTTGATACTTCTGCAGATGAACAGCCACTTAGTACCCTATATGTCGGATACTTAAAGATTGTAATGAGTTCACTTACCGAGATATATCCAACATTATACTTTCACTTTCATAATTCACAGCAAAATGATTGATTTTACTTAAGTGTCCCAGCATACCCCTAACGTGTACACCAAGCACATTTCAGAGACACACAAACTGTATGACTGAAATCTCTCTTGGGTGGATACTAGTTAAAATCATCTTATAAAATTCTCAGGTAAAAACTTTTGTGTCAATTTAACGCGTTTTAAAGGAGATATGCGTTATATCTGAATATATACATTTTAAAGAACACAAGGATTCCTTTTTGCAGTGACAAAATGTCTTCATGAACGTAATTGATGAGGATTTGAAAATATGAGTATGACAAGTGCGATATTCGAACTGTGCCCTAAACTGGACTGCAGCATGTGTCATTTTTTTCCATGTCTTGAATTGCAGTATTAACCCTACAAAAAGTCCTGCCTTAAAGAGCAGGGAGGAGACCCTTCGACGTGTAAAATCGTCTGGTGTTACCCAGGGTAAAATACTAAAGAGCGCCCTTGCCACTTAATGGCTTAAAAACAACGCTTTGATATAAATGCAAAGTCTCTCATCTTTCAAGCCCAAGAGATGGATATTGAAAATTCAAATTTAATGGAAGTTAAAGAAAGCATGTGCGCATCAAGTCTCTTGTATTGATGTGCAAGAAAATATGAGGTTGTGAGTAAAAGAATCAGGAAATGAGTAGACACACTGGCAGAGAGGGTGGATTAGAGATATAACCGTTAACTTTCAATGCAATTTTTGACTAGATTACACCATAACCCTATTAATTATGAAGCTCGTGATGTTAATTTCCTGACAACTCAAATAATTATAGTTGTGCTCACTTAATAAATTATGCTGCATGACATTTAAAAGTTTCATGAGTTTTCCTCTTTAATTGGATATTAATGATTGGTACAACCACGCTCTTTACCTTAAATTTTACCATTAAGCCACATCTTGGGTGAATGTCCACAGAGGTACTTCCAGAATAAAGTCCTACCATGATTTATATACTGACAAACATTAAATATTTTAAATTCAAATATATCTGGATTGAACGAATAATGATACTACTACTAATTAATAATACGCTTGTACATCCTGACCACGACTACAATTACTTATTCGAATATGAAAAGATTTGTTAAAAGAAATCCAGAAGAGAGCTGGATTTATTTAGGTAAGATTAGAAGAAAGTGAATAACAAACCACATGGATTATCAAGCGAAGACCAAAATACTTTCTGAATATTTCACAGGATCATAAACATTATCAATAATTGCAATTTTACAGCTTTAGAAATAAATTAATAAGTAATTGGTATAAGATGTTGGCAACGAATATTGGACAGAAAAGAAAGGCAAAGTTTCATGGTAAATATAGTGATAAAAATTGCAATGGCGTCGCTCTCAAAACCTGCCCAAACTTTATCCAATAACTTCTCTATATCGTCTTGGTAATCCTATTCTCTGTGGTCATGTGCAGGTTCATTCTGGTTTCGCTCGTAGTTTTCACGAATACCTAAAGGATAACCAAATTAACTATGACTATCCCCGCAAATTACACTAAGAGCATGTCAGCAGGTTCGGAATGCGGGTCGGCTGTTCAGCAGGTAGAGTGGTGGACCAGTATCCTGAAGGTGCGAGCACAAATCCAGCTCGATTCAACATTTTCCAGTTGATTTCGCCAGTGTTAGATTATCATAAAAAGATTTCTGTTTATGTATCTGAGGACGATTCTGAAATGTGAGATGCTTCTTGCGAATTAAGAGCCATTGCATGTTCTGGAAATGAAAAATGTCATTTTTTCTATTATTTTAGTTACTGGAATTCCTAGAAATGACAAAAACCAAGCCGAACTGCAGACCCAGAATCAAGGAAGTAAAGGAACCGTAAAAGAATCAAAAATCGACGCCAATGTGAGTATAAAATTGATTGAAGCAAAAAACACAATCGTTGAACTTCTCTGATAATACATTAGAAGAATTTTTTTTTTTTTTATTGATGAAAGGGTGGATCATCAACGAAGCTGACGACAATAGAAGGCACAGCCACTTCCACCGAGACTTTTAAAGACGAAAAAGGTGCATATTTTTATACTGCTTAACAGTCACTGGTTTTGTACATTTAAGGCGCTGCATGTTACACTGTGCAACTTGTTTCGCAACGGCTGGAATCTGTGGTGTTGCCGTTGTACGATTGAGATGTTCCGCCTGGCAATGTTTAGTGGAACTGCAACATGAAAGAACCAAGAGAATCAAGTCTCTTGGTTCTTTCATCTTGCATTGATTGATCCCGAATACCGTCGCGTGTTATTGCAACACCTTGCAATTTCTATTGTGTTTCATCAAGACACAAAAATGCGGTACAAGAGACAAAACAAGTTTCATAGTGTAACAGCACCTTTGAAATGCAATTCTAGTTTTGACAAATCTTGCATAACGTTACAGGAGGCACGGGCGGTAAATAATTCAAATTGAGTTCCCAGACTGTCTCCACGTTTTGCCCACTCGAAACAACAGCGAATTTGTTTCGATTTATACTAGACTGACGTAAAAAACCAATTCTTTAATTATCTTTTTATTTTTGGGTAAACTCTTTCAGACTTACGAAACCATCGGAAGTGGATACAAACTTCGGAAAAACATCGAACTCGATATCAAAGTCTGCACGAATACGCTGTAAAACACCCAAAGAAGATCACGGAAGTAAACGGAGTACGGGTGTGCTGCACTAGGGAGTTTCTCATTGGTGTGGGTTGTGATGGTACTCGTGTTTATATCGGCTTATCTAAAGATGGCTGTGAAAAAGCTGTAAAGCGCCTCCCAAAAGATACGTGCGCACATTTAGGATCACATGAAAAGGAAATTTTGAATACTTTGAACGCACTGGACTCAAAACACGTTGTGAAATATTGGTTTTATGATGACGAATCTGACGACGAGTACGCGTTTCTAATCATGGACTTATGCGAAGAAACCTTAAAAGAATACATTGAAGAACAAACCGAAGAAGATTTAAAACGCAATGCACCGGATATCATACGTCAGATACTGGAGGGATTGCGAGATCTTCATCGTAAACCTGAACCAATCCTCCATAGGGATTTAAAACCTTCCAACATCCTGCGCAATTTCCATGGAAAGTGGCTGCTAGCAGACTTTGGCATAAGCCGTGCGCTGCCTGAAGACCAAACAACACACAGAAGTGGCCAACAAGGAACAAGATTCTGGAGAGCTGTCGAGTCTTATCCTCCGAAAAGTAAGTCGTGTAATGAAGGTGTAAGATACAAGAAGCAATCGGACATACAGGTAGCTGGAATGGTGAGCTTTTACATATTGACGAAAGGCCAACATCCTTTTGGCTCTGAAGATGACCGTGTCCAAAATCTGCGCGATGGAAAAGCAACTGAACTGGCAGAACTTGGAGACCCAATAGCTGAAGATTTTATCTCCTGGATGCTTCAACATATACCTGAAAATCGGCCTTCTGCTCTAGAAGCTTTGAAGCATCCCTACCTTCTAACTTCTAATCAACAATTCGAACTGTTGAAATGTGTAGGTAATGAGCCAGAGATCAAGAAGGGAGATACGAGCTTTGACGTTGTGCGACAGCTAAATGCCCACCCTCTTTTATCCAAAGACTGGAAATCACACATGTCGCATGGCATTTTGGAATACCTTTGCAGTGACGGACGTCGTCCCATTCCGTATGGTACTGACTGGACTGAATGTCTACGACTTATACGAAATACATCCCAGCACTGGAAGGACAGACCACGTCCAGTTCCAGAAGCTCACAAACTGGTTGGCGAACCCAAAGTATTCTTTCTGAATAAGTTTCCAAGACTGCCGGTCGTGGTTCACCAAGTTATCCGATCCTCTGACTGGAAAGAAAGATCAGAACTGGAAAAGTACTTTTAAACTTAAGTTTAGGATATAAGCTACGTCTTCTTGCATAAGCGTAGATTGACTGAAAGGGGATGACAATTTTTCCAAATGGGAGAATCAAATACAACTTTTAATTGGTAGCTGGTCATACCAGGGTCACCCGAAAAATGGCATACAAGGTTACGGAAATTCCAACTCGTTTCATATGGAAGATTTTCTGGGATTAATCACACAGGGAAACTTTATTGGCTTTAGTTATGAAGTGTAATTTATTTACTTATTTATTGATGATATGTATATTTTGGAAATGTAAAAGTTTGGAGATATCTTAAATAATAGGTGAACGTTCTTCAGGTTCGATCCTTAGAAAAACGATTTTTGAGCCCTAGACGGGAATCGAATCCGCAAACCTTCTAATAACCAAAATGTTTTGCGGGTTCGATCCTCGACTGGGGCTCAAAAATGGCAGAGCAGACAAACGGATATTTCCCGTTTGCTCGAAATTTAATTAGAGTGTCTTCAAAAACTGAAATAGTACTTGAATAATAACGATTTGACAGGTGTTGGCATGTGATATTACTTGACTTTGATTTTAGTTGCAATCAATGTTTTACGATCATTTCTTTTACAGGAAACTTCCTTGGTCTCAGATTCTTTAAAGAACCGTGGATTTATCAGTAACTTTGTCCTGATTGCAGCACGTGATGTCAGCGTATATGTTGGCATACATTTTGCTGCTAATCTCTCCAAATAATATAAATGACTAGTTTGACATGCTATTTGATAAGATGTGTTATCCTTCATGTACTAAGCTAGGTATATGAATTTCAATTTAAGCCATTTGAAAACATAAAAGAGTATTTACTATGTTAATAATTTCACCTACAGTTTTTTTTTTTAATTTTAGGCACGTTGAGTAAAATCACTATCTATTAAAACATCATTTTGTACAAAGGTAACAAAGCGATATTGAAGCAACAGCTACTAGCTACACCCTAAAAGATTAAAAAATTTCGACGTTCAGGTGTTGGTGTCAATTTCTTTTTAAAAACATGTTTTTTTTTAAAAACGGCTTTTCTGTCAGTTAGTTGGCATGTTTTTTGCTTTGGCAGATCCTGATCCCAATATAACCAGTAATTACGCTGTTTTGCCATACATAAAAGGTTTAACTGAGCCACTCCCCGAAATCCTTAAGGGATACGACATTCAAGTCACGAACAAACTGCTACGGATACTTGAACAAGAATTTCCATCACCTAAAGACAGACCTTCTACCAAAAAACAAACTAAAGTCGTTTACAAAATCGACCGTATGGATTGCTCATAGTGTTACATTGGAGAAACGGGGAGATGTTTTGAAACGCGAAAAAAGGAACACACGAGGTACACAAAACCACGTATGACTGGTTCAAACATTGTCAACCATGCCTTGACCCACAACCACAGAATCGACTTTGACAACGGACATATAATTGATAAAAGAAACTATCGACAAAGAAAAACTTTGGAATTATGGCACACGGCAAAAACAACCAAGAAGACTGCCAGAACAATATACCATCCTACTTCACAACTGATGCCACTAACAATAACATTAATATTCGTGTCATTTAACACCACCTCATTATTCATACACGCCCACATTTCATCAACTCTATTTTTACCTCCTATATAATAGGGCCCATCTTCAAATTTCATCATTGTTAATTTACCTGTCGAAGATTGCAGACCGGCAATCGAAAGCTCGTATTAATAAAATATTTTGGTCAGTGAATGCCTTAGTTGTTATCATAAATAATCCTAGCCGTACATCTTCAATTTTTTCTAATTAATTAATATTGGTATAAGTATTGGTTTTTAAGAAACATCCCCCTGTCACGTGATATATTAAGTTATGTGCAACAGCAACACTCACGGGACAAGCACTTTCCTGATGTTCACATCGCTGTTCTTCAACTGAGTTTGTAACGCAGCTCAATAAAGATCGTAACAAACATGAAAAAATTAAATTCCAGCATAGACATGGAACCCGCATTAACCCTATTTAACATGGCATATCGGTATGCCCTTATTTCACATGGGGGGCTTTTTTGGCCCCCCCCCCTAATTATTTAGAGAACGGGAAATGGGAAATGGATGAAACTTTGGGATATGCTAGAAAAATATATTACTAGTCAAAAAACATCAAAATATCTACAAAAATTTTTTTCAAGTGTCTTTGCTGGGGGTCCGGTCAAGTCTATATGTGGAATTTTTCAATGCATTCATTACATGCGTAGCTTGCGTGCTTTGTGCATACTGTTCTTTGACAGGATGGACAACAATGCTTAGATTTGCCAAGTTTGTTCTTTTGTTCCTTGTAATGAGGCTTTCCCTTCAACTGTTCGATGCAGTAAAAGCATCTTTTTCGATCACTTGGAGCTTCAAGTGCTGCTGGTTGTTCGACGTCCTGTCAATTGTTGTAACTTTTGTAACTTTTCACACCTTTTTCAATACCTCAGATAAGTAGGGTTTCTAATCTGTTTTACACTTCTTTCCATACATCAAAATATCAATAATGGATTCAACTAACACTTTCATACAAAAGGGAAGCTTTGAAGATTTGTATAAAAGAAAAGTTTTGCCTGTGATTTGTATTCCACTAATTACTAATTACAGAATACCTGAAAGTAACTTATTGTGTTTACCCCCGAGACTGCATTTTCCAGTTGAAAAAGGCACACACAGAACTAAATTGAAGATGTAGTAATAAATCAGTGTGATAAAAAATCAAAAAAGACATCAAAGTTTGAGAAAAACATTAGAATGTTTGACTTCAAAAAATAACAGCCGGAATTGAATTTTACCCCCTGAAAAAAAATAAAAATGATGATTGCGCATTCAAATTTGTCTTAGACCTAAGATGTAATTGGCAGGCAAAAAAAATTCAACATTATTGTCCAAAAAATCTAATCAGACGAAAATAAAACCAAAGATTGTAAAACTGCAAAAATTGATTTTTCCCCCCTGACGACAAAAGTGGAATTACCCCCGGAAAACGCGAAAATTTTTAAAACTTCTTTATAGCAAAATAACCGCAATAAAAAATATTAAAAGTCACAAAATTTCAGCCGAATTGGACAAGCGGTTCAAATTTTATGAAACAAAGCATAGGTGGGGGGGGGGGCAAAAAAGCCCCCCCCCCCCATGTGAAATAGGGTTAAGTTCAATAGTTACTTCCTTTTTGTCGCGGCTATTACAGAGCCAGACATACACAAGATAGTAGAAATCAATATTTTCCACCTCCAGGTAGGAAGTGATGTGTTTTTAAAGAAGAGTAATTTGGGAATGTGGCGAGGATTCCCTCGGAATGTGTGAGCTTTATGACTGAGCCGTCGTAAAGAACAATCTGCTACAGAGAGATAAGAAATCACCCGTTATTACACAAACGATCGACTGGAAGTAGCGGGGGAATAGCTAGAGTTTATACCCATTCGGAGCTCAGCCCCCTAAAAAGTGTGGATTTAATTTGAGAGGTTTTTCATATATTATAATTCTAATAATGTGATCAATAATTAGTGGTGAAGAAGCTTGACAAGAAACCATAAGTCTTATTAAAGTTATCAAGGTTCTTAATTAAACACTAAACTTTTAACTAAACTTATATGGAAACAGCTAATTTTATAGATTTTCAGGAAAAAAGGAAAGATAAATTCCGTATAAAAACAGCTAAATTTTTAGTTTTCTATAACAAGAGAAAAGCTAAATACTCCTTACCATTCCATATTCACAGGATTTAAGGAAGACCGGTCCTTCAAATTTTATTGAAAATTGTCTAAGTTCTAGCGAGACCTATATATGGGTGACACTTCCCCAAGGTGACACCCAGACAACTAGACAAGGAGGCGTCTCATTTCGCCATTTTAGACTAACTCCAAGCATGGTCTAACCAGTGTCCAATTGAATATTTACTGAGCTATTCTGTAAAAGTCAATGTTTGTTTCCTTTGTTGTGCATTCTGGCAAGGTCAATACTTTTTTATCAGTTCTGCTAGGTGGGAAGCGTCAATGTGTAGCATGTCTTTCAATTTGGCAAATCTGTTTATTACTTGATCCATAAATTACTTGAAAGCTAAAAGATAATATAATCATAATAAATATTTTAATAATGTTGCCCATTGTTAGAACCGGATATTAGTGACATTTGGAAGAGAAAGTGAGAAACACTTGGCTGCACCATTACATCGTATCACTTCTTAAACCTTTCGGGGCTCATCCTTAAACTGTTGTAGCACGATATGAATGAGCAACTGGAATTTGAATATAGATGCCAAACGCGTAACTTTAAGTAAAGCTGTTTGATATGGAGTATAACAATTTTAATAGAACCAGTATTTCTTCTCGTCGCGCAACATCAGAGTGGATAAAATTTCAATACACAAGAGACTTTCTTGTACCGGCGGCGCGAGCTTTAACATGTACAAGTTGGGGGTGTATATTTTTTGGAAGGGACATTGTGCGAATTGCGTAGACACATCAAGAAGAACAGGAAAACTGACGAATATATTAGTTGTAAGATCACAACGAAAGCGCGACAATTCCGTGAGAGTTTACAAACAGATAACCATATCCGGTTAATACGATGTTGACACATTCACATTCTTCCTTGACGACAACTGTGTATATTTTCAGACTGTCTTCTAAAAGGGCAAACTAAACTATACCTTGCCCCTAGACATTTTACCCATACTTTTAACTCTATAAAAGATTAAGCGTATGATAAATGAGGCACTTGTTGCGAAATTTTTAGGGGTAAATACTCCCTTTTACCCCCCCTGCTCGGGCCGTCTTTGCTTTCTTACCAATAGATGGCAGTCAGCAGAATGCGAACTCTCTTGCAATAATGTTCCAATCGACACTCTTTAAGAATTCTAATACTTTGATCTGAAACTTTGGAAGGCTAAATTGCATTTGGCCTTTAAACAATTCTAGGAAGCCCTCCATGAAATACACGATGGTAACACCAAGTAATGAAATCATTTTAGAATTAAATAATTTCACTTCTCGGAGATACCATTGCTCAGTATTTCATTGAAATACTGAGAGGTTACAGCAATGTCAAGCGGTCCATCATTCAATGCATTCTGAGAACTGGACGCGTCTACACTGGATTCAAGCAACGCGAACGAATTTTGTGTCTACATCAGACGTAAGCGACGAAGATTTCCATTCGATTCGTCGTGTAATGGCGCTTCTCTTTCTGTGTCGGATACGTCGAAGACAACAGAAACGGTCGTGGGTACACGACAAAATTAAAGAAATGAAAATGAAGGAGCATATCGTAATCAAGTGCGTAGATTGATATTTATACGAAGCCAACGGGTAATCATGTAGCGTAGGATATTACCGAACTTAATTTATAAGTTTTTGTTTTTGCGGATTTGCTTCTTTACACAGAATAAGAAATGACCAGAAGGGTTACTCGCGTCGGAACCTCTGAAGTTTTTGTCCACACTTTTTTGAAACCGTCCCCAGACCCTTTGTTACGCCAAAATCCTCGCAGCCAGTAAACCTCAGCCAGCTCAACAAGGAATCTACGAAATGCGGTGCTGGCTCAGTAAAATGGCTATATCTTGAAAAGTATTTGACCGATTTTCATTCTACGAAGATTGGTTTAAGAGGAAAGGTAAGAAATAATATTTCTGGTAACTACAAGTTACTAGAAATACGTGACGCAACAAACCCTAGCCCACCCTTCTAATACATCTCTCGAGAATCCAATTAACATTGATCATTTTTCAAAATTGTCAAAAAGACAAATCGTCCTTATTATAACTGGAAGAGGCAATGCAATAAAGAAAACACAACATTTGGCCACAAATATTAACAACCCAAATGGGAAATTATTTTACATTTAAACTGCTTGTAATATTTAAGTTTAAAATTCCTACTCTGTTTCATTAAAACAAAACGTTTGGTGAGAATAACCTTTAAGGGTTTAATAAATGATAAGAGATCCATTCTGACAAATGTACTGCTTATCAATGGATGTTCATAGCAAGACCATGTATTAGTTGCGATCTTGGGATATTTCGAGTCGTTTTCCAATCAAACTTTTCACTAATTCCGCTTTAAAGAAAGATTTTCGATTAGATAGCCAGGCTTTCCGTCTTAAAATTGGATCATTCTCACAGGTTACCAGTAGGATATCAGCATCACGGACAGCTCATGAGTGAAAATTATTTTTGATATTTTTTATCTTAGAAAACTTATTAATTCTATATAATCGCAAAGTTTGTTAAAAATATCTATTAGAAGTGCTATGAAGAAGATTTATGTTAAGTATTCATCCAGAGGTAAAACACTTTGTTGAAGAAGATGAAACGAATTACGAAACGGACGAAATAAACAAAGAAAACATGAATGAGTTCTGCATTTTTATCGCTGACCAAAAATCGGGAAATACAAAACATAAAACTGAATACGACAAGCAGACCTGTGCAAGTTTTGTCGAAAGAAGAATGAGAAGAGGAAAGTAGAAGACGTACTTTTTCCACGGTAAAACATCAATAAAAAAGAAAATGGCGTACAAACCTGCATCTCTTGCGTATTTTCAACTAAGCATTCAGTGGCACCTCAGTACAAAGGGTTCAACCGTAAATTTACACAAAAACGATTTTAAACTTTCTTGAGAGGTTTTAAAATCCTGATGAAAACATTACTGGTCGAATACAGTAAAGGTCATCATGCATAAATCCCTCTCGAAGTGAGAAAGACTGAAGCGGACAACTGTTTTGCCGAAGGATAATTTGGTGACGAAAAACAAGTAGCCATTAGGTAACGAGTTACCTGGTGGCTGTTTACCTTGCATTTTTTGTTTCGAGCCAAAAATAAATCTCACCGTCTTCAGTGTGGCGACATTTCATATGGAAAAAATCCTAATTGAGGCGATGAAATCTTTGTGAGGAAAGTGGGGAATATATCCAAACACTGTCATGGCCTGGACAACTCATCTGGACGACGAGTGTTCTATCTCACTTCTCAAACAATTGACCATGAACTATGTCTGGTTAAATACTGCAAAATGTTCAAAAGTAATCGTTCTACAAAGGTGAATGAACCAGGATTTTCATTCTACTTTACCAATAAACACCAGCAAAATCCAGGCGATAATATTTAGTAGAAGTCTCCCTTAGGGAAGAATGAAGTCGGGAAGCTACTTTTGAAAGCTGCTCAAAACAATTCCGTTCTCAGAACTTCGATTTCAAAGCTACTCGATTCAGACGTACCTGTGATTGTGTAGCTCAGGTAAGTGGTTACCGGAACGTGAAAAGTCCCAAGATTTATGCCAATCAGCATCTATTCAACTTCAGCGATGAATATCGTTTTAATACACTTAGTCGCTTAGCAAATGTCCTGACAGCAAGCGAGTTCCCTTACGTCTTTTGTTCACATAAATCAAATAGAACCAAGACAATCGGTTGCTACAAAAAGTGAACAGTCGGCAAATGCATATTCCAAGGAGGTAATATTGAGAACTGCTGTTTCAAGTCATATATTGTTCAGTTACTGAGGTGGCCCTCAAAAGTGAAACCAGCCGCAGGCACCAAGAAAGCTATTTCGTTTACCGGTCTTAAATCATTTACTGGCTTCAAGGCTCAAATGATGTAAACAACTTGCGAGAGATCCATACAAGGGAAAAAAGAACGAGACCAATATGCTTCAATACGGTACCTAAGTATGGTTTGGTCAACAACATACCAGTCCCCAAGCTTGCACACGGCATTTTTGAGTGACCGGAATCGATGGATATATACCTATACAAAAATTTTTCTCCCTAGTCACCACGCGTGTAACAGGACTCCACGCACGTCGAGATTAGTATCCCCAAACCGCGCTTCGCACGGTGGGCGAAGGAATAAAAAGATTCCCAACTTTAAAATGTAGACGTACATCTCCAATATGAGTAGGCCATTCGCGCGGCCCACACAATCAATATAGTTCGTTTTATTTTCTGGTCAGTGGCCAGCTTGATTTAAGGCTTGGATATTGTAGTCTGTACGCTAGTGTAAGGTTCAGTAATCAACAATCAAGTTCGTAAAGTAATATTAAGCGTTTTTGAGACAAATTAATGTCACAACGAATAACGATCATAAAGAGTCACACCTTACTCTGGTACAGCATTTCACGGACGTCTGTCGGAGGTATCGGACCCTCAACACCTTCCTTTTCTCACCTTTCATTATTTATTTTTTTCGTGGAGACAAACAGAAATAATTTTTGTAACTGCTAAGGAGTAGAGTCCAGTGATTTATCATGAAGAAAATGAATTCGTGGTATGAAAATAAATGCCCATCTCAAAATTTTGACAGAAAGAATAA
Source organism: Heliopora coerulea (assembly GCA_030142905.1). Classification (NCBI taxonomy): domain Eukaryota; kingdom Metazoa; phylum Cnidaria; class Anthozoa; order Scleralcyonacea; family Helioporidae; genus Heliopora; species Heliopora coerulea. The sequence continues at coordinate 911,389 of JASJOG010000061.1, read as the reverse complement.
GCTACCGTTTATATGGACTCAGGTAATAGAGTTACCCTCCCCATTGCGCTACCCTGGCAAAGTTACTTTCACGATAATATTATTTGAACTCTTCCACACGTTTTTGTGTGGAGAGGTCTTCGCTTGCCTCGGTTAATAGGGTTACACTTGTGGCAGGGTCACCCTCTTTTGCGAGATAGGGCAACCCTTAAGGTCGAGACAAGTTTCAACCATGTGAACGATTTGACGTAGACACTCTAGCTTATGTATGAAGTCAAGCATACACAAATAATTCCGCGTCGCTAATGGATTTTGCTTTATGGCAGCCTGTCCAGCAAGAACTTCCTGTTGAGTTGTCTCTGCGAGGTTAAGATTACTATTATTTTACTCATTGCCGAAACAACAACCAAGACATTCGAGAAGATAGATAGCAACATTGTCACGGGTTTGAGCAAGTGATTCGCTATCTTTGCACTTCAGGGTAAATCCTAACATCATAATTACGGTACTCTTTCCATATAAATAGTCGATGAAGTTGTCTCAGGGGTTAGGGCAACCCTATCACCCGACTCCATGTCAATAGCCTCTAAATTATTCTTAAACATGTCTATTTTGTTTCAACTTTATTGTTGGGAGATGTCTATTTCTGTTAAAATTTCGACCTCGACTTTTATTATGATGCTTAGAGGAAGTCTTAAATCCGCTATGCCAATACTTCCTTTGGTGCGCCAATGCTCAAATCTCCGACGTTTTATTGTTTTCCTGACAAGAGAAGTTAAAATATCGTTAGAACGTACGTCATTGGGAGGTATTATTTTAATTACACAAATTTGTTATTTTTGCATATAATTTGGATGTTTACTACATTTTACTAAACTAAACAACCATTATCAAATTGTGGTTGTTGATTGTGTAAGTTTGAACTTTCTGTCAGATATTATTGTTTGTATGCCGTGATCAGGGTTCTAAATTATCCAGGGACACAAGATACTTCTCTTCACATTTTCTTTACATTTCTCATGGAGCAAAAACTGTTGTTGATCGCATTCATTTATCCAGTCACAATAACGACAATTTGTCAATTAAAAGTTGAATTTTATGTTTTTTGACAATTTTGAAATTTAGAAATTATTAAACTTAGTCGAATTTTCAAGGGATATAATGGACGGGTGGGCGAGGATTTGTTCTGTACATATATTTCCAGTTGGAAGTATATAAAGTTAGAATAAGTTTCCGTGGAAATTGGAGTCCCCGGTTCGGGAAAAACCGGTGAAGAGTGGGTCTCTGCAGAGACGCTGCTCCCGTGAAGCTTTATTGAGTAGAAGATGGTATGGGGGAGCAGAGATTATTATTATTATTATGTTTCTATTAGCCAGTTAATATTCTGGCCATTATTCCCTCCCACCAAATATTGCTGGAAGGTAACAGAGGTACACGTGTTCCCATTGGTTCACACTAAGGCTGACGTGCTTCGGCTGTTTGTTCCCTACTCAATCTCTACCACTCCGCCAAGCACATTCCTACTTATTGTTTCCCCCTCAGAAAGCACCATCCGCTGTATTGTACTTATTATCTTAATCACACTGTCCTCATCTCTAATAATCTTCTTCACTGCTTTGGTTGCATTTTCGCCGCCAACTCCCAGGCATCCATTTATTACCGGCACTACTTCCACTCTGTACCGTCTTCTCTTTTCTCTGGTTTCGAATGCCAGCAGCAGATACTTCTGAAACTTTGTTCTCATCGCTTCCTCGATGTTCTGCTCTTAAGGGCATGACATGTCCACCAACTAGATCTTCCTCGCATTCTCGTCCTCTAATATCAAGCCTGGCCAGCGCGCAGAGCTGGTCTTTCTCATCTATCCTCAAAGTCCCAACACAACTTAAACCCGTTCCCCTTTAGGCTATAGCCTTTCTCCCACCTAACAGTGTACCATGCCGTGTTGGCAGGGAGATGTTCTCTCTCAACGACCCAGCTAACAGCCAGTACCATCAAGGCAATGTTGTGCCTACCGAGATACTCGATTCCTGCCAGAATCTCACACCCTGCAAGCAGGTATTGAAAGGTTTCATCAAAGTTCTTGCACAATCTACATTTTTCGTCCCCGCCTCCTATCGCACGCAACACTTTCCGCTTTCGAGTCTCCACCATCTGCTCCAGCAAATTCATGATTCCAGTCGTCTTTTGCGGTGTGATATTTGTGTTCAACCACACAAGGCTCTCGTTTTTCCGCCCTGTAAACACTTAACTCTTCATACCCTTCTTATAATCATTCTTCAACTTCTCTGTATACCCTTTCTGAATTCCATTCTTCAGCTCCGCCCAGCACCCTGCTCATTCTTTCCCCATCTTCTCACCACCTTTCCAGACGTCTTCCTCCCTAAATTCAACCTCCACTCCAACTTCACGCAGTGCTTGTTCTGCTTTCCTTTTTAAGCTCTAGTACTCGATGTCGTGCTCTTTCTTCCAAGCAATCCTTTTCCAACGGCTCGTGCAACAAACCCTGTACGTTGCCACCCGCACCTTTATTTCCTTATAAACCTGCCGCAGGCTCTTCAAGCATCGCCCTCCATCCTGTCTCTTCAGGTAGAGCCTCTCATCACTTGTCTGTCGTCCCAGCATACCTCTCTTGCGTAGAATATCCCTCGCCAACATGTCAAGGTCACCTAACTACTTCTGGGTGAACTGGCGTACGTACATGGCGTAGGCCGCGACCGGGATGACTCAGCAATTGATCGCTCTCATGAGATTCTTATCATACAGCTCAAGCTCTACGAGGATCTCTAACCTCTTTCACATTTCTTCGTTGGTTCTCTGCAATGCTTTCTATTTGTTTATCTGCTTCCCTGCCCTATTCCAAGGAATTTGTAGAAGTCATCCTTCTCTGGGTCCAGCGCCTCTGCCCTCTCTTCCAATATACTCAGGCCCTCGCTTTTAGTCATCTTGCCTCTTCTAAATACTGATAGAGAATTTTCTGATTATATGATACCAGTCCAGAACGAGTTTAAATTTTCAACTATCACCGAAAATCTTGTCTCAAAAGTTATTAATGAAATGAAACCAAGTAAGGCTGCAGGTCTCGATAAAATACCTGCAAGATTGCCGAAAGATTCTTCGGTCGTTGTAGTTCCTTACTTAACCAATGTTTTCAATCTGTCTCTATGTCGGGGTGTCTTTCCTGATGATTGGAAACAGGCCTGAATCTTCCCAATCTTTAAATTTGGAGATAAAGAAGATTGTAGCAACAATCGACTGATATCTGTTTTGTCAGTCGTTTCTAAATTATTTGAGAAGCTGGTGTATGAGCAACTCGACACATATCTAACCCAAAATAATGTTCTTACACGTTGCCAGTCTGGATTTCGTAGAGGCCACTCCACTGCCACATCTTTACTGAATACAAGCGATACTTGGTTGGTTAAATGGTGTTATGTTTCTTGGTTTAAAAAAGGCATTTGACACCGTAGACCACAATACACTAATAAAAAAATTGGAGTTATATGGAGTTAGAGGTGTCGCATTACAATGGTTCATCTCGTATCTGAGTAATCGTGGTCAAGTTTGTAAGGTCGGTAAAACCCTGTCTTCTATGGAGAATGTAAAAACTGGAGTTCCACAAGGGGCAAATCTCGGTCCTTTGTTGTTTCTAAAATTATATAAATGATCTACCTAACTGCCTAAGGAATTCCACCCCTAGTTTATTTGCTGAAGATACTAATTTTACTGTAACTGCTACCTCTTCCCAAGAAATTGAAGAGAAATTAAATAAAGAAATAAATAACGTGTATTCCTGGCTGCTAGCAAACAGATAATCATTGAATGTTAGCAAGACCGAATATATGATTATTGGATCTAAGCAAAGAATATCACACATTGAAACCGACCCTCGTGTTTCTATTAACAATCAAGTTATCAATCGTGTAGGCAACACCAAAACACTAGGTCTATTCATTGATGAGAATATATCATGGAAAACGCATATTGAACGTGTTTGCAAAAAAGCCTCCAAAGGAGTAGGTGTTTTACGGAGAGTAAAGGATGTAACTAGTAAGGAATGTTTGGAAAGGTTATATAAGACTTTAGTGCTACCTCATTTGGATTATTGTTCCCTCGTATGGGACAACTGTGCCAACGACCTAAAAACACGGTTGCAAAAACTTCAGAACAAAGCAGCTCGTGTAATCACGGGAGACAGTTACTACTCATCAGCAACTAACACCTTGAAGAAATTGGGATGGAATACGTTTCAATGCAGAAGGGATGAACAGTTGTTGTCACTAATTAACAAGTGCATGAGTGGAAACTCCCAATCGAGCCACTTATTTTATGTGTTAAATTGGGACTGTTATGATTTGAGAAGTAATAACACTAAATTGTATTTACCTAAACCGAACACAAATGCTATGAAAAGAACTCTTGTGTATCGAGGTGCCATGATCTGGAACTCTTTCTCTTAAAACAATTAATTACACATCTTATTTTAATAGTCAAGATCTCTAACTTTTACCAATTTTATTCTTGTACATAGAGTTTTAGCTGTAGATATTCCATTTTAATTGTAAATATATTCTCTTAATTATTACGTATTTTACTACACGGCCTTATGAAAAGCAACCCCTTGTTCGATGATCAGGTTACAGTGTCTAAAGATGTTTAAATAAATAAATAAATAAATAAATACTATCTCCGCACATTTTTTCACCCTTTACACTACCCCTGTATTGTCGACAGCTTTCACGATTATCTTGTTAGAAGCTTCCATCTGTTTATGACTTTCCTTGTAGGTCTTCAGGTCATCAACAAATAAGCTGTGCGTCCTCTTAGTCAGTCTTTCACTGGAGGGTCCCATCCTATATCCTGTTTCCTTCAGTAGCATTGTAACTGGGACCTCAGTCAGACTGAATCCTACCGGCGAATAACTGTCCCCTTGTAAAAATCCACACCGTATTCCCCTCGCCCACCGCGCTAAGCGCGGTGCGAGGGTACTAATCTCGACGTGCGTGGAGTACTGTTACACGCGTAGTGACTAGAGAGAAAAATTTCCCCTTTGTGTATGTATCTTTCTATATATGTATAAATATATCCATGGACTCCAGTCACTCAAAAATGCCGTGTGCAAGCTCGGGGACTGGTATGTTGTTGACCAAACCATACTTAGGTACCATATTGAAGCAAATCGATTTGGTCTCGTTCTTTTTTCCCTTATGCGGATCTCTTGCAAGTTGTTTACATTACTTGAACACTGAAGCCAGTAAATGATTTAAGACCGGCAAACGAAATAGCTTTCTTGGTGCCTGCAGCTGGTTTTGCTACCTCAGTAACTGGACAATTTATGACTTGACAGAGCAGTTCTCAAAGTTAGCTCCTAGGAACATGCATTTGCCAACTGTTCACTTTTTGCAGCAACGCTTTGTCTTGGTTCTTTCTGATTTATATGAACAAAAGACGTAAGGGATTTCGCTTGCTGTCAGGACATTTGCTAAGCGACTAACTGTATTAAAACGACATTCTTCGCTAAAGTTGAATAGATGTCGATTAGTATAAATCTTGGGACTTTTCACGTTTTGGTAACCACTTACCTGAGCTACACAATCACAGGTACGTCTGAATCGAATAGCTTTGAAGCACAAGTTCTGCGAACGGAATTATTTTGTGCAGCTTTCAAAACTAGCTTCCCGACTTCATTCTTCTCTAAAGGAGACTTCTTCCACCAAATATTACCGCCTGGATTTTGCTGGTGTTTATTGGTAAAGTAGAATGAAAATTCTGGTTCATTCATCTCTGTACGACGATTATTTTTGAACATTTTGCAGTATTTAACCGGGCAGCGTTCTTGGTCAATTGTTTGAGAAGTGGGATAGAACACTCGTCGTCCAGAAGAGTTGTCCAGGCCATGACAGTCTTTGGATGCTTTCTCCGCTTTCTACAAAAGATTTCATTGCTTCAATCAGGATTTTTTTTTGTTATGAAATGTCGCCCATTGAAGACGTTCGGATGTATTTTTGGCTCGAAACAAAAATGCAAGGTAGACAGCCACCAGGTAACTCGCTGCAAAGCTACTTGTGTTTGGTTACCAAATTATCCTTCGGCAAAACAATTGTCCGCTTCAGTCTTTCTCACTTCAAGAGTGATTTGTGCATGATTACTTTTGCCCGTATTGGACCGGCAATGCTTTTATCAGGACTTTAAAACCTCTCAAGAAAGTTTAAAGTCATCTTTGTGTAAATTTACCTTGAACTCTTTGTGTTGAGGTGCCACTGAACGCTTAGTTGAAAACACGCAAGAGTTGCAGGTTTATACGCCAGTTTTATTTTTTATTGATGTTTTACCGTGGAAAAAGTACGTCTTTTACTTCTCTTTTCTCGTTCTTCTTTCGACAAAACTTCCACAAGGTTTGCTTGTCGTATTCAGTTTTATGTTTTGTATTTTCCAATTTTTGGTCAGCAATAAAAATGCAGAGTTCGTTCATCTTTTCTTTGCTTACTTCGTCGGTTTCGTAATTCGCTTCATCTTCGTCACCAAAGTCTTGTACCTCCGGATGAATACATAGCATAAATCCTTATCATAGAACATTTGTAACCAATGTAATGTAAAGACATTTGTAACAAACTTTGAGATAACGTATAATTTATCAATTTTTTTAAGGCAAAAAAATGTCAGGAAAATATTCAATCATGAGCTCTCCGTAATGCTGGTATCCGTTTGATAAACTATGAGAATAGTCCACTTTTAAGACGGAAAGTCTGGTCATCTAATAAAACAATCTTTCTTTAAGGCAAAATGAGCGGGAGGTCCAATTGGAAAGCGACACGAATTACCATAAACCCGCAAATAATTCAGGGTATTGAGCCTATCATTCGTTGTTTAATAATTCAATTGTAAGGATGAAGATCTTACCATTTGTTAAGCCGTTAAACGCTATTCTTACCGAACTTTTTGTTTTAATAAAGCAGGATTGAAATTTTAAACGTAAATATGACTATAAGCAGTTTAAATATAAAACAATTTCCAGTTTTGATTGTTGTATACTTGTGGCCAAATTGTGTGGATTTTTTTTATTGCATGTCCTCTTCCACTTATAGTCAGGAGGATTTGTCATTTTAAGAATTTTGAAAAATTATCATTGTTACTTAGATTCTCGAGAGATATATATTGGAAGGGTGGGCTAGGGGTTGTTACGTGCACGTATTTCTAGTCTAGTCCACCTACTCTGCATTTGTGATTTCCAGCATTCAACTCCAACCGTGTCTTTCAACTGCTCATCAATTTCCGTAGCTTATTTATAAGCGGCTTAGGTACTCCCATCCAATCGTACACCATCACCATCCAGTCATGGTGAACTTTGCCGTACGCTTTCCTGTAGTCGCAAAACGCATTGCTGGGGGCTCACCCTTAAATTCCTTTGTACTATTCACTATCTTGTAGAAAGCCCCTTCATCTGTTACAAACATTGCGTTATTCTTTCTTCTTCTCGACATATCTTATTTTTTACTTTTACCTGAATATTATTGTTATCATCATTATTATTATTATTCGTTTTCTCACGGTCTAGTTCTTAACCCGTTGGTAACTCACTATCAGGCTACATCCCGTAACTTAAGATAGTAAGCTTTCACCATCTGTTTAACCATTTTCTAATACTTTTCGTATTATTCGAGCTGTTCCTAGCAAACAAGATTTTTGAAGAAGTTCAAAACTGTCCTCCATATTTATCCTTGTCAACCACTTAGAGAATCTTTTTCCAACCGTTCCTAACGCTCCAACCACAATCGGTATGGTATTTACATTCCTGCAATTCCACAGTTTATTAATTTCCCTTCTTAAGTCCTGATATTTACTAAGTTTCTCCTGCTCTTTCTCCTCCACCCTTGTGTCGAACGGACACGCTACATCTATTATCCAACAATCTCTTTTTTTCTTTTCATAAATCACAATAACCGGCTTATTGTGGTCAATATGGTGATCGGTCTGTATAGGGAAATCCCACAACATTTTCACATCATCATTTTCCAATACTTTCTCTGGAGTGTGACCATACCATTGTGCCTTGTAGGGAAGTTTGCATCTTTTGCATATGTTCCAGTGCACTACATTTGCCAATCTATCATGTCCTCAAACCTTATACTGTTGCTGCGCACGTTTTTCACACTCGGCAACAACATGGCTGATTGTTTCATCCCTTTCCCCACACATTCTACACAAAGGGGTTATATCTTGTTTGTCAATTTTATTCCTTATTGCATTAGTTCGCAATGCTTGATCCTGTGCTGCTATTATTGTTCCCTCTGTTTCTATTTTCAGAGTTCCTTTTCGTAGCCAAAGCCAAGTTGCTTTATCTCTTACACTCTCTGTATTCCTCATGAACTGTCCGTTCAATACTTTTTCCACATACTCACTCTTCCTTTGTTCCTTCACTTTCCCCTCGTTTTTACCCTCATCCAATATTCCTTTTTTTACAGCATTTAGCAGCTTCTCCTGACTTCCTTCAAGGTATTCATGCAGTCCAAAAGATTCTATTGAAACACAGTCTTCAACACTAATCAGTCCCCTTCCTCCATCATCTCTTTTGATGTACAGCCTATCTGTGTTGGCCCTTGGGTGTAAAGCTCCGTGGATTGTCAATAATTTCCTACTCTTCCTGTCCATACTGCTCAACTCTGTCTTGGTCCAATTTATTATACCTACTCCATATCGAACAATTGACACCGCTCTGGCATTAATTGCTTTCATGATGTTCCCTCCACTTAACTTTGACTTGAAGATATTTCTGACTCTCCGATAGTACTTCGATGTTATGATATTCTTCATGTCTTCACTTTTAATCTCATCCCCTTCTAGTATTCCTAAATATTTATATCGTTCTTCTTTTCCCAACCCTCTGACTGTCCGATTGTCTGGCATCTTTATTCCATCACATTTAACAATTTTGCCTCGTTTCATGATAAGCACTGCACATTTTTCAATTCCATATTCCATAAAGATATCACTACTAAAGATTCTGATTGAATTTACCAGGCTATCCACTTGATTTTCATTCTTTGCAAATAGTTTAAGATCATTCATAAACAATAAATGGTTGACTTTGCCTCTGCCGTCACCTAAATCATACCCAATCTTCATCTTCCTAAGGATAAGTGACACAGGGATTAATGCGACCACAAAAAGCAATGGCGACAAACTATCTCCTTGAAATATTCCTCTGCGTATCCTACCATTTTCCAGATCTTTCTTTCCCACCGCCAAATTTGTGGTCCATTTATCCATTCCAATCACCAGTATCTTTTTAATGTTTTCAGAAATTCCAAACATCTCAATGCACGTTTTCAACCAACTATGTGGGACCATATCATACGCTTTTCTATAATCAATCCATGCCATTCCTATCCCAATTTTCCTCCTCTTACAATTTCTTATGATCATTTTATCAATAAGAAGTTGATCCTTTGTACCCCTTGAATTCCTTCGGCATCCTTTCTGTTCTTCTGGAAGTAGATTCTGTTTATCCAAATGTTCGTATATCTCTACACCTATTATTTCAGTGAATAGTTTCCACATCAGGGCAAGACAAGTTATTGGTCTAAAATTTGTTACCACATTTCCTTGCGTCCTATCTTTCCTAATCAAGATGGTTCTTCCTGTTGTCATCCAGTCTGGGATCTGGCCTTTCATCAAACATCTTTGGAGTCCCATAGTTATTCTTTCGTGACATGATGTAAATTTCTTTAATCACAACCCATGAAGACCATCTGGTCCAGGTGCTTTCCAGTTGTTTACTTTCTTTAATTGTTTCTTTACTTTATCCGTTATCAGTACTATATCCTCCTGCTTTTTTACTCTATGTAATTCCTTCTTCACTTAATCTAACCATTCTGCTCTTTCATTGTATCTAACTGGGTTATCCCAAATCTCACTCCAAAATCTGAGAAATTCATCTTCATTCAGTCTTATATCATTGTCTCTTTCATTCCCTTCCAATAACTCAAACAATCTTTTTTGATTAGACTGGAATAATCTGTTTTGGGCATACTGATCTGCTCTGTTTTCATAACGCTTCACCTTGGCTGCTTTTGCAATAATTCGTTGTTTCAACTCCTCAATCACCATTCTCAACCCTTTAGCCTCTGTTTTATACTTATTCTTCAAATCACACTTTATTCTTTCTGAACCTTGTTCATTGCCCTTCCATTTTTCTAGCCGGCTTAGATCCTTCCTCAACTGTGCAATCTTTTGGTTTATTCTTCTCTTCCACCATGGTTCAGATCCTTTTTGTCCTCTTTTCTCTCTTACTCCTAGATGTCTTCCCACAAAGCATCCAGCAGCTGCCAAAAGCTTATTTATTGCCGTTATATTGTCAGGAATTACAATGAATCGTAACACCTCATTCTCCTCATCAACTTTCTGCTTTAATCTGCTTCTTTCGACGTACCTAAGGTTAGGTGGACTTTCATCTTTTTCCATTTGAACTCGGATCTCTAGGATCAAGTTGATTTTTTCTTCACTAACTCCCATCGCTCGTGGCTCTTCAACATTTTCACCATTAATTCTGTTATCATTTTCTTCCTCAACGAATACGTCTTCTGACCATCCAGAACCACTTAATTCGTGCCGTCCATTAGTATCCTCTCTGCATATTTCATTTGTTTCATGAACTTCTTGAATCTCCCTCTGGATTTCTTCTAGCTCAACTCCAGTCAGCCATCCATTGGTTCTAACTGCTCTACTCTGGTCTGCTAATCTTTGTTCAGTTACCTCAAATACCTCTATGTCCTTCCAGATTTCTAACATCCTTTTTCTATAGCCTCTCTTGTTGGGTTCACTCTTGTAAAAACATCTCATCACAATCTTGTTAACTTCTTTTGACCATTTTTATCTCGCAGTAGCTTGATAACGACCGGGCCCATGCTGCGGTTCCATGGTACACCTGCCGGGCGAGACATTGTTGCTAGATGCTTCAGTTTCATTCACGCCGTTGTTTGAACAATTTGTATTTGAAATTACACTCATACTGAGGATTATGGTGATAAGGTGACACAACCACCGAGCTACTCTTTGTCTGGCCTCTCCCCTTTGACCTGTCCGGCTTGGGTGACCCTACAAGGAGCATTTGCTCCCGCCAGCCTAGCTCTCAGGATCGTTGAGACACGCAAGGCCCCTCCACCACGACAAGGTGGTAGCCCTAGGGGGGCATTATTATTTATTATTGTTATTATTATTATTATTGTCATTATTATTATTATTGTTATAGCTATTATCTATTACAACTCGCACACCACCCAACTAAGGACAGTTACTATTATTATTATTACTATTATTATTATTACTATTATTATTATTACTATTATTATTATTACTATTATTATTATTACTATTATTATTATTATTACTATTATTATTATTATTACTATTATTATTATTACTATTATTATTATTACTATTATTATTATTACTATTATTATTATTACTATTATTATTATTACTATTATTATTATTACTATTATTATTATTACTATTATTATTATTACTATTATTATTATTACTATTATTATTATTACTATTATTATTATTACTATTATTATTATTACTATTATTATTATTACTATTATTATTATTACTATTATTATTATTACTATTATTATTATTACTATTATTATTATTACTATTATTATTATTACTATTATTATTATTACTATTATTATTATTACTATTATTATTATTACTATTATTATTATTACTATTATTATTATTACTATTATCATTATTACTATTATTATTATTACTATTATTATTATTACTATTATTACTATTATTATTACTATTATTATTATTACTATTATTATTATTACTATTATTATTATTACTATTATTATTATTACTATTATTATTATTACTATTATTATTATTACTATTATTATTATTACTATTATTATTATTACTATTATTATTATTACTATTATTATTATTACTATTATTATTATTACTATTATTATTATTACTATTATTATTATTACTATTATTATTATTACTATTATTATTATTACTATTATTATTATTACTATTATTATTATTACTATTATTATTATTACTATTATTATTATTATTATTACTATTATTATTATTACTATTATTATTATTACTATTATTATTATTACTATTATTATTATTACTATTATTATTATTACTATTATTATTATTACTATTATTATTATTACTATTATTATTATTACTATTATTATTATTACTATTATTATTATTACTATTATTATTATTACTATTATTATTATTACTATTATTATTATTACTATTATTATTATTACTATTATTATTATTACTATTATTATTATTACTATTATTATTATTACTATTTTTTATTTCCTTTGATGTCTGTGTTTACATATCATCCAACCAGATTTCACCCTGAGACCTAAGGCTGAAGACAGTTGTCATGTTGGATTTACTATTATTATTATTATTACTGTTTCTATCATTTCGATGATTACTACTATTAATATTATTATTTAATCATGTTTTAACAAAGACAAAATAAGTCAGTAGCCGTTTCAAAATTGACAGACTTTTTGATAAAAATTGAAACTTACAGGAAATAGTAATTGGCCTCATTAATCTTGAATTTTCAGGATTTTTCCTCCTAATTTCAGAATTATATCAAGATGTTTGATACTAACTTTTCTTTTTTTATAAGAAATACAGCCGGAAGTGACGCAAGCTGTGATACCCAAAACGCTAAAACACAGTAAAAAGAAAAACAATTGCATATTATTGCTTTTCATTGGTCAAGATCGCGTCGGGAAAACGTCTCCGAAGATAAGTCTTCTGGGTGAAGAGTCAGACGAAAAAGCACCGAGCCGAGCACTACTGGTATCGAGTTTGATGTTGTTGAAGTAAATGATGATAATAAATCCAAACCTTGGAAGCGTGCAACAGATGATCAATTCATACTATCTGAAAAATATACTCACAGTGTCCTTGGAAAGGAAGTAGCTCGGACGATTGCTTAATGTATGGAGAAGCGATAAGAAAGTGGAGGCGGGAGAGGATGTCAAGATGGAGGAGACTTCGGCAGTGAAGATCAGTCTGGGGGTGGAGGAAGAAGTGGAACTAAAGAGGAAGATGAGAATGGAGCTGAAAATGGAGGTCAAAATAAAGCTAAAGAGGGAGTTGTGCAGGAGAGTAAAGATGTTGCTCGAGATGTTGACGACTACCACAGCGACCAAGATGGACGTAGAAAGGATGACAAAGATAAAAGTAACCTGCAGAAAAGTAAGAAAGATCAGCTTCAATATAACATATCAGACGATTTGAAACGCAATGTGCATTCGATGATGCTGAGGTTGAGAACGTTATTCATTCTTGTTGTTGATCTTTCAAAGTCCCTTGGCGGGAAGGCAAAGCCAACTTTTATGGATAAGAGAACGAAGAAAGAGGAGAAGTTGGGGAACCCACTGCAAGAAACGATTTTGGACTATGTGGCAAGATGGATGGCAGCCCTGCGTAACCTTAACCCATCCAATAAAGAGGTTGGAAAGAGCTCCGTTCAAAGTTTAAACCTGCCCAAAACTATTTTACTTTTCACCAAACCTGAAAAATTGAGTAGCCAGGAAGAAGTGGAAAAGAAGCTAAAAGAAGCCACTAAAGTTCTTGAGAAGACGTTTGGAAGTATTGGTTGTGCATCGTTGATCGTCGCGAAGTATGTTATAAAGAACAAACTGCCAAGGAACGCTGATAAAGCCGGACAACTCAAAGCCTTACGAACAAAAATCTTCGAAACAGCGCAAGGTATTCTGAAAGCTCAAGAAAAAACTTCCGTAAGCTGACTGATGTTAGAACGTGCTCTTGATACCGTGAGGAGGTCTGAAGACGTAAAAGATCACCAGTATATCACTCTTGATGAAGCCCGGGAACTTGATGAAAAGGAATCAAAGGTGATCTAAACGTTCAGCGAGGCAATGAAATTCTCTCACGACGAGAACAATGTCGTCCATTTCCATGATGATCCAGCCCTTAGGGACCTGGTTGTTCTTGATCAGCGTGGTTTGTAAAGCTGTTTACCAAAGTACTCACAGTTGCTCCACATCGTCTCCGACAGCTCATTCACTCGCATGGAAAAATCTGACGGTTAAAGGCGTGCTCTCCTTCGAAAATCTTCCCAATGAGTTAGTAAAACAGAGTCAGAAGAAAGCGTTGAAAGACATGATGGTTTGGGTAGGTTTAATCAGCCACTGGAGAAAAGATTTCTATCTGGTCCCATCCATGATGATGAGATAAAGGGAAGAGAGCGACATTCATAAGATGTTGTCGTCCTGTCTGCAGCCATCACTATACTTTAATTTTTGTGGTGATTCCATTCCCCTTGGAGTTTTCACGCGATTCCTGGTGGAATTGTTTAAATGAGCTCGGGGTGAAGTTGAAGACTACGACAACGTGGAAATGCCTGAATTTTTGTGCAATTACTGCCGTATTTTTAAGAGTGAAGATAGCATTGAGTATTCCGTGATCCTGATCTGGCATATATCTCGAGTACAGGTCACCATATCAGGTATGAACCTCTGAGGTTTTCCTTCATGATATAAACTGGTAAAAATGGAATGTTTTGCTCAAGGAACTGACTAGTAAGTTACAATTTGTACTGTTTTTGCATTTCTTTTCAGTTAATGATGTGGAAGAAGATGCGTGGACTGATATTGGAAGGAATGAGTTGTCTGCTCTTCAGGATGTAATGAAAAGAATTCATTGTGATAATCCGAGCTTTAAAGGCATTAGATACGATTTTGGTTTCAAGTGGGATCTCTGCGGTGAGGAAAAGATGCCATGTTTGCGCCATGACAAAGAAAGTTATACCGACGATGACTGCGTGTGCATCCTGAGTCTTAAATGCTTAAGGAAAAACCCAACTTTTTGCCAGAGAACTTATGGTGGCAAACAGATTTCTTCCAGGCTCCATGAAACGTTTTGGCTCAAACGAAGAGGTAAAATATTCTTCCCTTCCCCTCGTTTCTATGAGTCACTAGTATCTTAATTTTGATGGTTGTAACTTTTTCGCGAAGGGAGCTTTCCTTTTGATGAGTAAAATCGTCTGGCATTAGCCCGAGTAAAAGAATAGAAATCTTATCCTGTCGGAAAATTGCTACAGGTGAAAATATCTTATGGTATTTTCTTGCAGAAAATTTGGTTTAATTTCACAAATGAAAATAGTACTTAATTTGTGAAAGTGCATCTATTCCATATGTGAAATAAAAATTTTATAGTTAAAATTAATTTTCATTTGTCGATCTTCCACTTCATATATGAAATACATAGTTTGTTTACTAAAATTTCACATTTGATACTCTACAAGTTGAAGAAACATGGTAAATTTTCAGGGTGATCTGGGCCCCCCAGGCCACCCCAGTAGTTACGCCAATCATCGAAATAAGGTTTGTAGTGGCTTTCTTGCTGTGTTCTGATACAGAGCAACTGTGGCAAATTAGCAAAGCATTCGTGCAATGATAAAGGGTTATGAAAATGAAAATTGTTTGAGGCAAGTTTTAGAAATGGCGAAATGGTCAGTATCTTTAGAGCGATTAATATATTGGATTTATTAGCATTGTCATGTTCTTTTATAATTTGTTACTGAAATAACGGTAATACTTGTCAGTTTTATCAAAATCCTCTAAACTTAGTTCAAGAGGATTTTGGGAGTTTTTATGTATCGCGGCTATCAAAATCACTTAATCCCCGTTATGAATTAATTTCCACTCGGCGTAAAAAGTCGGAGGGAAAAGAGTAGCAAGCGGAAAAGCCGACTTGAAGTCAATATTCCACTCAATATTTTGCATCAGCCAATATTAGCCAATCTATTAAAAGAACGACATCGCCCACGCGACTTTTTATACCCTGTGGAAATCAACCTTTAGGCAGTTCGGGCTAAGGCGTGATTTCCAGCAGACGAAATTTTCCGCGTGGACAAAATTTTCTATTTGTCTTACGAGCTTTTAAGTGAAACAAATTAGTAAAACAGAAAAAACAAAAAAGAAATTCTCCAAGTGGTAAATGTGGACAGCTTATCTTACAATTGCTTATCTTGCGCAATATGGTGGATAATTCACTATTCGACGAATAAAGTTTAAGTTCGGTTGTTCAAAGAATGGACAAATACGGTCCAAACTTTGAGGCTTATGTCCTGGGGGTGGTGTCGGAGGGGAGCAGGAAGGCTGCAGCCTCCCTCGTCGGGATACCTTTGCTCACTGTTGAGAAAAATTAGTAATTCGTTGGGGAAAGAATTGGAAGAAAAAATCAGACTTCAGATAGTTCACTTTTGTTTTCTTGGAACAGTGAAATGTTAATATATGTATTTCTTTCCCCTACCCATTAGTAAAAGAATCGCAAAACGACATTTCTTTAAAGGGGTGCAGGGAATTGGACGTTTTTGAATTGAAGTTGCGAAATGTGAAAATTAACCAAAAGTAAGTTCAAGAGTTCTATTGTTGGCTCAGTTTATTTTGTTCTTTGAAGGTTGACAACTGACATATTAACCTCATTAAGATATTCATGTACTTTCTAACAAAATTTCGCCATTTCTGTATGTTTGTCGCGCAAGTTTAATACTTTTTTCTAAGCTTTACCAACTCTTAACGATGATATAAGTCGCTTATACACACTGACTTCGGTGTTTAAGCGATATATCAAACTTTTGGCTTCGCCCTCAGTTTGATCTGTCGTTAAAACAGATCAATCACGGTATATAACCTTTATTAAGGTGTTGACGGTTGATGTCCGTCAGCTTCCTATATCTGAGAGTTTGAGACCTGGTTAGATGTTCTCCCGCTAATTGACCTAATTGAAGCCTCAGGACTTGTATCATAAATTACAATTTCTTTGGAGGACTTTTTCACTTGTGACGTATCCCGAAACTCCCTCCTGCCTCCTTCCTTTGTGCTTTAAAACATCACAACTCGTGGATAAAAATCGAACGCTCGTATTTACAATGAAGTGATCTATATGACTGGCTGACAAAAGTTGCTCATGAACAATTGCACTGACGAGTAAAAGATGCTAAGTTGGTCGGTGGAGGAAGCTACGGGTTGAGACATGAGCCCCACCTAAAATGATAGCCTTGGGCCACTTTTTGTCCACCAATATTCTTGGCGGATATTCCAGTAAATGTTGCCGATCATGTTTGCTTTAGTATTCTCCCCTTCAGTAGGTCGGTCATATCGAACAATACATCGTAAGGGTTGGGGTGGAGATCGGACGGGGTGGCGATGGGGGAGATGACGGCTTCTCCTGCCCTCAAAGTCCACTTGTGAACTGTTCAAGTACTTGGCCTTCATTCCTACTGCGACTAACATCGCGTGTCCAACGCCATATTAGCGCAGAACTTATTTAATTTTTGATAATTTTGTTAAACTGACATTTTGCGTTACCTCGTCACTGGCAGTCGGTAAGAATTTGCTAAACTATCGGCTCATAATAAAATACAGAAGTCTCTTCGCCATTTTCAATGGAATGAGCCGAATCTTCACATAAGTGATTGGCATTTGGCAGCGGTATTCGTTTTACCAAGTTTCAAAAATTCGTCCTCAAGCTCCTCTCGATTGAAAAGGGTAGGTGGATGGGACTTAATGGAGACCGCACGAGTAAATCCATGCATAAATCCACGAGTAAATCCACAAATAATTGGGGGAGAATAGATTTTCAGTCTCCAAGCCGCAAATTTTAACCTCATCTTGTTCTCGTGGACTCATCTCCTGCCTTCTCGGATGTCTCATACGAGAAGTTGCACCTGAAGGTCTTCTTTCCGCCATTAGAGGTATAGTGGAAAACTATGAGGCCCGACGCTAGCTTACCTGCGATAGGAGATCTGGAGCGTAGTTTTAAAGTAATTAGGTGTTGTTTTATGGAGTGATTAGTTAGGATAAATTCTTGATTAATATTTGTAATACTAGATCAACGTATGAGACACTATCATTCTAATGAGCGTATTTGTTTGAAATAGTGGCATAAATTCGACTCCTAAAAACTATTGTCCAATATCAGTCATACTAACAGTGTGAGGCAAAAGTATTTTAAAGAATTATCTATAATGAACTTTATCAAGCAGGGACCGTGGAGCGTTTTACAAAGTGGGGGGGGGGGGGGGGGGGACAAAACATCCAGGCAAAACAGCAGCAGGGAAAATTGGTCAAATTCCTCTGCGCACTATGAAGTCGTTTGTTCACCAGTTAGGTAATCACTTGTTAAACTGGAAAAAGAAGTAATGTCCTCCAAAAGGCGGGGAGGGGGCAGTTGCCCTCCAGCCACCCAGCTCCGTAGTCCCTACAAATACTTGACCATTAGCGATTTAATTACTTAATGGCAGTTCTCATTCAAGTGGTTTGTTGCTATTTCACTTTTTCTCTTTGTTTCTCTCTTTTTTTGTCCTGTCGCATCTACGATTTCTTATTCACCTCTGGTTTGAATTACGACGCCTTTGGTCTATTTTTTTAATGCTGTAGAATTCGTAAACTAACGGTTCCCCAAACGTAGCGTGCTTTCAAAAGTAACGGCAAATTTGCGATGATTATAAGATTTCCCGGTAAGTAGCGGTCCTCGCGAAGGTAGCGCTCACATAAGTAGCCTTCTCCTCACAAACGTACCAGCCAATTGGCTAACTTATGTTGAAGGCAAAATCAAATAAGACAACAAAATTAAAAGATTCAGTTAGTGGTCGTTAACGAATTACCGTAATTGTTGAAAGAAGTTTTTTAGGTCTTTCTTGAAGAAGCACTCAGATAAATACTATAAATGCATTTGGAAAGTACTTCTTCAATAATCAAAAGTGGCATGGCCTTTCAAAAAACCATCAAATCAATAATGAAGCAAACATCATGCAAAATAAATCAGTTCTTAACCAAACTACATGTTTTTTTCATGATAAATGCATGAAGATTTACGCGATTGCCTTTTTTAGCGGATTTCAGCCATCCAAAAATAGCGACGCCCCCAAAGTTGCCTCGATGGTTTCTTATTCCGAAAGGAACGGGGTTCGTTACTTTTGGAATTCTACGGTAGTCTGTTATACTTATTCTGTTATAATTATTTCACTTACACAGTACTCGCAACGTTAACAAATTCTATTGAAATGTCCTCCCTCGATTTGTTTTTTGGTTCTTTCCAAAGTATTTTCGCTGGCCCATATTCATCACCCGATAAATATACATCCCTATTCACAGCTACATTGGTGACTAATTAACTACCCTTAATTGTCATACCTTAACAAAACGTACTGTTAAAACACTTGTGAATCAGTTGTCTAAAATCCGGATACTTCTGAGGTGGCGATTGAGATTCCCTGCCGTTGCGGCTAAAGTCCAAAATAGGGTGCTAAACTACGGAGGTCAGTGGAAATTTTCGAAAATCCAAGGTCATTGGAAAGACATTTTGGGTATTCTATGTATTTTTCTGAAATATCTCCCTGCACAACAACTAAACTAACATCTTTTCGAAAGATTTTCTCTGAGAAATGATTAATTTTTCTTTCATGGGGAAGACGTTTAACCTCAACGCAAGACCTGTAGCCTCACTACCACCTCTGCCTCCTCCCGCAGGACGGTTTATCCAATGGATCTAGCCTAGCGAGTAGACAGTGCAATCTGTTCTTTGAACAACCAATCTTAAAATTTCTTAATTTTTTTCTCAATTGAATCGCGTGCTATTGGCCATATGGCGTTATTCCAGAGTGAAGTTTAAATTGGTACTTTTTAACCCGCGCGTATAGGTACGATTTAATGTATTTAAATTCGATGCATGAAAAGATTTCAATAAATTATCAAAAAAATTTGAACAGACAGAACAATTTATAATTTGCTTTGAAAATTCAGAGGTGAAAGGGTTAAAAATGTATAGCTATGTTCACTACATAGACATAGGAAGCGGAGAACCATGAGGGCATTCCCTCCTACAATATCTACGGCATATTGTACTTGATCAGGTTTTACCTAAAGAATATCAGTTATGAAGTAAACATTTGTAATTACTTGGGCTGAAATTAGCCAACAGATCTCATTGATGAGGATTACGATTTTCAATCGATACTTTACGAGGATGTCGCTGAGATGTTTTGCGCGCCTCGTATGTACCTAGGAAAAAATAACTTACTAAAATAAGACGCCAGAGTGGAAATTGTCTCAAGGTTTCCAAAGCTAACCGAAAGACAACGTACGGCGTTCCTTCTACCACAGATTAATCTGAGGATTTTTCACCGCAACTGCAAACTAAGGTTTCGTTGAGATATTCACAATTTTTCCGCGCAAAAGTGGACCAGTGAACAAAATTTTCACAACTTATACCGGAACACAAGTATTTATTACATGACTGGGGAAGCGAGCGGTCCGAATACGGAAATTCTGCAATTTGATTGGTTCATAAGCAGTCGAATATTTGCCGTATTGCCCGCTCTGGGGTGGAAATTTAAGAAAGCCTTGCTTGTGTCGAATTAAAATTTAAACTTTCGACAAAATTATGAAGTGGAAGTGTGACGAACAATCAGAAATGGAAAGTAACCATGGAGAATGAAATTGGTGAAGAAAATTATTTGTCAAAAGACGACAGAACTGCAATCTGGTCTGTCGTTCTCTACCTTTGCACTTGTCAATTATATTTCAGTAAAGCCATATAAACCCTGTTCACACTGTAATATTTTGGCACGGGACCAACATATAATGAGGTACTCGGCAAGGCTAAATTTTCAGGAACGAATACCAAATTTTAAGAAGTCTTCACCTTTCATATTTAAGTCCGCACAGCCCGACAATAGCGATACCCATGCTAAAATTTCAGCCATGTCGTGCCCAAAATATTAACAATGTAATCGGAGTTATAATAAACTACTTACTGATGTCGCTTGTTTGGTCTGTACAAGTCAAATATCGGACCTCTGTTTTAGCACGGACTTCAACTTGCTGCGCTCGTCTCTGTCCGTGCTTGAAAACATTGGTTCTATATTATAATAATAATAATCTTTATCAGAGTAGGGTAAACTTATACACCTAATACTTTGCAGTATTCTTCCTAGTAGCCCTTGCAAATTGAAACATTCCAAGTAATTAGTGATTGACCGATCATGCCACAATCGGAAATTACCGATTACCGATTGTTCCAAGTCATAATCGGTCCGATTCCGATTCCGATTATCAAAACGAGTCCAATGACGCCATTCATTCTGCACGCAAATCTGGCGTAAACAACTTTAAATGGCTTCCTTGGCCAAAAACTTGTAAGAAAACACAATTCCTTCACATGGTAAAATAATTTTTAACCCACTGCTAAGTTAGTACCTTTGCATAAGAGACTTGCACACGCTTCAACTTTTTAGTAGGAGAAATAGCAAAATACTTTTAACAGGTTTTTGTTTTTTTTTAAAAAGTAATTTTCCGGCCAGACTCGCTGATGCCTTATCTTCTGGCGCGACACTATCAATCAATAACAACAGCACAGCTAGAGCATTCAGTGTTCCAGTGCTAGCCGACGTGCAACTTGCAGACGTTCTGAAAAGACTTGGATAAAGCAAACAACAAATCTTATTTCCGGTTGTGTTAAGCAATGAAGGAAATATTTTCTACTCACACAAGAGTAATGTCTTAAATACCAATTTGTATTTATTTAAAAGAAAGTCATTCATCTAGAAATCTGTCGAAGAATTTTCAGTACACATCTGAAGGTTGCTCAAGCCGAACTGAAGATCAACATCCGATTATTTTTGTAATTTTATCTATTTCACATTGCATTATAAGATTGTGTAAGTGATTAACTGGTGACCGTAGAAGAAACTGATGAAAACGATGCCAATTTATGAACTTCTGAAGAGTTCTTTTATTTCCAAATTAATCGGTTATAATCGGGAAATACAGGAACTTTAACCGATTCCGATTGTCTACCGATAACGCAATAATCGGTTCGACTCCGATTCCGATAATCGGTCAATCACTACAAGTAATTATAAATATGAGCGTGATTAATTAAAACAATTACAAAAAACTAAGTATTTACAAGATAAACAAGCAAATTGTTCGACATGATTTACTCCATAATTCATCTTAAGGAAAAAGTGTTTAATATTAGCTTTAGAGGATGAAATAGTAAACTATCGATTATTTTCAACTCAGTGGGCAGTGAACTAAAAAGCTTTGCACCACTGTAAGATAATTTAGATTTAGACAACCCAGATTTAATGGATGGAAGCTTCAAATCAGTTAATGAAGATCTAGTGATAACATCGTGGGATTCACGGTAGAAAGATAATAAATTGCGATTTTCGACAGGTGTTGAAGTGTGCAAAGTATTGAACTACCATATTTCACTAGTACAGACCTCACGTTAG
This sequence comes from Heliopora coerulea, assembly GCA_030142905.1. Classification (NCBI taxonomy): domain Eukaryota; kingdom Metazoa; phylum Cnidaria; class Anthozoa; order Scleralcyonacea; family Helioporidae; genus Heliopora; species Heliopora coerulea. The sequence continues at coordinate 889,056 of JASJOG010000061.1, read as the reverse complement.
GTCGATCAGTAGTAAATAGCTATCTCAAGTGATAAACCAGGACACACCTGAACATAATGTTCAGATGTAAAATCCGGAGACGTGAATTCAGAAATTGAAGCTTAATTTACTTGAATGACTACGCAAAGCAAAACAAGTTACGTTTACAATTGTCCAAATGTTCGTAATCCCACAAGATTAGCAAATGTTTTTGACATCATTCGAGACACACTGACACAAGATAATTTTATGGATATTTCGGAGGTCTTTTTCCTTCAGAAATTCCTGTACTTCGAAGAAGCTTGCACACATCGTCAATGTTTGACTCGATATCGGCCCTGGTCGCTCTATAAAATAAAATAAGGTATTGCTGCTTAAATACAAGGTTCGCCTCGCGTCTTCTTTCACCATTAACTAGCATCCACTTTTTACCAGTCTGAGCTTGCTATCACTTGGAGTAAGTTTGAGCATGTACACATTTTGAGGCAAGCATTCTTTCCCATGCGGCTTCGTCTTGCCGCTACAAGCCGTCGCAAGTTAGTTCTGACAGAAACAATATTTTTGGTAGAAAATTCAAAACCGTGGTTGCCAAAGTATGTAAGCAATTTTCTTTAATTTGTGATGTAACTTCTTGAAATTGACATGCTATTTATTCTTTAACATTTATCACTATCTTTTATTATTTATAATTTATTGTTCACAATTTGCCAAGATCATTATCATTATCACTATCACTATCACTACCATTACCACAACCATTATCATTATTAATGTTACCAGTATCATTAACATTACCATCACCATTATCATTACCATTACCATTATCATTATTATTACCATTACCATAACCATAACCATTATCATTACCGTTATTATTACCATTACCATTATCATTACCAACATCATGACCATTACCATTACAATTATTATTACCATAACCATTATCACTACCATTACCGTTACCATTACCAGTATTACAATGACCATTACCATTATCATCATCATTACCATTATCATTACAATTACCATTATTTAAACTTATAAGAATACAGTTCAGCGGATGCAGACAAGCCGCTAACCTTTCAGGATTAGAGTTTCAGTTATAGCTATGGTTAGAATAAGTTTCATGGTTGGGATTTGGGATATGGCCACAACTAGGGACGAACGCGGCAAAATTTATAGTACAGTTAAGTAATACTTAAAAATCAATTCTTGTTAATATACTTTACCAGTATCTGTAATATGAGACCAACATCCGCTGTCGAACTTCTCCACCAAACTTCTGATCAATTAACGTCTCAACCTTGTTATGGCAAAAAGAAATGCATGAAACAAATTGAAGAATAAAAAAAAAATTAAAAAAATTGTAAATTATATTAACTACCAACACTTCCTTTATTTAGCCCCTAGTCTTCTAACACCCTCCCAGTTCAGAAGGGCAGAAAAAAAATAAGCCGTCTCCTCCGATGGGGGTAGTTTTATTCATTGAAAAGTTGAAATATATTTTAATATGGAAACATGAGAACTAACTGAAAACCTTCCACGAAGAAACACATTCATTTAATTGAAAGTCGGTATATTAATAAGCGTCAGTGTAATATATTTATATTATTAAAATTTCTATTACGCATGCAGTGATTATTCAGTTACCGTGTTTATATCCGGCTAAGCGAACAAGGTTATTACATCAGAGACGCCACTTAACGCCAAAGTTTGTTTTTGGTGCCAATGGAAAGCTCTGATTTGCCAACGAACTTGTAAGAAGAACTTACGATTTCATATTGAAAATAAAGTTCGTTATTCATAATTATTATTACTTAGTTCTTTGCTTATTTTATAAGAGAAACAGAAACTGTTTTGTTTATGTAGCCTGATGCAAACACTTAGAGAGGTTGCGAGAGTTCTCAAACTGCCGTTTAAACCCTCAAGCTTCGGTCTCGGGCGTACACAACAGCTTTCGATTTCTCCCGACCTTCTTGTTCTATTTCCATAGAATTTATTATTATAAATTACATTTTATCTCAAATGTAAGCAATAGAAGTCTAAAGTTTATTGAATGGTGTTTCGATGTCATCTTAACATCATTATCAAGTTTTAGTGATAAAAATTACAAGGCGGTTGATTTATACAGAGTTGATGAGGCATAAACGAAACTGAATCATCTTCGGACAAATCCACGTACTGAAATTACTGAACTATACATTACCAATAACTTCAAATTAACCAGTTCGAATTTGACGTAAGGAGTCTTTACGCAGGCGGGCGTAGTTTAAACAAAATACCGTAAACGCTCTATAGAGCCATCCATCTCTATTAAGGCTCCGCTCTCTAATGAGCCCTCTGACTTCGTTTTACACCAAAAATCATTTTGAATTTCTTACAAAACAATGACAAGTGAGTGAAAATGGCAACGGCACTGTCAATGAAAATGATGATAATGATGAAAATGATGATGATGAAAATGATACTGATGATTATAACAATAATGATGATGACTGTTACAATGTCCATGATGGCAGTGATCATGACAACAAAAAGAATGATGACAATGACAGATAATGTTTGATGAAGATTGTGGTAATTAAGGTAATGGTGATGTCAATAATGACAATCATGTTAATGATGATGATGATGATGATGACATTGATACTGATAATTACAACAGTAAAAGTAAAGATGACTATCATGATGTAACAATGATTGTTACAACAAGAAATAATACAAAGAATGTCCTGTACCATCAACTGTTTGCCATCTGCATTAACCAACAGTGTTTCTAATGTTAGCTGGATAAAATACCTTCATCTAGTTCTTCCAAGAACCTGCAAGAAAAACATAAGTTGGTTCACCATTACCTGTATGGCGAAGACCTAACAGTTCTACAATATGCATGGTTGCCACAATCAAGGTCACAAGACACTAGAAAAGTCATACTCAGTTTAACTTTTGTAGTATAACCAGTGTTACAATGTCTCTGGTGATGAATGACTTGTCTAGGGTTCTATGACTTCCAGGCAATGATATGAAAATGGGATGCTGTGTAGGCAGTATAAAACAGCACAAAAAGTTAAAATGTTGGTAGACCGCTGAATTTTTGATAAAGACTTCTAATGTTTTGAAAAACGAATCATTTCGCTCTCTGACAAAGGGCCACAGCTTGAAATGTTAGAAATCTTTATCATAAATTCAGCAGTCTACGAACCTTTTAACCTTTTGTCCTATGACTTCCACTAAAAACCAGGATTTATCTAAAGATTAAAAAAGGGCACCCCACATAAGGAAGACAGAAGGCCTTTTTTGTCAAGTCAAGAGCTCTTTCCTCGGCTCAATAGCCCTTAATTCACCAGCTACTTGCATAACTACTGTTATAAATGGTTCACAAGTTGTTGGTCAGGCACAGTGGTCTGCCATAAGTTACTGTCATTAATTTATGGCACAGTGGTACACAAGCTTTCTTAAGGTCATGGACAGCAGGCCACTACTCTGAAGCTGCCAAGGTGAAACACTGGAATATGAAACTTACCTGAACCAGAATCAAAACTCCAATGTGAACTCTAATCTATTCACTAACCTTAATCTTAACTGCAACCACAATAACCTTTGTCTTAAGTCTACAAAAGGTTTTAGGCTTTGGTCTAGAGACAGACACTGGATGTCCAAATTGTTAAGGGATTTGGTTTTTGATACATGGATACTACTATACAGCATTTGTGAGTCTATGAGGGCGTTTGTACACATTTCAAACATTGTCTATGGCATCAAGAAGGACCAAGCAACTTAGCAGGTAAACATGACCAGGTTACTTTGTTATTAAAGTAACATGTAGATGTGGTGACATTCCCAGAGATTACTTTACAGGTATGCAACAAAGTCAAGCTCAGTCTCAGCTCTGTCAAGGTTTCATCCAGGCTTCAGTTTTATGGGTGAAGTTTCAAAATTGCCTCTGTAAAATAAATATTTTTATCTTTATCACAAAAGGGTCAATGGCTCTGACCTGAACTAAGTCTGAATATTTTTACAAATATTGCAAAATTGTCATTGCTGGTTCAAAAAATATGGAGGGAACTACAGTATTTGGTATCCAGCCAGATAACTAATATTGCTGTCCAACACACTAATACTGCTCGATTAAAGCTCAAAAACTTGCATACATATACTTACTGTACCTGTTCAGGATGGTGATGCATTTCTAAACACTTTCAAATGCAAGGAAAAATCATGTCAATATGTCAGTATGGTTTTCCCTGCATACAGAACCAAGCTCCTGAAGCTTCTGAATTTATAAGATGAGAAAAAACAAATTAATAAAAAAATTAGACTCTGGATAACACACAAAAAGGAGTCATACCATACCACATCAGTACATATGAGCACACATTTATGTTAAGTACTGGTCATCCAGCAATCTGCAGTAAATCTTCCTTAGTACCAAATACTGTAGCTAGAATACTTCTACAAAAATGATGCTACTTCACATGGACTGCAAAATACAGTGGGTGATGAATTGAGTATAAGATAAATATTGTTACAGTAGAACATGAGTTTTAGGACCACCCCTTTTGCCAGGCAAAATTGGTCGTAAATGTCAGGTGGTTGCTTAAGACAGGTAGTGATGTGATGTAGTGGCCACCATATTTGCATGTGCAACTTCTGGGAAAATGGATAAATTTAAACAAAATGTGCATTATTATGACTGAACAAGCAAACCCAAATTTCAGTGACAATTGCTTCATTCAACTAAAAATCACACAAGAATTGCTTAAGTTCATCTACCTATTAAGCGAAAAGAAATTGGTCAGCAAGAACTGCTTCAATTTCCTAACTTGTTCAGAAAGAAATTCACAACAGTATAAGTATAACAGCATGGAAGTGATCAAATATTGATTGAAATGGTAAGTGCATAGTTTTTCTTGTTTCCTGCATTCTCTTTGCCAAGACAGTTTGAGTGATTGTGGAGTGGTATTGATTTAAACAGCAAACTTAAATCATGAAACTAAATTATGATGAATCAAATTAAATCTACTGTACCTATTAGGTTTGGCAGAAGAGGACATTGATCTTCTGCCAAAATTAATTCATCAATCAGGTTCGGCACATGAGCAGAGAGGTCAGCAATTTTAATTTGCAGTGGTCACTCGTGACAGGTAAAATTTCTTATTTTGACAGCTAAAAAGTGGTCATTGGTCGTGTTAGACAGGTGGTCGCTCGTGACAGATATATTTTAACTAAAAATTGTCCATGCCAGAAAAACTGGTTGTATGGTTACAACCATGTACGGTTGTAAAAAGTAGTGTCATAAAACTCAGGTTCTACTGTATCTTTATCAAAGAAAAGTTCAATGGCTTTGACTTGAACTGAATCTGAAGATTTCTACAAATAATATTGCAAAATTGTTGCCACTAGTTAAGGAAATGAAAAGGAAACTGACATGGTATCCAGCCAGACAACTGAAGTTTGAAAATTTCCATACTTACTGTACCTGTTCAGGTCAGTGATGTATTTGTAAACACTTTCAAATGGAAGGAAGAATCTTCTCAATATGGTTTTCCCTGAATGCTGAATCAACGACTTGAAGCTGCTGAAGTAATAAGATGGGGAAAAATCAAATAAAAGGAAATCAGACCTTAGATAATGTACAAAGGAGTCAAATTGATATCACAACAGTAAGTGAAACTGCAGTTTAGTAGACTAACATGGGTCAATGACCTACACCATGGGCTCAGAGAAAGTTTTAGCACAAAATAATGAGGAAACATGTAACGCATGAAAATACTGGAAAAGATTATAAGAACTGACAACAGCAACTTATAAATCATTTACTGTACAGTATTTTTCAATTAGGGTTACAATAAGAATTAAGGTTAGGGCAAAGGTTAAGTAAGATTCATGTTAGGAATTACTGTAAGGATTTATATTGCCACAGTGACTTTGGTCAAAACTGCAGTAGAGGTTAGAAATAAACCAATGTTGAAGTTTTGCCCAGGTAGACAAATGTTTGGAATTAATTTGAATTACTCAAAGAACTGTTCGTCTGATAAATTGAGATACTGCTTTCACATACTGTACAATATTCTGAGAACTACAAATTGCACAAAGATTGTCACATTCCATTCTTCAGTGATGATTTCATTACTGTATTCCATTTAAATTCATTGGTGCCTTGTGCACCTCTATGCCACAAATTAATCACAGTAAACTCCTAGCATGGTGCTATGTCCTGATGACAGCTTCTCAATGATTCTCAACTTTGTTTTTGTATGTATAGGGTAGTGCATGGAACCATTCAAGTGTTTTTGACTGAAAGAAAGTGCCTTTGACTTGGCCAAAATTCCCTTTTGTCTACCTCAGGTACGGAATGCTTTTTAAACCCAGGGGGGAAATGCTGATTAGTGTCTATCCAACTGACCACCATGTGTCAGGGTGCTTTGCTTCATTAAATCTAGGGTTAGTCACAATGACTTGAAGACACCAGTACTGTACATATACAGTATGTTCACATTTTGAAATCTCTGAGTTCTCCTATTCCTCAATGTAAATGTAGAGATGTCCTTTAGCTAATGTCTAACTAATTCTAATGTTTCCCAGATTTTAGTAATTCCTCTCCAAAATAAAGACTATCTTGCAAAACAATAATAAAAATGTCATAAAATAATTTCCATCCATTGCTGCCAAAGCTACAGTATTTTTCTGATCACCTGGTACACCTTGGCATTTAAGCACCTTGATTCTTCTCACTGTAAACTGGACAGAATCAGTGCATTGCATCTCAGTTTCAATTGTTTCATACTAGTTGGAAAGACTGCACCAGAATATATTGACAAGCAACTTACTGTACCTCAAATACCTGTACTATTCACAGGCAGCAATTTCAAGAAATTAAATAGAAAAACACACTCTAAAGAAGTGCCTGACATTAGACAACAGCTTTAAAATAAAGTCAAAATATTACCATGACCAATTTGTTTGTGTTCTTTAACTTGAATATTGACATTTCAAGATGCTTTTTGTCAGGATACTGTAGGTTTCTCACTCTTATCGCAAACAATGATCATCCCAAACTTCCTGTGTCCTAGTGGGATCTTCACACCCATCATTTTTGAATCAAACTTTGATTTCCTTGTATAAAGTTATCCCTAACTGAGCAAAATTAGGAAGCAATAGTCAACTAATAAAATTTGAATTGAAATTTGAAAAGCTTGATAAAGGTACAAGAGAACTAACCATGCTATCAGAACGCCCATTTACTTTTATCTCATAGCGTTAGGAAGAAACAGGCCGAATTTTTTCGAAACTTTGCAGCCTCGTCTTGGAAGGCAAATGCAACGGTGTGAGGAAAGTTGTAGAATTTCAAGAAGTGAAATGCAAGACGTCAGTGATGGCCGTTTTACAAAACCTAATAAAAAGGCCGAAGAGCCCTAATACTTTCGACAAAACAACTTTCCAGTACGTTCTAGTCACAGTTTGATCCCAGTACATTATCAGGCTAGTTTAACTCGTCGAACTTACCGGTTTACCGTTTATTTTCGCTTCGTAGAATTCAAGTCCATTGAAGTACGAGAAGTCGGTCAAAACGTTGCCATATTTCAACTGAACTCTTTTATTATAAAGACGGAATTCAGGTGTAATAAAATCCGACAAATGCAAAGGTTCAGCGATGATTGCATTTCCTCGGCTCACTAACTTTAACTTTAACTTTAACAACGTTTGACCACAAAAGATTATTTTCTGCAAGATGTCTACCATTTTGAAAATGATGACTAAAATTACATCACGTGAGGTATGTTCGTACACAGCTGTCGGACTGTATCGTTGAATGATCGTTTAACTGCGGATGCTGCAACTCACGGCTACTGATCTCTAAATAAGACTGGATAGAGCAACTGGGCTCAAAAAGTGAAGCCGGAAGTCAAGCAGCGGCGGCCATATTGGAAGGACCCAACCAGGTCCCAAACAATATGGCGTAAATAGGAGTTGTAGCGGTTAACCGCCATTTTTCCCCAATTTCAGGGAGGTTGAGATGACTTGACAACCAAATTAAGGTTCTTAATCTTATTTTAAGTAATAAATAAGTGTTTGGAATTTGTTTTTGTTTTGCAAATGCTTTATTTTGCGAAATGCATCCGTCTGTATACTTGCTTTAAAATTCAATAAATGTCTATCGAGTCTGTAAGCGATTCTTGTGTATTTGTTTCTCTCTTTGTTTTTTAAGTAACTCTTATTATTAGCCGATTTTCTGTGATGTGTTTTGCCTAAGTCCTGATTCATTTGTAGCAGATAGAAGCCCAGGATGTATTGAACTGCAAATTTCCGGCTAATGCTAGGGGTGGATGTTAAAAATGAAAATCCAGTAATTTACTTTGAGGAACTCTATATAGTGGCCAAATGACCTAAAATTGACAAAAACATTCAAAAAATTTACATGCTACCCTTTTGATGCCCTCCACGGGCATCAAGGCGTCCCCTCAAAATAGCGCCCTCAAAAAATTTCAGTCCGTCCTTCCGTCCGTCCGTCCATTCCACTCTTTCTCTTTAATCGTCCATTGGATTTTTCTGATTTTTTTGCATAAAGGTGTAAATCCATACTGGCTACAAATTGAACTGAGCTTTTTATGAAAGAAAAACCTGTTTGAGGTTTTATGGGGCTTTTAGGGCTCAAAAAGGGGCAAAAAGGCCCATAAATGTACTTTTTTCGCCTGTAACTTTTTTTCCATCCATTAGATTTTTCTAAAACTTTGTCAAATCATAGTTCTCATTGGTATGTGTCCAAATTTGTATGGCTTGACCCCAGGAAAACTCGCGTTCGTTACCTTTGGGGCTCTTTTAGGGTAAAAATTAGCCCCTTTTGGGGCTCAATTTTGAAATTTCCTAAAATTTGATATCCATGTGTTTATAGGGGTTTTCAAGGGTGCTGAGTTAAAAAATATAGGTCTTTTTTGCCAAAAATACTCATTTTGTTCGGGGAACCCCGTATGCATGGCTTGTTCTCATTCATTTTCTATCAACGCAATAACACCAGAATCAACTGTAAAAGAAGAGAATAAAAATAAGCATCTGAATGAACAGACTTTAATAAAATCTTGAGTAATGCACAAATTAAATGGTTTAGTCTTGAACAATAGTTCTCAGAACTTGCTGGCGACAATGTCATTCAATTCATCCAATAAATTTGAGCTTATACCGCGCATGATTCTTGTACACTGGTGGTACTTTATCATGACATTCCACATGAGAATCTGGTCAACAGCTGTGGTTTGAATGTCTGATTCAATGGGGAATGTCCATGTCAATTTGTCTTTGCTGTGGAAGTAAGTCACTTTAATATGAATAACAATGCCCAGCAGATTGTGCGAAGTATCGCCATATGATTGTGCGAAGTATCGCCATATCCGACTACACTGCCAAAATGAATAGCGTCCTGGATGATGAAACCAAATTCATACGCTTGAATGAAGATCCCACAAGAACCACGATCAGTCGAGAGAATCGCTTGAAGAAATACCTTCGAGATTTAAAGAAGAACGGATCTATCACGGACGCAACCTACCAAAAAATTTTTCCGACCGGCTCTCGACCTGGATTACTTTATGGACTTCCTAAGGTGCATAAATTTGATATACCTTTAAGACCTATAATTTCTTCGATTAGCACTCACTCTTACAAACTCGCCAAATTCCTTGTCCCATTGCTTCGCCCGATCTCTTCTAGCATATATGTAGTTAAGGATTCTTTTTCTTTCATCACTGAACTCTCAAGTCTTAAAACCAACCCTAAGGAAGTCATTATGGCCAGTTTCGACATCAAATCTTTATTTACCAACATCCCACTTAACGAAACCATAAATATCATACTCTGTTTACTTTTTCATAACCAAAATTGTTTTCAAGGATTTTCCCGTAATCAATTTAAGAAACTTTTAGAATTCGCTGTTAAGAACAACCATTTCCTTTTCAACAACCAACTCTACGAACAGGTTGATGGTGTTGCTATGGGTTCCCCTCTGGGACCTCTCTTCGCTAATATCTTTCTCTCCTTTTATGAAACCAGCTGGCTTAACAACTGTCCTTCACAATTCAAACCCATCTTCTACCGACGTTATGTTGACGACTGCTTCCTTCTATTTCGATCTTCGACTCATATTCTACCATTTCTTAACTATCTAAACTCACAGCACGCTAATATCAAATTTACGCACGAAACTGAGAATAACAGCACCTTATCTTTCCTTGACATAAAAATTAACCGCTCTGAAATTAATTTCACCACCAGTATCTACCGAAAATCCACTTACACCGGTTTACTAACTAACTTTAATAGTTTTATTCCGGACTGCTATAAAAAAGGCCTTATCTTTTCCCTTCTATTTCGATATTTTAATTTATGCTCTAGCTACTCCATCTTGCACTCTGAACTCCAGAAACTCAAACAAATTTTCATTAAAAATGAATTCCCAGCTACCCTGTTTGACAAATGTGTAAGTTCATTTTTAGATAAATCCTTTTCGTCCGCTCCCAAGATTTCTATTGCTCCTAAGTTTTTAATTTATTTTTCTCTACCGTATACTGGTTCACATGGCCTTCAAATTCGCACTCAACTCATCAAACTATTATCGTCCGCCTTTCCTCAAGTTTCATTACGCTTCGTCTTTCGCCCATCCGTTCGCCTTCGCTCTTTTTTCCCTGTCAAGGACAGGATCCCTGATGGCCTGAAATCGCATGTGGTGTATTTATTTACGTGTCAATGCTGTAAGGCATTGTATGTTGGCCAAACTAGCCGACAGTTACACACACGCATTTCAGATCATATGGGGATCTCACCCTTGACAGGTAACAGAAGAGTTAATCCCTCTCCCACTAGTATCCTTTCCCACCACATTGAAACTGGCCATCCCATTTCTTTTTCCGACTTCAAAATATTATCCTCGTCGCCTTCTGTTTCTGAACTACTCCTTAAAGAAAGTCTTATAATTAATAAATTAAAACCAATTCTTAACGGGAATATTGGTTCGATGCCTCTTTCCCTCTTCTGATAACACCTTACTGCTGTCTCCTGTCAATTTCCGTTACTGTTGTAAATATGTCATCTTAATTGTTATTCGATACTGTTTGTTAATATAAATTTATCTCGTTGTAATCCCTGAACTCCACTCTGAAGATGTTGCTTGTAGCGACGAAACGTCAGTCAATAAATATGTTTTAAAACTCTTCTAGCCTTCTTTGTTTATGCAACTGTTAATGTTTACATATGGCGATACTTCGCACAATCTGCTGGGCATTGTTATTCATATTAAAGTTACGGTTTCCGCCTGGACAATCACTCGTAGACATTTTGAAGTAAGTCACTGTGTACCCATCACCTAAAACACAATTGATTATTCCCAAATACCAATCATATTTGCCGTCTGCATCCAACCAAACAGCTGCAACATGCTCTCCCACCTCTCCACGTTCCATTTCAGGAGAATAATCTTGAATAGTTTGCCTCAATCCAGTGTCAACACTTTGTTTCTTTTTATTGGTAGCGCAGACTTGAATTCCAGTTAAAACAGAGTTCAATTCATTCACGGATATGGATATCATATTTCTTGTGTTATCAAGGTACTGCATCAAATTTTCTGCATATTCTGCTGTGAGAAGGTTTTTGGAGTTTTGTTTCAAGCGAAAAAGAGATGAATTTGGCCTCAATGACAAACTGGTGTTCTTTGCATAGCGCACTTCAATATACAACTTCTTGTTTTTTATTTCATCACTCAAATTACCTTTGACAAACAATTCAACATCTAATTTTTTTGTGAATGGTCCAGGAGGGTTTTGCTCTTTCAAAAACTCAAGATCGGCGAGTTTTGTTTTGTCTTTTCTTGCATTCAAAAGCTCCTTTTCAGAGTATCCTTTTCGCATCATATCTTTTGTTTTTTCAGTCCATTCACACATGATGTCTTTGATCATGACAGCACTTTTGCGAAAATCTCTGTATTTGTTTATATCTACGCTGTCAATCAAATCAGCCGATTTGTTCAGCACACATTTTCTTGATGCTGTGCCTAAATTCTGCTTGCCACGAATTGCCAATTCATAATTCAGTGAACCAACATTTCTTTCCTCACCAAGATTGGGAACTTGGACATGCTTGTCCAGCTTATGTATCCGATGTTTATCAAAAGCACAAATTTTCAACACAGTTCCTGTATCATTTTCAGCAGTGTCCCCAAAACCAAAAATTGCCCTTTTCTGAAAGCTAAAACCATCTGCAAACATGCCAATAGCTATGTCAAGAAATTTTTCAATCTCAGTTCCATGAGTTTTCAGACATGCTGCAAGTTCAAGGAATAAACATTCAGATGGAAGAGATTTCTGGAATGTATCGTCATCAACAAAACTGCAAAACTTTTCAGTTGTCAAAAGGCTGTCACCTGAGTGTGTAGTTAGGTCCTTATGCAGGAGTGGGAAGTTTCCAGTAGTGTTGAATAGTTTGTTTCTGGGTCTTGCAGCAAAGTGTGGAGTGGTCTTGTAATATGAAGTCCAAGTAGGCTGATTGCTGCAAAAATGGGCTTCAAAATATCCATTTCTACAAAACTTCTATCTCATACTGTCATTCCATTGTTGATTGAAAAGGCAAAAATCATTTTAAAAAATTTAGGTAGAGCTTTACACCGGTGTGATATTTGCCGACTCGCATCTTGGACAGCCCTAAATCCTATCTGTAACAGCTGTGCAATATAATGGGGCCCGTGGAGGGCATCAACTGCTGATCATGCAAAAAATATTTATTAAGCAGTTGAACTTGGATCATTTCGCAACTTTTCAGAATTCCTGAAGAAAATTTTTTTTCTAACATTCCCCCTTACTAATGCTGTACATGTGTTTGAACACTTGAATCTACATATGTGGAAATCGAATTTGGCCGTTTATTCGAAGAGTTCTAAAGTGAAACCTCATAGTAAGGTTTTCGTGGTCGTATTTCATTGAGATATTCTTGTATATGGCTTGCCTTCATTGTCTTAAAGTTAATATGTTGATTTGGATCCTCGATTTTACTGGTAGCGCCAAGTCAGTGACACATTGATAAAAACCTTTCCTTAACAATCTTCGCCTTTGTACCTCAGTAGTTTGAACATCTCACTGTTTCTCATGTGATAGATGGGTTGACACATGCAACCTTTGCTTGACCACCTTAGTTGGTGTTGCTTGGTGGTTAGAGATTCCCACTAGTAACCATTATGATAGGGTTCATTTCACTCAAGAAGTCATAAGCTTTCCTGTTCTTTAAGCTTTCCACTTTTTACACAGGTTATTTTTTCATGTCTGTTTTTCTGGGTATATATTTAGTTTTTCACCACAATTCACTCTACTGGTCTTCCAGGGATCAGTGAACACTTACACAAATGCATGCAGTAACTGATTAGGTTATTCAATATTACAGTAAATTAGATTTTGGTTCTTCCTGTTGTTGGAAGAGGGCAAATTTATTTAACTTTTTCTGATTTTGTACAATAAAGCTTGGCTTTTGTTTCCTTCTCAAGACAACAATAACAAATTTTGCTGTAATACTTTGCTATGCACTTCATAAGAGCAAAAATATGACTTTAATCAACAGGAGAACCTACCACACAGCAGATTGAGCTCTGTGAACACTTTAAAGAAAAAATCTTACTAATTTTCGTTTGACTTGGACGAAAAAGTTCTCCCTCAAACTTCAACTCACAAAGCAGCTCCAAGCAATGTATTTCACATGAATAATTATTTGATTACTCTACAAGTAGAACAATACTAATCAAGCTGTAAGTAGAAGCTATATCAAAAACTTGAAAAACCTATTAAAAACGTCATATTAAATCACAACAAACCTCTGTGAACTCAAGTTTACTATATGCACTACTGCAAACTAAATGCATCTATTGAACATTTCTAAGAGTACAGAACCCAACTTTTACTGATCAGCAACATCTAGCAATAAACTGGATTTGCACGGTTCATTCAGTAATTGATCGCGGCAAAAGATTTAGTGAAAGTTTGTTTTCGTCAAAAGCTCATCGTCATTGATAGTTAGGAAATTGTTGAATTTGATCGACAAATACAGTAATTTAAATAAAACCTCGAATACATACACTTGGTAAACCCCAGATCTAAAAAAAAAAAGTCAAGACGAACACTGAAACGGTAATATCTCCTCTTTATTGTTAAGTCACTGCCAAACTGCTAAAGTTACACAATGTTATCTGAAATTTTTTTCGTACTTTAGTCACATTTCTTCAAAGAGATGGCTGGCATTGGTCTTCGCACGGGTAAAAATTATCGAATTTCTGCTGATTTTCAGTCACTCTGGCCACTTTTAAAGTTCTCCACTATCGAAAGATACATTTTATTGCTAAAAATCTAAAGGTTAACTGGTTTTCGTCGAAATCATGACCACTAAGAGCGAAAATCATAATTCAGTAATAGCCGTATAACTACAAGTGGGTCCTTCCAATATGGCCGCCGCGAGATTTTCAGCTTCACTTCCGGCTTCAATTTTCGCTGAGCGAGAGACTGGAGTTGCTCTATTCAGTCTTATAGAGATCAGTGTTGCTACTGCTCACGGCTCATTTACACCATATGATTGTCCCCTGACGCTTAGTCAGATCTGGGGACAGCCATTTGATTCTTGTGATGATCTAGCATGAAATACTGCAAGAAATCTTTTCGCCCGAACAAATTGTAGTGGCTAAGTCATCTTCAGGATATGAACCACTATCTGCTTTATCTCGTCTCAAGTGTCTTGATCTTGGAGCGTCCTGGTCCTGGACTAACCTTGAGGAAACATCGATGGAGCTTTGCTGTGAATGATTACTTGTTCCCAGACTTTTCTTCTCAGGGGCTAGATCCGGGTAAGATGAACTGTGCAATTCCATATTCGTAGTATACATGATGAGGCTGCAAACACAATTCAACAAAACCAAATGATTTTACCCTAAAACGCATCAAGTACATCTGATTCGATTTATTGCCTCATCAGATTTGTTGTGTTATAAATTACTACGAGCTCATGTGATTAATTCATTTTGACAACCCCTATGGTGCGACCAGCGCACCTCAACAATGCAACCAACCCACCAGCAGCGGTGCATTGGTGACCCGATCAGATACGTTTTGAGGTCCTTGTGATTATTCCTCGCCATTACTTGATGATTAACGTAAGTCTTTCAGTCCATAAGTGAGAGACCTTAACCCATCACCCATCAAGTATCCCTTATCATTATCACAGCAAAGATTACCCTTGTTTATTTAATAACAACTAACTCTAAGTCATTCATTCCTTATCGTTTTGAATTTATATGACAAAACTTTGATGGAGAATTCAGTCGCGTTTCAATCATTAACATTTATTATTAGATGAGTTATCGTAAGAGTAAAATCCACTAAGCCATGTGAGGTTAAAAAAGACCACGATAGTCAGTGCTAAGCGACCATGTTCCAACCTAAAATTACCGAAACAACTTGAATTATCTTTCCAAGGCAAATGTATTTACTCAAAAGAAATATGGCATATGGATTATAGGGTCCGTGTTTCCTTCAAGGGTTGATTGTTCAGAGAAACCGATTAACTTAATCCAGATATAGTCAAATTTTTAGGCACAAAATTCTCAGACTGCATCTGAGGAACTAGTTGGAATTATCTTAACAGACTTAGTGTTAATTAAGAAAGATTTTATCTCATCAAGTTTGCCGTAATCGCCTTTCAAGAACTGGAACCTGAGGCCAGTTGTTCCAATCCCCGGATGGCTTATCTCATTAATAAGATCGAGTGAGTAAACTGGCTCTTGATAAGAACCTTCCGGGAAACTACATTTCTCGTTCAGTGTCCTCTAAACCACGGATTCCTCATTTCTTTTAAAATACTACTACCAGCGTTCTTAAAAAGCTCATTGTACCAATAACTAGAAAGGTTTGAGTATTGCCGAAATGTGAGAGTAGTTATCTAACGTTTCCAGCGAAGGCCCTTTGCTCGAAACGTTAGATAACTACTCTCACATTTCGGTAGTACTCAAACCTTTCTGATTATTTCACTTCGATTTCCACACTGCCTACGCAGCACTCCACTTTCATTTCATTGTACCAATAGTTCATTTCAGTTGGTCCCCTCCCCATTGACATACTACTGGGTTCCTCCGCGGTCACTGTGTAATTTATGGTCATGGAATGAACCTCTAACAACTGAAAAGTTGCCTCGCTATCTGTTCAAAAATCAGTAAATTATCAAACACAAAAGACAGAGAGAATTTGGCCAATTATCAAACACAGAGAAGAGCTTTTGGGTAACGATTTCAAAATCAATTTATTTAATAGTTCATAGTGATTGATTGACGGGTAAAACGTTCCCTCGAGCGTTTGATATACCAACTGAAATAAGCCAATATTTTTGGAGAAAATTGACTTAAAATGCCATAGCCTGGTTATCGAAAATGTTCAGCACATCTCTTTTCTCTTCATTCAATTTCAACAGCCTCTCTCTTTTCGGTTTGTCTTGTTCGCTGTAACATATGAAGGGATGCCGCACCCACGGGGCATGCAGGGGCAGCTAACCCTCTGTCCTTTGCCTTGGGAAACACATGGAGGCAGCCATGTGCCCCTCCAATTAGACTTGTCCCGATCTTGCTTGGCAACTTTTGAGCAACATTTGGCATTTGGAAAAACTTTTTTACAGTTCTAGGAACCTGGGACAAATTTTGCCATTCCGAGCAACTTTTGAGCAAATTATAGGTTTACAGCACATATCAAGCTGACGAAAGTGAACAATTTGATAGAAAACTTCAACTTGTGCGAATTTATTGATGTTTATCAAAGTTTTGAACAAATAACCTGTTACTTAACAACGTTTTGCAAGCCTATTGCGATCTACATCTGATATTTTTGAGACTAATCCGATAAAACTGCTCACGGGTTTTAAAAAAGGCCGTCTTTGTCTCATTATTTACTTGTCACGAACGAAAATGGATGGTGATTTGCAGAACAGAAGAAGCCGACTTCATTATTTACTTTTGTCATACATCTTGTTTGTATAGTGCGTTACAAGTTCGCAATCGGTACTTTTGTTCAAGTTCCCACATATCTTTCAGCAATTCATCAAATGAAGCATTAGAAGTTTTCTTCAAATACGTCCTTAAGAGTTTCCTTAAAATACGTTCATATTTGTGAGCAGTTTTTTAAACCTTCAAGTTTCAAGTTATTTTTCTTAAACAATATTAGCAATTATTGAAAAGGACGAAAAATAAAGCTTTTAATTAATATGTTTGTATGAAAGTATTATGAAATTTAGGTAGCAACTTTTCAAATCTAGATAGCAACTTTTTTGAGTTTTGGTAATTATTTAACAACTTTTTGGCATTCTGGGGAGCAACTTTTCAGCATTTTAGGAGTGCAATCGAGATATTAGTATACGTCGGATCATTTGAGTAGTATGCAGGGTCGCCGAGAGAATTAGCGGGGCCCGGGGCAAAACTTTTTCTGGAGCCCTATTTATGACGTATTAGGAATCATTTGAGTGCTCTATGACTCTATTAAAAGTTTTAATTGAGTAATTACAAATATTAACTTTCTATCTTACTCACAGTTACCAATATACGATTAAATGATTTGTTAACACCGTAAAGGTTAATCGCTTTATGTCTGGTAGATTATCACTGATTGGTCAAAACCAGCCCATGCTAAATCCTTCCAATTTTGGAGGCCCCTTTGAGTTGGGGGCCTGGGGTAATTTTCCCCTCTAGCCATCCCATCTCGGCGGTCCTGGTAGTATGTTGTTGGTTAAATTACCATATAATATTGGAAAATAATTAAATCCAGAGTAGATTTTTATCCCTTTTATAGTTTAAACTTCTATTTCCCTAAACAATATTAGATTTTTGGTTTCTCTAACACTTTTCCGGAAGGAGCTCTCACTTGACGAGGGAAATGGTCTGAGGTTAGCCAGAGTAAAATTAATAGAACACTTATCCTGCCTGGAAAGAGATAATGCACAAGATAAGGGACAACTAACAAGCTAATGGATAGTTTACGTTTCATGGGTTGAGATGAAAATACCAGTTGTTATAGCCACTGTTAGATCTGAGGCAAATTTTTAGAATGAAGAGGATACAATAAAGTTCTGAAGCGGAAGAGTTGGTTGAATCAAAACGCGTGAAAGCCAGGTCAAAGTATTTAGGGTCCATGGACATAGACATATACCTTAAAGAAACGATGGATACAGTGACAGAAATACATAAGTATCTCTTCCTGTGTATACATTATTTTATTTGTTTTTCTTCATAGTGCATTCTCAATGACATACACGTAGCTAGGTAGGATAAAGGGTACTTCTTGGCAAATTTTTAGGAGGCTGCGTACACTCCATATCTTCGAATCTTGTCTTTGCCTAAGAATGATATTTTCGGAGCAGCAGTATCTCTGATTTCCGCGCAGGCCCTCACGATGTGTCAAAGGAAAATCACAATCTTGCAAGAGTCTTCGATACCTATTATTTTCTAGGCTGAATTTGAAGAGAATTAATTTGTTGTAGGTTTTTTGATGAAAATTGAATATTTCATCAGACGATTGCTGACGTAAATTCACTAGGGTAGGAAGGAGGGGCTGAATAGTGCACTTCCAAAAATACAAAATGGGACTAAGATATCTTTCAACTTCCCCAAAAATGCCTCGAACCTGAGAGAAGATAAACGTTTACGTTCAAGTTTTTCCAAATAAACTGCAATTTTCATCCCGTTATGTAAACTAAGCATTTAAACATTAACTTTTCAACAGAGCTGTCGTCAGGAATTCCTCGACTTAGGGGCTAATGTCTTCAACACCGGTGCTAAATCAGAGTGGCCGGGGCCACGCTCCTCTATAATTGCCTTATTTGATTGTCAAAAACATGTTATTTTTGCGAGAATAATTGAAGTAACTGACTAGAAGCACTTAATTTATAGATTTGACATGATAAGAAGAGTTTATTATCCTACTTGGCCAAATAAATAACAAGTACTTATAGTGTGAACAGTATATAAATGTGTTATCATCAGTGACAACTTCCTGACAAACTGTTAGATTTTCCCCGACAAGAAAGCTAAAGTTCCCCGACAGGGTCCTGTTGTCCCTACAGTCGATTCGAATGAAATTTGTATCTGTTAAAATCTAATAAATTTAACCATTATTTAATCAGAACTTCATGTCCAAGTCCACCATTTAAAGACTAATTTTAATTTATAGTTCCACACTTCCACTTATAGATTCTCTGTATCCTTCAAATTAATCCTACTTAACTTCCATTTGTATTATTTTTTGTTATTGTAATTAGTGTAGTTCCAACATATTGCATCAAATGTGTCCTCACTTAGCAACCTGTATGATCCTTCACTGAGGTTCCACCTACAACAATATTAATTAGATGACTCACAAGCCTCATTCTCATTAGCATATAGTTAAGTACATAAACACCTCTGTTAAATAGTTAATTCATTTCCTGTACTGAAGATGGCATTAGCTTGCCGAAACATGTTTACCATTAAAAAGATTGTCGTTTACTTGAAATTTGTCATTAGGTTGGTGCTTATAAGAACAGACTTTTATTGCCCTGATTGCTATAGAGTCCTTCCAAAGCATGATTAAAATAATAAAAGAAAAATTCTTCTTATTTTGTTCGTAAAAATTTTAAATATTGCCTCTAAGTAGCTTTTGATGCCTCCTACGCCATTGCATGTTATCGTGCGTGATGTGGTTAGTCGCCATGAATTTTTCACAGTATCTGACAAGCACTCGTCAAAGTGTTTACAACCATTCGCAAGGGGGTTTAGTGGACGAGGCAGGGGACGATCTGACTTGGGCATGGAAAGAAAAATTTTTTCCATTTATTGTGCATCCCTATAATTCTTGATGAAAGTCCAATATTTATATATTTCTATACTTTTTTGTCAGAACCACTCGTGATCACTCGAAAGTACTTTCAGTCCAGACGTCCCCATGCAAATCAGTTGAATACCTGTCTTCACAAACGCCAAGCGCTTAAGATTCCCAAAATTTCCACTAATATATGTTGTCCTGTTTTGAAATCAGAAAAAGTAAGCTTTTAAGCGCTCTGTCATCAATTTCAATACGTAGAAGTTCATCCGTCTTTTCGTTTGACCATGTTTCAAGTGAACGTTTGAATACAACACCAGAATGTCAAGGCTTCCATGATATAATTCACTAAACAAAAGAGTTCCGTTCTACTCGAATAGTCACAAGGCATTAACGACAAAGATACAACTGAGAATGTTTCACCACTCGCATTATCCGATATTCCAGTCAAAATAGCTCCTTCGCCACATTAACACAACGTCTGGGAATTATTTAATAAATTCTGATTCACTTTCATTAAATAAGATTCCATGAGGTATACTTCTTTTTTGGAGCAAGCAGGGATAGAGACGTGGCAGTCATGGTGCCATGTCTACTTAAAATGCAATAGGGTCTGAAAAGTAAGAATTTTTTAGTTAATGCCGAAATTTTTAAAAGCTTAAGTAATTGGCATAGATGAGTGTTGACATTTTGGAATTATTGCAAAAAAAGTGAAATATATGAAGCTTTTCACCATTCATTACCGAGGGCTTCAATTCGAAGCAAAGTCTTAGGTTGAGAAAACTTTGGCAATGTTGAACTAAGAAGGGTGTTTGGGCGATATGCAGATGAAAATTGTTTTTCGGTAATGTTTTAGATTCATCAAAGCAGAATGATAATGATGAATCATAAAAACTCGCTGACGTTTTTTGGGAGATGAAAAACATGAAACAAAACGCTCACGATTACGTCTTTACCTAGGAAAAACTGTCGGAAAGTCTTTTGCAACCACCCCTGGTGACCGAAAATATAGACTCCTCTTAGACTTTCCAACGACAAGTAATTAAATAATAATACGTGTGCTTTTCTAAGCCACTTTTCATGTTAATTCAAAACTTATTCGTAATGTTGTGGGTGCACTAGTTGGCACAGTGGTAGTGCATGTGTCTCTCACCATTGTGACCAGATTTCGATTCTACCTTCATGCAGTTTCCTGATTAAAATTACTTTGGTCAGATATGAGATGAGTTTTGTCCAGTTTGAGTCAACCAAGCAGCACAGGTTTCCTCCTGGTACCCCGGTTTCCTCCTGTAGTAACACTGAACCCTTGAGATGTGACCTGATGTGACCTTTAGCAAGGACAGCTAAGTCAGTTGATAAGGTTATTTATTTACTTACTTACTTACTTTCTTATTTTCTTGCTTACTTTCTTTCTTGCTTGCTTGCTTACTTAAAAGTTCCTAAATGTTTGATCATGTCAGTGAAAACAAAACAGTTCGCAATTGGAATAGAAAGAGGCGGATATCTTAAGTATGCTTTCATACACTGAAATTTCTAATCACATGTGCCCATTAGTAACTGCTAGTGATGATCACACGAACGTGAACCTTTCTTCGGTTGAACTCTGCCGAAAACATTCATCCTGGCTCACCCGTATGATGAAAGCACAAGCGCAACGCAAAAGTAAAATTTACGGGTGATCTGGCGTAAATCAAAAGGAAGCGCAAGCGAGAGACAAAAGAATCTTTGTTTTCTATTTTGTATTGTTATTATACTTGCCTGAGTGGTTATGTTTATACCGTGTGTTGGTGATAATGTCGAGGTCTCTCAGGAATACCTACTCTGTCCTATTTTTTTTTTTTTTTGAACTTGTGCCTACACTTACTTCACTTGTGTGACCAGACGTTTGATCAACTTCGTGGTATTTTGAACGCATCATCAAACCTCATATCCCTGCTGTTTTCTGCCACACTTTGAAATGAGCCGGGAAGAAACTATTTGATGACACAAAAACTGTCGTGCATACAGTAATTATTGCAATGTCTCAGTTTCCAAAAACTATTCTCTGTTTAAATTTCCTTATAAATATGGAAAATACAGTTGTAAAAAGAACGTTCTCCAACACATGGTGTTATGTAAAACAGTCACACGACTAAAAAGACATTTCAAAACATTCAATAATGCCCCACAAACAATTCTCCTTCGTATAATACTCCGTACTGCGAGGTTCATGATGCATTTTTCGCCACTATTCACTAGGCCATCACGATTCAAAACTCTTTGTTATGCAAATGAAGCACTATATAAGACACCTTTGGCCCAACCCACATGGTCTTTTTTTCACGTGCATTACACCTTGTCATCACGACCGAACTAATCCTGTCGATCATTATGGCCAACCAACAAGCTCCTACCGAAAGCGGATTACCTTCACCGCCAACAAGAATGTCCGTTGGAGCTCGTATTGATGTTCCTTCCAAACACATGGCTCAAATTACGGCACAGTTGGCGTATCTGACCGAAGCGATTGACACCGACCCCATTGCTCTCGACCTTGCAGAAGAACCTCGACAAAGCGACGTAGACGCCGTCTCTGTGTTTGATCCTGCTAACAGTATATCTCAGAAATCAGGCAGTAAAAGCCTCGACGAGGCTTAGCTACCGCATACTGATCTTTACAAGGATTCGGAAGATTACGGCCCGTCAGTGGCTGACCGAATCGCTAAAAGGATGAATAGTTCCTGCACAAAACGCCCAGCGAAGGAACAATTCTCGCAGATTCAGAAGAAATACCTACGCCCAGCGAATTGTGACTACTTGAAATCTCCCCGGGTTAACCCTGAATTGTAGGATGATTTACACGCTAAAACGAAAGCTCGCGAAGGTTCATTTCAGGTGCATCAAAAAAATCTAATCAAGGGCATTATCCCAGTTGTTTACTTGGCTGATAAAGTCGTTCGAGCGAAACAGGCAAAGAAAGAATCGGTTCTCCTATTGGATGTCTATGACTTGGTTGTTGATGCCCTCACGTTCCTGGGCAACTCGGTTTACGATTTCTCGATGAAAGGAAGAGAACTTTTAAAATCAGAAGTTGCCCCAGCCTATAAATCGCTATGCCACCAGTCCAAACCTTTTACCACGATGCTATTTGGGGACGAGTTGCCCCAACGCATTCGTAATATTTCACAAGTGAAGCGAATGGCGGCGAAGAGTGTTGTTAACAAGTGCAAGAATTCTGAGCCACATTCACAAAGTGGCCTTTCTCGTGATAAGAGAGGGAGTTATAACTCGCGTTTTGAGCCTTATTTAAACTCCAAGCGCTACGACTACAGAAAACCTAATTTTCGTCAGTCATGGAACCCACCAACAAGGAAATCAGGATCGACAAACACCAAGCAGACGCAATGACTAGCCCTAAGGTAGGTGGTCGTTTGCGTGATTTTACTGAAGCGCGGAGGCGCCTGACAAATGATCCATGGGTCATTAATGCTGTTAATGGCTATAAAATTGAATTTAGTAACATGCCAGTGCAGCATAAATTACCTAGCAAAATTGGGTTTTCACAGAGTGACAAAGCCCTAATCGACACTGAAATACAACAGTTGCTAAACAAAAACGCAATACGCGAGGCTACTTACCATGCAAGTCAATTTATTTCAAATCTCTTTATATATCCCGAAGAAAAATGGCGAGCTTTGCCCGGTTATAAATCTTAAGCCTCTCAATGAATTCGTAACATATCATCATTTTAAGATGGAAAATTTGAATAGCATTTTGGACTTATTTAACGGAGGAGAGTTTATTACAACAACAGACTTAAAGGACGCATATTTTTCCGTTCCTATACACCCAAATCATTCTAAATATCTCCGCTTTGAATGGGACTCTAGGTTATTCGAATTTACGTGTTTGCCGTTTGGACTTTCCTCGGCGCCTAAAGTATTTACTAAAGTTATGAAGCCTATTGTGGCTGAGTTACGTGGTACAGGCATTATGGTCGTCATTTACCTTGATGATTTAGCTATAATAAGTCCAAACTTTGATCGAGACCATGCAGGTTTAAGAGCTACGATAACACTTCTCGAGTCTCTGGGATTTATCATTAATGATGAGAAGTCAAATTTTCAACCATCCTATGTTGTTGAATATCTGGGGTTCAAGATCAATTCTATGACAATGCAAGTATTTCTTCCCGAGAGAAAGATGAAACCTTAGTTACTAAGGCGAGGCTTTTGTATAACTCAGCCTCTTGTGCTATCGGAGACGTGGCCGGCATAATTGGTCTCATTGTTTCGGTTTTTCCGGCGATTCAGCCGGCTAAATTGTACTACAGAAGCCTAGATAGTTTCAAAACCGACGCGTTACATCTTCATAGCAACAATTATGACGCATTCGTGTCTTTGACAGATTTAGCCAAACATGACTTGCTCTGGTTTATAACCAAGAGTCAAACATACATTTGGACAAGCCTGATTAAGCCTACCAAAATTTTGCAAATAACAGACGCCTCCAATTCTGGTTGGGGTACGGTGTGTGCCTCGATAACTACAAGTGGGACCTGGTCCCACGACGAACGATTGCTGGATATTAATTGCTTAGAGCTTAAAGGCTAGTTTCCATATAATCGCTGACGATCGCCCGATCGCTGAAATCATTGAAGCGAAGGATCGCTTACGATCGCCAACGATTGCTTGAGTTTGTTTCCATATGATCGCTCAATTCATTGTATCCCAGCACCTTCTTGTTCCTGATTATTTATTGTTCAGCAGACACCGCAGGCTGTCGACGGTTCCAAACCAAATTTGTCGCATACGGCCTTCAAGGCGTTGAGTTTTTTGAACTTGTCTTTATACTCTTTACAGTATCGGTTGTATAAACATTCATATTTCTGAATTTCTTCCATGAACTCTTCTGTGGAAAAACTCGCCATGTTCTATCTTCGAAGCACGTGGTCAATTGATGACAAATGCCTGAACGTCACAATGTCAACAGAAAATGATGCATTTTGGAATCGTTTCGATCGCTGGATTGCTGAATTTTGTTTCCATATAATCGCTGACAATCGCTGTGGATCGCTGGGGATTGCTTACGATCGCTGAGATAGAACATTTTCTATCTCAGCGATCGTCAGCGATCGCGATCGCCGGGGATCGCCTCCGATTCGCTGGATCGCTGAAAAGTGTTTCCATGTAATCGCTGTCGATCGCTCATGATCGCTGGCGATCAACAGCGATCGTCCGCGATTATATGGAAACTAGCCTTAAGGCTGTTTGGCTTACAGTGCAATGTTTTGTGCTTGCTACCGATCTCTACGTTAAAATCTTTAGTGATAATGCATCCGTAGTCGCCTACATTAATAACATGGGGGGACAGATTCATTCATAACATGACCTCACCAGACAAATTTAGGAATGGTGTATCCAAATATAATTGTACAATTGAGGCCTTTCATATTTCTGGAAACTCTAATATCGAGGCTGATCATCTTTCTCGTAATTCGAGAGATAATTTGGAGTGGAAGTTACACCCTACGTTATTCACGTGGATTTGCCAGACTTTATTCATTCCTGATATAGATTTATTTGCTCCCCGGCTAAATTTTTAAGTTTCTTACTATGTTTCTTGGAAACAGGACCCCGGGGCGCAGGCTGTTGATGCTTTTTCGCTCGACTGGAGACATTATACTCCATATTTGTTTCCTCCATTTAGCCTCCTGGGAAGAGTGCTGAAGAAAATTATCAGTGATCAAGTGACGGATGCAATCGTCATCTCCCCATTGGTGGCCCACAGCTCATTGGTACCCGGTCCTTCTGCGACGTGTGTGCAGCGCTCCCCTTCTTCTATCTCAGTGGCGGAAAATAATGTCGCATCCTCACGACAAAACACGTCTGCACCCATTACAGCTAACGTTGCGCCTAGTCGCGTGGCGTATCTCAACTCACGATTCGAAAGTAACGGAATTTCTGAAAAGGCTACCCACTATGTCCTCAAATCCTGGCGGCCGGGAACAGAAAAACAATATTCAGCCGCATGGAACTGCTTTTGTTACTGGTGTCGTGCAACACAAAAGGATCCACTTCAGGCGTCTTTAGGAACTGTGTGTGATTTCTTAACAGATCAATTTGATGCACACAAAAAGTCTTAATCCACTCCTTAATCCACTTACTGATCAGCCTTGTCCTCCATGCTACCACCTGTTGATAGGATATTGTTGGGAGAGCATCCCATTGTTGGGCGTTTATTGATGGGAATGTTTGTTTCCCGACCTCCTCAGCCAAAATATACAACGACTTGGAACGTTAATATTCTTCTGCAACGTTTAGAAACGTTGCACTCTATTGCAAGTCTTACGCAGAAACAGCTTACATTGAAAACCGTTGCTCTAGCAGTCCTTGTCTCAGCTCAACGAGGTCAATCATTAGCTGCATTATCTCTGGACTCTATTCTAGAAACACCAGAAGAATATCGCTTTACTATTACGGATATTCTGAAAACTTTACGCCCAAGAAAATTTCCGTTGGTGGTGTCTTTTTCGATTTTTCCAGACAACGACAAGTTGTGTGTTTACACGTACATCGAACAGTATATACAGGCTACAGCCAGATTTCGAGAATTAATTCCAACTAAAAGACAATTTGTTCCTTTTGGAAAGCCGCACAAAGCCGTGTGCGCATCTACTATTTCCCGTTGTTTGAAACTTGCCCTGGAGAATGCGGGAATTGATACAACGCTCTTCACTGGCCACAGTTACCGTGCGGCATCTACATCGAAAGCCCATAATCTGAGAGTGTCCTTAGATGTGATTCTTAGAACGGCAGACTGGACACATTCTGGTACGTTTTGTAAGTTTTATGAAAAAGAAGTTTACCAAAAAGATACGTATCCCAGAACAATTTTAACTACTTAGTGTGTGTTTAGAGTATGGCATAATTGTTCATTCCAGTTATCTGCGTAAATTTCATTAAAACTATTGAATACAGAATTTGCAAGTACTGTGGTTGTATTAGGATTAATGCTCCGGCCACTGCTTTCTTTAAACAATGCATCATGAATCTCGCAGTTCGGAGTATTGTACGAAGGAGAAGATAAAATTAGACAAGGGCTTACCTGAAGGATAATTGTAATTCTCCAAGTATAATACGCAGCACCAGAGGTTCATGACTCACCCATATGGATGCTTCTTAGTATGCCCTCCTTTGTTGCGAGGCCGTCGCATTGAAGGCTATTCATGCCCGCTCAAAAGACAATGTGGGTTGGGCCGAAGGCGTCTTATATAGTGCTTCATTTGCATAACAAAGACTTTTGAACAGTGATGGCCTGGTGAATAGTGGGGGAAAATGCATCACGAACCCCTGGTGCTGCGTATTATACTTGGAGAATCACAATTATCCTTCAGGTAAGCCCTTGTCTATATTTAAATTCTCTTTTGACTGTGCACAGTTGGGTGGCCAAGGACGAACCTAGCGGAGCTGTGCCCTCATAAGTAAATCGGCTGATAAAGTTGTTACCTGTAATATTCCACAAAACATCTTAGACGTCCTCGAATCCGTATCAGAGGGGCCTAAGATACAAAAGTAAACTAGTAAACTTACTCTTAGCATCAGAATTCTTGTCGGTCCTGTTTTGAGTTCCAATTTCTAAGTAGATCCCCACTCCATGAAAAAGAATTTTAAAAAAAATATAGGTCTGGTGGCGCAACTGACTGTAAGAACTTTGTTTGAAACAATGCCTCTATTTGGTGGATGGATAGTAATGCACCAGGCAGTGGCTCCTGCTCATTGCCCTCGCTTGATCAACTTTATGGAGGCTCTTTGTTAATACCGAGGTAACAGTTCATTGTACTGTCATGACTCCTTTGCTCAGCTTGGCCAGACGTACATTTTTGAGAGGCAAACTGGGAACTCAAACCATGACTACGGAGAATTTTGTCTTTGGGAAAAAACCTACTTGTTTTGTTTTATGTTTTAGGCGCACGGGATCAGATTAGAGGCGTACTAAGATATTTTGTGTAATATTTCATGAAATAATTTTATCATGGCAGTAAAATAAGAAGGGTACAGGTTTCCCCTGTTCCCTACCTTAATCACATCACTGTCTTGGCCGCCGTACTTCTCTCTAATTTGGCGAGTTACTGGTTCTGTTTGTACAAAAGAAATTTGAGTACACCGACGGGAATTTCGAAGCTTGCTCTAAATCCTTACTGTGGCACTTCTTTATTACCATATCATTGATATGATAACTTGTTTTGATGGACTTGCTCAGTTGCTTTTAATTTCTTACTTAATGCTCTTGTGAATTTTTAATCTTCTTTCTTGTCTTTTGTACAACGTTCTCCCACTTCTTAACGTTCTGCTGCAATAATCTTGTCACTTTTTCTCGGTCGGTAAGTATTTTTCATCGCTATCTATCATCATCTTCGTAATCCTACAAAGGAAACAAAAACTATGCCAGTCTGTTCGGGTTTTTTTGGGGGGTATTATTTTTTTTTTAATTTTTAAACACTGTTCAAGAGGACTAATTCCTGTGGTTGCGGAAGGCTCTGAATTGATGACATACGCTACCATTTGCAGCATTACTGCTAAAGTGTCAGGGTAATCAACCAAAAACCACCACCAGACAGTTGTTCAGAGTTTCCTACTGATAATTTATTCTCCCAGAAATGGTAGATACCAAGAACTATTAAGGACTTATGTAAACCCAAGCTGCTCACAAACTGTTTTTAATAAAGTTGAAGAGAAATGTGTTCCGTTATCAGTCTGAATTTGCTTTTGGAATGTCAAACATACCCATCCATCACTAAACTAAGTCTTCGGCTGCTGTCATTGCCATCTGATCTTTTGTTGGAATACCCTTGAAAAAATTTCTCGTGCAATTTCACCTCATCTCAATCATATTTAACACGTCAATTGTTTTAATCCCATATTCGAAATGAAAATTACATATTCGAAATTGCTTTTCCAATTTCGAGTCCTCCATTTCATATGGGACATGCTTGTTTCAAAAATCAACATTTGACAGGTGAAATTTTGAACTAGATCATTTCACATGTGAATTAAGTATTTCTTATGTGAAAACGTTCCCATTTCATATGTGAACGGAAAAATGTCGTCCGTAAAAATGTTCCAATTCCAAATGTTTTTTCGCATTTGAAATGACATCTTAGATTTTCATAAGGAAATCATGACCTAACGCGATGAAATAACTTGAATCCGCAAGACATTCTACTGGAGTTGTATCCATCCCCTATTTCGAGCCGTAGACAAACAAAACAATTGGAAACCTTTGATAAGAATATTTCTAAAATTTTCCCTGTTTGTAAGGGCGCTACAGAAGTGAATTTGGGAAGCTTTCTAAGTTGATATTTTTGGTATCTTAGTTTGCAGCAGCTGTTTACGTCCGCTGTCCGTCGCATTCACTTCAGCATGTGATCTTGTCTCAAATATCGCAGCACTGGAGCGTCGTGGACTAACCTAGAGGAAATATTGATAGAGCTTAGATGGAATGATTACTTGTCCCCAGGTTATCATTCCCCGGATAAAATGACCTGTTTAATTCCATATAAGTAGTGCACATGATGGGGCTGCAAGCCCAGTTCAATTAAACCAACGGATTTTACCCTAAAACGCATCAAGAACGTCTGATCCGACTTATTGCCCCATCAGATTTATTGTATTGTAAGTCACTATGAATTCATATGATTAATTAATTTCGACAACTCTCAGTGACGTAAATCCTGGGGGGGGGATTGGGGGACATATCCCCCCACTTTTTGGACAAGGGGAGATACATATATAATTATCCCCCCCCCCTCCCACTTTTTGCAAAGTTCGTGACAACTGAAGTCTAATTTCTGCTCCCTCGGCGCTAATGGTTCCATTTTTACCTTTACGATTTTCCGATATACCCATCTTTAGCGCTAACCCTTACCTAGGTATTGTTGGTTCGAATACGTGACAAATTATGAAAATTTGCCAAGTTATTTTACAATCCGATCGTTCTTCTTTGGACGCCATTTTGTAAACAATTCGAAATACTTTGTTTAGTCATATTATAACGTCTTTCTTGCTGTTTGACGACAATGCGTTTCTGCGCCCGCGAGTTGCAGAGCAATGACCGTGTTTAACGTGAAGGATTTTCATTTTTCAACAATCATACATGCCTCGAAAAGGTAATAATTCCAAGCGGGCCAAACTCTCTGAAATTGAAAGATTCTTTAAGGTTTTACGGCAAGGTGAACAAACCAACACTACTGCAAGTGGGTCAACGTCTGACTCTGGCAGCATTTCAATAGCAGGCTCACAGCAAAGCAGTGTAATCGGTGGTGGTGCCGACAGTCCCGATATATCTACTGTAGTAGAGCTGACAGAAAATGACGAACAGGGAAGCTCTTCAATGGAAGACAATGTGGCCATATCTCTACCATTTCTCCACCGTGGGGAACGTCCTGCATCTGAAGCATCGGACTCCAGCGATTTACATAGTTACAGTTGCTCTTCAGTAACAGCTTCGCCTTCTAGCACATCTAGTGCAACTGGAAGCAATCTATTGAGTTTGGACAAGCCAAATCAGTCAGATGCATCTGTTTTCCCTGCTCAGAAACTAACATCCCGAGCACTTTATTTTCAAAACAAGTGGTTTCAAGATTATGAACGGCTACATTATAGCCCTGATTTGAAAAAAGTTCTGTGTTTCTACTGCTCAAAAGCTTGTGCCATCGAGTTAACAGATTTGGCCCGATGCAAAGAGCCATTATTTGTCTCTCAAGGGTTCAACAACTGGAAGAAAGCTCTTGAAAAGTTTAAGTCGCATCAAATGTCCCATGCACACATGCTGACAGTAAATCAAATCTTGGCACTTAGAAGGCCCTCTGTATTTGCGCAAATACATACACAGAAACAAAAAGAGCAAGAGATTGCAAGAAATTCCGTTTTAAAATTGTTTACTTCGATAAGATATTTACTGCGACAAGACTCTGCATTTTGTGGCCATGATGAAAGTGATGGAAATTATTTACAGCTCCTAAAACTTAGATCAGAAGATGTTGCCAATCTACAAGTTTATTTGAGAAATACAACTAATTTTACTTCGCCCCGTGCTCAAAACGATAAGATGGAACTTTTCAGTCACCACATTTTAAGGGAAATTATCAGTGACATTCAAGAGAACTAATTTTTCGGTGTTATTGCTGATGGAACACAAGATGTAAGTGGTCACGAGCAAGAGTCTATCTGTCTGAGGCACGTAGACTCGGATTTATATGTGCACGAAGGCTTTGTCGGCTTATAAGAAATTCCTGGTACTACCAGCGACATTCTTGCTCGAATGATATTTGATGTACTCACTCGGTTAGGATTACCCATAAGCAATCTGCGTGCCCAAATATATGATGGAGCCGCCAACATGAGTGGTTGTTACACTGGTTGCCAGGCACGAGTGCGAGAACGCCAGCCGCTAGCGCTCTATTTTCACTATGCATCACATGTTTCAAATCTTGTATTACAGCATGCCGTAACTTCCTGTCCATTGATTCGAGATGCCTTACAGTGGACAAATGAATTGGGTGTGCGAATGAAGAGATCTGGCAAGTACAAGGCTATGTTCCAGGCTATTTGTTAATCAATGGAAGCTGACGATCCACGCCGTACTGCGATCAAGCCTCTTCGTGCAACCAGGTGCTTATGCAGAGTACCGGCCATACAGTCAGCACTCGATAGCTACCCTGCTATTTTACAAAGTTTGAGCGAAATGAAAAATGATGTTACTGAAACTGCAACGAAAGCAAACGGTCTACTAGAGCGATTTCAGAAAGACAATGTTTTGCTTGGATTGATGACTGCAGCTAAGCCGGTCGCACTTCTCGAACAATTAAATACTGCAGTGCAAGAAAAGTCAGCAAATGTCTCTGAAATGTTGGAAGCTGTAAAGATTTCATCTGAACATATAAAAACACAGCGTTCAGATGAAGCTTTCCATCAAATATTCACTGCTGCTGAAGAGAAATGCGAAGAATATGATCTGGATCCACTTGAGGTACCACGAATACGAGGGCCCCCAAGACGATACACAGGTGACGCGGCACAGTATCAACCTGCTAGTCCTAAAGAATACTACAAGAAGCAGTATTATGAGTTTACTGATGCTATAACCACAGGTCTGTCGAACAGGTATGACCCAGATAAATCTGGCCTAGCCCAATACATGAAGTTCGAAAAGATGTTAACGTCTCGAAAAGTCTATATAGATGTGATATCTGAGTATCCTGAATTTGACAAACTTTCTCTTCCACTACAGTTGGGAATGTTCAAGCAAACCTATAATTCAAATTCTTTACACGAAGCAAAAATTGCTTATCGGAGTATGGAACCAGCAGTACGATCCTTGTTACCACAGGTACTGGTTCTTCTCAAACTGTTACTCGTGTGCCCTGTTTCTTCGTGCGAGTGTGAGCGCAGTTTTTCTTCTTTGCGACGTCTGAAAACATGGCTCAGAGCTACTATGACCTAGCATAGACTGAACTATATTTCCGTCTGTCATGTATATCGTGAAAGACTGGACAACGTTGATGTGCATCAACTGGCAAAAATTTTTGTTGAGAAATCTGAAATCCGCAGAAAACTTTTTTGAGTTTTCCAGTAGGTATGTTGAACAATGCTCACAAAAGACACAATCCTGAGTTAATATTAAATTTTTAAAATTTATAACTATTGTATGCCTAGTGAGTAGAGACTAGAGTAGTATAGTTTTTAATGTTTTTATCTTTAGTAAGACTTTTCCCCTGGTTTCTCCCTCATCAATGTAAATAACAAACAAAGCATAGCTTCGTTTCGATTGAAAAACAAGGTATAAATGTTGTTCCAAAGAAATAATCTCAAAGCGCCGGAAAAGGCATTTCATAAACATTAGATTTCAAAAAAAAAAAAAAAAATTCGGAGGGAATGCCTCCACATCACGTGGCCGGCTCTGTCCCCCCACTTTTAGGAAGCGATTGTCGCCCTTGCAACCCTTGTGGTGCTACCAGAGCGCCTGAACAATCAAACCAACCAAGGTAAAAGACCAAGACCCATCAGTCAGGAAGTATCACTTATCGCCATAACAGCCAAGACTGCCGATATTTATTGAATGGCAACTAATTCTGTCTTTTACTCCATATCGTTTTGAATTCATGTAACATAGAATGAACTTCACCTTACGCACACTCCGTTACTATTGATACCTCGCTATTACGAACAGGAGTTAGCTCCAGGCAAAAACTATTTAGTTTTAACAATCAACAACTTTATTTCACATCTCTTCATAAAGTGGACATCTTGATAATTTCAACTGGCTTATCATTGTTAGTTAATTGCGAAGTGGAGAAACATGCACTATTAAATTTAGCAGTAAAACTTATTATTGACTAACAAAATATTAAAGATGAATAACAAAGGGTTTGTAATCCATCATTCTAATGTTATATGACGAAACTTTAATGGAGAATTCAGTCACGTTTCATGCATTTACATATATTATTAGAGAAGTTTTCTTGGGCTAAAAATCCACTAAGCCATGTTAGGTAACAGAAGCGCAAGATAGCCAGTTTTAAGCGACCAAATCTCAAACCTAAAATTATCCAAACAATTTGAATTTCCTCTTGAAGGCGAATGCCCTTACATACAAAGGAATATCGAATAGCGATTATAGGATCTGTATTTCCTTCAAAGGCTGGTTGTTCAGAGAAGTCGATTAACTTAATCCAGAAATCGTGAAATTTTGATGCACAAATTTCTCAGAATGGATCTAAGGAACTGGTTAGAATTATTTTAAGAGATTAACTCTTAATTAGAAGAGTTTTTTTCTGATGAAGTTAGCCGTAATATCTTTTTAAGAACTGCAGCCTGGGACCAGTTGCTTTAAGTCTCAAACGGCTTATCTGATTGATAAGATACAGTAAGTTAACGTACTTGTCGATGTTTTGACCTAAGGAACATAAGCGTTGCGAGGGAGATCAGGGTGGCCATGGCACCCAAACATTACCAGTATACTGAACTTTATTGAACCCGTTCAACAATTAAATTATTGTTTCGTATTCTGGACCTCGGCAACATTCGTTTTTACAACAAAGGTTTCCTTGGTGCGACATCAAACAGACACTCGTCGCCATTCACCCAGTGATCCCAAACGATGTTACTTTGTGGCGAGCACCGAATCCACTGACCATCTGGCAAATCGTTTGTAGAAACTAGATAGCCACCACGTAATCAAAATGTCGAAAAATACAATCTGTTAGGTTCTGTTTCTCACAGTTTTCAGGTTTTTTGCTACCGCAATAAATTAACCCTAACACAGCCACTGCTAAGCTGCGTAAATTTCATTAAATCAACTGTGAGGTGATAGTATCCACTGGACAAGACTATTCGAGAGCACAGGATTAAGGCTTGGTAGTTCTTAATATGGATACCGCCGAATGGAATTGTCAGTGGGATAATCTATCCGAACTTTGTACAATTGGCCCTTGGTAAGAACATTCTGGGAAACTATGGTTCCTGTTCATTGTCCTCTAAGCCACTCTTTCCTCATTTCTGTTAAAATGCCTCTTCCAGCATCTCTAAAACGCTCACTGTACTGACCAGTTAGTTTCTGTTGGTCTCCTCCCCATTGCTA
Source organism: Heliopora coerulea (assembly GCA_030142905.1). Classification (NCBI taxonomy): domain Eukaryota; kingdom Metazoa; phylum Cnidaria; class Anthozoa; order Scleralcyonacea; family Helioporidae; genus Heliopora; species Heliopora coerulea. The sequence continues at coordinate 854,614 of JASJOG010000061.1, read as the reverse complement.
CACTATTATGTTCTTCGATGGTCACTGTGTAACTTATGGTCTTGGAATGAATCTTTAACAGCTGAAAACTTGTCTGTTCAAAATGCAGTCGTTTACCAAACTCAAGAAACAGAGAGAATTCGACAAATGATCTAACACAGAGAAGAGCCTTTGGAAAACGAAGTGAAACTGAATTTCTTTAGTTGCTGTTTATAGTATTTGATTGAAGGTTAAAACGTTCTCCCTAGTGTTTATTATATCTACTGAAACAAACCAATATCTTCGGAGAAAATTGACATAAAATGGCCTAGCCAGGTTCCAAAACGCCACGAGATTTTCTGTTGGTCGTATTTCAACCACCTCTTTCTTTTGGGTTTGTCTTGTTCACTGTAACATGAGCATGAGTGTTGCACCCACGAGGGCAAGAAGGGGTAGTTACCCCTGTGCCCTTTGCCTAAGAGGACATGCAGAGTCAGCCATGTTCCCCTTCCAATTTAGCCTGTCACTATTGTGGTCGGTACAGGACGGCGAAGCGGAATTACAAGTGGGGGAGGGCTTGAGATAAAAATACAGCATTTTGTATGCTTCTCTGGGAAATTTCATAACAAGTGTTTTGAAGCATAGTTGTTTCAACACTTCATTTGGAAAAAACGTAGGGGGGCTACAGCCCCAGCCTCTCCAAGCTCCGCCGTCCTTGGGTAAGTAAATTTTTGAGCAACAATTGGCGTTTGGAGAAACGTCCTGAAGTTCTAGTAACCTCGAATAAATTTTGTCTTTCTGAGCAACTTTTGAACAAGTTATTGTCTTACAGCATCATATCAAGCAGAGAAAAGTGAACAGCTTGACAGAAAACCTAAATTTCTGCGAATTTACTGATGTTTATCAATGTTTTGAACAAATAACCTGTCACTTGACAACTTTTTGCAGGTCTATTGCAATCCTTATCTAATATTTTAATGGGTAATCAGATAAAATTAGTCACAAATTTAAAATAAAAAGGCGTCTTTATCCAATTATTTACTTGTCATGAATTAAAATGGATGGTGATTTGCCGAACAGAAGAAGCCGCCTTTAATATTTACTTTTCTCATGACATCTGGTTTGTATAGAGCCTTACAACTAAATCTTGAACAAAAGAAAATTTTGTTCCGTTAAGAATTTCCTTAAAATACATCCATATTAACGAGCAACTCATTAAACTTTCAAGTTTCGAGCTACTTTTTTAACTGATATTAAACAGTTATTGAATGAGGCTGCGGATGATATGAAGAATTGTCCAAGCCGAGGTCAATGTTATCAACATTGAACGAGGTCTGTTTAGCAACTTTTTGGTATTCTAGGGAACAAGTTTTACGCATATTACGAGCACAGTCGGGATAGGCCTATACGTCCGGCCATTTAATTAGTATCTTGTTAGATATGTTATGTAATATTGAAAAATAATGAACTCCAGAGACAGTTTTTTTCCCTTTTATAATTTGGATCTCGTTTTCTTTAAGCAATTTTGTTTTTTGGTTTCTTTAACTCTTTCCCTGAGAGAGTTCTCACTAGACGAGCAAAACACTGGCAGGAATAAAATAGTAGAAGACTTGTCCCGCTAGGAAAGAGTTAATGCGCAAAATATTATGGATAATTTATGTTTCACGTATTAAGAGGAAAATACTAGTTGTAATAGTTAGTGTCAGATCTGAGGGGAATTTACAGGATGAAGAGGGTACAATGACACCCTGAAGTGGAAAAATCGGTTAAATCAAAACGCGTGGAACCCAGGTAAAAGTGTTTAGGATCTATGGACATAGACATATACCTTAAAGAAAAGATGGATTCAGTGACAGAAATACATAAGTACTTCTTTCTGTATAAAAGTTGTTTCAATTTTTTTTGTCTTCAAAGTCTATTCTCAAGGACGGACTCGAAGCTAGGTAAGGTAAACGATACTTTTTGGTAAATCTTTCTGAGACCACGTCCACTCGTCATGCCCCAATCTTGACGTCCCCTAAGAATGATACTTTCGGAGCAACGGTAGTGCTGTCTTCTCCCCAGGCTCTCGCGATGTCCAATGGGAATGTTATAATTTTGCAAGAGTCTTTGAGATCTATAATGAATTTTGCTCACATCGAAACAGACGTAGAGCCTTACTAATGGGAATGTTTTGCGATTTTCGACACTGAATTTGAAGAATTTGTCGTAGCTCTTTGAGGAAAATTGAATATTTCATCAGAAATTTGGTGACGTTAATTTACTGGCGTAGGAAGCAGGGACTAAAGTGTGCGCCTCCAAAAATACAAAATGGTGGCTAAGATATCATTCATTTCCTCCAAAACCTTTGGAACTTAAGAGAACATAAGCGTTTCCGCTCAACTTTTTCCAAATAAACTGTGATTCATATCCTGGTGTCTTAATTATTTAACTCTTACCGGGCGGGAGTTCCCCCTTTGACGAGTATAATTGTCAGGCGTTAGCCCGATTCCAATAAAAGAAGTTTTATTCCGCCGAGAATGGGTTAAATATTTACTTTTGAACAGGGGTGGCGCCAGCAAATCCTGGACATAGGGACTAACGTCTTCGACAAAGGGGCTAAACCAGACAGATTTAGACCACACACTCTTTATAATTACCTTAATTGAAGAATGAAAACATATTATTTTTAGTAAGAATAATCGGTACAGCTGACTATAAAAACTTAATCTATGGATTTGACATGAAAAGAGGAGTCTATTACCTTTCTTGCCTAAATCAATTACAAGTATTTATGGTTTGAAAAATATATGTGTTATTATCAGTGAGACCTTTGTGACAAATTGTTGGTTTTTCCCCGACGGGGTAGCTAAAGTTCTCCAACGGAAGATCTGTAGCCTCTCTACCCACTCTAGCACTACCCCTGCTTTGCAACATACCTGAGAGTCAATTTAACGCAGCGAAGAGTTTTCATTTCCTAAAGACCCCACAGTCGATTCGAGTGAAGTTCGTATCTATTAAAATCTAATAAATTTAATCATTACATGGGCTGGTTTTTATTGCCCTGATTGCTATAGAATCCTTCCAAGACATGATTAAAATAATGAAAGGAAAAATTCTTATTTTGTTCGTAAAAGTTCTAAATATCGCCTCTCCGTACATGCAGTGGTCGGTCGCCAAGCGGTTTTGTAGTTTCTGATAGGCGCTCGACTATGTATTTACAAAGTTCCCGGACAATTCGCGGAGGTTTAGTAGATAAAGCAGGTGGCGATCTGAGTGGGGGGTGGAAAGGAAATTTTTCGCCATTCATTTTGCATTCCCCAAAAATCATCATAGAAGTCCAATATTTAAATATTTCTATGCTTCTTTTTCAGGACCAATCGTGATCACTCGAGAGTACTTTTAGTGTTGACCTCCCAATGTAAATATCTCGAGTACCTGTCTTGACTAGGCTTGTACAGATTGTGCTACGAAAATGCTGAAATTGTGCTCAAAAAATACTCAAAAGTTGCACAAAAGTTGCTCGAAAATTGAAAAAGTTGCTCCTAAAATGTGAAAAGTTGCTCACAAAAAAAGAGCGCAAAGCAAGATATAACCTATTTTAAACTGCCTCTACTCGATCTAGCAAAATTTTAATTGTGTAACAGTTGCTTATGCCACCCCATTCATTGGGCTGGACCAAGGAATGGACGAAGGTCATCAATTTTCGATAGTGGTATTCCAGCACTAAGGAAACACTCTACCAACTCAAAGCAAAACACTCTCATTTCTTGAGGAAGTGTAGAACCATTCATTTTAAGCTTGTCTTGCTTTTTCAAACACTTCACGATGGATTGGTTTTCTTTTTTGCTTTTCGCAATACTATCCACTCTGCTTAGATGCTTTCTTGATTTAACATGTTTTTCAATAGGGCTTTTCTTCAGAGAAAGAATTTCACTGCATGCATTACATCTTAATTTTCCTTCTACAACAGCCAAATGTTGTTTAGGAAAGTCTTTCAATCTATACCCAGCACACGTCTTACTTTTTATTGTTGTAGCTTCGATACCTCCCAGTCCTCGCTGTCTGTATTTTCGCTGTTGACATTTAATTTTCGTTTCCGACTTATTGCAGCACTTTCAGGAACCTTAAACCTTGCTCCAGCATTTACTGCCTCAGCAATGGGATCATTTCCAGGTACAATTTCCTGATCGTCTTCGTCTTGATCTGCCATAGTTAGGAACTTCAAATTCAAAATGGTTGTTCTACTAACTTAAGCTAAATGGAATATCCGCTGGAATGGTGGATGGCTGGCTCAGTTGTTTACTGTCATGACTCGGGCTGAATTCAATACAATACAAAACACGTTCTTCACTTCTTCTCTAGTTTTCACTAAAAATTTCAAAAAATTATGCTTTTGCCGGAGAAAATTGCTTGAAGTTGCTGGGCACATAAAAAGTTGCTCCAAACACAATAAGTTGCCAAAAAGTTGCCGAGCACAATCTGTACAAGCCTAGTCTTGACAAACGCCAAGTGGTTAAGATTGTTGAAATTTTTGCTAACATATGTTAGCCTGTTTTGAAATCGGAAAAAAGTACACTTTTAAATACTCTTTTAATATCAGTACACAGAATTTTACCCGTCTTTTCGTCTGAACATGTTTCAAGTAAGCGGTTGAATACAACCCCACAATGTAAAGACTTCCATGACATAAACAGGGCCGGCGGAACGCTTTTGCAAGTGGGGCGGCTATAAGAAGCACATGATAGGAAACGAGTCGACTAGCGTAACGTTTTGTATGAAATATTTTTTGTGTGAAAATACTCTGTACACCGCTGGATTGCTTGTTCAAATTCAAGTTTTCGTTTTCGTTTACAGAGAAACATGCGTAAGTTATATACAAAGATCTATTTACAATTACCATCAATAACCAAATCTGTTCCCAGTAAACGAACGTTACGATGTATTAAAACATACTAAAGTATCACTAACGCAAACGTAGTAAATTGGCACAAATGTTAAAATTAGAATATTTTGTACAGACAGTTTCCCTAATCAACAAAAACAATTGCATAACATAATATATAAGCAGGCAAACGATGATACAACTCAGATATTGTAGTAAAAACGTAAGAGCAGTATAATTAAGTCTAGATCTTGAAGTACAATTATCTACATAATTACGAAGGATCAGATGGCCTAAACTTTGTGCCAAATATGTTCTTTCTATGTTCGCTGCTGAAAATAAAGTCATTGGCAACATTCACCAGGTTGAGGTCATCGGTGCGCTCCTTGTGCACATGTAGCAACATCAAGTGGTTCAGTCTTCCTTGTTTCATCGTCGACCTGAGGTAAGACTTTGTTCTTCGTAAAGCACTAAAGCACCTCTCACTTCCAGCATTAGTAGCGGGCATCACGAGCAATAATCTCACCAACTTACTGACCTGAGATTGCAGCTGCAATTGAGCATCAGAGCACTTCTGAAAGTAGCGGACGATTTCACGTACGGTAACTTTACCATCAGCTTGGAAATCTTGTGAGAAAATCTCCAGCTGCGTTGGAAGAAGTAGCGCATCGAAATCAGAGCCATAAAAAGAGAGCACAGAACCCAGTTCGTCGTCGTATGCTTCTCCAGCTGCAACATTCAAGACAAGCTCTTGCACATTTCGGAAGGTCTTGTAGCCAGCCTAGTTAAAACGATACTCGATGCAGGATACGATGAAGTCGAGCGCTTCAAAGTAGATGCTTCTGTAGTGTTCCTCTACTGAGTCAGGGAACGTTGGCGCACAACCGTCATCCAGGCGGCGGGGGATCTTGCGACGCCGAGGTAGCGAGGGCTTTTCAACGTCGACGTCTTCAGCAGCGGAATTGGTCTTCTGCCAAAATAAGTCGAAACTGGTGTCATTTCGTATGGACGCAGGCGTGGCTACCGTCATCTGCATCAACTTCTGCCCTTCTGCGGCGGACACATCTGTTCCTTGCATAGCCTTGCTCAGATTATCAGTGTGCTTCAAAATGAGCAAACCCAAAGAAACACCAAAGAAAGCAACGAATTTTGTCATCTGAGCAGCAACCCCTCGAATTCCTGCCTTCATTTCCGTGTCTTTGACGCATTCTAAAGATTCGTCCCAAAGTTTTAGGAGCACTTCGAAGTTGTCAAGATGCTTTTCAAAGCTCCAGCACGGACAGTCCATCTGGTTGGGCAAGGAACACGGATCCCGGGAGAATCACTAGCCATTTCTTCCTTTAATCGCTTGAAAATGGCATGACTTGCCGGTGACTTCTTGATCAACTTGGTTATCTCACGTGTCCTGTCCAGTGCGTCGCGCATACGTTTGCATCGTTTGATCGTATCACCACAGGCCAAGTTTAGCGAGTGTCCATTACAATGGGTGAAAACAGCTCTTAGCTCATCTCTTTGCAATCTCGTTGCCACACCGGAATTCTTGCCAGACATGGTGGCAGCACCGTCGTAGCACTGTCCCCGCACCTTTGAGACGGCAAGATTCAATCGCTTGAAAAGTTTTCAATGAAAACGTCGGCGATGACACCGTAAATCATCTCAGCCCCAGTTGATGCCACTTCGTACAAGTCAACTAACTCTTCAGCAACTTCAAACTTCTCACGGACCCATCAGAGTAAGATGACCACTTGCTGGACGTTGGAGGCGTCTGTTGTTTCGTCGACCATCACGGTGCAGAATGGCGCATTTTGAATACTTGCTGCGATGTCACGCAAAACTTGCAAGGCCATGACTTTTATCATTTCGTTCTGCATGTCATGCGAACTGTATTTGTTTGTCTTCTTCTTAATCCAATCAGTGAGGCTGGGGTTATCTTCTGATCTATGGTGAATTAGTCTCACAAAATTTGAATCAGACTCGTCTCCGTCGCCGCAAAATGCAAGGCGTTGTCTGCAAAGAAAACGAGCATTCGACAGCAATTTAAGAAACGCTTTCCTTCGCTCTTGACGCTCCTTTGCAAGTTCTGAAGATAACATTTCACTCACATCTTTAGTAGTTGCGGGAATCGTGTTCGTCTTTAGAAGAGCATCTTCGTGGCAACGACTTCCTTCATGTTTGTTGAACTTCAGCGCAGCATTCTTCCAGTTACAGAAGCGAGTAGTAATAAATGCTGGTTCAAGGCATCGATCTGGTACAAGGTGGTTGTTTTCGTACGCAATGATACATGTGAAACAAAACGCGAGATCTTTCTCTTCACTGTAGTGAAGCCATTGCCATCTGTCAAACCACTGCGGCTGAAACGAGCGCTTCACAACAGACGTTTTGCCAAAATCACTCTTGGGAAACTTGAAGGAACGTGGCTGGTGCGCTTTATTGCCTATTACTGGAGTTGGAAGCTTTTTATGGCCGTCACTAGTTGAAGCCATCACGTTGTGAACGCATCTACTGAGTAGTGACAGAAAGGCCCCAAGCAAAAACGTTGTAGTTTCGAATTTCAGCGCAATGTATTTTTGAATAAATTAGCAATCGTGGGAGGTTGCGAGGTTTCAAATTACTGGAATTAGCAACATTATATCACGTGTTCCAAACAATCATGCCGATTTCGCTGTTAACTTCCGTAATTAAAGAATGAGCGGTAGCACCTTAAATGTTAGTGAACTCAAATAAAGTAAAACATTGGTAATGTTGTTTCATTTTTAAAAATGCTTACGTCAGCATAAAATTGGCCGAAAAAGTGGAGCGGCCGTAGCCGCCCCAGCCGCCGCTGTTCCGCTGGCCCTGTATAAATGACTGAACAAAAGAGTTCCATTCGAGCGTAATAGCCACAAAGCAATAACGAAAATAGTACAGCTGAGAATGTTCCACCAATCACATTTTCGGCCATGCCCTCAAAATGGCACCCTCGCCATAGTCACTCAAATTCGGAATATTATTTGACAAAGTCTGGTTCACTTTCTTTAAGAAGGATTCCGTGAGTTATACTTCCCTTTGGGAGCAGGTTAGGATAGCTATCCAGCAGTTTGGGTACCATGTTCATTTAAAATGCAAAAAGAACTGAAAAATAAGAATTTTTTAGCTACAACAACAATTTTCAAAAGCTTAGGAGATTGGCACAGATGAGTGTGGACATTTTCCAATTTGTGCAAACAGTTGAAATATTTGGAGTTTCCGACCATTAATTACCGAGGACTTCAGGTCGAAGCAAAGTCCTCGGTTAAGTAAACTTTGGGTATGTTGAACTAAGAGAGGTGTTTGGGTGATATGGAGATGAAAATTGTTCTTTGGCTAAATTTAGATTAATCAAAGCAGATAGATAAAGAAGCATAAAAACTCGCTTTGCTTTTCTGGGAGAAAATAAAACGAAAAAACATGAAACAAAAGGCTCGCAATTACGTCTTTGTCCTGAAAAAGCTGTTAGAAAATTTTTGCAAGCCCCCCCTGGAAACCAGAAAAATCAACTTCTCTGGCCTCATTCCCTTTTGGACGTAAAACTGTTGAGAACTGCTGCGTAAAAGCATGACTACTTCCCAGTAAATACCACTTGCTTCCTTTAGACGTTCCAACTACAAGAAATTGAATATTAATACTTGTACTTCTAACAGTAACTTTTCATGTAAATTCAACACTTATTCATCATGTTGGAGATGCACTAGTTGGCACAGTTGTAGTGCATATATCTCTCAGCACTATGACAACATTTCAATTCGGGTTTCGTGTAGTTTCCTGATCAAAATTACGTTAGTCAGGTGAAAGTAGAGTGTTGTCCAGTCTGAATCTGCCAAGCAGCGTGGGTTTTCTCCTGATACTCCGGTTTCATAGCCTCCTGTAGTAACACTTGACCGGTGAGGGGTGGCCCTGACTTGAACACTAGCATGGACAGCTTTGTCAGTTGATAGGGTTGTTCGGTACAAATATAAACTTTACAAACTTACTTAAAAGTTCATAAGGGTTTAATCATTTCATGAAAGCAAAACAGTTCACAACAGGAATAGAAAGAGACATATCTTAAGTATTTTAATAAACTGAAATTTCTAATCACCCATGCCCGTTAGTCAGTGCTAGTGATGATCACACGAACGTGAACCTATCTTCGGTTGAACTCTGCCGAAACCGTTAATCACGGCTCACCAGCATGACGAAAGCACAAGCGCAACGCGCAAGCAAAATTTAGGAGTGTTCTGGCTTAAATGAAAAGAAAGCACAAGCGAGAGATAAAAGAACTTCTGTTTTCTATTTTGTATTGTTATTATGCTTGCACAAAAGTGGTTATGTTTACACTGTGTGTTAGTGATAATGCCGATGTCTCTCAGAAATACCTACTCTGTCCTATCGTCTTTTTTGAAATTGTGGCTGCCCTTACTTAATTCGTATGACCAGACTTTAGATCAATATCACGATATCCTAAGTGCGTCATCAAACATCTCATCCCTGTGGTTTTCTGCCGCCCTCGGACATGAGTCGGGAAATTATTTGATGACAAGAAAATCGTCGTCCATACAGTAATAATTGTAACGTGTCGATTACCAGAAACTATTTTCTGTTTAAGTTTTCTCATAAATATGGTTTCGCCGTCGTAACCAGAACGTACTCCAACCATATTGTAACGTAAAACAGTTACACTGTCACACGACCAAAAAGACATTCTAAAACATCCAATAATGCCCCGCAAACAGTTCTCGCAACTCCGAATTTTTGGGGTAGAAGACTATCAATGTGTCTACGATATTATAATATGAGAAATTTCGTGACAGGAAACGGGGTGAAAAAATAACTGTTCGGTAAAACTACAAAGACCTTTGTGTAATCACTTAACTTTTGACACAATAAGAAACAGCACGGCAAAATATCAATTTCCTCAATCAAACTATTCAAAGTATCAGGAAGCAACATAAAATTTACTCAAACATCATTCCAAACATGAAATAAAAAAATATTACTCTTTCATTAATCACTTTATCCTCGCCCACTCGCTCTCTTTCTGTCGCCTTCAGAAACGTCACACAGCAGATCATCTCAAGAAAATACAAAATAAAACAAATTCCGAAAATAGACATCTTGTGTTCTTGATATTCAAGTTAAAAAACAAGAGTGTACAGACAGAGTCGGTGATATTTCGTCTTTATTCCAAAGACATTGTCAAACCAATGAGACTACAAGCAAGCGGTGATCTATATGTATAGCTATTTACAGACGCAGCGGAAGTATACAATTACAGGATGGTGTAAGCCGATGTGATGGTTTAATGGCTCTAGAACAATGACAGTTTTTTACAAGCTTTAAGACCACTGTTGAGTTGTGGCATATTACGTTTTATCAATAGTGATAAAACTCCTTATCCTTATCAACTCCTTATCCTAGAATCGCTATTGATAAAACGTAATATGCCACAACTCAACAGTGGTCTTAAAGCTTGTAAAAAACTGTCATAGTTCTAGAGCCATTAAACCATCACATTGGCTTACACCATCCTGTAATTGTATACTTCCGCTGCGTCTGTAAATAGCTATGCATATAGATCACCGCTTGTTTGTAGTCTCATTGGTTTGACAATGTCTTTGGAATAAAGACGAAATATCACCGACTCTGTCTGTACACTCTTGTTTTTTAACTTGAATATCAAGAACACAAGATGTCTATTTTCGGAATTTGTTTTATTTTGTATTTTCTTAAGTTGTCTGCTTGCCGTGCAGATCATCTCTATAAAACAAATGTCAAAGTCTCCAATTTTTTGCGTTTTTTGTGTTCTAGTGAATCTGCGCTGTTTCAGTTTGTACACAAATAAGTTCAGTCATAATATTTAAATATTCAAGCTCTTTCATATCAATACATACTAAACAATGCTACCTGATTGTAAGGACTTGACCTTCACGACCTTCCCCATTTTTTCTTGATAAATAAAACTCTTCATCATTAAAGGCTCTCTTAAAAAGTAATAGTACATTGACATGCTGCCTTTTTTCGTTGTGAATTTTACACAAATTCTTTGACGATGTTTACTTCAGAAATGCTTGCGTTCAAAGCATAGAGTCAAAGAAGTAACCAGACTTTCTTGCATCATCAGGCAATGGTATCGTCTTTAGACAATGTAATACATCACACGATGAGACTGATATGTATACGGATAATATGTATAACATTTATTATTTCTTAATATTGTTCTAGTACATGGGGAAAACTTAGACTAAATGTATTTTTCCATCGTTCTGTCATTGGGCTATTATGAGTGATGTTGTTTCCTAGCGAATACTACTGATAGATTACTTATATAGCAGTCCTTAAATACTTTCCAGTACCAATTTTAAAATGTATCTTCGCTGCATCTTCAGCGTGACTGTTCAGAAGTTTCTCTTCTCAACCCATTTCTCATCTCTGCTTTCAAAATGGTCTTCACGCTGCATGCAGGGGCGGAAATTCATACAAAAAAAACCCAAAAAAACTAGGGGGGGATATTTCATGAAAACAAGACCATTATCGAAAGTCATAATAGATGGTAATGTGCACTTTTCCTAAATTTATAAGTTTATTATAAAAGAAAAGGTTGAACACGAAAAACAAGAATCCAATGTTTGCTTTTTAGACGTATGTCTAACTTAAATTAACAGTGATGGCTACAAGAAGAGAGGAATTTTGGCACCGAAAAGCTGACTGACAGACATTGAGATATAAAAAAAGAAAAAGAAAAATTTAGGAGTGGTTTGTATTCATTTCTAATTTGCTTAAATGTCGTATCGCCAATGCACGAAAAGATGTAATTTGTAAGGTGGTTGTACCAATGACCATAGCCAGATTGTCGCTAAAGATCTAACTCGTGGATTTGCTCCAATTTATTCTTGTATACAATTTTTGTGCTGTCATGTCTCCTGTGCCTGAGCTGCAACATGGGCTATTTTTTCCTCTTATTTTGGCGACGCAAAAAGTTGAAAATCACATACGCGGTAAAAAATTACGCCCAGAATCAGCGATACCCAATCTTGCGTCAAAAGCACTAACATAACCTGACAACCTGCCATTTAACGAACAAAATCGGCTACCGTTAGTCCGTTGTAACTCTGTTGAGCACTTTCATTCATATGGAAAATGACCCATATGCAGGACAATTATAAAGTTCGGACGTTCAACAGATTAAATAATTCAAGTAATACTTTTATTTGTAAGTATTTTTCCTTCAACAGGGGAATAAATGCAAGAGGTCTATATATTCAAACCAGGTTTTTATGCGGATGTACAGAAGACGCCACAACATGGTAAAAACGTCTGTGACCAGGTCGACGTCGTCACGTAAATCCCTTTTGTTTTTACAAAGTTGCAACCTAACTTAGACAACAAAACGAAATCTGTTTGTTAATTAGATATTCAAAAAAAAAAATTGAAATATCTTTGACTGTTATCATAACGACATTTGTTGTCAATTTCCCATTTTGTTTGCTGAACTAAATTTTAGTAAAATGTCCGAGCAAAACCGGCCGTTTCCACTGATAATAAGTTGATCAGAGTACATGCAAATGTAAGTAGCTTGTCTCTCACTCCCCCCTTAATCTACAATTGCACTTTGTAGGTTCAGGAAATGGGAAAGGGTGCAATCCCCTTGGCAATAGCCAATAGAAAATTAATTCCTACCCAACCGATCAAGGTATCAATCAGAAAGACGGAATGTGTCATGCCATTGGTCAGCCTGGATTTAATAAGCCAACGTAATTGTAAATTATTGAAAGGAAACTAGTGTGAGAAAGTTATTGGCACGTAACAAGATCCGTTAAGACTGCAAGTTTTGATCACGTTCAACTGGAGTATCATTTCATTTCATCAGATTTTATCGGCACTGAGGTAAGATACTTAAATCGTAGTTGCCATCTAGTTAAGGATTACCAGGAGGTTACAACTCTAAATCTCCGTCTCAAGGAAATTTCAACACGCTTTGTATATGCCTGATTGAATATTTTGAAGTTATTAAACGCCACCCAGACCACTGTTGTAAATCTAGAAATTTACAAGCAACATCACTGGTTGCGTTCAACAAAGCTCTTAAATTAAATCCGGCACAGGAGTGTTTCCAGTGGGATTTACATCCCAGTGTTACGTCGAGACATACCAGTATTATGTCTGAATTGTAATACCATGCTAGATGTTTACCAATCCGTAATATTAGTGATATAAATTGAAGAGTAAAACACTAAGAAAAATCGATTTTGTTGGATAATCTTACCGTTTCAAGTGAGACAGAAAATCGAGATACCTATCTGGTTAGTTCGTTTAGAAATTTCAAGTTAGGCATGCACTTATCTTATTCAACAATTCTGATTCCTGTTGTTAAGTGGCTTGTTTTCGTCGACGCAATTAAGCCCCTGTGAACTTTACAAATAAGTTATGAATGGAGAAGAGAAGTGAGTGAAAGAAGTATTGGTTTTAATTTTCAGTTAATTACTTGTCAGTGGAACACTAAGGTTTAACAAGTAAAATGATATTTGATGAGATTCTGAAGTATTCATGATTTGCGGGGCAGATTTCAAACATTTAGCATTCCTTTAATCAGCTTAATTATCTATCGTATGCACTTTATTATCTTAGAACATGGTCACCCTCACTCAGGCAATTAGGAACGAGTATTCCCGTGCTCTATATGCCACTGAACCACTCTTCACAGTAAGCCTATGCTTCGAAGAAAAGATAACAATAGCTTTATTAGTAAACTCCATATAGAGAATACGAATAACGGTATTGTTTTCTTTTGTTTTAAAAACTCATTATCATGCTCTATATAGAACATACTAATTCTCCAATCCACTCTACGTATTCGGATAGCCAGAAAGCACATTGAAAGGTGATCGTTCCCTGACTAGACGAATGGTAGAAAACTACCAGGTCTAAAGTAGCGCTACCTGGCATGGAAGAATATGGAGTGTAGCTTTGCTGTGTGGTGAGGTGTTGTTTTGTGTAGTTATTATTATTCATTTTGCTGTAATATTCGTAATATCAGATCAATGTGTGAGGATATGATTTATGAACTTATTTGTTTATAGAAGAGGTAGAAAATCTGATCTTAGTAACTATTGTCCAAAATCAACTACACGAACAGTCGCAAAAGCCTTAAAAAGAGTTATTAATTATTAGTTTTACAAATGCTTGACCATTAACAATTCAATTACAAAATGGCAGTCCAGATTCAGATCGTTAGTTACTATCACAGTTTTTGTCTTTGTTTACCTTTTTCTTGCCCTGTCGAGTTGATGATTTCCTGTTCACTTTACTTTGAATTGCCTCGTCTTTTATCTTCTGTCACATCTGTTTTTGTAATAATTTGGGATACTTAACGTGAGTAAATGAATTCTTCGAAAATGCTTTTACTTTATTCGTTTTTTTGACTCTTTTTGAAGTTGTTTGCAAGGCCACGTTATTCATCACCCGACAAATATCCGCCACTTTAATTATTTAACAATTATTCGCCGAAGGAGAATTGAATATTGTTTAATTATCCACGAGATGAAGTCGATGGGTTTATCCAATAATATTCACTGAATCTGAGGAGAATAATTGTTTTAGTACAATTACACAGGTGATTATTTGAAAGAAAGTAATGAGCTAGCACTTTTAGAATCTCCTCGGTCTCATTGACAAAGGTAGTCACCACCTTGTTTCTGAGCCTTCACTGTTATAATAACCTGTCGGTGACTATTGAGATTTATGAGGTAATTTTCTGGCCCGTCATCATACAGGATCTTTGATAATCACCAGTGTATTTATTTCTGTTTCACCAGTGTATTAATTCACCAGTGTATTAATTCCTGTGTTGTCACTGTGTAACATATGGTCTCGTAACAAATTATTAAAGACAGGAAATCTGTTCAAAATCCTATCATGTATCAAACACAAGAGAGAGAATTTGACAATTGCTAAAACACCGAGAAAAGTCTTCGGAAAACGAGGTGAAACTGAATTTCTTATTATGAAATTCTAAATGAAATTCTAAATGAAGTCCTTAATTATGAAATTTAGGACCTCGGAAGCACCGTTTTGAGCAATTTGAGCGAATTTTGTAATCTAATTCTACAGCTAGTGTAGTTCAAAACTCTTGCTTTGACGTGTTTCCCTCTGGCTTACTGCTCATAAATTCAGAGAAAATTTGGACTAACACTTTTCGTCCTTTCGTGCAATTTTGGCACTCCCTCTAAGCATCCGCGACTTTTCATTGCGTGCTGGAAGGCAACTTGGTGTTTAAATTTAATCCTGGGCCTACAAATAATGATGACCAGTCAACCATCTCAACTCATTAGTAGCCTGTAAAGTCCGGGGACCAGCACACTTTTCCAGCACATTTTAGAATTTTTGAAATTTTGGCACAGGGGAATTCCCTTTTTATCCTGATAACGTTACTTTCGGTTTCGCTTACACCACTTCCGGTCGCTTCCAGGAATTTGATAACGTTACCGGGAATTTCAGCACATTTTAAAAATGGGTCGAAATTTTTCAAGGTGTCGCAGGGGAATTACCCAAGAACATTTTTCAAATTCCAAACATGCCAAATCTCCATAGGAACCAGCCTAATTCAATGTCAACAAAAAAACTATTTTCAGCTTGGCCGGTTGCTAGGGATATCTGGAATGTATGTAATGTGGGGAAATCCCTCATCATTAGAAACAGACTCCGCTGACCATAAATATTTTTAAAAACAACTTTAGCAACTTCATTGTCAGTCCAACTTATGGTTTAAATCCAAATATATTCTCATAAATGTTAATCATTTCATTCGTATAATGTCCATATGCTAATGTATCTATTTTATTTTAAAGTATTATTCTTTTATCATCTTTTCCTGATAATGCAATTTTTTCTACACTTTCAGTAAACAATTCATGATTTCGATGTCTTATTAAATTCATTTTTCTAATTTGTTCTTCTTCACTAAATAAGCAATCTTTATAATTTCGAAATGTTATATTTTTTTCAATAACATTTTTTTTGACACCTTTGCATCTTTTTGACACCTTTGGTGTGTTGTCTTCTCCGCTGTCACACATTTTATAAGAATATAATTTGTATCTGAGTCCAACAAATTCTTCTGGTTGTTTGTCCCCGCACTCATCTTTCATCATTCCAATTACTTTTTTATTTTTTCCTGTTGGAATTCCACTTTTATGATCTTTTGGGTAATTACTTGTGTCAAACATTTTTTCAACATCTGGGGATATATCTTTATAAAAATCGTCCGTTTAAATTTCATACATTAAACTGTCAGTATCTGTAAATAACAACCGTGTATTTTTTCCATATTTTACTTTTATATAATTATAATGAAAATCATACATTAAAGTCTTGCTTAAATCAAATATACTCATTCCTAGATATATAGATTTATCTAGCTTAATTTTTTTCTTATGCATATGCACAGCAATTAAATTTTCAGAAAATATTGTTCTTTTGTCAGAATTAGTTTTTGAAAATAATTTTAATGCTTTTTCTTCTCTATTAACTAATTGTATATCAACTTTATTTCTGACATTTTCCATAGTTTTCCAAATACAGAATTATTCATAAGTTTGAAAAAGTCTTTTTCAAATTCATTTTTTTGCTTCTGTTCTCAGTTTTGTGTTTAAATCAATATATTTTTTCATAAAATCTTCCTCATGAAATTTAATACCTTTATGAATTTTTGTAATTTTTAATCCTAATTTTTCATATAATTTCAAGTTTTCATTATGTAAAACATATTTTTCTTTATTATTCAAATTTGGAATTAATTTTTTCAACACCTCATGCTCCGCAGATACCAACTTTCAATCTTTTTGGTGCCAGGGGATATTCATTATGTAAATCATGCAACTCTTCAGAATATTTCAAGTAAACTTCTAATATGCAAGGGTATTTTTCCCAATTTTGCAATTCCCTTTCATTCATCCATTTAAAATCTCTTACAGGAAGTTTTTTACTCATAGCCCACCCATAAAGATTATTTGCCTCTAAATAAGCAAGATGTACGTTATCTTCTTCAGGATTATACTTTGAACCCATATAAGGACTATTAGCTTTTGAATATCTTTTTGTGATTGTTGAAATTCCACCTCTAATTCCATTTTCTACCATAAGATACATTTGTGGGTCAGATAATAATTCCAACTCAACTCCTGTCATTTTTAACATTGCATCCTAAGCAAGCCCTGGAGAAGTATAATACCAAGCTGGATCTAGTTTATAATTTTCTTTACAAACTTTTCTTAAATTTTCAAAAACATCTGCTAACAATATCACATCAGTTTTCAAATATAAGTCATGATATTCTTTCATATTTTTAATATCAAATTTTTTCCAAACATTTTGTGCATGTTCATAATCTTCTTCTGTTATAGTTTCATCATTTAATTTTGAATAAAATTATTCAATATCAGGTAATTTTTCTTTATTTAATTTTTCAATACTATCGAACCAATCATATGGAAACACACATTTTCTAGTTAATAATTCTCTTTCATCTTCATTTTTATAAAAATTTTTCATTATATTTAATTCATTTTTATCTAAATTTTTAACCAAGTTTCCTAAACTACTTTGCATAAATTTAAAACTATCAATAAATCTAATTTGTTTTTTTAACATTAATCATTTCTTTAATTTTATACTTTCTTTCACCGTTTGGATCGCTCACTTCTTCATATTCAATAATATTTTCTTTACATCGACTTTTAAATTGTTTTTCTGTAATTATTTTTTTTAGATTCAAATTTATCAACAGTAATTTCTTTTGTAAAGCTGATATATTTCTCTTTGGTGTTTGGAATACAATTAATTTCACCCTCTGAAACTCAGAGATTTTTAATAAACCAATGACTGTCATAATTTTGTAAATTATGAAATATAACTGGAACAAATTTAGGTTTTTTCATTTTTGAATTACAACTAATACAAGAAGCGCCTTGAAATTTTCCAGTATAATGACAATGATCAGCAACTTTATCACCAGCTTGCTGAGTTTGCTGTGCTGAGAACTTTGTTCTGTCTCGTGTTTTTTCAAATTCTTTACAACGAAGCTGCAAACCCTGAAAAGGCGTAGCACACACATAACATTTTTCTGCTCTTTCAAATTTTTTTCTATCTTTTGTTGTTAATATTATCTTTTTTTGAAATTTAAATTGTTCATGTATTTTTTAATATTATTTTCTAGACTTTCTACAAATTTTGCAGACACATCATCACACATGTCACCTTCACTGTCATTACGTTTGGTATATTTTACTAATTTTGGTTTAAATAAATTATCATCAAAACATTTTATCAAATAACAATATCCAGACGGTTCATGTTTTTGAAATTGTTTTGTATTATCACCAATATTTTTATCCTCATATTTTAAATTACATTCAAAATCTGCATAAATTGTAAATGGAACATTGTGCATTTTTTCATAATTTTTAAACTTTAATTTTTCTCCTTTATTAGGATAAACAGTTTTTCCACATTTATATTTTGAACAATATTCAAAATGATTTTCAAGAGTTTTTTCATTTCTGAAATTTTGTAAACAATAATTACAAATATGTAATTTTTCTTTATTTTTATTTACTTGACTTGAAAATAATCTGCTCATATTTTTAATTAAACAATGTTTATCACCGTTTTCATTAGTTATTAACAATATGTTCACATGTGTATTCGCATAAGTGTTCACATGTGTATTCGCATAAGTGTTCACATGTGTATTCACATGTGTGTTAATTTGTTCTACGTTTGCTTTACTCACCCTCAAAGGAAAAATTTCATGTTTTATCTTGTCATTTCCAAATTTACTCTCTTCTTCATTATATCCAAACACATTAATTGCAATGTTATTATTTTTTTCAAATTTATCAATATTCGAAAATCCACATGGAAAATTAATTCCTTTAACGTTAAAACTCTCAGCTTTCTTTTTTAAATTTTTTGTGATTCTACCAGGATTTCTCAAATTTGGATTGGTTTTTAAAAGTTCACTTATTGTCATGCACCACAATAAACATTTTTGGTCATCATTCATAGGATTAATAATTGTATTTTTATTTTTTAAAAAATCTGGAGTAGGAATAAAAGATGAGCCAATTAATCATTGAATTTTATTAATATTAAGAATTATTTTTGAACTTTTATAAAATTTACATTAACTTGAATTTTTTAAATATTCTTCAAAACTTTGTATAATTTTATCTTTAATTTTTTCATATATTTCTTCAAAATTGCTTCCAGCAAAAATTTCTTCATAATACCTTTGAAAATATGCCTTATCTATAGTTTCCTCTCCAGTTGCAGGATTTGTTTTTTTCATTAAACATTCAAGAGTTAATTGTTGTTTTGAACCTGCGGAACTGAGAGCTTCGCTCGATGTACTTGGATATTTTTTAAACTTTTTAATTACTGATGGTTTTATTTTTAAAAGCAAACTCATAGGATCATTTAAAGATAATCCATCTTTTTCCAAATCCATTTCATTTTTTATTTGTTACATTCAAAGCTTCTTTATTCAGTTTAAACTTTGGCTCACTTGTAACCATTTCAAAGGGCTGAAAGCCCGCGCTTTGCTATTTTTTCTGTATTTTGTTAAATATATCCGAAACATTGTTTTTAAAATCATTTAACCAATTTATTGGTTTTTCCAATCCTTGTTTTACTTTAGCCTTATATTTATCAAATAAATTAAGTACTTCTTGTACTTTATTAATTATATTTTTGTTTTCCTTTGGTTTAACGTATTTTTCTGGTTTTATTAAAGGAACATTAATGTTAGGGCCATCTGTGTCCAATATATTTTTTTCACTGGTGTTCATTCTTTATTTATATCTCTTTTTTTCTTTAAGAGCAAAATGCTTTGTCAACAAAAAAGAATAAAAATCAATTTAATTTTTATTCTTAAACAAGTTCTAATTTAATAATTAAATTTAAGAATATTAAAATCTAAATTAAATCTTTTTGGTTTTTTCTTCAAAATAATTTTATAATTTGTTTAAATTTTTTCTTCGGTTTCGTAATCAATATCAAAATCATTAAAAATACAAAATTTTTCTTCAAAATTAATTGAATATTCATGATGTGGTAATAATTCTCCTTCTCCAGAAAGTTTGCCAATTTTTTTTCTAATGATATATTTTAAATCATCGTCATCATAATGTTCTTCATTTATAAATAGTTCAACAACGTTTTGCATTTCTTGATTCATTGTTTTTATTATATAAAAATTTTTCCTTAAGAGAAAATTGCTTATTCAGCAAAAACCAAAAATGTGTTTTCTTCGATTTTTAAATCTTTTTTTGTTTTAATTCTATCTTTTATAATTTGGGGATTAACACCAAATTTTTTTCCGGCTGCATAAAGACTTGAAAAATTAAATATTTCATTTGTTTTTTTGGTTATAATAACTACTGATATTGGTTTTTTAATTTTTTCTCTACAATATTTTTCAAAAATTTCTTTGGGTTTGCTAATTTCTAAATTAAGCATTTATTTCAAGCTCATTTTTGTTGTAATTTTTATAATATTTTAATTTTTTTTCTTTCGCAGTATTTCTCAATTGTCTAAAAGTATAATGTTTACAATGCTTGCTTGCTTCGCTCATTTTATTTATACAAAAAATTTTTTAAAGGAAAAACATTTTTTTAAACAAAAAGAATCATGTTATAATTTTTCAGGATATTTCTATACAATCAGTAGTTTTTTATAATTTTTTTTTAATTTTTTTTAAATATGATTTTACATCTTCATTTTTTATATTACAGTAAGATTTTAAATTGAAAAACAAAATTTTCTGATACAAACATGTATAAATGCAATTTGAATTTTGTAAACTTTTTATTATATTTATTATAAAATTTTGCATTTTTTTTATGTACATAAAATTTATTGACTATTCGAAAATATATAAAAAATTTCAAGCCATTATAAACATTTATTGAATATTCATGAAAATCTTTTAATGTAAATTTACTAGATGATATTCTTCTAATGTTAATTGACATTTTTTTATTTATACCGTTATATAAATTTGTAAACTATGAAGCCTCCTGAAATTCCAACCAGAAAAAAAGCAACATTTTGATAATCTTTCATCTCATCCAAAGGTTTATAATAATCCTCCAATTTTGGTTCATTTCCCGCAGCTTCACTGTATTCTTGCTCTAAACTTTTCACACGATTATTAATTTCTGCAAGAGTTTTTAATGCTGTGTTTGATTTATACCTTCATTTTCATCTGATAATTGTTGTCTTAATTTTTCAATTTCTTCTTTTCTTTTCACTTGCTCTTCATACCATTTTTCTTTATCTTTTGCTAATTTTTCCATTGCTTCATTATGTCTTTCTATCTCTTTTTCATATCAAGTATGATTAAGTTTACTAAATAAAAATCCAGCACCTGCAAAAGCAACTGCATTAAATAATCCACCAATTACTGTTTCCATTTACTTTTCTTTAATTTTTTTTATTTTGTTCACACGCTTCGGTTTCTAAGATTTGAAAGGATCCATAGGATCCATTTTTTGTCTTGTGCATATTTATTCCAAGTGTTGATAATCCTACAGCTGCTGTAAGTTTTAAAGTAGGCACTAAACTAGCCGGAGTAGACAAACCATCACTAAATACTCTTCTTGTTATTCCAATTCCCACAGCACCCAATGTAATTAATGTAGAATCATATAATTCATTCATAACTTCTTTTCTATTCATTTCGGTCATTTATTTATATACATAAAAAAATTTTTTTATAAATTTTCAATAGAACACCTTGGTGATTCGTTTTTTATTTTTTTTTTCCTCTACTTTGAAAGGCGTGGTTACGAGCTTCGCTTTTATTAATTTCGCTGTCATTCTTTTCTTTTTCTTCTCTTTGATTGCTTTGCTCACTTTCTCTTTCGTCTCGTTTATATGAATAATATAATCCATCAAGCGTGGTAACAAGCCCCACACCGCCGATAAAATACCGCAAAGCGGAAGGTCCAAAATCAGTGTAATCAGTTATCTTCGATTGTTCATTTTCCACTTTGATTTGCTGTCTAGCAGCTTCTGCTTCGCTTCGCTGTCTTGCTTTTCTTTCTTTTGTTTCTCTTGAAATTTTTGCCAATCTTTTTCCTAATTCCACTTTTCTTGGATCTTTACTTTAACGGTTTTTTCAACTGCTGTTACTTTATCAACCTTTGGTTGTTTATCAGCTTTCACAGTTTGTTCGCTTTGTTCACTCATTTATTTATCCTTTTATTTTTATATTTAAAATTTATTCAAAGTTAACGCAAGTCTATTTAAAATTAATTACAAGTCTATTTAAAGTTAATTACAAGTCTATTTAAAATTTACTATAAATAAAATTTAAATAAACCTAAAAGTACTGCAAAGCAGTTCAAGTAAAACCTTAAAACGGTCCTTCCAGGTTACGGTTTTGCTGCGGAAATCTCCGATCTTTACAAATCATTTAAAATATATTCATCAAAATCTACATTAATTTTTTTACATAATGCAACATGATTTATTAAAATTTATTTTTCATTCATTTTTCTTTCAGTTAATATAGAAGTAAAAAAAACCTCTCCTTCAAATATAAAAGAATTTTTTGAAATTTCAGATCCAAAGATTAAATTATTTGTTCCACTGGTTATTGCTCGAAATGTAAAATCTTTAATGAATTTTCCATTAGCCGAAAAACTTGATTTATTTGTTTTTGGATTACTTTCCGCATCAATATGAACACTTATGCAATGGACTTTGTATTTTTCAAAAATATTTGTTTTAATTGGAAAAAAACTTTGATCTATCTCGTAATAGTCTGCTGTTCCTCCACCATATATAATAAATTTATTTTTATTTTTATATCCAAATCCTCTCCAATTATTTTGATCTGTATTTTTAATCCCCATTAATATTGTCATTTTGTCAGTATTGTAAGAATAATCCAAAATTAGATAAACAAGAAAAAAATTTAAATAATCTTTTTTTCCTGATTGAGAATTGATGTTTAAATTTAAACTCGTTTTGCCGTGAATTCCGTCAAAGTATTAATTTTTTTTTTTTATTTTAAACAAAACTAGAATTTTTTAGAATAGGTGGTTTCGATTTGTTGGTTTCTGTAAAATTTTCATCTGAAATTTTTGATTAATTATACCAAACTTCTATTCTATTATCTGTTCCGTCGTATTTTAAATAATTCGTTAGATCACAAATTTCACCATAAAAATTAAAATCAGAATTTAATATGTAACTTTGAATAAGGTTTAATTGGTAAGCAGTATTTTTAAGCGCTGTGCGCACCGTTTCGGTTTTATCATCAACATATTTTTTCCTAGTTAAATGTGTATTTTCTGATGGATCTGAATTTTTAATAATTTTATAATTTCCCATATTAATATCTCCCGCCATGTTTCCACCAGTCAGGGATAATTTTGTATCATCTTGGTCATCAACATATTTTTTTCTTGATAAATGTGTACCATTTGTTGGATCTGATGTTGTAATAATTTTATTACTTCCAATTGATAAATTGCCAGTCAATGTACCACCACTTGTTGGTAATTTTTCATTAATTTGATTTAAAAGATAATTTTTTGCCAATCCACTTTTGTTATAAACTGTTGAACTAAACATATTTATTTATTTATTCAAAAATCTTTTATTTTTGTTAAAATCAAAAATTTATTGGATCATGGTCAACACTATACCAATTACATAATACATGATGATGAAGTAAAATGTCTTTTTCATCCATTTTAAATGTTTATATATAGAAAAAATGCTATATTTCCATTAAAACCTTTATTTTGACTTGTTGAAATGTCACCAAATCCCATTTGGTTAGAACCTGTTGTATTTCTACTTTGAAAACTGTCTAATTTTTTACCATTACAATAAATAGAACTATTACTACCCACTGAAGTTGTATCATTATCCCAATGAACTGATAAACATTTCCATTTGTTTAATTCTCCTGCATTTGCTTTTGTTTTAAATGGTGCTATTGGAAATTTTCTCAAAAGTGACCCAGATCCTATTGAACAAAATTGACTACTATCATTTCCTATAACCAATTGTTTATTTGAACCAAATGCAATAAATTTATCAAATCCACCATTATCATTTCCTAATAGCCCGTTTTTATACCAAGAACTTCCTGAAGGATAAGATTTAATTTTATAAACAATAAATATATTTGTTATATCTTTTTTCCCACTGGCGGCGTTTAAATTTTCATCACTTATCATTCTTTGACTTCCATTACATTTTAAGAAATATTTGTTATTAATTTTTTCGTTTTGGTCACATAATAATGGTTGTAAATTTGTTGTTGTTTGTTCTAAATTTTTTCCATCAATACCTTTATCATAATTTTTTTTTAATTTCCCTTCCTGTTCTATCAAATAACAAATCATTGTGTGATCGATATTCAATTTTACAAAAAGTATTTGCTTTATTTTCAAGATAATCATTAAAAATACTAAAACACATTTGTTTTCTAAAATTGGATATTAATAAAAAATTATCATCAATATATTCTTTTCTTGTTAAATGATTTTTATTTGTCGGATCTGATATTGTGATTATTTTATTGTTTCCAATTGATAAATCTCCTGTCATTGTTCCACCAGTTAAAGATAATTTATTAATTACTTGATCATCAACATATTTTTTACGGCACAAATCTTTATCACCTGTAGGATCTGCAGTTGTTGTAATTTTATTATTTCTCATGATAATATTTCCCGACATTGTTCCTCCTGTTATTGATAATCTTCTAGCATCTTGGTCATCTACATATTTTTTCCTTGCCAAATCTTTAACACCTGTAGGGTTCACAGTTGTTGTAATTCTGTTATTTCCCATGCTTATATTTCCCGTCATTGTGCCTCCTGTTTTTGATAGAAATGCTGAAGTTCCTCCTCTACTGCTTGCAACTTTGTCATCTACATATTTTTTTCTTGCCAAATGTGCATTTTCTGTTGGATCAACTGATGTTATTATATGGTGTGAGCCCATGTTAATATCTCCTGTCATATCCCCTCCTGTGGTAGAAAGTTTTCCTGTTACATCAGGTTCATGTTTACTTTCATATCCGTAAAATAAACTCATTTATTTTATAATAATTTCAAATAAAATATTTCCAATTGAAGATGATTTATTTCCTTCTACTTTGAATATTAATTCATTATAAATTCCATTTGATAATTTATTCCTCCTGTTTCTTCAGGAGAATAAATTTTAGAAACACTTCCTTTTAGTGTTTGTTCTGTTGTTATTGGAACTTGAATAAGTACATTACTTCTTTTACCATTTACAAAATTTTTACTTTTATCAATCATATTACAGCTTATGTTTACATATTCCAAGTTGTTATTAATATTTACTACATTGTCGCTTTCTGTTGAAGTATTTGCTTGTATTACTTTATTTGCGGAAAATCCTAAGATTGGTCCAAATGTTTTCAAATTTAATGTTTTATCCGATTTTATTGTGCATTTTCAAGAAAAATCAATTTGTTCCAGTTCAATTGCATCAACATTTTCTAATTCAGTTTTTAAAATATTAAAGGTATAATATCCATCTTTGAAGTCAATTTTTGTATTATCATAAGTATAATAATGGATATTTTCATGGAGGTTGTTATAATTCAAAAAAATACTTACTGATTTTACAAACATTATCGTAGGCATTTCATGGCATGAGTTTAATATAATTGGTTCATCTAATGGAATTATTTTTTCTGAATTTTCGTTTTTTGAAATGAAATTTTTAAGGCTATTGTCATTTATTTTATAATATATATTTTGATAATAAAATTCCACTAATTATTGATAAAGATAAAACAATCAAATTATCACCCATGGGGCCTGTGGACATTGGTGCAGTTGTGTTAAAGTTTTTTGTTTTTTGAGACCGTGAGGACTTTTTATCAATAATGTCACCTTTTGACGACTTTGTCGACATGTTTACTTTTTCATCTTTTTCTCCTACTTTAGGTGTCTCCGACAGTTTTTCCAATTTTTTCAATTCTATGTTGTGTTGTTTTTTCACAGGTTGTTTTTTAGCCCCATAATAATTTAAATTTTTGTTATTTCCAAAAACCATATTTTCATCAGAAACTTTTAATTTATTATTATATCCTTCAATAGGATTTTTTAAAATTATTAGACTGCTTGGAACTAACCATAGACTTGGACTTATGGCAGTATTTAAAACAACATTAGTTGCAGTTATGGCCGTATTCATATTATTTATCCAGGTTGCTGTATCATAATTTATTACACTATCTTCAAAAATTTTTCTAAATTCTTGTTGAGTTTCTAATGCACTAGCTCTGTTACTAAAAATAAATTGCTTTGTTCTAGCTTGACTTCCTAATATGGAATAAATAAATGCTTTAATAGATTGATTTAAATATTGAATTCCAATTTTTGTAAAACCATTACTTTTTATTGGAATATATCTTTTGTAGTCATTTTTGAATGATTCTGAATATAATTGATAAACAACTCCGCCTTTTTGTCTATAAATCATTTTTCTTCTAATATGTTCATTGTTTCTATAAAATTTATTCGCAAAAAATTCTCTACGAATGTCTGACATTTTTTCTCCACCATCCATTTTTGTTAAAAGTCTTCTCACAGTAAAATACAAGTGAAATCTCATAATTGATGTTATAATAGGAAAAACGTCTTTGGATGGTGTTAAATGTTGAATTGAAATTCCACAACAATAAGCAGCACAATAAACTGAAAAACAAACTCTATAATAACTTTCGTTGTTGCTCCAATTTCCTATCCAATAATTTGTGGTTATATTCAATATTGGTAATTTAGATAAATAAATTCTAAAATTTTCAATTGGATAATTTAATATTAAAGGATCAGGATATTTATCATAAATTGTAAGACCTTCAAGAGTTAATGGATTGGATTTTGGAATTTCTTGAATTGTTCCATGGATTTCCATATTTTTGGAAATCTTTTAACAGGTTTATTTATTGTTAAATATTTTGTCATGTTTGGATCATTTTTAAATGTATCTGATTTTATATCTGTTGACAAAAATGAATTATTTTTAAACCAAATATGATAACCTAGAAAAACAGCATTTTTATCAAAATCATCCTCGAAGGTAAACCTTGACATGTCTGCATATGGATATTTTTTTTTAAAATATTTTTTCTCCAATTCAACATCTTCCTTAATATTTTTCATAACATAATCATAATTTTTTCCATAATACTTTCTTTCCATTTCTTCAACCTTCTGCGTAGCAGTTTGTTTGTTCGCATGCGTGTTTGAATTCATTGCTTATTTTAATATAAAATTAATGAACGTGAACGAAGTGAATGCGAACAAAGTTAGTGACAAAGACAGCTTTGCTGACATGTTTGTTATTGAACAAGAATTGAGAGACATTTACTACAACCCAGAAACAGGTTATCAATCTGCGGAAAGACTTTATCAAAAAGCAAAAGAAAAGGGATTAAACGTTAGTAGAAAAATTGTGCAAGACTGGTTAAAAACACAAGATACTTTTACAAGATACAAACCAATTGTTAGAAGGCATAAATTCCAAAGAACATTTGTCAAAGATTTAGGTGATCAAATACAAATGGATTTGGTTGATATGAGAAAACATAAAAACCAGAACAAAGGATATTTGATACTGACAGCTGTTGAAATTCTAAGACGTTATGCATTTGCCATTCCTGTTTACAGAAAAGATACTAAAAACACGACAAAAGCTGTGGGAGAGTTGTTGAAGCAATTTAAAGAAAGGTTTGGGAAATATCCAAAAGTTGCTCAATTTGATGAAGGAAAAAAGTTTTACAATGTTGGTGTAAAAGAACTTTTGAAAGAACATAATGTTGAATACTTTTCCACAAACTCTGATAGAAAAGCAGCTATAGTTGAAAGATTTAACAGAACTCTAAAAACATCCATGTGCAAATATTTCTACAGTAAAGGAACTTATAAAAGGATTGACAGCCCGAAAGCCGACAGGAGCACAGCGACGGCAAGCCCGATCTGTCTTAGATAAACTTGTAAATAACTATAATCATACTAAACACAGCAGTATATTAATGAGACCTGCTGATTTGAATAAATCCAATAAAGACCAAGTGTGGATTATACTCTATGGTTATCCATTAGGAGATTCACCTTTACCTAAATTCGGAATTGGTGATACAGTAAGAATATCTAAATATAAGAATATCTTAACGAAAGGTTATGAATCAAATTTCACAGAAGAAAGTTTTAAAATTGTAAAAATATTCAGAGGTGATCCAAACATGTATGAGATAGAAGGAAATGAGGAAAATTTTATGAAGAGGAACTATCTGCTGTGGATAAAAAAGATGATGTGTATAAAGTTGAGAAAATATTAAAAAGGAAAAAGTCAAAGGTAAAAATATGGTGTTGGTAAAGTGGCTAGGTTATGACAATAAACACAATTCTTGGATACCAGAAGAAAATATTCAAAACATCGAAGATGTTAAATTAAATAAAATAAATAAATAAATGTCTGAAGGTTTTGATGATATTGAAATGAGAAATAGAAACATGGAAGAAGAAGAAGAAGAAGAAGAAGAAGAAGAAGGGGAAACAAGTTTTGGAGGAGATGATCTTGAAGACAACCCTGCGGGTCATAATAGAAGTATTAATATAATAAACACAGAAAATCCAAAAAGCAAATATAATAGGGTTAAATATATACCTGATGTGAAAAAAGATGCGGGATCTATAAGGAGATTAATTACTGGTGATAGAAAAAAATCTTTCAAAAAAATATTCGATGTTACCCTCGAAAAGAAAAATGGTCCAAATTCAAGCATATTGTTAGACAAAATTGTATTTGTTAGAGACCCATCAGAGAATATTTACAAAGAGTTCAAAGGTAAAAAGATTGGTAATGTTGACCAGGACTTTAAACCTGAGATATTTCCCAGAAAAAATAAGAAATATATTGATGAATTTAATGATTATATGAAAAAAGCAAAACAAGAATATGAAAAAACTCCAAAAGCTGCAATAGAAGAACAAATTGGTGAAGGTATTGAAACTCCTACAAGATATTTTTTTGAGACTATCACTGATGATTCTATTTTAGAAATTCAAAATAAAATTGATAATATAATTGATGAAAATAACTTAAAAAAATTCATTGATAATGAACAGGATCCAAGACGAACATTATTTGTAAGAGATGATTCAAGAGAATTCAGAGGCTTAGTATATTTGGAAAATATTGACTCCAATTTATCAGAAAATGAAAAAAAAGAAGTTATATGTGGAAAAATTGATGGATTTGATAGAGGGCATCAACGTTGGAAAAATAAATCTGATTTAGAAAC
This sequence comes from Heliopora coerulea, assembly GCA_030142905.1. Taxonomy (NCBI): domain Eukaryota; kingdom Metazoa; phylum Cnidaria; class Anthozoa; order Scleralcyonacea; family Helioporidae; genus Heliopora; species Heliopora coerulea. Next base: position 825,425 of record JASJOG010000061.1, on the reverse strand, counting down.
AGCTGAACCCCAAAAAAGTATATATAAAAGTTTTTCAGAAATTGCAAAACTTCAAGCAGATAAAATGAGACTTGAAAATAATGAAAGACCGATTAGTGAAGAAGGAATACAGATTTTAAATGAAAATGCTGAAGAAAGTGACTTTGGTAGATTAGAAAGATTTAAAAAATGGGCAAAATAAAATTTATTAGGACTATCAGCAGTAGCTATTTCTGTAGCAGGTATAATTACAACAATTGTTATAAGTTCAAGAAACGCAATAAAACAAGGCGCAAAAGCAGTTGGAAATTTAGGAAAAGCAATTGCAAATATAGGTAAAGATTTTGGTGCAGTCATTTCAGCAGTTTTAAATTTAATTTCTCAAATATTATCATAGGGTGCAAAAGGTATTGCCTTTCTTGCTAAAAACCTATGGATATTAGTTATTGCAATTACTTACTTTTTATATGAAGAATATAAGCGAGCAATGCGAGCTCGAACGAACGGTGAAGCGAGCGAAGCTACTAAAATAGAAAAATAGCATAGCTGATAAATTAAATAAAATTTTTTTTTATATATAATAAAAAATGAATAGAGTAAGCGAATTATATCCAGGATATAAAAGATCAAAAATGAGTGAAAGTAAAGGAAACAGAACAAGGCATGTTGTAACTTTGAATCCGAATTCAGCAAATCCATAAGAAGAACCTTATATAGATATTCCAAAATTAAATCCTAATTTGTGTCTTGTTCCTGATTCATTAAAATTGTTATTTAATTTTAAAAATGCAAATACTAAATCGTGGTTTTTAAATAATTTATCAAAATTGTTAAAGAAAAGATTGGTTGTTAAATTTGCTGGAGAAATTGTTTACGATAATAGTGGACAATCTTTACTAGAAATTTCCAAAGATCTCTGGAAGCCTGAATTTGAAAGAGCAGATATGGTTTAATACGGCATCGCCGAGAAAACCTCAGAAAATTAATTTCAAAAGATGACTCTGGAGCAACAAGTGGTAATACAGAAAAAGTTGCTGATAAATTAATGTATGATATTTATTGGACAAAACAGTGTTGAAAATTGGAAAAAATACTTTCAGATCATGGACTATATGCTCCTTATGGAATGATTAATAATTTTCAATACATTCTAACTTTTCCAAAAGCTAGTAAAATTATGGTAGCACAGTCTGGCTGTGGGATATACTTTGGAATATTTTGGATATACTTTGGGGGATATACTTTGGAAAATTTAGAATTAGAGTATGAAACAATTGAAAATCAAGATCTAGCAATTGACGTTTTATCAAATTATACCTCAGGAAGATCATTATCATATAATTATGTAACTTTGGTGAAAACTGTGGAATGGGATAAAGATGCAACTTTACATAATGAAACCATAAATATTCCGCGGAAGAGTATGAAAGCAGTTGTGCTGTTATTTAGAAATAAAACTGTCACAGATAGCGAACAATTTGTTTATCCAAGTTAAAATTTCTGTTGAAGGAGTGCCAAATAGAATATATTCTCAAGGTATGCCAAAAAGAAGATTTTTTGAAGAGGTATTTAGAATATTTCACGGAGGATATGGCGGTAGTGATGCAGTTATGAGTATTGAAAAATTTTATAAAGATTCATTTGCATTATGTGTGGATTTAAGAACATTAGATGATAACTTTGTTTATGGAACTGGTAAAAAATTAGTAAACACACAGTCTGGATTATTGCTAGAAATTAAAAAAACTGCTATTTCTGCAAATGTAATGTGTCATATATTTGTGATAAGTGATGGATTGTTAAACATTGTAAATAATGATTTGTCATCAATTCAATTTTAAAAAATAAAAAATGAATGACAGCAAAGCTGAACGTAAAAAACCATTTAATATGATAATTGTTGGAATGACTGCTTGTGGAAAAACAAAAATATCTTTTAGATTTTATAGAAATTGAATATAGAAATTTTATAGAAATTGAATATTGGCAAAACACTTAGTTCTGTGGTACCTCAGAACTAAATATTTCCTCAAGTAAAAATGCTAACATCAACAGTAAAATATAAATTCTAAACTAACACAAATATATCTATTACAACTAATGAATACTTATCTTAAAAAGAGTCTGCCTGCTTTAAATCCATTTTACCTTCATTATCCAACATTCCTTCATTAAAAAATCACAAGAACATTTAGTTTTCTTAGATAATTTGATTATCTTTAATTTGTCCAACATTTGAATGGAATAAAACTTATGAAAACTGGAAATATGATAAAGATGAAGATTTTATTGCTATTCCTTGTGACCAAGATAATGTTGAAGATTGGCTAAAATTTATAGTTGATTTTTCAAAAGGAAGTAAAAGTTTAATCATATTAGATGATTGTGCAAGTGGAAAAAGTGTTAAAAATAGAACAAGTGAGTTGGTTAAATTAGGATTTTCTGCAAGACATTATAATCTTTCTGTTGTTGTTATCACTCAACAATTGACATCTATTGCAAAATCATTTAAAGAAAATATTTCAAAATTGGTTACATTTTATAACCCGAATAAAAAAGATATGGCAACAATAATTCAAGAATATTTAGATGTAGGTGACCGCACAGTAGAAGGTAAAAAAGAATTGGATTAAAATTTAGAAACATTAAAAACAAAAAAATATTCAAGATTGGAAATTAATTTAATTTTTCCATTTGATTATAAAATAAATGAGCGAACAAAGTGAACAAGAAAATTTAGAACTTCCGCCAATTGGAACAACTGCGACAACTTAAACCGCAAACAGCGAAGCTAATGTGAAGCAAGATGTGAAAAAAGAAGTAATGAAAAAACGAGAAGAATTGATAAAATAGTCTGAAGATGGGGAAATTAGTCAATCTGTTCAAAATTTGAAAAAATCAAGTGATAAAGTTATGTTTAAAATTTATGCAGAATATGAGGCAAAACAAGCAGAAAAAGCAAATGTATTTTTAACCGATTTATTAATTAGTAAATTTGCAGATTTATTAGGTGGGTTAGAAGCAATTAAAAGCAGTGAAGAATTGGAAAAAGAACTTATTAAAGATAAATTACTGAAACGTGATGTAAAATCTGTAGTTGAAAAACTAAGTCCATATTTACCATATCTTGGAATATTATCTGGTGGAGTTACAGATGGAAAACATGTTATTAAAAAACAGAGCACAGCGACGACAAGTCGAACAAAAACCGGCAACAACAAAGACTATTAATCTGAATAATTTTATAATATGATGTATTATAAAATTTTATAAAATAATTTATCACTCAAGGGTTGATTTTACAAACTCGTTTGCTTCTTCTTTAATTTCTTTATCATCTTTAATTTCATCTGTCATTTCTTTATCATCTATATCGTCTTTATCGTCTTCATCGTTTGTACCCAAAGATTTGTTTAAAATTTCAGGAACTTGTTTAACAAGATTTGATTCTTCTTGTTTTGTTTTTTGTTGAATAGATTTTATAACATTTTTACCAACTAATTTTAAATTTTCATCCATATTGTCAAAAATAAATTGTTTTGCTGAAGCGGTTCCAAATTGAACATTACATTCGATATCATATGCCTGCCCTGCTCCCAATGAAAATCCAAACTTGGACGCTTTTTTCTTAAATGTTTTATGATTTTTTTCAATAATTTTTTTTATGAGGCTTGCCGTCGCTTTTCTTCGGTTTCGAAGTTGATTGTTTGTTTCCCATTTTTTTATTTATATTTTTATTTAATTTTTCTCAAATTATGTTTAAGCAATAAATGAAATTTTAAATATTTTCTTTTGTTTGTTTTATAATTACAAATATCGCATTTATATTTTCTAAAAGGTAGGCAATTCATTTTTTTATTTAGAGAAATATTTTTTTTTGTTTAATGACAAGATTAGAATTATTGCTTAAAATTGTATAAAAATATGGGAATTTCCTAAACCTAATGGTATGGGAATTTCCCAAACCTAATGATGCGGGATATCCCCACATTCCATAAATTCCACATATCCCTAGCAACCGGTGTGAGTGAAAATACTTTTTATGTTGACATCGAGCTGTTCATGTTGCTAGGGAGATTTGGAATGTTTGGAATGTGAAAAATGTTCTTCGGGTGATTCCCCTGAGATAATTTATCAGCGAAGAAGCGTTCGCTTCGCTCACTGTTTAAAACAATTTATCGGCAAAGAAGCGTTTTCTTGCTTTGCTGTTTACCGCTAAAGTTTTGTCTTATTTTTAAAATGTGATGGAACCGAAGAATTGTTCACTTTGTTAACTGTTTGTTGCTAAAGACCCCAAACCTAATGGTGGGGGTTTCCTCAACATTCCAGACATTCCAGATATCCCTAGCAACTGGTGCGAGTGAAACTACTTTTTATGTTGACATCGAGCTGTTCAAGTTGCTAGGGAGATTTGGAATGTTTGGAATGTGAAAAATGTTCTTCGGGTGATTCCCCTGAGACACTTGAAACAGCTTTGCTGCTAAAGTTTTGACCCATTTTTAAAATGTGCTTAAATTGCCAGTAACATCATCAAATTCCTGGAAGAGACCGGAAGTGGTGTAAGCGAAACCAAAAGTTACGTTATCAGGATAAAAAGGGGATTACCCTGTGACACTTTGAAAAATTTTGGCAAAATTTCAAAAATTCTAAAATGTGCTGGAAAAGTGTGCTGGTCCCCAGACTTTACAGACTACTCTCATTGTTCTTGTGGGCGCTGCTCTGCGTTGTCTACCCGGTCAGCAGTCTTATCAATTGCGCCAAATGTCAACCGATTGCCTTTTCACAAAACCTCACACGGGATACCTGTCCACACCACAAGCATACGTCGGCGTGATTATAATTGTTCCTATATGAGTGCCAGTTTAAATAATCTTTGCTCTCTTAACCGTATTAGCCAAGTTCCCAATTCGCAGCTCTGCAAGAACTTTACTTCGTGTCTGTTAAACGCTAGATCGGTCCGCAACAAGACTCTGGTTATCAAAAACTTTGTTGTTGATTATGCAGTTGATTTGTTGGATATCATGGAAACATGGTTGCATCTGAAGGGAGATGATGTCACTATTGGAGAGCTCTGCCCGAGTGGTTACAGTTTTGTTCACACTCCAAGACAGGCGGGAACTGGTGGAGGTGTGGGACTTCTCTACAAACAAGGCCTTTGTACTAAGACACGAATGTGCCAGCATTCTTTTAGATCATTTGAATGCATGGACGTTACATTTATAAATCGTAAATCTATCCGAGCTTTGGTAGTGTATCGTCCGCCTAGACTGTTGCTGCAATTGGCTTGTTCTTTGAGGAGTTTTCTAGTCTGTTGGAAGAAGTTGTTGTTTGCTCAGAGTAGCTGCTCATCATCGGCGACTTTAACTTCCACACGGATGATACGGCTGACTGATATGCGGCATAGTTTGGCAGTTTATTGGAGTTGTTTAACCTGAAACAACATGTGGCTGTTCCTACCCATAGGAGTGGTCATATTTTAGACCTTGTTATTTCTAGGAAGGACGCGGAGGCTTTGAAAATCAAAGAAATTGTTGTAATGGAGCTGTTAATTTCTGACCACAAAGCTATTTGCTTTCACCTGAATCTTCAGAAACCGTTCAATGAACAAAAGTCTGTTGTTAGCCGCAGGCTCAGGAACTTTGATTTTGAAGCCTTTAATAAGATGATCATCTCGTCAGGCCTGCTAGCAGATGGCAGTGATCTCCCCCTGGAGTTGCTGGTTGACAGGTATGATAACGTCTTGCGTGATACCATGGACATATTGGCTCCGGTGAAATCTCGGACCATCGTCCTTCGTCCAAACGCCCCTGGTGTAACGAGGAAATTGGCAATGAGAAGAGGAAGCGGCGCTTGTTAGAGGCCAGGTGGCGCTCTAGCCGTCTTGAGTCTGACAGATTGAGCTACATAGAGCAAGGAAGTGTTGTGAATACAATGCTATACAAAGCCAAGGAATTCTATTACGAAAAATTCTCTACTGCAAAGGCAAACTGAAAAGCATTATCCTTCCGCGGATAATGATCAACAACTTGCTAATGCTTTTGCAGATTTTTTCAGTACCAAAAAAGGAAGGATTCGTAAAGAGCTTGTACATAGGAAAAGTGGACTTGTTCACTCCCCTAGTCTAGCCAAGCCGATCTGCCAGTCACGGTTAAGTGATTTTGATTTGGTCACTGATGAGGACGTCTTGAAACTGATCAGAGGTTCCAGTATCAAGGCTTGTAAACTTGATCCCCTACCAGCAATCATAATGCGTAGTTGCTATCCGGCTCTTGTCCCGGTATTCAATACGGTAATTAATCAGTCGTTGTCGACTGGATCGATGCCAGAGGATCTTAATTATGCTTCGTTGCGACCGCTACTGAAGAAACCGAATGCAGACTGTAAGCAATTTTCCAACTTTCACCCGGTGTCAAATTTGAAGTTTCTTTCAAAACTGGTAGAGAAGTCTGTATTTCTGCAGTTGAATAAATATCTTAGGGTTAATGGCTTGCACGAACGTTTTCAATCTGCGTACAAAGCGCACCACAGTACAGAGACCGCACTGCTAACGATCACAAATGACATCTTACTGTCACTGGACAGGGGGGACAATGTGTTCCTATTGTTACTGGACTTGTCAGCGGCATTTGACACGGTTAATCATTCTTTGCTACTTTCGCGTCTGGAGAATTCGTTTGGCATCACGGGAACTGTTCTGCAGTGGTTTTATTCTTATCTGTCTGGCCCATCTCAGTTTGTCGAAATTAATGATACAAAATCGTCGGTTAGTGATCTGACTGTGGGGGTTCTGCAGGGCTCTGTCCTAGGTCCCATTTTGTATCTATTGTACACCCCACCACTTGCTGAGATAATACGAAGTCATGGACTCGACTATCATTTCTATGCTGATGATACTCAGTTCTACATATCATTCCAAAGATTGTGATGTCGCTGTTGCAAGGCTGCGCAGAGAGAACTGTGTCGCTGATATAAGTCATTGGATGGACGTAAACGAGCTGAAACTCAATCACAAGACGGAAATTATGCTTATTCACTCGAAGTACCATACTCGTCCACTTTTCAGCTACTTCAGTATGGGTAATGAGAGGCTGATAACCACCGCCAATGCCAGGAGTCTGGGAGTAGTACTTGATGACAACATGTTATTCGACGTGCATGTCTCGGACATTTGCAGACCATCGTTTAAACAGCTTAGGAACTTATCAAAGATAAGAAAGTATCTCACACAGGAGTCTAGCGAAATTGCTGTGCATGCTTTTATAACATCTAAACTAGACTATTGCAATTCCTTGCTTTATGGTTGAAAGAAAATGCAGTTGAAGAAGCTTGAATATGTTCAGAATACTGCCACAAGAATCGTTACTCAGACTCGTAAATTTGATCACATTACGCCTGTTTTATTTGACCTTCACTGGCTTCCTGTTAGTTATCTTATTGTTTTTAAAATTCTTTTGCTAGTTTTCAAATCACTTAATAACCTTTAACCTAGCTATCTGGCGGACAGACTTACTTATCAATCGCATTCCAGGAACTTGCGGTCCGCATCTAAGCAGCTGTTAGAACAACCTCGATCATTCACGAAAACTTAAGGGGACAAGGCTTTTTCAGTGTGTGCCCCTAAACTGTGGAATTTGCTACCATTAGATTTGTGTAAGTCACCATCTTTAACTGGTTTTAAGAAAGAATTGAAAACTTATCTTTTTAGGCAATTTTTAGACAGTGGGTCATTGTTTTTGTAAAATGATTTTCAAACCTGTAATATATGTATTGTAAATAGATTTTTTTTAATAATTTTTATTCCATACTTGTGATATGTAAATTATTTCAATATTTCCCCTTCTTTACATTGTAAAGCGCCATGAGCTAAGGATATGAGCGCTATATAAATAAAGTTGTTAGTTATTATTATTATTAATTTTTAATTCAGTATGAGAAGCCATCCAGTTGTGTTTAATAAATTAACATCCTTAACAGAAGGTGTACACAGCAAACATTTGCCTATTAGTAGATCAACAACAACTTTTAAGGAGTAATGATAACTCAGCGTACATTTCAGGTTTAATGTATGTTCCAGCTGTAGCATTTGAGTTTTGCCAATCTTTGGCAAAAATATACTAGATCTTTTACTGTTTTTACTTCTTCTACCGGATTTAGTTACGGTAGTAAAAAACAAATTCAAAAGTAAGTATAAGATAACGTGATGGTACCATTGCTTCTTGTTTGGTGGGACATACTGGTGCACCTACAAGCGCCGACAAAGGGCAGGTGTCACATTTTTATTGCGTTGTCTCGCAACGCATTGCGAGACAGGTTTAAGCGAAAGGTGTTACACGTTGCCATGTGTCATGAAACCTGTCTCGCAATGGCGTTGCAAGGAAGATTTCACAAATTACTGCATCGTGTAACACTAGTTCAAGAACAAAAATTATTATCACATCTCTATGTTGTGTATCCGAATAAACCTCTAGAAGAAACACAGGGAAGGACTACTGCTGTGCTTCGACTATGTTTTGCATATCTTGAGTTAACAATTAGGAAGATTTCCATATTGCTTTTGTAAAAGTGTTGTTGTACCTCTTGTCTACAATTCTCGTTTTCAACAGATTTTGGTTTACTCATATTCTTCGGAACTTTCTTATAAAGGCTAGTTTCCATATAATCGCTGACGATCGCTGACGATCGCTGACGATCGCCGGATCGCTGAAATCATTGAAGCGAAGGATCGCTGACGATCGCCAACGATCGCTTGAGTTTGTTTCCATATGATCGCTCAATTCATTGTATCCCAGCGCCTTCTTGTGCCGGATTATTTATTGTTCAGCAGACACCGCAGGAAAACTTGAGCCATCGGTTAAAGTGGTCACAGTACCGATACATTTTATGCGCAGGCAGCGCATGTCTTCATCGCTTGTTTGAAAAATGGAGGGAGAAGAAGATATAAACGAAACGATATTGCTCGAAGCGAATCTTTTGCTCCTTTTATTTATGAAACGGCGGCTAGCCCGCGAAAATAGAAGGAATCATCGTTTTTGGGTTCGGAGGATTTTTGAAGAAAGGGGACGGCGAGGAATTTATCACACACTCTTCGAAGAGCTTCGCCTATTCGATAGAGAGTATTTTTTCAGGTGAGTCAAAGTTTTTATTGCTTTATGTCTTGTCCCTTCCTCCCTTTAATCTTGACAGTGGCCCTTTGTTAAATATTTTGCCTAATGACAATCATTATCGTATAAATTACCTTTAGGTCATAATATATATTACAACATCTCCAGTATTAAAATATACATAGAACATAATTATACTGTTTTAATGTTTGTGCTGGCTTGTTCCGGTTCCTCTTCGAAACAGTTGCCAACTTTTAATACAATTTGGTCAAAATTCATTGTTAACATTGTCATGCTTAGGAAGGATATTTTGTTAAAGCAAATAATGACTGGATCTTTCTTGCAGCATTATTTGGATAACCTTCATCTGTTTTAATTTTTATATATGTATCACATATTTATTTTTTTAATCATCTGCAGGTTTATCAGAATGACTCCTGAGAGGTTTGAAGACCTACTTAACCTGGTTGCCCCATATATCACCAAACAACACTGCAGGTCCAGAATGGCAATTTCAGCAAGAGAACGCCTGTGTTTATGTCTGCGGTATCTTGCAGCAGGTGACTCACAAGCCACACAGTCATACACTTTTAGAGTTGGTAGGGCTACAGTCTCCAAGATCATAAGGGAAGCTTGTGAAGGAATCTAGTCAGCTTTGAAAGATGTGTACATGAAAGTGCCTAACTGCAACCATGACTGGATAACCATTGCAACAGAGTTTGAGGAACAGTGGAATTTTCCAAACTGTTTGGGAGCTCTGGATGGCAAGCATGTTAACATTATTTGCCCTAGAAATGCTGGCTCTGCATTTTACAACTACAAGAATTTCCATAGCATTGTACTTTTGGCCATATGTGATGCAAAGTATTGTTTTTCAATGATTGATATAGGCAGCTATGGAAGGGAAAATGATGCAGCCATTCTACAGCAATCACTGTTTGGTGAAATGTTTAATAATGGCCCATTATCTTTCAACATACCACAACATAGAGAAGTGGGATCTTTAAGTCTTCCTTATGCTTTGGTTGGTGATGAAATTTTTCCATTGAAGCCATGGCTGATGAAACCCTACCCTGGAAGACATCTTGATGAATCACAGAGAATTTTCAATTACCGGTTATCAAGGGCTAGAAGGACAATTGAGAATTCTTTTGGTATTCTTGCAGCCAGATGGCGTATCTACGGCCGACCAATCCATGCAAGTGTTGAGACTGTAGAGGCAATGGTAAAAGCAACTGCTTGCCTCCATAATTACCTCCAGCTAACTGACAATGCATTCTATGTTCCTGCTGGCTTTGTTGACTCAACATCTGATGGCAAGGTTACCCCTGGGGACTGGAGGGATATTGTGCAAGGTGATGAAGGAGCCCTAAATAACTTGCGACATATAGGGGGCAATAGATACACATATGATTCCAATGCTGCCAGGTCAGCTTTCAAGGACTATTTTAATAGTGAAGAGGGTGCAGTTGAATGGCAATACAGGCATGTAAGAAGTTGTGGCCATATAATTGATTCATAAACAGGGAACAATTAATAGACAAAAACTTAATATATAATCAAATATATAATAATAATCAAACTGTAATCACATTATTGATTTCAGAGTTCAGACCAAATTGCACTTTACTCAGTTCAATTACCATTATAAATTTTTAACTGTAATAAAGATTTAAAGTGTAGGGCAATTTAAATAAAAAAAACAACATTTGTGTGTTAATTTAAATAAAAAAATATTTTATGGAATTTTATTGAATGTTTATCTCCCTTACTTTTTTGCATGATCTAGCAAAGTTAATGAAACCTCTCATCCCTGTGGGTTTATATATTGCTATATTTTTCATATTGTGCTCAGTAAAAAAATCACTGTTTCCTGAACGTTTATAATATGATTAATTATTATGGTTTTAAAATATTTTTTTATTGCACTCAGAAAATTATTTATATGTATAATATAATATTTTTATATTTTCATATCACACTCAACAAAATATCACATACATATCATCATCCAAACAAATATTTAAAAGAAATTAACTATAAAATTATAATGTATAGTAAGTGTTCACAGTATTGTCATCAGTTGGATGAGCTTGTCCACCATAATATGTTGGAGTTGCTGTAGGTGGAAATTCGGCATGATAGAACATCTGTTCGATTTGCAATCGAATCATTGCTCTACTCTGTGGGGCAAGTCGTCGCAGACGAGGTACTAGACTTCGGCAAAACAGACCTTCTTCGTCGTCGTCCTCTTCCACCTTCCTCTTCTGTGCACTTCGTTTCATGTGCTCGTTAAGGGAGTTTGCTGTTTGGAAAATTGCACGATCTACGTCTTCTGAGGAGACTCCTTTTACTTTTTTTTGTTTCCCCCAATGTTTGACATTTTTGTTTGCCGAACTACTCTGCATCCCGGTTTTGCTGATATGGCTTGTTGGAGTTTTTAAAATAGATTCATCTCTGTCGTGGCACTCCTCATCTTCATCAAGCACAATTTCATTTGTCTCATTCTGTGTAATCACCTCGACTTCTTCGAGATCCACTGGCGTTGATGAACGACAGCTGGTCGAAGGAGAAGATTCCAGGGACTGTGTTGTGCCCACATTTGTAGTTGTTTGCCGACTCTCTATGTGTGTCTGTAGCCAGTCTAAATTCACAAACTCTACTGGCATTTGGATGGCGTCTCTGCCCGAACCAGATGGAGTGTTCTTCCTCTTCTTCAACCATCGTCCGTACGCCGTTCTAATATTTTTAAGTTTGGCTTCGGCTGTCGACAGTTCTAAACCAAATTTGTCGCTTACGGCCTTCCAAGCGTTGAGTTTTTTGAACTTGTCTTTATACTCTTTGCAGTATCGATTGTATAAACATTCATATTTGTGAATTTCTTCCATGAACTCTTCTGTGGAAAAACTCGCCATGTTCTATCTTCGAAGCACGTGGTTAATTGAAGACAAATGCCTGAACGTCACAATGTCAACAGAAAATGATGCATTTTGGGATCGTTTCGATCGCTGGATCGCTGAATTTTGTTTCCATATAATCGCTGACGATCGCTGTGGATCGCTCACGATCGCTGAGATAGAACATTTTCTATCTCAGCGATCGTCAGCTATTGCGACCGCCGGGGATCGCTCACGATCGCTGGATCGCTGAAAAGTGTTTCCATATAATCGCTGTCGATCGCTCATGATCGCTGGCGATCGACAGCGATCAACAGCGATCGTCAGCGATTATATGGAAACTAGCCTTTAAACACCGGTACGGTATCCATGCTATGCATCTAGCATAACACTCCAAAATTTAGAGAAGACAGATATGCTGCATTTATATGAGTCTATTGTAGTCAAATATGTTTATCTGTTGGTAAACAAAAACATTTGCTTGAGTTCACTTTTGAATGCCCTATTTTTGGACTTCATTTCATCGAACAAATTTTCACCATAGCTTGTTGTCATTAACTAACTGTAGTCATTGCTGAGACGTGAACAGATGAATTTATACTGATGTAATCAAGAAAAATCCAGTTTTATAACGTTTGATTGTGAATTCAAATGAAGACGCCATACAAGAACATAAATGTCACGATGACAAGGCCTGTTTCGTTTATTGATAGAATTATGGTATTGACAGTATAGTATGATTTATTTTGATCGTTTAAAATGTTGCATTAAAAGAAACATCTAACTTGAACCAGAGATCGGACATGATTCCCAAGCAACGCTATGAAGTAACCTCCAGGTGTCCGTTTAACAGACCGTGAAATCGATAGTGTTTAAGTCTCCTTATTGCTATAGAATTACAAACTAAAGACATGTTCTCCGGATACAAAGATGAAAAAAGCAACCAAATTGTATCTTTTATGACTTCATTCTTTATTTTTGGAAAGATAGAAAACATGGCAAATTGTCAATGAATAGCACTAACTGAAAATAATGCGTAGGAGTGGGATGAATATATGTTAGAATTGCATTTTTGTTTGAACAGTAATGAAGTCTGTCACTCAAAATGTAAGGCATTTTGGTCAGGAACTTTGTTCGGGTACTTTGTTCACGTTGTGGAACAGCAGCAACGCTGTATGATTTTCATTGATTACTTATTTAGTCAACATAGTTTTGATAATAATTTGTTCTTCTCGAGTGAGTTTCTGAACTAAATGGAATCGAAAACATTTCAAACGAAATTGACAGCATAGCCATAGGAAGTCTACCGCTGCGTTTTATACTTTGTTTCCAGTATCAGTGAGTTAATTATAGAACAGTTCACCAGGTATGTAATCTTGTTTTTAGATGGGCAACATGTTTTAAATTTCTGGTAGGATCCCAGAAAACTTTTGATAATTTCGTTCTCGTTTAAATCCTCCTGTATGAATTTTACCTTTACTTGGTCTTTTCTCTCAGCAACGCCGATAACTATTAGTGGGATCTTAATGTAGGAAAGTTATCAAGGATAATTCTGATTGACCGGGATAGGCATAGCTGTGGAGGGCACTGTTCTGAAGGGAAAAATACTTGGAGTTTAAAGTCATCCAATGGCCGTCTTTACCTTTTGCAATTGTAGCTGTTACCAGTTATTATACATAAATAATTTATACATCACTAGTGTGCCATATGAACTGTTCGGTTTAGTTATGTGAGTCTCTATATGTGGGTAATTTGTTACTGATTATATCGATAAGTAACAAATAACTGACATGTTGATAGTCAAAGACCTTGGCAGTATCTATGTTAAATCTATTTTAAAGCAGCAGACATAAGAGCCAGCATTCATTGCAATTAGCTAATTCATTTCAGTGACTGTATTGCTGAAAAGTTAAAACTTAGCAAGTCACTTGTGATCAAGAGGTCACATGTTCCATTCTCAGTGACTCAGATTATTCCTTTTGGCATAAACCGATCCATGTTTAATTTATTCTGACTATCATCAGACAAATTTATTCGTGAAAGAAAGGGTTTGGATTGGCTGTTGGGACTGCAATTGGTTAAAGATCGAGTGAAGCTTGAAAAGCATCCAATTAAAATATTTTGTTTCATTTAATTTCTGTTCATCTTATCTACCTTTAGTTTGTTCAATTTTATTTCATATTTATTTCAATTTAATTTTCAATGTCATTTCAATTTTCTTTGAATTTTATTTTATTTTACATTATTTTTTTCGCTTTATTTTACTTTAAATTTCCTTCCTGTAGTTTACTTTATTTTATTTTATTTGATTTGATTTTGTTTTATTTACTTTACCATAATTTATTGACTGGCCAACTGCAACACATGACGCCAACTACTGCGTTGCCTAAACGTAAACATGCAAACTTGGACAACTGGGAATAACAAATATTTTGAATATTTTCAATATTATATTTAAATATATATCTTCTTTTTCAACTAAAAGTAGTTTTCATGTATTTTTACATTTATTCTTACAGTTAAACCAACAACTGAAACAAATACCCATGAAGGAGAGAGGCAGTAAGGGAAAAAGTAAGTGCACCAATGTTTACTTTGAAATTGTTGCATTAATTTATTCTTTATAATAAGGGGATAAAGCTTAACTTGCTTCTAGGGAAAAAAATATGGAATTCAGTACTGTAAGGTCAATCAGTAATTTACATATGGTCGAAGGGATAGGTGGTGGCACACATGGTCTTTTGGGAACATTGTTAGTTGCATCAAACTTTATAAGTACTTAGATAACGCACTTAATGCTATTTGCTTTCTGCTTAAAGGTAACGTGAAGGATTGTGCAAATGTATTCTTTTTGTGATTTTATATTCAACTTTAAGAATTGTTACTGAACGTGACCGCTGTCCATTGTGATTGATGGTTGCACGAGGGTGATCCAATCACTCTGAGGGATTTTCGATAATCACCAGTGTAATTATACCAACGTACTATATACACCTTCACAATGGTGAATGATTAACAACCATTTATTCTCATACCATAAAAAGTATATAGTTATAACAATTGTGGGGCTCTTGTTCAAACCCCGGATACTTTCGAAGAAGAAATTGAGATTTTATGCTGTAGGGGCTAATGTCCCCAATCTTGTGCTAAACTGTGTGGTTGGTGGAAAATTTTAAAAATCTGAAATGATTGCCAATCATTTTTATATCCGTTTCATAAAAAGAAATCTGCTCTCTTGTTATAAACCAGTTGTCTACTAGTAACGAGGTTTTACTCAATTTTCTAGAATTAAATCACAAAAGTGCCCTCTTTTGGGAATGACCCCCCCCCCCCCCCCACTTTTGAGGTGGTTCCGCGGCCAATGGTGAATGGAAAACGATTATAAGTATTTTTGTAACAAATCTCTCTGCAGTCTGCACTACTTCTAGATCCTTTGAATCTTTTCCTAAGATTTTCATCTAAAAATTATGAATTTTTCGCAGATGGGAGAGGACATAGCTTTCCCAACATAGGGGCTGTAGCCTCCCTACCACCTCCCCCAGGATGACTATTCCTTGCAGTGGTGGATTTAGGATTTTTATCACCTTAGTAAAACTTTTTAATTTTCTTTGCAGTGGAGGGAGGGGGGGGGGGGGTAATACAAAACACGCACTATATTTCTCAAATGGTAATTGCATGCATTTTACAATAAATCATAATTTGAATTTTAATGACTGAGTTCAATTTAAGCGGTTCGGACCAATCAAAAGCGAGTACAAGTATATTTAAACGTAAATCAGAACATTCTGCACATGGGACTGGCTGAAGTAAGAGAATCAGTAGGGGAACCAAAGCAAACTTTTGATTTGGCTTTTTGTTAACAGTTTTGTAACATCACAACACTTTCCTAACAGACGGACTAATTAGTGCGTTAGAGTCTTCAATACATGTGCCGGGCAAGCTGTCGTTCCAGTTAAGATTAAGGATTCAAATGATAATCATTGCAGTTACGATTGTAATTCTACGGCATTTTACGCCGGTATCGCGAGAACAAAAGGCCTATCTCATTCGATTTTGTTATGGCTCCATTTCATACCGTATCGGGTGAGCATAATCTAAATTACTCTTTAGTATTAACCAGTATTATAATATCCTCAATCAATGATAAGTCTAATCTTCCTGTTTAAATTTTAAGAAAACCTGATCATAAAGACCACTTTATATTTCAGAATCATCATCAGGGTATTATGAAACGAAACTTCACAATTAACCTACACTGCTGAAGTCAACTGAAAAATGTTGATTCGAGCGGGATTTGAACTCGCACCTTTGGGATACCGGTCCGCCGCTCTACCTGTTGAGCTATTGAGTCCACAGGGATTGGAGGCGAGTTTTTATCCAATTTAAGTGCATGAAATATTCTCGCGACAACTTAACGCTATCCATGAGGATGGATATGTAGTGTTTCAATTCTATTTCAGAATCATCCTCAGGGTATTATGAAATGATAACTTCACAATCCCGAAGGTGCGAGTTCAAATCCCGCTCGAGTCGACATTTTTCAGTTGACTTCAGTAGTGTAGGTTAATTGTGAAGTTATCGTTTCATAATACCCTGAGGATGATTCTGAAATAGAATTGAAACACTACACATCCATCCTCATGGATAGCGTTAAGTTGTCGCGAGAATATTTCGTGCACTTAAATTGGATAAAAACTCGCCTCCAATCCCTGTGGACTCGATAGCGCAAGAGGTAGAGCGGCGGACCGGTATCCCGAAGGTGCGAGTTCAAATCCCGCTCGATCAACGTTTTTCAGTTGACTTCATTGGTGTAGGTTAATTGTGAAGTTATCATTTCATACCGCTAAGCCAATAGCTTACGCTGTTAAGAAGCATCTTAAAATGTTGAGCCAATCAGAGCAAGTGAAACAAAATGAAGATTCGGCAAAAGAGGCAGCGAAATTGGTCAAACCAATCACGGCTAACGATAAATGGAGTTTCAACAAACCAGCCAATTGCAAAGACGAATACAATCGAAAGATTCGGCAAACTGGTTGAGCTTGACCGAGAATCCGGCTAGAGTGTGATTCTGATGCTCGCCAATGTTACCAGAGATAATAAACGGACTAGATATAAATACGACGTCGGGAATTAAGATTCGGCAATGTCAACAGAGCTATCTGACAACATTACAGCGGCAAATATGAGACGAAAACTCAATCTGATATCTTAGAATAGTGGGATAGCCACCTTAGTCGGCTAACCTATTTGACGTACCATAAATCCGCCACTGCCTTGGATATGTCCTAAAGAGTAAAAAGCGCTATCCATGCTTTGAATTACCAAAGCTAAATTTTTAAAAAATTTTTATCCATCGAAACGCAACTTATCCACCTTTTGGCGAATTTTCCGTCCGTGAAATTTGAATTCGATTGTGAAAGAGTGAATAGCTGTGTTCACTAGGAAGGTTTTATCTTATGGCTATGGTATGTGGGCTTTGTACAACTGACTCCAGTTTGTTAGTGTTGATCAACTTTCAAGTCAACCAACAGCGATAAACAAGATCTGGTAATTCTAGTTTTGCGCAGTTTGGCTGGTGCACAAATATATCGTAAGAGGGGGAAGACGTTATGTCCTGCCTCCCAAATTGGAAAGCAAAATGGTTAAATCCCAGAGATGGAAGGGAATCTCCATTGACAAGAGCCAATGAAATGCAATTTTTGGTCTCACCATGAAGATGTCGTCAGCCTTCATCATAAATATGCAAACAACTCAAATTTAAAGGTCAAGCACTATTTCACGTATGATCGAAGACGAATGAGGAAGCAGACACGGTCACAAGGAAATAATTGTTCATTCGTTGACGCTTATCAGCACTTAGGAAAGGCATTTAATCGTGTTTGCCTTCAAGTTAAAGCTAACGTAAAAGATTGCCCAAATGTCGTGGATTTGTGAGCGTATGTTTAAGAAGGGTAACTGAACGCTATGGCTGTCTATTGCGATAGTTGGTTGCACGAGCGTTATAAGCAACTGAAGTGATGGACCATAATAAAGCTCGAAATCGTCCTTACTATCAAACAAAAGAGGTTTATCCGTGGAATTTCATTTTGGAGTCGATAACCTTCTTAACCTGGAAAAATTGAAATTTATTCAGAGATAGAACAAGAAATTTCAAGCTCCATTAAAGTTAAACCTAGACTTCCTGTTTTATGCTAGGGTAGGGTGGGGTAAAATGGGTCGGTTGGCAAAATCTTTTGTAAACGTCGATAATATGAACTGTTTTGGAAAAATTCTTTTGCAGGTCGATAATAGACTGTTTAAATCTTCAAGCAATGATATTTTTAGATTCCAGATAAAAAATTAGCTCCTTTAATTTGAAAACGTTGCATTGCACACAAAAAGTTGATTTTCAAAGATTATCATTAACTTTGATGTGTGCTGCTCTATGTAGCAGATGATATTAACTTCTTCGTATTATTTATTAACTTAAGAACCATATTACATATTACTATTATAAGGTTTTTCATTCTGATGTCTGGTGCACTTTTATTTCTAAAATTGCTAGGTGGGGTAAAATGGGTCGCCTGTCGAAAAATAAAAAAAAATCCTATTTATTTATTATTTCTGGATCCAATGTGACATATGTGATGTGTGGATCTGTGGCTACTGCCAACCAGAGAACATTGATTTCGATGATGACTTCTACTGTCAAGTTTGTGTTGCAGACTAGATGTCATTTCAGAGTAGTCATAAATAACTATTACCAAGATTATTTCCAGTTGTTTAAAATGTTTTACATAATATTTTCTCTTGTTTAGACATTAAAGGGTTTTATTTAAGCTTAACTAAGATTTTGAGACAGTAGAAGTTAATTCTATGAAGCATGATCGCTTGTATTTTTGGGTGACCCATTTTACCCCACCCCGACCCATTATTCCCCACCTAACGTGTATGTAAGTACCCAAGTCATAATCGTACCCATGCCTGCACCAATATTGAAAACCATTACTTTTCATAAACTCATAAGTCATATGTATAAACTAAATGATTTAAGTTCAATGATTTTGAATACAGGGAAAAATATAACAATTAGGTTTGAAAAATACCCATATTTTGACCCATTTTACCTCACCCTACCTACTATATGTATTACAGAGCTAGACACACCTAAAAGAATGCAACTGTTAGTAAGAAGTCGAATGGCCTCTTGAAAAACGAGAGTTTGGCTAATATAACTATCCAATATGTGCACCAAATTAGTCGAAATAACCATTTTTTACCTTCACGTACAAAGTGGAGTATAGGTGTGGAAAATTAGCTTGCCGTTCCACACTCACGCGCTAAATCTTTTGGTGTATATTTATTAATTATTAAACTTGACACATAAATCAAAGTCGAATCACACACGTGTACTCACTGTTCCGAGCGATCAGGTTTATATCCCATCTGATGTGTCAGTCTTTTACGTCACACAGTTTTTCCTTAAATTTGATTAACCCCACCTTTAATTACTTAACAAAACATAATTATTAAGAAAGGCGCACAATTTCTACCACACTCCCCCGTTTGCCTGCAGAGCAGTCAAACTTGTGCACATAAAATTGTGCTCCAATGATAATGGTAATTCTATATGCATATACAACTTTAAATTTAGGTTCAATTCAGTGTTCCTGTTCATCTTTGTGATCTTGCGTATTCGGGTCTCAGCAGCAACCCCAGCATCTCGCGTTGCTCCGAATGTTGCTGCTTCTGGGTTCAGCTTCGCTTTCTCAGGTTCATTGGTAGCTCTGTCACATGAAAGCTCTAATGGGTAGAGGTGTTGGACTGCTCGCTCCAGATGGGATTTTCCAGCACGTAAAATGGCTGCTCGTACCAGTCCATATCTGCCAGCGATGAGATCTTCCGCGATCCTGAGTTTCCATTTTCTACGGTTATTCTCCTCCCCCTTAATGATTACGACTTCCCCTACTTGTGGGGTGTCAGGTTTGTTCCCTGTGTCGCTTCTGTGGCTTTCTCGAAGTGCTCGAATGTACTCCCTCGTCCAGCGTTTCCACATTGCGTCTTTACACTTCTTTAAATACCTGGCACGTTCTCGCAAGTCGACCTCTTCCTCTTCTGGGTGGTTCTCCAGCTCTATAAGGTGACTAGATCGTATGAAGAGTAGAGAATTTGGTGTTATTACCTGTTGCTGTACGTCTTCCTCCACGTAACCAAGGGGTCGGTCGTTGAGCGTAACTTCTGCACTCACGAGTACTCGCGGCAACTCTTCCCAGGTCAAATAGCCATTGCCAATTACTTTATAAAGTGCCGCTTTTACTAGGCCGATCATTCTTTCAAATTGACCTCTCCACCACGGAGCACGACTCAAGTTGAACTGCCATTCTATTCTCTGTCGCGCCAAGTAATCCTGTAACTTCTTGGTCCGCATCAAGGCTTTAACCCATTTCGCTGCACCAACGAATGTGCTACGATTATCTGAAAAGATACGTTCATGGCGTCTACGACGTGCAATAAATTGTTCCAAGCTGTCTAGGCACTCGGATGTCTCTAGACTTGACAGCAAGTCAAGGTAGATCCCTCTCGTGATGCTACAGGGATAGAGTAAGATGTATGCCTTGCTTTCTTTTCCTTTTGAAACCCGATAGCGTATTGATCCGGCGTAGTCAACACCAATAACTTGAAACGCGGCTGTTCCTTCAGTGCGGCTTGTTGGCAGGATTCCTGGTGGCGGAGCTTTGTAGGCTATGGCCTGGAATCTCTTGCATCCTGAACATCGTCTAATAACTCGATTTACGAGCCTTCTGAGTCGAGGTATCCAGTGCAACTCTCTCACCTTTGCCATGGTAAGGCCGACGCCTCCATGCAGTGTGGTTTTGTGGGCATGTTGGACGAATTTCTCTGCCAATGTTGAAGTGTCCAGGAGATAGGTCGGGAAGATGCCTTGAATGCGGCCCGACATTCCAATGCTCCTTCGGCGTTTTCTGGAAGTTTTAATTTTGACCGGTCGTTCTCAAGAGCGTCCGAACCACGTTTCTGAACTCTTTGCACCCAGAAGCGTTCTTGTGCTGCAAGCTCTCCTCTTCTAAGTGGCCAACGTTTTCTTTGAAGTCTTGGATTTCGCACATTATGTGCGAACCGTGCAACCCACGCGCACACCCGCATGGTTCTTCAGTAACTGGTCTTGTTTAGTAAGTTATCAAACTCATTATCTTCAGCTGGTATGGCCAAAGCAACCAGTTGTTTTTTTGCCTTCACTTCCGCATTGGATTCTACCGTTCGGGTTGTCACAACGTCCGGTGGCCATGATTCTCGTTGATATAACCACTCTGGGCCATTCCTCCACAGTTGGTTCTCCTGGTCCGCCTTCTTTCCTCTGCTGCCCAAGTCTGCCGGATTTTCGTGCGATGGTACATGCCTACACTCGACCTTGTGGTGTTCTGTCATTTTCTGGACGCGATTTTCGACGAATTGTTTGTATTCACCATTCCCTCGCACCCAGTGTAAAGCCACGGTACTGTCGAGCCAACAATCAGCGTTGTTACTGGAAATCCTTCAAGT
The DNA here is from genome assembly GCA_030142905.1 of Heliopora coerulea. Lineage (NCBI taxonomy): Eukaryota > Metazoa > Cnidaria > Anthozoa > Scleralcyonacea > Helioporidae > Heliopora > Heliopora coerulea. The sequence continues at coordinate 803,911 of JASJOG010000061.1, read as the reverse complement.
ACCTCGGGCACATTGGTTAACCGATTGACGGCCTTATGTCCAGATACCAACTCGAGACGAGGAATGGTGAGACCTTGTTTTGCAAGCCTCGACTTTGCTGCGACAAGTCCCTAGTAGACTTCAGAGGATTGCGTAACCACGGCATAAACAGCCGCGGCCACGCCTTTGCCGCTGGCATCTCCGAAGGCGTGTACCGCTACGTCTTCGATAGGGGCTTGAGAACGGGCTAGCGTACGAGGCACGTTAACTTGGTTAGGAAGGCTCCTTTCCCATTTATTCTAACGTTGTGCTTGGGCTTCGGGTAATGGTGCGTCCCAGGCGTATTTCCCATCACAGGCTTCGCGGTATAACATCTTTCTTTGTAGTATTGTGGGAGAAACAAGGCCGAGAGGGTCGTATATCTTTGCTATTTTATCAAGTATACTTCGTCTACTAGGTTGAGCTGCTTCTGATGGGTAAGCGACTCCAATCTCATCAATTTCTTTCTTCCACTTCAACTCGAGGAGTCCACATTCGCCACTCGTAACCCCCAACTCCAGTTTGGCGGAGCTTAAGTTGTCCTCAGATTTCTGTGTTTCTTCAACTTCCAACTCTTGTTCGTTAGAGTTCCACTTGTGTAGGGTAAAAGTGGCTTTGCTAAAGATTTCAGTGAAGGTGCTTTTCTTTTCGCGTATTTGTTCCACAGTTTCTTCCCCACGCACCAAGTCATTCACGTACAGGCTACGCTGGATTTCTTCTACGGCATCAGGATGTTCGGCTCTGCACCCGTCTAAGTGGTATTGAATCACGCCACCAAGCAGAAAAGGAGAAGATGCCAGCCCAAATAGTGCACGAGTGAATCTCAGAATGCGTACTCGTAGGTGATCTTTGTTGTGTAGCCCGTGAAACCGCAGTGCGTCACTGTCGTCGGCTCGGATTCGTACTTGAAGAAATGCTTTTCGGATGTAGCCTACTAGAGCTACGGGATGGAACCGTCCTCGTAAAAGCACTTTTGACAGCTTGTTTTGTAGTGGTGGTCCAGTCTCGAGACAATCATTCAGAGAGGGTGAAGCTTCGTTGGCTTTGGACGATGCGCCGTAGACTATTCGCTTCTTTGTTGTCTGCGCATTCTCCCGTATGACGGCCTTGTGAGGTAAGTAGAACTCTCTTCCGACTGGAGTTGAATCCGCATCTTCCACTACTCCGTCGCGCAGCTGCTCTTGGATAATTTCATCGCATTTTCTAACTTTGCCGTCTTTTACAGCCACTGTACCAAGCTCCCCAATCGTTACAAACTCCCGGCCTTGTTGTTTGGAAAAGGCGGGTGGTTGCCTCTCCACGGGAGTGCTGCCTCGTAACAACCTTCTGGACTGCTCTGGAGTTGTTCTCGAAACTCGGCATGTACCAAGTTCTGATTACCCGTTGGAGTATCTTCCAGACCGAGAACGTCCAATCTGCAAAGCATCTCGTAGTCAGTCGTAGACGTTTGTGTGAGGAACATGCTATTCACGTCAGTTTCAGCGCTTGGGGACATCAAGGACCAGCCAAACTTTGTGTATTCCGCCAGAGATTGACCCATATTTCCAATTCGCTGGGTTTTATGGGTTTTGATCTTTGCATATTCACTCGCCCCGAGAATTATGTGAAATGGTAGAAAGTTTTTTATGTCAGTGTCATCCATTTGCACTCCGCCCAGATGGGAATACTTTCGAATCAACTCTAGGTACCTTGGATTTTCAACTGACAAAAGTTCTCTGCGGTCAACTCATGCAGCTTGTACAGGAATAACACAGTTCTCTTAAGTGTCGCTAATTGTTAACTCGTAGATCTCAATCCGTTTCGCTATTTCTCCCACGATGGTCTGTATTCGTCGCGTGGCTGTGCCCTTTGGTGAGAGTTTCAGTCTATCCAAAAGATGTCCCGAGGCATACAATACAGTTGCCCCTGTGTCTAGTAGCGCACGACACGTTACACCGTTGACCTTGACCACCACGATCGGATGACACCTTTTCGCACTATTGAGTTGTTGTCATCGCTGATCCTCCGTTTTCTGGCCTCTTCGTTTCTTCGGTAGTTTTGTGGCAAATTGAGGAGTGATGGCGTTGTTTATAGTGTAGGCATCTCGTGTGACTGCGGCACTCGGCAGCCTTGTGTTTGTTTCCAGTGCAATTAAAACACAGACCCTTTATGTGTAATTTTTGTCCACGCTGATTGGGGGATGTAACTTGAGTGCACTCAAATGACCTGCGAGTGCCTTTATCGCAGTAAACACATCTCTGTGATTGCAAATTTTGTTCTTGTGATTGAAAGCTCCGGTCACGAGGAGGTTTCTGGCCACCTTCGGGTTTCTTCGACGACTCGGCTATCGGGTGAATTTCTTTCCAATTCTGTAGGGCTTGTAACAAGTTAGCAAAATCCCAACTTTGCCAGTCCTTATGCCCACTAACCAACTCGGCCTTGATGCCTTGCAGTTTGTCTAAGACACCTCTCACCATAAAAAACAAACCAGATAACTTGCCCAGGGTTTCCAAGGACTGCATGTTGTACATGAGAGTATGGTAGAACTCGTGTATTTTCACGGCTTGAGTTCCGGTGATGACAGGCAAGTTCCTTATGTTTTCCACATAAGCATGCATAATCTCTTTAATGTTGTAATGGTTGGATTGCAAAATATTTTTAGCTCGTTTGCATCCTTCGGTTGAGAATGGCAAACCGTCGATCGTTTCGCGGACTTTCGAAAATTCCTTTAAAATGCAAACTTCGTAACTGCCGGTATATCTTGCGAGTCGACTTCTGCCTTGTAGGTGTTCCAAAAACTAAAGCCATTTCTCAAATATGCCATCGTACTTCGTAATGACCAATTTAGGCAATTTGACACTCTTCCCTGTAGACTTCTCCGGTTTGTCAGCCAACTGCATTTCAACGTTCTTCTTCTCAAATTTTAGTTCTTCTTCTTGTCTCCGCGCAATTAGCATCTCTTCTTTCCTAAGTTTTGCGTTCTCCGCTCTCATTGCAGCTTCTTGTAGACAGTGCTCTAAAATGGTTACATTGCAGTCTGCCTCCTCAACGCTTTCTTCGACTTCTTGCCCCCATTTCCCTTTTTAAGAGTTTCTTTCCATTGTCCCTATGTTTATATAATAAACTTTATTTGCATATTTTCCCTCTAACTGAACACCCATTTAAGTGATGAAGGAACCTTCCCCATTAAAAACCTAGAACAACCAATGATCTGGTTAACCACGCCCTCGTCAAAAATATGAAGCCAGATCTGGCATACCGAACACCCCCTTCTGCAAAATCCTAGATCCGCACCAGTACAGTAATATTGAAGAGTTACATGTAAAGTTGAGATTAATGTTAATATAGTTAAGTATTATTAGTCCACATGATTTTCATACTTTAACATTCAGAAAAAAAGTTGTAGTGCCCAAAAAGACATCAAACAAGTAACATCTGATCACTGCATGGCAAGATTCTCAGCAAATAGGGGTACAAAAAATTAGATGGTTGGGGTAAGGTTACAGTATGGGCTGGTTTGTAATTGGTGGAACAGATGGACTGTATGAAGTTTGGGAAGTCTCAATAAGTCAATCAGTTGTTTGTGATTAAGTGCACACAATGAGTAACTGATAAGTCAAGTATGCTTGTTCTCTGTCAATTATAAACTATAATGTAGTGCACATAGTTTAACTTGATCCATCACTCTACAATCCCAGGTTGTTTTTTTTTTTTGTTTTTTTTTTTGTAGCCAAATGTTTGGAGAATCTAGTTAGTGATAAGGTTTCATGTTTAATTATGGTGTGTGCTACAGAAACTTATTCACAGAATTAACCCTCCCACACTTAAAGGCAATATTTTTTATTTTTTTCTTGCAATACCAATGCAACCTGATGTTGTTGAGCAGGACGGTGTTTACCAGTTGTCAGCAATGCATTAAAACTGTCTCCATTATCGTAATCCATTGTTGCCTTTGGAACCCTTCCCATTTAAATCCTGCTAATTCAAGGCAAGCAAAGAGAGAGCATGGGTTCATTGTCAGGGTAGCAAGAGGTTGAAGCTTAAGAAGTTGGCACAAACACGTGACAGATGAAATGTCAAGCAAGTAAAAACATAGATATCTACCGAGAAAAACAGCTTAATTATGTACTGCAGTACAGATTCCACAGGCAAAGCAGCAATTTTAACAACCACAACAAAATAGTCAGTTGACGAGGGACCAACAATTGTAGTATTCCCTTGGATCGAAGGAATGGAACAGTCCATCTAGACATGTACTGGGATCAAAATAACATTCTTCAACACAGTGACAGTATACAGCTTATTCTTTTCCATTGTACTATGAATGGTGACTTTTGTATGCTTCTATGTACAGAATGTTGAAGTATGTTTAATCCAAACACATCACTTGAAATTCAGTTTCGCAGAATTAACTCTTTCCTTTTTTAGGTAGCTCTTGAGAATTTAATTCTTCCCAATGCTAGACTATTCTCTCAACTTGTAGGTAGAAGCAACTGAGAGTTAAAGGGTTGAATGCTATGTTAATCCTGTTGCTTTTTAGGTATAGCCATATTCATTCAGAATTAGTCTAAGTCAGACACTTCATATTGCTTTACCAGAGCCAGATATTAATAGGTTAACACATCAAAACCTAGCATCCTTATTCTCCCATAATGAGACATCTCCCCTTGATGATTAAAATCATCTGGCATTAGCCAACGGAAATGTAAAATTTGGAAAAAGATCTGAGGTATTCTTAATGCCTTCTTGTCCGAAACATCAGTATTCTCTTGTCGACAAAAATTGCCTTGGATTAAAGCATTGGCCAGAGTAAAAACTGAAAAGTTAAATGTGGACCAAAAAGCTAACATATCAAATCCCTAACTACCCATTGTTGAACTGTTTACCATCAGGTCTATCAAGTATCCAGCAAGAGTGCAAAATTCACTGCCCAGTGAACCCCTTACAGTAGCGTTGGGTGTATTGGCTAACAGTAGACTACTCACAGGTAAATGTTGTCTGTTTATTTTTATTCAACTATCTAGTGAAAAGGTGTATTTTATGGTTACAGCTAAGGTCAATGAAAAGGTTAGGGCTTGGTTTCAACACAAATCTGTATGAGCTTTTGATAGGTTTTAAATATTCAAAACCCTTGAGGCCCCCAGATTTCTTACACTAAGTCGTATTATTAAAAGGTTAAAAAATTCACCAAATCCTTTTATCTATCCATCCATTATCCCAATGTCACAGACATACACTCAGACATAGATATAAAGGTATTAACTAGAACACAGTCATGCACATTCACATTCATAGTGACACATACATGAATGGTATGTATGCACTGATTGTAGAGTACAGGTGCATAATTATGCATAATTTATGAACATATCATGTAATGGCTATGCCAAAAGCTCATTTTCTTGTTTACTGAGCCAATGGGAAAAGACCAACAGCAACATGAGTCTGCTAAACTGTAGTACTTTACTACAAAATGTAAAAAATCCTTTCAGATTGCTCCTGCATTTTTTTTATATGTATCATAATATCCCCATTTCAAGTAGGTCTATAGAATATTGCATAAAATCAAAGCAGCCATTTTAGGCACCAGTCTTCTGTGTTTGCACGGTAACTTTACACTTTTCAGTGATGAGATTTGGCATTCTCAAGAAAGCCTGACACTTCCAGATTTTAGTAGCTGCCATCATAACTTTATTTTGATATCTTAAATTGTATCAATTGCACATTAGATAAGAATGACAGTCAACATCATGGTACTCCATTTATTCACCAAACAGTGGATCCAAAAAAATTTTATTTTGTCAATTTCATTCTTTTAAAAGCTCTTCTTTATTTCATTTAATTGTACACATTTTGACCACCAATGTCCGATTAAAGTCATGTAGAAGTTGATCGTATGGGTCTGCAATTTGGATACTAAAATGATGTAATGTATGAAATGTCAGGAAAATAGTTTTGTTCAAAAAATGGGCACTGCAGTTAGCAGACCGAAGTAAGTCAGAGACCATTCTGCCAGTTCACTAAATCTAATACATACCCTTATCCTAACTAGTCAGTGACACAGTGGGTCTGCTAAACTGCAGTCTAGTCTTGTGTTTTTATAATTTGATAGTAAACACGTTTTTACCACGAACTTGGAGCGTCCATGACAGTATTTAATTGCACTAGATTTGCAGTGTCACAGGTTTCATTGCCAGTTGAAGGCCCAAAAACTGAATGTTTTGCAACTGTTTCTGGATGTCTTAAAATGTATGATATCATCACTTAAAAATTTACTTTCACTTAATATGGACATCATCACTGCACTCTACTTTGTCACAAAAACCATAAGGATTCATAAGGATTAAGTGCGTGGCAAAGGGAACCATTCCCAGAGTATGTTGGAATATGACTAAAGTCCGAAAATAATTTTTTTACTATTTTTGTAATTAGGACATATTCTACCATTTTGCATTTCATCTACATGGTATTCTAACATTCTAACACTTTTCATTTAAAAATAATAATAATTAAAATGTTTTTTTGTTTTTTGCAATAAGTGCGAAAAAGAATGTAGTGTAAGATGAGAAGATGCTCTTTCCAAAGATATTATTTCAAGTGTTAATGTGCACTGAATCGTGGAAGAGTGAACTGCACTAGCCAAATGATTTAGTTCATTATGAGGCAGGAGATTGCAACACAGATGAACTTTTCTAGTGTATTAGAACTTTTTAAAACAGAATACAAACCATGCTCTTGTCGAACAATAATTGGAAGTGCACATGCACATGCAGTGGTGTAGTCCTGGAACTTTAACAAGTGGCCTCACCAACACAGTGTCCTGAACATCAGGGGAGGTCCAAAAAAATGATAAACATGAAAAATGCTGATTTTTTATTTTTGGAACAGTAATTCTGTAATTAAAATTTAGCAGTGTTTCTTTGTTTGTAAAAGGTAAAATATTAGGAATACAATCGCCACGATCAATACTTTGGCGGCACAGGTTATGGCCGACTAGAAATTACTAAAATGATTCTTGTTGGAAATGACTGAATATCTTTACATAAATTTCACAGAACATTCAAACATGATTAAAGCTACACAATCTGCAAAAAAATAAAAAGGGGGAGCTGAGCACCCCCAAATTGCCGTGGAATTTTAATAAGGGGGGCTCAGCCCCGTGCACATGTTGCTCTTTCACAAATATATGAGGGATTACGGGTTGGTCGTAGCAACTAAAATTAAATCTTAACTTCGTATACGGCAGCTTCATGTTGACTGTAATTGTACATTCATTGTCTAAGATGTAAAAATAAATTTAGCTAACCTTGTGAAAATTAATCTGAAATTCACGTTCCTTCCCCTAATTCCTCCTGAGAGATTTCAATGGCTGAAACTGCTTGGCATTCTCTGCTCGACTCTCGCGTACATTGAATCGCATAAGTAGAGACGTTTGCAGACGGATGACTGATGCCGATAGTCGAATAGCGAGTTTTTTGAAGTATACAATTTAGTAGCAATTTAGATAAAATGGTTACTTGGAGGAATTTATTTGAAATTTAGTATAAGAAAACTGCAGTCTGAAGGAGCAACGTAGTGTGAAAAGAGTATGCAACGAAACTTATTTCCTGATTAGCCGTCAGTCTATAGGAAACCTTGAGGGAACGTTTCGATTTAGGAAACGTTGTGTCTTGTAGCACATGCTCAGTGGAAAAAGAAAAAAGTTAAAACATATAAATAAAATAAAGTGATAACTAAAAAACAACACGTATGACCTTTTGTTCATGAATAAGATAGAATTGTGATATTTATCGGGGGTGTTAGGTTATTTCTTTAAATTTCTTTATAGAAATTAAAAATGGAGCTCCCACATTGAAGGAGCATGGAGTCTTGTACATAGATAAAACTTTGTAGAATTTATCATCATTTTGGAGTCCACTTGCGGGTGGACCGGTGCGTGGTGGGTCTCTGCAGAGACTCCCGTGAAACCCAATCCCGTTAATGGGGTGGGGGGGCGGTGAGGGGGGAGCAGAGACGAAGGTTCCATTTTTCTAAAATTTAAATGCGTATGTTTTTAATAGGGAAATGTCTGTTTGGCGTGCAGCAGAGAAAGGAGATTTGGATAGCGTTAAAGCTGCAGTCGAGAATGGCGCAGACATTGAAGAGCGTGGAGGATTGTTGGAGGGAACTGGTTTACATCGTGCCTGCTACGAAGGATATTTCTCAATAGCTGATTATCTAATCCAACGTGGTGCTGAAGTTAACTCAAGAGACGAGAATGGTGACTTGCCTATTCACGATGCCTGCATAGTTGGTCATCTAGACACTGTTAAGTTACTCATCAGAAAAGGCAGTTACTTCACATCAACAAATAACTATGGTCGTACTCCACTTCATATTGCATCATGGAATGGACATACGCCATTGGTTGATTATCTAATCCAACGTGGTGCAGAAGTTAACCCAAGAGACGACGATGGTGACTTGCCTATTCACTATGTCTGCAGACGTGGTCATCTAGATACCGTAAAATTACTTATCAGGAAAGGCAGTGACTTCACATCAACAAATAAGGATGGTCGTACTCCACTTCATCTTGCATTAAGGTTTGGACATAGGCCAGTGGTTGATTATCTTAAGCAGCGTAGTGCAGGTAATTGGTGTTAACTGTTATTCTGGTATATCAAAGATTTTTTATATTTTATAATTTTCAATTCCGACCTTTGATTGTTTATGGGGTTGCTTTTCTCAGTAATATTAAACAAATAAATTAAAGTTCTGATGCAAGATAAGCAGTCTGATGTTTTCACCAGGCCCACAGAAAGGCAACAGGAGGCCCGGGGCAAAGTAGTCATCCAGAGGCTTGTTCTCCCAACCTTTAGATTATGGCCTGTGCACCAAAAAGAGTTTTATTCAGGATTAAGGTCTTTAAGGGAATTTTGAGAAATCCTCGAGAATAAGAGCCTTACAATCTGAGGCTCCTCAGAGTACGAGGCCCTGGGGCAGTCTGTCCCCCATGTTCCCCCTCTGCGGGCCTTTTTTCACGATATCCGAGTCCAAATCCGTGTCCGAGTCCAGTTAATTAGACTCCGAGTCCAACGGTCCGAGTGCAAGTCCTACTTATCAACGTATACACTTCATAAAGAAAGGATCAAGTGTAATCACATACTTGTAAACTACAGTGTAAGGACAACTTTTCGTATGCTGTTGAGAAAAGCCTGTGGTGGAACGGCAATCTTAAGGCACACGAAAGACAGTTTTGGCAAAAGACCTTCTTTACCAATTCGTTTGACTTTGAGGGTGGATGCTCATTCACTTCACCATCTATGTTTTCATCTTCAGCTTCATTTGAATCGTCGTCTGGATCCAGTGGCAGTAGGCCTTGTTTGAGGGCAGCGTAATCTGATGCAAAAGATACGAGATCCTCTCGTAATGATACCGCGTCAATTTCGGGCAAAACCTCAGGTTTTTTCGCTAAGCTTTGTTACCCTAGCTGTGCTAAGCTAATTTCTTTGTGAAGATCTTTGTGACCACTGCATCGTCTGTTGATGCTTTGTACAGCTGTGTCTAGAATGTTATGACAGGAAATCTTAAAATGTTTCGTTGGACTATCTACTGCGGGGGGTGACGTGGATCGTTGATTTTAACGAATTTCAGGTAGGTCTGGAGAAAGATTGATATTTTCTCTCGCTAACTTATCAATCACTTCATTGATAAATGTAGCTGCCTATTGGTGGACGTGGGAAAAATCTCAGGTGATCGGGCTGAGTGTGTCGTTTGAATCGTTTATCATTCTCCATGCCTGCAGAACTCCAATTTAGCAATTTTTATGGTTTTACGATTTCTATACCCGTGAGTCGGCGGCTTTCTGTAATTGTCAGCGACTTTTCTACCATTCGGGATATTTCTTGCAGCGTATCCAGGCCCTCGGTCTACGTCCGATTGGCCGACCGCTCAGTCCTCCCCTGTGCATGACTGCTTTAGGAGTCTTCTTTTCTTCTTGCTTTTCTTTGTTATGGGGGGAGCGGTATTTTCCACTCCAACCCCGGCCGGATATTTACCTCGTTACTCCACTGGGGTTAGGGTTACCTGACCCTAACCGCACTCCTAAACCTAACCCTAATCCTAAACTTTATTTGAAAAAAATTACCACTCCCGATAATTGCATCCCGGCCTATAGAGATGGGAGTTTACGAAAGCACGACGTGATCTTGCGATATGATTTCTCTTGTACAACAAAACAAATGAATAATCCCTTGAGTATACTTGACGACACACTGGCTCCAGTAAAGAGATGAGGCAGAACATTTTGTTCACCGGGAAGTTTGAAGTGTGTTCAACGAAAAACGTTAATAATCGACCGACTGGAATAGCTTGGAAGCATCTTGGAAGGAAGAAAAAAAATTTCTAGGTTTAGAATATGAGCTTTGCTTCACGGCTGTAAGATTGGAACTATTCTGCTTACTGGCGATGGTGCCGCAGCTTTCGTAAACTTTCTCCTGATACTATTAATTAGAATGCGGAAGCAAACGACAGTGTAGTTTTAATGGAGAAGGAATTGAATGGCAGTACAGGATTTTATCCGTAAAACTCAGGAGACTTCAGTGAAAATTCTCTCGCTGTTAATTCTTTGGTAAATCTGTCATACATAAATTGATGGATTGTTAAAGAGGCGGTGGATCAAAATTTGCCTCAATGCAACTGTTTGTTCATGCTGCGAATTGAAAATAGTTTGATAGTGATTCGAGCAAATTCATGCCGTCATGATATGAAAATAATAATTACATCACAAAAATTCTCGGAGCTTCTAATTAATTCCTTTTGCTCAGGGAAGCGTAGGCCTTGCCCACCATTCCCACCCTGTAGTAGGGCCACTAGAACCACTGTTTTCGTTTCGAAAGAAGTCAAGATCACTCGTGATTGTCGACCATAGTCCAATTACAGTGAACTAATTAATTTGTCTAAATAGAACCTACTTTTCCACGGACAAGCTTGCAGCTCAAAGCATCAGACTAAAGCTTGTTTCCGAGTATCCGATGTCACCTAAGTAAATATCATATATTTATATGCAATTGGAGTCAAACGTTTACATACAACTAGTCTAAGAATATTCAACTTAGATTTTCGTAAAACCGCTCATTTCATTGCACCGTACGTCTCATGAGGAAAGACAGGGATCTACTGGATTTAAATCAGAGATGGCTAAGAGAGATGTATTTTTAGGTTTCAGTAACTACTTCAGAATTCTCTTGGGGCAAAGATTTACATACACTTTGTTAGTATTCGATTGCATTTTCTCTTTCTTGTTTAACTTGTCAGTACTTGATTGTATTGCCTCTTACTTGTTTAACGTAAATTAAACTCTCGGGGTAGCCTTCAACAAGCTTCTGAAAATCCTTTGCTGGATTCATTTCCCATCCCTCCTGCCAGTACAGTAGTTCCTCGTTTATCCGAACGCCTTGTTCACGGCGATTTGAAAAACCGTTCGGATAAGCCAAAATACCGGATATTCGAACTTTACTCAAAACCTTAAGTTTAATGTCGCAGTGCAAATGTTTGGTATACAGACTGTTATTGGTCTGTTAAGTCTGTGTAACAGGTGTGTAACAGACGTGAAAACGGTTTTGAACGAGCAGTACACGACCGAAACACAACATTTCGCGCAGGGTCAGTATATTATCAAAGTGTCTGTATATCACTTCAACTGAATTTAATTCTTCGAATATATGAGCTTATGTCTGATTGCCTTTGGCTAGCTTCGTGCTTTTTTGCAGCCAGTTCTCGCAAAAGTACAAGTGTTGAGATGTTTGCGACCGTGGCTTCTGGCTGATGTCGTAGCCAGGACAAACATTTGTTGAACATGGACATGGCTTCCGCATTAGATACAGTGCAGGGTGGTGCGATATCAGCTTCGCTAATATCTTATTCCTCGTCATTATCATCGGCATCTTCGGAATTTATCAATTCAATGATTCCATTCTTGTCGAAATGTTCGTAACCTGTCCCATCTGCCGCAAACCAGCTGTCTATGTCATCACCACTCACAATTATATTCAGTTCCTCAAATTTACGCACAAACTCTTTGTTCACAATATTTTCTGAAGATGAAATTTCCGCATTTGAGGGATCGGGAATAGGAATGAGTTTGTTCCAAGACCTTCGAATAGTTTCTGGAGAAGCCTGACTCCATGCGCTTGAAATTTGTTCAATTACGTTCAGCATGTGTAAGGTATTTAGATACGCAATCATATTATCACCTCCTTGAGCGATTAAATCCCGAAGGACGGATTTGCTATAGATACGCTTCATACATTCGAGTACACCTTGATCCATAGGCTAAATCAATGAAGTGACATTTGGTGATAAGAAACGAACTTTCGCTGAACCATCATCCATATCTAAATCCTCTTCACACGGATTAGCTGAACAATTATCCATGATTAATAGGACTTTTGGTTCCACATCCAGCTCAACGAGTTTTTGTTTGGCTAGTGGCACGAAGTGATTATGAAACCAGTCCGCGAATATCGTTGCATCGACCCACGCGTTTTTTTGATGGCGGGAAATTTCAGGCAATTTATCTTTCCTGATCCCATGGAAATATCTTGGATTGTTATATTTTCCTATAAATAGCAACGAAAGCTTTATTGGACCGGTCACATTTGCTCAGTCATTTATTGTTATGCGTTCCTTTGCTTTCTTAGGGCCTATTTATATGATCCCAGTGAACCGGGATGTCCCGGTATACCGGGATATCGACTTGCTTATAAATTACTGTTACTTTCGCCTTTGACTCCTGCAGCTATGAGCACTGCAGAAATCCAAGAACAGTCGAAAGCCGACCCTGAACTGATTCAAGTTCGACAATCAATCGAGAAAGACCAACCCCACAAGCTCCCACCCCAGGACAAATCCCTCGTACAAGAATTCAGCATTGTAGATAATATCATACTACGTGACAATCGCATGATTCTGCCAATAAAACTGCGTAACAAAGCAATCAAATTAGCTCACGAGGATCATGCTGGTATGACAAAAGCGAAACAACGCATCCGCTCGAAGTTATGGTGGCCAAACATGGACAAAGACATCGAACAACACATTCGCACGTGACATCCTGGCCAAATCGTTGGAAAACCAGACCGACCAGAACCAGTACAACCCAACAAACTTCCCGATGAACCATGGGCAGAGATTGCAATTGATGTATGCGGCCCGTTTCCCACAGGAGAATATGTCGCAAGCTTCACCGACTATTACTCCCGGTAGCCCGAAGCAACAATACTTCGAACAGTCACATCAGCAAACATCTTGGAATGGCTCGACAATGTTTTTGCAACGCACGGATATCCTAGGTACATAAAGACGGACAACGCAACATATTTTACATCGCAGGAGTTCAAGCAAACCCTAACCTCGTGGGGAATCCAACTGCATTTCGTGACACCATATTGGCCTCAAGCAAATGGCCAAATAGAGAGATTCAACCAAGTCATACTTAAGCACGTGCTCACATTAAACACGATCGGAAGAGATTAGCGGAAATCGTTGCCAACAATGCTACGAAACTACCAGTTGTTGTGCTTTTCTGTCACCGAACAACGCGCCACCAGGTTACCGGAGAAACTCCAACGATGATGTTGATGAATCGAGAAATTCGTACTAAACTACAGAATGTGAAATCTAGTAAATCTTACGATGACAGAAAAGCACAACAAACGGACGCAAGAGCAAAGAAACAAGCGAAAGAATACGCGGACAGGAAACGCCGAGCTAAAGAAAAAGATTTCAAAATTGGAGAGAAAGTACTGTTACGTCAACCGCACAAGAACAAATATTCAACTCAATTTTCCAGTGACCCCTTTACCATCGTCAAGATTAACGGATCTCAATTAGAAATTCAAGATAGGCACGGACAGACATATAAACGAAATTCAGCACATGCAAAGAAATACCACGAGTCTGCAGAAGATAAAGAAGAGGAAGAAGAAATTGAAAACCCCACAACGAACGAATTACCACAACCAAACCCTCAACCTGAAGAAGAAACCCCACCACAGTCATCTCAAGCAACCTCATCACAATCCCAACCTCAACAACCTATACCCTTTCCCACACTACCGAAAAGAAGAACAACAAGAATCATAAAACCACCTGAACGATTAGGGAATTAAACCCATAAAAGAAACAATTATAGTTAAACAAGTAAATCGAACATTTAAGGAGGAATGCTTAAGAACTTCGTTGATATTTTGTTAATGGTATAAGAAACAATCCAAACAAGGGAGGATTGTCGTATCTGCTTTAAACCTAATATTAATATCACTAATTTATCCATACTATAATTTGCATAATTATCGTAATTAACAGTAGTTTCCCGACAGCACATGTTTTGTGGGAGTTCATAAATAAAGGAGACACAAAAGGTGGTTCTCCAAACACGGAGCCATCGCCTTCAGGTGTTGATACCGACGAAGTCAATCAAGTTAACTTGATGCAACGGAGTCCTCAAATGAAGCGTCGTTTAGTAATTCAGTTGTTCCCAAGTTAATTGATGACAAACGTAAACATCAACAAAGAAAGATATTTGCATCACAACGAGATGACCTATTAATTGGTGAAGCCAAAGAGGAGAAATTATTCAGAAGAGAAATGGCTGCTGCCTTAAAGAATTCATCAGAATCCTTTGCCGGAGCATTAAATAACACCAGCCAGTCAATGGTGCAAACAAGTTCATCCCTGAACCGTTCTTTAGAAGTATTGGCACAAACAATTGGGGCACCTCAAGCAAACCCATCCTTCACCCCTCCTTCCTGCATATCATCCAAGAGATAATCCACTTTCTTATCCAGCAATGAATTTGGAAACATTCACCTACCAACAAAGCTAGTACTGTATGTCTGAAGTTACAGTAACTGGTACTGAACGTTTTGCTTCCTTTTAATGTCATTGGTTTATTACCATAACATTTTGGTTACTTTCTGTGACAGACCTTTGTGTTGACTACACACAAGTTGTTTCTGTTGTTTCTCATCATTAAAGTATGTTTTGTTCAGCTGGAACACTTTATTTTAATGTGAAAACCACTTTGTGATTATAAATACTGAAACATGATATTATATTGCTAATGCAACCAGGGTTATATAAGCCCATATTAAAAAAACTTCATTAAAAATTAAAAAACACAATATATTTGAAATGCAATTATTTTCAACTGTACTGACAAATGGATCCTTCTTGCTTTCCATTTATCGTTTTCACTTTTGTGTATATAACCAGTTTTGTGTATACAAACTTTGTTTCGGAGTCTTTCCCTGCTTTATGAAAACATTCCCGGAGATGACTTGGCAGTCAGTGGAAGTGCAAGCGTTATTCTTCATCTTATCATCAAAAGACGTCAAGGAAAACGGAAAAAGCGAAGAGTTCGTATAAGAAATGTAAGCAAGCAAGGGTTCACACTTTTTTGTGAACAGTGCATTGTCATGTGCACAGGACATTCAAACATTGCTTATAGGCCATCTCATCATTAAATTTAATCGTTCGGCAATCTCTGAAATTGCATTTCTCCTGGCAATCCTGAAACGATAAACTGAAAGTGCCGGGTAATACAAAACTGGTTTTGACTCCTTTAATTCAGCTATAAGTACTCAATCTTTTCTCATGTCTACTGGATGGCTACATTAACTCCTTGACCTGTTCAGTGTCAGGTTTTGTGCAACATGATTGATTGAGCAGTTTTTCTGTCGAAGAGTTCTCTATGTAATTGAAACATAATTCTATTTCGGAGACTTTTTGTCCAACACAAAAGTCTTTCAAACTTTGATGATACATTTCGTAAACCATTTCTCCGACACAAACGTCTCGGAGACTTTGTCGTGTATCACCTCCTTTTGGTCGCCATCTGAGTCTTGGTAGCTCAATGATGAGAGCATCTCACCGATCATCATCAGAGCTTTGAGTGTTCGATTCCCGTTTGGTGTTCAGAAATTGCATTTTTGAGATAGGAGGTTAATAAACGTCGACATCTTTCCCGAAATTGAAAATGAATGAATAACGTGAGTTTTACGTTAAACGTATTCCTTCAAGCTCTGTTTAAAATATACTAAACACGAAAGCAATGAAAGAAGTTTAAAAGAATTCAAAAGGCTGTTTTCCGCTTTTAATGGGGAAAATGATGCATTGTGGTATTTATCCAGGAACCAGTTACGTCGAAGGAATTCAGCCTGGGTTGAGATTTCAGCTCGGCTAACAGATCTAAAATTCCTGAACTTCATTTCGACATAAAATTTTCGGAGCAATTCCTGAATGCCTCCCTAGCGAAGTAATTTGCAGATGTAGGCAGTTGATAGGTCGCCTGCAATAAGCAATGCAAAACATATTTGTGATACACATGACACAGAGTACCATCGTATTGGTTTTTTATACATGATACTAGTTAAACTGAATACTAATGATACCAATAATATCAGTGATACCTGTGATAGGTGTGATTATATTCATTGTACTTGTAATACTAGTTATGTATTTACTACAAATAATACGTTTGTCACGACTCATACCAGTTATACTCAGTGGCGAAGCTAGCGATCATGCTGGTCATGCTGAGCATGACCAAAAATTTTCCAGATTTAAGAATTTTTTTTAAATGCTTGAAAATGGAAGTTTGCTTCGAAATTTCTTTTAAAAAATCGAATGCGGCGTTAGTGAATTATGCGGTGAGTTACTTGCATTGGTGATCTGTGGCAAGTCATGCTCATCTCAGATAGCAGGACCTGGTCGAAATTTGTGCGTCATTGGATTGGCCAAAGTATCCCTTGCGCATGCGTACTTTGCCAGTTTTGGGCTTCAAGTCATGCTGATTTCCAACAGCACGACTCTTGTTATTTAAAATTCAGTAGCAATACTAACAGGGATCAAATAGCGAATAAAGGCGAATATGCATCAAAGTCAACCATGCGGATCTTCAGAATGACTGGGGCGTCATATCTCAGCTTCTGAGGAAGTCTTTTTCTGCAAGAAATGTGAGCGAGCAGAAAGTTATCATTGGTCGAAGACCTATGCCGAAGCTCATGATCAAGACGAGGGACATGTTGTTCCAAGAGGTTTGTATACGAAGAAGGATTGGCTATGTGCTAGTGAAGACAAGAAACGTCTCTTTTGCTGGCCCTGCCTGCTCTCTCGACATGGAGTTTCACAACATCTTGCTGTATAAAGTGTCAGTTTAACTATGGCATTTAAAGTTTGTGAAGGACTTTCTGTATCACCTGAAATATTATGACATTTATGCATTCAGGCAGATCATTAATTTTTGATGTGGTTTATTATTATATGATGATGTTTGCTGGATAAATAAACAAGTTGCTGTATGAAGCGTCAGTTTTACCGTGGCATTTTTAAGTATGTGAAGAACATCCTGTATCATCTGGAATGTTATGACATTTATGTATTCAATCAGATCATTTTTAATGTAGTACTTTAGTATGATAAATATTTTGCTGATTAAATAGACAAGTTGCTGTATGAAGTGTCAGTTTCATCATGACATTATCAAGTTTGTGAAAGACTCTGTACCACCTGAAATATTATGATATTTATATATTCAGACAGATTATTATTGATGTGGTTCATTTTTATACAACGATGTTTGCTGATTAAATAGATAAGTTGCTGTATGAAGTGTCAGAAATATTCATTCAACAGTTCTGTTTCTCAATGGCATTTTCAAGCTATTCATTACTATGATGACTTATTGCTGGTTAAGAATGTGTTGCCTGCCATTTGTACATCTGCATGCATGATGTGATGAATTCAGTGAAAAATCTTTTCAAAGGAAAGAAAAGCCATTCACAGTGAAACTGAATGCAATGAACAGATCCATGAAAGAAAAAAGTGTAAAAATCGAAGCCCAATTCACTTAAGTATTTTTCAAGCATAATCATGGTAAATATTTTACACTTATAGTAAGTCTCCACTTCTATGTTTAGTTGAACAGTAATGTTGGGCTAGACTTGCTCATAAGTCATGGCTATCAATGTTGGATTCACTCACAGCTTTGTCAGTGCTCTATAAGCATGGCAATAGGCTCTGACATAAAATAAAACCATCCAAAATATGTTGTACTTTGCATGCTTTAAACAACATTTTGTGATCCTCAAAGTTCTTAAAAACTATCCTCAAAATACAGGAAATGGCATTTCTGAGACTCCCCCCGGACCCTCCTAGAGGGGGCTCGCGCTTTCGACACTCACATTGACTCTGAAGTCACAATAGGATGACCAGTCATTTATGGGCAGCTTCGCCACTGGTTATACTTGTGACATATCTTATGCAAGTGATATGCGATGCTCTGTAACCCAAATCGTAACTTTCAACTTTGCTCCTCCGCGAGATTAATCACTCTTTTGATTACTTACCTAGTCTGTAGCCAATTAAAGCAAAGGGGGGGGGGGGGGTGACCTAGTCAAGTAAAACATCTTCTATGTCCAGAAGCTAGGTATCATGATCATCATGACCCCCAGTGGAGGTTCAGGGTTAGGCTCCTGATTAGGATTAGCGTTAGGGTTAGATCACCCCCGGACGGTGCTTAGGAAGAAACAACTTATCACAAGTGGGGAGTCTTCATTTCCCTTAAATACATAACAGTTATCTTTTCGTCACGTTTCAACGCGTGAGACTGGTTCCTAATCCGAATTCACTAGATGGACGAGTGTCGCGCACTGAGGATCATGGTAATCATCATGCTTAACACCTCTGACATATGATGATTATCGTGATATTCCGTCAGATAGCACGCTGTCGAGTGGCATGGCTTACAAAATAATTTTCCATAACAGTAGTATAAACTTGCAAACCTCTCAAAAGGTATTCTTTCGTTCTTATACTGCAAACAATTTGATGCTTTCATAACGTTGAATTATACACCGTAAATTATAAGTAACTTGCAGAAACTCGGTTCAACAATACTGGTTAAGTGTGCTTAAAGTAATACTGAAAAGAAGTTGTGCAGGTCTAGATGATCCATAATTTTTCTTTGTTAATGCCACATGCCAGGCTGGTCAAAATTCACTAGAAACAAGCAATCTAAAACCGTAACACTATCCCAAACCCGTCAATTATGTCAATTAGACTCCGAGTCCAAGTTCTATTCTTTAACGAATGCTTTTCATGCTTCTTTAAATGAACAGTCACGAAGTACCCCTTGCATCGCATAGATAATTTCTGTAATGAGCATATTTACCGAGATACCTCTGACTTTTTAATTTCACTTGCATAATTTACAGCAATATAATTGATTTCACTTCAAGAACTCGAGTCAAGAGAGGGTTTCTGCACCGAGTCTTGTAAGACGCAAACGCATCATGAGACCTCCGTGAGAATAAAACCTTTTGAGATGATAGATGAACGATCGTCTAGCTTTATCCTCACAGAAACGATTTCTGAGCCTCAGACGGGGATCGAACCCGGAAACATCTGATGACCGGTGAGGCGCTCTCACCATTGAGCTACCAAGACTCAGATGGTGAGCTAAGGTGAGAGTTCGGCGTATGTGCGACCTAAGAGGAAGCTACTGTATGTCAATGATGATATTGATGAGATTTACATTTTAGAGATGTGAGAACTTGGAGATGATAGATAAACGTTTGTCAAGCTCTATCCTTAAAAAAACGATTTCGGAGTCTATACGGGATCGAACACTCAGCCTTTTGATGATCGGTGAGACGTTTTAGCCATTGAGCCACCAAGACTCATACCAGGCGCCCTCTGTATAAAAAATTATTTACTAGATTAAGCATCATTTCTCTTTATTTACTTGTTTTAATATCATTATTTACTGATAATCTGAAGCTGTGATTTCATGGACAGCAAATTATGTTATAACAAGCTATTTTGCGCTTAAACAAAAGTCTCATCATTTGTAAATGCGCGTTTACATGATTTATAAATAATTCTGATTACTTTTAACAAATATTTTGCTATTTGAAAAATAATTCCGATTTTATTTATCGAGAATGTCTACGTTACTTATATAAAAATTAATTTGCTTTGTTTTCACATACTATGCACACATCTATCTACATTACATCACTAAAGTGTATATTATTCATGCATTATTTATATATAATGCATATA
Organism: Heliopora coerulea; assembly: GCA_030142905.1. Taxonomy (NCBI): domain Eukaryota; kingdom Metazoa; phylum Cnidaria; class Anthozoa; order Scleralcyonacea; family Helioporidae; genus Heliopora; species Heliopora coerulea. The sequence goes on along the minus strand of JASJOG010000061.1, from coordinate 783,805 downwards.
TTATCTACATATGATGAATGTTTTATTTATATTTAATAATTACATTATTTCCCGTGAAGTTGTGTACAAGAGAGGTGTTTGGCGCTTTTGAAAATGTCGAAAGGCTGATATAAATATAGACGAAAACGAAGCCAAAAAGGTTAATTTAAAAAAAAAACATTCATTGGCATTCGGACGTATTCTGTTGCTATTATTAACATTGCCAAGGACAGTTAATTACAGGAGTTAACTTGTTGCAGGCAAGGATGCCAGACTTAAGTAACAACTTAGTTATTGAATGTGTGTGTGGAATATGTAACCAAACCATTTCGTTTGATGATGTAAAGTGGTAACGTCATCAAAAACCTAAAACCTCAATAATTTTCATCTACTCAAATTTTAACAAAGTTTTCACTACTTTAGACTATTTTAAAGGCAATTTTTACATCACTTCTACCACACCATCTTTTACATCTTAAACATTTTTTAACTTTCTTAAAATCCGCGCGTACTTTCTTTGGGAACACAGTCTGGATTTTAATCATAATTTAAAAAGTAATGCAACTTAAAAATGGACCAAAATTATTGGATTTTGGCTTTTTATTTGACGTCTCGATGATACAGCACATCATCAATCAATCAAACTTTACGCATACCGTAAATCGTTTGTTACGCTCCCCTCACAAATAAGTCCCTGTCATTCAATCCCCTCCCCCTCCTCTTTCACCTTTTCACTCAGTACCAATCAATAAACGACAGATTGTATTACTGGTGTACTTTTACCGTGCGAATCTGGGCACAAATTTACATACAGTACTCGCGTTCTAGTTCCTTAAACAGTATAGATACCAATTTTTTGGTTGTTTAAGGATGCGGTGTACCAGCCCTTAGCGACAAGTCCGTCTTAGAATCTAAGCAGCCCGTTCCACAACTCCGTCCTTAGAATCCTCGCTGCCGTACGTTAATGAAAAGTCTAAGCTAAAACCTTCACCAGATAAAAATTTACACAATAAGGACGATAGTTCTACAGGGAAACTAATTCTTGATCTTGACACTACTAACGTGCTAGCGTTTAACGAAATTAACTAAACGTTCCGTCTCCATAAAGCCCTTGTCAAACGGACTTGAAATTAATAAGCCCCCTGGGGGCTTAACGGAGGTTATACGGCATATACCACATAGAAGTTGTCGTTGTTGGTTCATAAATCTGGGAAGCGCTGTGACTATTTTATTGATTTTTAGTTTCCTATGCAATGTGTAAATGTTCGTAAAACTAATAAGTCCGAAGGTTCTTATGCTCACCTCTTTTATGTATACGTTCAGTGAAGTGCAAAATAAGAAATATCTGTGAAAAATGCAGTTGTAATTTGCAAGGTTAATAGCAAACATTTTCTTAAATTGCCTTACTGAAAATTTTAAATGAGCTTGTTATCTTTTTGAGGGCTTGTAAATTACACCTTGTATTATACTGTAGCATTTATGATTGCGAGGATTACAATTTAGCTGGTTGTTTGTATTTATCAACAGGAAAAAGATCAGTTGAGTGGAGACAGAAATCGAGGAAACATCAACTCAAATTCGAAGAATTAGTAAAAATTCTGGAAACTGAACCATCAAGGGCTCGCAAGATCGGAACATATCAAGTATGTTTCGAGACTAAATTTGTTATTGGCCGAGGAAGTGATGGAACAACGGTTTATATTGGGCTGGGTGAAGATGGTATTGAAGTGGCAGTGAAAGCTCTTCTTCTCGATAGATGTAAAAAGCTGTGTGATAATGAAAAAGAAATTTTACTTAAACCAAAAGTCACAAAAGAACAACACATTGTAAACTATTGCTTTTACACAGAGGACGCAGATCCTAGGTATGCATATTTAGTTCTCGATCTCTGTGAAGAAACATTAAAGGATTCTGTACTCTCCACGGAAAATAACGAGGACGTGTTGAAACTTGCCGACTCAGAAATGATACGACAGATATTTTATGGTCTGAAAGCATTACATTGTGGTAAACCAGCAATCCTACACCGTGATCTAAAACCCGCAAATATTTTCATAAATACTGAAAGTGAAGTGGTCCTCGCTGACTTTGGTATAAGCCGAGTACTGGATGAAGGAAAAACTACGTATAAAAGTGGACAAAGTGGAACAGAAGGCTGGATTGCGGTGGAGTCTCTTCCCACAGAAGACGACGACTCTCTGACTCTCGAGGAGATCAAAGTACGATATAAGAAACAATCAGATATTCAAGTAGCAGGAATGATATGCTTCTACATTTTGACCAAGGGTATGCATCCTTACGGTAACCGTTTTTCCAGAACTAATAATGTAATAACAGGAAAACCAGTAAATCTAGAAAAACTCAAAGATCCTGTGGCCAAGGATTTGATAGAGTGGATGCTTCAACACAATCTTAAAGATAGACCTAGTGTTCAAGAATGTCTAAAACATCCCTATTTGCTGTCCACCGAAGATCAGTTTAGCTTAGTAACACGCGTTGGTAACGAGCCAGAGATCAAGAAAAAGGACGCCTCCTCTGTTGTTGTCCAGGAACTCAATGCGGATCGTTCATTGCCCAAACCCAGCTGGAAATCGAAGATTGATACCGATGTCATGGCCTACGTAAGTGCCCATCGTTCTTACACTGATGATGTGGCTGATTTATTACGATTCATACGTAATACGTCTGAACACTGGTATGACAAACCACCTCCCTCTGCTGTGCAGCAGAAGGTTGGTAAACCCGAAGAATACTTCCTGAAAATATTCCCAACCCTACCGGTAGTTCTTCACCGTATTATAAGGAATCAACCTGACTGGAATGAAAGAGATAAAATAAAGCAATTCTTTCCAACTTCAGCTGAGTTGATAAAAAAAGTTCCCCTTGCACTCGAAAGCAACAATCGTGGCCAGAAATGCTTGGGACAGTAACGCAAATTTCTCCTTAACAGTTATTTTTGCAACTGGTGTCTTGTCAGACTTGTTCTAACTGTAATGGTATTATAATTTGATGTGTATACCGTGAATATTCGAATAAGCGACCTGGGTACTTATTTAATTTCGTGACGTTGAAGGTGAGCGCTCATTTAAATTTGCATTATTTCAACTGATGAGGACTCTCTTTAGAGAGTAACAATGCCCTCTTGTTACACGTGTAGGTAGGCTACGTCTGGTTAAAAACACTTGTAAAATATTGAGGTGGGTACTTATTTCAAATTCCTGTTCAGAAGTGGGCACTTACATGAATTTTTATAATAATGCATGCTTTTGAATACACAAAATGTTGTTGTTGCCGACTCTACTGAAGATAAAACAGAGGATATCGCTTCCTCCACACATTCCCCCTGCAATAGCATTGCTACATTCAAAAGTGCTTGATTATGTGGGGTAATTTAAAGTCAGTTTCCCTCAAGGTTCACGACGTCCGAATTGGAAAAGGGCCACGACTAAAGACTAGGCCAGAGTCCAACATCAACTTTTCAAAGTGAGTCGAACCTGATGAAAATGATCAAATGCTTCTGTTTTGACTGGTTTACATTAGGTTTGACTCTTGAAATGTTCAACGTTTTGCGAAGTAAACAGCATGAAAAAGGTGAAAGATGACGCTATTTTCTATGATATATAGTGTGATGGTGGTGATACTGGGATTTTTACATGACCTGACATAAACTTATGAAATTTGAGGCATGGATTTGGAAAAAATAAGCTATGATTCGATATCGCTGTGATTAGTGGTAGGTTCATTAAGAGATTAAAAATTGGATACAAGCATGTAACACTCCAAGTGAGTCTTCTTGAACGATAACTCAATTAAGTTTGTTATGCCACTAAAAACGTATAAATGACTGACCTGTGAACTTGTCATTATTAATACAAACGACTTAAATGTAAAAAATTGCGTTATCAAAATCAATTGTTTAAATTTTTTCGTGATTCGCTCCAAAATTCTTTCGTATGTTTATGGAAAACCCAAAAACAACTTTCACCATATTTAAGGCGCCTATGAAGTAATTTACATTAATATTCAATTTTAATACACTTAACGCATTTTGTGAGTTGTGGTTGGCAGTCATGTAGCTCGCGAGATCACGTTATGTCTTGGCAATGATGAACCGCTCTGTAATATCCTTACATCAAGGATATTGAAGAATAATACATATCTTAGGAGATCGTGTTTGTAATAATTTTATTGTGAAGGTGCTTGTAAAATAAAGGTTTAAATATCTGAAAAGTTGGAAGTCGGAAAGCTTTGTATGTACTCATGGTATCTTTCATTAAGAACTGCGACAGCTTAGTTGATAGAGTGAACTCAAAGTCAGTATCAAAATGCCTAAAGCACTCCTGGTTCTTAGCCTTTGAACAAATATTCACGGCCACAATAAAACACGGAACAATACCAAAGATAAAGGGTTTATTACAGTGTTTAATTTCTCGTTCGTTGTCGGTGAACTTGCCAAGGTAAATCCCAATGACTGACCCGCGTTAAAGCATTTACTCCTAAATAAGCCTTACATTATTGATTGCCGAGTTGGTATAAATTGACAAGCAAGTTTTGGCAGGAAAAGTTTTGACATAATTAAAGAGAAGTAAAGGAGTTAAGCAGGGAGCACTTTCCATTTGTACAAATAGATTTAAGACTGGTCAGCTCGGTCAAGCTAATTCTTAGCGCTAAGGGGCCGTTAACACTGAGATCGATCTAACTTGAATCGATCTGAGACAGATCTGAGATCGATCTCAGTTCGCGTCGTGAAGGCCTTCACACTTGAAATGGACTCGTTTGGATTGATCTTGGTTTGCATTCAAACGTTTTCACTCAGATCGCTTTTCAGTTAGATCGATCTCAGATCGATCTAATTAGCTAGTGTGAACGGGCCCTAAGGTTGATCAGTGGAAAATGAACTTTCCAGTTCAGATAGCCGAAATTGTTAGGACTGGCTTGCTCCAGTCATTAAAGTGCACCAGTTTTTTTCGAGATTGACCTGACTAACCGATCTAACCGTACAAACGGAAAGAGGCTGAAGTTCTGCTAAAGATTTAGAACCACAAATTGTTTTAGAAGGTATATAAATCTTGTCCTCCAATACAATATATTTGAGGAAGACCAATGGACTCTTACAAATTTGAAGTAGTAGGCAAAAAAAAATGGGTTACGTTGAACCATCTCTTCGAAAAACTAAAACAATGATGGAATGATTGCCTGGTAAAATAGTGTTTCACTAACGTTCAGGCAATCTGTGCAGATGTCATCCTCAGACTGACAGATTTAAATCACATATCGGAAGATTCGGAGAAACCATCAAATATCCGGCGTTTCCACCTCAAATCGAATGAGTTGACAGTAATGCAATGTTTAGACTTCTGACTTGGTCAAAAAGTACTCAGTTAATTTTTACAGGCTGATTACATCGAGAATTTGAGCTTGTACTCAGAAACAAAACTTTGAAAAAACTTAAATTTTATTGCGATCAAATACAGTACGAAAATTTCAGTCAAGCTGAAATTCTGTCATTGTAAACTCAGCTCCATAAGTAAAAATATCGCTTCTTCGCCGTTTGGTCTGCAATAGAATTTTCGGCATATACAAAACCGCAATAGAAATACAAACTTTGATCTTATTTGAAAAGTATTACAAAACATTTAAATGGTTCAAAAGAGAGGGTTTCTGCATACCCACAACATTTTTACCGCTTTGCAATTGTCTATAGTTCTTTCCAGGCAGCAGCTCCCCCTTTGACTGGTGACGTCGTCTGGCGTTATCCAGAGTAAAATAATCGAAGTCGTATCCCGCCAAAAAGATTCCATCAAAAACCTGGTCCACTTTCAATACTAAATGGTGTAATACAAAAGTGATGCATGCAAATTAATATTTATCCTTCGTAACCTGTTAAATGTAGGTTATACTGCTGGATTGGAATCAATCCCTTGGGACTCAAAATCAGGGGCCATGTTGGTTCCAAATACAACAGATGTTAATGAGATTCTTTTGTGAAAGTTCCACCAACATGGCCGCCATGAAGTCACTTTCAAGCCACCTATTTATCAATGCTCCAAGTATCATGTAACCGTGTTTGAATATTCCTATCAATTTTCTTCTTTTTCATTTTTTGACCGTTTGCCTCCCATAGACAGATTTGCTATTTTTACTCTGGCAAACATCAGACTATTTTAGTCGTAAAGTGTGACGCCTTGGACCGCAAAGGGTTAAAGCGACGACGTACTCAAGGCTTTTATAGGACTAGAAATACGTGCACGTAACAAACCCTCGCCCACCCTTCCATTATATCTCTCGAGAATCCGAGTAAGACTAATAATATTTCAAAATTATCAAAGAGAAAAATCGTCCTTACTATAACTAGAAGAGTGAATGCAATAAAAAAAAGCCCGAAAAACCACAGAATTTGGCCGCAAATTAACAACAATCAAAACTGGAAATTATTTTATATTTAAATTGCTTATAGTCATATTTACGTTTAAAATTTCAATTCTGCTTTATTAAAACAAAGCATTCGGTGAGAATAACGTTCAACGGCTTAACAAACGGTAAAATATTCATCCTTACCATTAAATTATTAAAAAACAATGAATGATAGGATCAATACCCTCAATTAGTTGCGGGTTTATGTCAATTCGTATAGTTTTTCAACTAGACTTCTCACTCATTTTGCCTTAAAGAAAGATTTTTTTATTAGATGACCAGACTTTCTGTCTTAAAAGTAAAGCATTCTCACAAACTATCAAACGGATACTAGCCATTACGGACAGCTCATGATTGAATATTTTTTTTTACATTTTTTTTGACTTATAAAATTGATAAATTATACGTTATCTCAAAGTTGGTTACAAATGTCTTTAAGATGTGCTATGATAAGGATTTATGCGAAGTATTCTTCCGGAAGTACAAGACTTTGGTGACGAAAATGATACGAATTACGAAACCGACAAAATAAACAAAGAAAATATGAACAAATTCTGCATTTTTATCGTTGACCAAAAATCGGAAAATACAAAACATAAAACAAAATACGACAAGCAAACCTTGTGCAAGTTTTGTCGAAAGAAGAACGAGAAGGGGGAAGTAAAAGACGTACTTTTTCCACAGTAAAACATCAATAAAAAAGAAAAATGTTGTATAAACCTACAACTCTTGCGCATTTTCAACTAAGCGTTCAGTGGCACCTCAGTACAAAGGGTTCAACGGTAAATTTACACAAAGACCACATTAAACTTTCTTGAGAGGTTTTAAAATCCTGATGAAAGCATTACTGGTCGAATACGGTAAAGGTCATCGTTCACAAATCACTCTCGAAGTGAGAAAGACTGTAGCGGACAACCGTTTTGCCGAAGGATAATTTGATGACCAAACACAAGTAGAAAACCAATACCAGCCGACAATTTTTGTAATAAAATCGAAATATCACAAACTCATTTCTTGTCTTGTTTCAATCCATATCTTGGATTTCTCAAAATGCTGATCTTTGGATTATGTTTTGTTTTATAAAAACAAGTAGCTTCGCAGCGAGTTACCTGGTGGCTTTTTACCTTGCATTTTTGTTCCGAGCCAGAAATACATCTTAACGTCTTCAGTGGGGTGACATTTCATAGGGAAAAAATCCTGATTGAGGCGATGAAATCTTTGTGTGGAAAGCGGAGAAAGCATCCAAAGACTGTCATGGCCTGGACAATTCTTCTAGATGATGAGTGTTCTATCCCACTTCTCAAACAATTGACCATGAACACTGTCCGGTTAAATATTGCAAAATGTTGAAAAATAACCGTCGTGCACAGATGAATGAACCAGAATCTTCATTCTACTTTACCAATAAACACCAGCAAAATGCAGGCAGAAATATTTGGTACAAGAAGTCTAACTTCAGGAAGAATGAAGTCGGGCCGAAGCTACTTTTGAAAGCTGCTCAAAACAATTCTGTTTGCAGAACTTGTATTTCAAAGCTACTCGATTCAGACGTACCTGTGATTGTGTAGCTCAGGTATATAGTTACCAGAACGTGAAAAGTCCCGAGATTTATACAAATCGGCATCTATTAAACTTCAGCGGAGAATGTCGTTTTATAACACCTAGTCGCTTAGGAAATGTCCTGACAGCAAGCGAGTTTCCTTACGTCTTTCGTTTATATAAATCAGAAAGAACCAAGACAATCTGTTGCTGTAAAAAGTGAACAGTTGGCAAATGCATATTCCAAGTAACTAACTTTGAGAAGTGCTCTTTCAAGTCACAAATTGTCCAGTTACTGAGGTGGCCCTCAAAAGCGAAACCAGCCGAAGAAAACCATTTCCATTGCCTGTCTTAAATCATTTACTGGCTTCAGTCACAGAATAAATAGTCTACCAGAGGTCCAACTCACTGTCGGCAGCTTTGATGTTTGTATCCTCGCGCATGTTGCATCGCGCATCTCATTAATTCAAATGCCGCCATGTTCCTGGCAAGCGTACCCTCGCACGGCGCTTCGAGCAGTGGGCGAGGGGTAAACTTCATTCGCATGCAAATTAAAACAATTTTTATATAACAGGCCCTCGTTTTAAAGCAGAGGAAACAGACAACAAGTAAACTCTAAAAAGGCTGGAACGATAACTCGAGGGAAATTTTGAAGCCCAAAATGGTGGATATGGAGGCCGCCATGTACGTCAAACTCAGTCGTTTTACTCGAAATGTACAGCGATTAAATCTTCAATTTACTGGAGTGAAAATTTTGCCAGATAAATTATGGAGAATTCAGTATATACCTCAATAATACACATTTTGTCAAAGCTGTTTCTGGCGACCAACAATAGCGAAAAGGATGAATTATTTGGCAAAGAAGAGCAAATTTTGAGTTCGAAATCGCGCAGAAATTTCGGATCATTCTTCTTTTTCAACGCTGTAATGATGGATAACGGATTTTAAGTCAAAGATTTAGCTACTTCAACCTCATACCTCGTCTCCAACTTAGTTTTCAGGCTTGTCAATTCTAAATCCAAGAAATAAGCCAACAATTTAATTGGTAAAACTACAAGATCACTGCACCTCAGTGTTTTTCAATGTCTTCCTACTTCCCTACTAAGAAAAATGCTTGATATCATCATTCTAAACCGGATTACCAACATTCGTAATTTTACTTTTTTATATTTACTTCAAGGATAGACGTACGTCAAGTTTCATATTAGACTAGAGTAATGGTTTGGGTAAGGGTTGTGATTTGGTTTGGATTATTTTCAGATTTACAGAATGGTTAACTTTTGGCTGACCTGGTTTAGGTAGATGTGATTTAGTGCAAACCCTATTTGTTTACCAAGGCAAGAAAATACATGAAAAAGGAAGAAATCTGAGGTAAAGAAAACCACCTTTAATCGAGAGAAAGACGAACTTATCGAATCCTTAAAGGTTTTCAACTAACTACCCTCAAGTTTTAGAGCATGTGAACTCATACACGACCAATGAAAAACAGAAATACAGTAAAATATAAGGTTCAAAATTAAAGTATTCAATACGTCACCAACAACTGCCCGTATTTTGATAAATATGAAAAAGGTAGGTCGGTGTTTCACGTTTAAAGATCAACAGAGTTCTTACAATAACAAATGAAGTAAGGTTTGTCCCCTTTAACACAAAAAATGTGCGAAAATACATTCTACAGGGAGAATTATTGCAAGTTCAAAGTTGTTCTTCACGTCGAAAAAGTTAGGTTAGGGTTTACCAGAATGGAACAAGTTAAAGGTACGATATTAAAATAATGCCCGTAATTTTTATTATGAAAATCTTCAAAATTCAAGGTATGAAACGCGAAAAAATAAAGAAAAACAAGAAAAACCTGCATATTCGCCACGAGCTTCTGGTCAAATTTTGCTTTAGTTTGACAAATAATTCGTCTTTCAATCCATTTTTGCCGCTAGAATTTTTTCTGACCAAAGGCTTACTGGTGTAACACATATTGGTTTAACATTATGTGTTCTAAAACAATTGTGCTTCCAGAAATTGATAATTTCCTTGTGGGCCACTGTACTCTGTTTTGCAAAATGTTTCGCTCACTTCAGACGGCTTCCTCCAGTGGCCAGAACTTTGGCTTCATTCAGTCATAAGGTCGGGCATAAGGAGTTATCTTTCCAGTCTTTATAGTGCTCACTGAAGACAACTGGTAAGTTGCTGAGCAACCAGTCCCTGGAACTAGTTTCAAAGATTCAGCCACTGTCCCTCCCAAGGATCCCTCCCCTCCTTTCATACAGTGGGAAGACTCAGCTTTAAAGTCGCAAAGTTTTCAAAAATGTTGGCAGATGCAGTCCTAATTTTATTTATTTCAATATTCACAGCACTTCTAGCTGAAGTTAATTTTCATTATAGTTGTTTGTGTAGTTAAAGTTGCATTTCTGAATTACGTTATGTAGACTAGTTTCATGCCTGAACATCAGTATTTAGACTTGTTCACATGTACAGTAGCGTCGTTAAATTCGTTTAAATATCTTTGGTCGGGTGATATTTGCCAATATTTTCAAAGCTTAAATGATTCTACCAGTAATTTACGCGGTAATTAGGTTCAGCTACGTAGCAATTATCTTCCAATGGCGACCTTTGGAGCATTAAATTTTTGAAAGTAAAAAGTACATCATGTTCCATTTTAAATCGATCATCAAATTAATTCATTATTTGATTGTATATATTATGCTTTGGTGTAATTCTCAAGGTATAACCTACTTGTTGGTGTACAGAACGGATAAATACAAGAAGCTGAAAGCAGAAGTGGAAAAACACTGCAAGAAATGTGAGGAAAGATAGTCATAAATCATTACGTATTTTAAAAAATTGGTATAATTACACAGGTGATTATCGAAAAACTAGCATGGTGATTGCTCAAAAATTATCAGAGGTGCAACTAACAATTTCAAAGACCAGGGGTTGATGGTAGGATCAAGTCACAGTGGGGGTAAGTTTGATAATTTTGAGTGAAGTAGATTTACATGGCTTTGGGAAATGATTACAAAAATCTGCCACTAAAAGGGCACATATAAGATTTACTGTAAAAAGTGCAAGGGTTGCAACCTTGCCAATGCCCTCTGTAGTTGTGCCTCTGAATTGTGTCATATTTCTTATATATATATATATATATATATATATATATTGTTACGTGACATCCGTCACGCGCCGAGAACATTCTCGAACATTCGAATTTCCTATAGTTTTTACTTAGTCATACCGCTTATCAATACTGAGATAGTAATTTTGCTGACTCATGCTAATGTAAGTACTTTTTAAGTTATTTGAGTCATGAATATTGTCATGCTTTTTAGGTTACTTGAGTCATGAGCATTGTCATGATTGCTTGTAAAAATAGTACATTACATCATTTAAGAAATGACGTAAGTTGACGTCATAGTTTACGGACAAGCTATATAAGCGCGACTCGCTCCGACCCTCGGTGTGTGTTATTGTGTGTTGTTTCATGTTGATATGTGCTCAAGATCGTTACCTGAATACAAGAAATTAACAGTTGGTTGGAACTCTTTGCTGCTGGAACCTTTTATCATCTTCCACCGTTGGGTCGTCAGAGTCGCAAGCTTAAAAGTGTCGAGAAGACAGATAAGCCTTGAACATTTTAGTTATTGTCTTAACTCTTTAGTTTCTTTTCTCGTTTGTCAATTAACTCTTTAGTTTCTTTTCGCGTTTGTGAATAAATCTTTTCGTTTCTTGTTACACGTCAGTAACAATATATATAGTTAGAGCGTTCTGGCATGGCTTAGATGTACCACAAGCGTGGGACATTTGAGTCGCCTATATAATGTAGGCTACTCCATCCTGCTCATCAGCACTACACCGATGAGGCCCAATAGGCCGAAACGGTTCCGTCTGTAGTTACATATATATATATATATATATATATATATATATATATATATAAAATATATATATATATAAAATATATATAGCACTGAAATATAACATGAATATAACATTGAAAACATTTATGCTAAATGGGAGCTGCTGTGGTAAATGTAAATGTAAATGACAAATGTTTTTGAAAAGTTGTTCACTGCTTTCTTTAAAACAGTCACCTATGTAATTATACTGCAACAGTTATTTGCTAGAGGTGTAGTGAATATTGTTGAATAATCCCCGAGGCAAATGGCAAATAACTGTTAAATGAATATTTAAGGAGAATTCATTGTTAACTGATGAAGTTTTTCAGATCAATGTTGCTTGGAAATCAGACAATCCCAAATTACCTACAGTACTGCTTAGAAATAACCAAACAGTGCGTCTGAGTCCGTCCTGCGTGCGATTTGCGTCCGTCCTGCGTGCGATTTGCGTCCGTCCTGCGTGCGGTTTGCGCCCATACTGCGTCCAATATGCTTCTCTTCTGCGTTTGCGGGCGGGTGGAACGCACAGCCATCGCTGAATCTCGTAATGAGTCGCTATACGACGTTTAGCGATTCATAAACTATTCTACAGCTTGACTATGATTCCCTTGGCGGAATCTCAAAATAGTTTTAAAGGCATGACTGACTCGTTTGCAGTACAGAAACACTCTATGTAACGTTTAAAAGAAAGAATTTTAGTCCGGATAACCGTAAAATCTCAGGGTAGTCAGGCATTGACGGTGAAATTCAATTCGTCATACGTATTACCCAGACGAGATTCCGAACCATCGTCAACAACACGTAGCAAACTACTTCAAAGTACGCTTAAAGACAGAATCAGCTATATCGTTCGACGTTTAAATAGGAAAAAGATTAAAAAATAACCAGAAGTGAGCTTTTGGACCGCAGCAGCTTCTCAGCGAGCAATATTTGCATGTATGTTAATTAACCTCAGTGGGATTTGAAAATAGTCAATATGACGTGATTCATTCGTTTGTTAGCCAAGCAAGCGATAAATCAGTCTTTGTTCTATACCGCATGGATGGTCAACCATCGTAAAATACGACTTAAAGTAAGGAAATCAAGCAAAAGGACAGTCGTTTTATCTTGTTGGGTTCCCGAATGAGCTGGCAATATCGTGCCTTCTCGCACCTCCACCCCAAGTTTTGTCTAACACGTCGAACGGTGGAACTTGAGACATTTACACCTATCTTCTCGCTCAGAAGGTGTTTTAATTCGGACGATGTCAACTCGTCGTTATTTTTCATTTTATCATCGATAAAATCTCTTTCACGGCCACTTAAGATCGGCTTTCTTCCGCTACGTTTGACATCAGCTAAACTACCACTTCGTTCATACCGTGAAAGGAACAGGCTTATAGCTGGTCGTGATGTTTTTATTCCTTCTTCTTTGAGAATATTCCTAATCTTAGTGATCGATCTACCAGAAGACTTCAGAATTGTTATTCGATTCCTAGTGAATTCCGAAAGTTTCCCCATTTGCAACACAGAACACATTTACCTTAGTCACCACGTTTAAAGTTACCGTAGATGACTCATGACTTCGGAAAATAGAGTATGTCACCGATCGAGTCCCGACTTCTGCGTCTCGTGAGATGCAGTTTTGATTGACCGCAAAGGCAACCACAGCCGAGCCGCAAAGTGACCGCAGGTGAACCGCAAGGTGACCGCAGCCGAGCCTCAAAATGACCGCGTCTTGCACACGGTTATTGTTAGGTTATTTCTGAGCAGTACTGTACACACTTGTCTTGAAGAATTTGTTTCTGTTGTTTTCCCTCTTTCAAGTTTATTGGTCTGTTTCTGGAACTCTTTTTGTATGAATGGATTATTTTGTATTTCTGCATGTGTGAGACTTATTTTTGATTTATGTAATTACATCAATTCTCCATGTTTTACAAGGGTAGCCAGAGACCACCATTATGAAAATATTAGTGACCAAGCTGACATTTTGGTGGCCAGAAATGTATGCTGATTAAACAGTTTGATAAAAGGTTCAGTCACTCATATCCATTCCTGGTTGCATAGGAAACCTACTTGGAGACCTGAATATATGGCAGTTTTCTTTTGGTTTTACCCATGACTTTAAGGCTTAACATAATTTGGAATATCAAAAGATTTTTTATTATTAGATTTTGTGATAAGACTCTAACTTATTGTTTCACATTCTAACTGTAGTGGGAAGAAATAAAAAAAAAGTTTTTACATGTCTGGTTAACAGAGGAAGAAAATAGGTACCGAAAACGACAACTGTTTTGACTTATCAATAACTGATTTTCGGTAGTGCTGTATAACATAACTCACAGTCCTTTCTTGAAACTAGAATAACTTGAAGAGCAGTTCAAGAACAATGATAGAGACTTATCAACAGTGAGTATGAGTTAGCAGTTGCAGTAAAAGTCATATTGTAAGAGGTCTGTGTGTATGTAATGCAACTTGATGGTTCTTAAGCCTGATTAGTAGTTCAAAGCATCTTAGGTCAAAATGCAGATCAAGAAGGGAAGGGGAGCTGACTAAAGCCCCTTCACAATGTCACTCATCCAGTCACCAGCCCCATGACCCCAGAAGAAATTTGCCAAATGAAAACCCAAAAATTAATAATGGGCAGTCAGCAACCTTCTTTTTTCAAATGCAAAGCTACAAACAGTTATGAAGTGTTGGTTAAGATACTTTGATATCTGTGCAGTCTTTAAGGTTTTCTATGAGTTTTTTCCATTGCCTGGAAAAGAATTACATTCCTCTTGTCTGTTTACAATGTAATACTGTCAGAATAATACATATTATCACAGAAATTAAACTTTGCCTAATCTTGACAACAAGCTTCTCATGTGCTCCCCCATGATCGCAGCCCTGGCAATACTGCTGGCCTTTGGCCTGAAGAAAATTAAGAAGTATCACTTTAATGTTCAGTACAGTACTAAAAAAGTTCAGGAGCACTTTACCCATTTTTGGACTAGGTACTTGTATAGCTTTTACGCACTTGTATATCGTTTAGGCACTTGTATATCCCTTAGACACTTGTATATCCTTTCGGCACTTGTATATCCTTTAGACACTTGTATATCCTTAAGGCACGTGTATTTCCTTTAGGCACTTGTATGTCCTTCAAGCACTTGTATATCCTTTAGGCACTTATATAAAGTACTGCTCAGAAATAACCTAACAATAACCGCTTGCAAGACGCGGTCACTTTGCGGTTCACTTGCGGTCATTTTATGGCTCGGTTTGTGTAGCTTTACGGCTAGGCTGCGGTTGCCTTTGCAGTTACAGTGGCGGATTTAGGATTTTTATTACCTAAGTCAAACTTTTGAATTTTCTCTGCAGTGGGGTGGTGGGGTGGGGGGGGGGGGGGGGAAGCAGTTAGTGCAAAACACGCACTGTTTCTCATATGGTAATTACATGCATTTTACAATAAATCATAATTTGAATTTGAATTCCTGAGTTGAATTTAAATCGGTCCGGACCAACCAAAAGCGAGTACAAGTATATTTATATGTAAATCAGAACATTCTGCACCTGCGACAGGCTGAAGTAAAAGAATCAGCAGAGGAACCGAAGCAAACTTTTAATTTGGCTTTTTGTCAACAGTTTTGTGACATCACAAAACTTTCCTGACAGACGGACTATAGTGCGCCAGAGTCTTCAATACAGGTGTCAGGAGCAGTATACAATCTTGGGCTGAATAACAAGGTCTTTACACATTGCCGGGCATACCGTCGTTCCAGTTAGGATTAAGGATTCAAATCATTACCGTTACGATTGCAATTCCACGGCATTTTACGCCGGTATCGCGAGAACAAAAGTCCTATCTCATTCAATTTTGTTTCGGCTCCATTTCATACGGTATCGGGTGAACATAATCTAAATTACTCTTTAGTATTAACCAGTATTATAATATCCTCAATCAATGATAAGTCTAATCTTCCTGTTTAAATTTTATGAAAATCTCATTATAAAGACCACTTTACCTGAGAACAACCCGTGTCTTCTTGCCCTCTGCATAGTACTCGGCGCCAAAATTGCTATTATTATCCAGACGTTTACTACCATCAGCAGAACGACTGCGAATGCTTAATGTCGACAACAGTGTCACAGATGAAAAGCAAGGTCTTACCATCATTACTGTCAAGCGCAGTAAGAAAGCGTTTCAAAAAGCTCGTAGACAACATGTTAAAGGACCGTAAGACTGTCACTGAAGACGATCTCCACACGATAGTTTAAGCGTTTCGAAATCGACAAAACACTGTTTACAATAATATGACCAATCACAAGACGACCGATGAAAGGTGATAGTTTCGGCGAGGTGACATACCTCAGCAAACTCGACATGATGACATCACAAATTCGGAAAAAAACTTCAAAGTTTATACCGCTAAGCCAATAGCTGATGCTGTTAAGCAGCACCTTACAATGTTGAGCCAATCAAAGCAAGTGAAACAAAATGAAGATTCGGCAAAAGGGGCAGCGAAATTGGTCAAACCAATCACGGCTAACGATAAATGGAGTTTCAACAAACCAGCCAATTGCAAAGACGAATACAATCGTAAGATTCGGTAAACTAGTTGAACTTCACCGACAAAACCAGCTAGAGCGTGATTCTGATGCTGGCCAATGTTACCGTTGATAACAAACGCACTGGATATAAATACGACGCCGGGAATTAAGATTCGGCAATGTAAACAAAGCTATCTGACAACATCATAGCGTAAATATGCGACGCAAAGTTAATCTGATATCTTAGAATAGTTAGATAGTCACCTTAGTCGGCTGACCTATTTGACGTACCCTAAATCCGCCACTGGGTTAATCAAAACTTCGTCTGACCAGACGTAGAAGTCGGGACTGGATCGGTGACATACGCTATTTTCCGAAGTTATGAGTCATTTACAATAACTTTAAACGTGGCGACTACATTAACTGTGCACTGTGTTGCAAATGAGAAAACTTTCGGAATACGCTAGGAATCAAATTGTTTTCTGAAGTCTTCTGGTACATCGATCACTAAGATTAGGAATATTCTCGAAGAAGAAGGGATAAAAACATCACGACCAGCTATAAGCTTGTTCCTTTCACGGTATGAACGAAGTGGTAGTTTAGGTGATGCCAAATGTAGCAGAAGAAAGCCTGTCTTAAGTGGCCGTGAAAGAGATTTTATCGATGATAAAATGAAAAGTGACGAGGAGTTGACATTGTCCGAATTAAAACACCTGTTGCGAAAGAAGATGGGTGTAAATGTCTCAAGTTCTACCTTTCGACGTGTTAGACGAAACTTGGGATGGAGCACTGTTTTGAAATTTTTTTAACCTTTTTCCTATTTACACGTCGATGGATATAGCTGATTCTGTCTTTAAGTGTACTTTGAAGTAGTTTGCTATGTGTTATTGACGATAGTTTGGAATCTCGTCTTGGTAATACATATGACGAATTGAGTTTCACCATCAATACCTGACTACAAAAGTATAAAACAAAACATATTCCGAAAAATAGACATCTTGGAAAACTCAAGATGTGAGTCAAAACAAGACGAGTATATGAGACTGTAATATTTCGACTTTATTACAAAGTCATCATGAGACAGAATGATTTGCAAAACAAGCCAAGGTCTATATTTACAGTGTGATGTGGACAACGGAAGTTGGGAATCCTATACCCGAGACATTAACACGACAGAACAGATTGCTAATTACTAATTAACTCGAGAGGAAGCTATTTCTAAAGTCTGAACTTATAAGTTCTGAACTTATAAGTTAGTGTGCTGTATTTCACATTTTTCTGTTGGAACGTTCATCCAGATGAGATCTCATACATGTCCCACTGCAATGCTCGGGTTTCTTTCCTTCGATAAATCCCCAACTCCTGCTCTGCCAATTCTAGTTCCTACTCCAAGATGTTTTTGAAACCCCTGTTATACGACAATCGTATAACTATTATGATTATGATGCTATTTTTCCAATCGAAATTTTCTCATAGCAGGTGAAAATGAAGTCCTTGTTTGCCATAGGATTTACCTTCACAGCCTTAATGGAGATGTTTAATTCAATGCACTGGCGTAGCTACGAATTTCTTCAGGGGGGGCGAAACTATAAATTTTCCGACAACTGGGCATGGTCAGTGGGCGTGGTCAAAGGAACGTGGTTAAAAGGTGACAATATACAGCTCAGATGCCGCAGAAAAACGAAACAGACATAGTATTTGTATCATTTACTATTTACTTTCTTGGTAAGAATGGTTCTAAAGTACAAATATATTATACGTGTGAATAATTAATTACTTTGCCAGTTCGCTTCAGAATTTCCGACAAGCTTCCAAATTTTCCGACTAACGGCACCCAAAACGTCGAGTGGGGGGGGCGGTCGCCCCCTGCCCCCCCTGTAGTTACGCCACTGATTCAATGTGCGTACAGGTTATCAATATAGATCTTACACCACTTAATATTAACGTGACATGTACTTATAGGCAAACTTAACGTTTGTGGACTAACGCAAACGTTCTCCTAATTCTCTAACATATGTAGAAAATGATGCAAACGAGTTTTGTGCTCATGTGAGCGTCGATTTATATCAGACTATGTGTAAAATGTTGGTCAAACTCAAATCCTCACAAACTGTTTTGGGGGCCCTGACGAAGGACGGAACCTAAGAACTTTCAATGGCTGGCGAAGCATTTTATCAGCCCATAACAAAAAAGTTGCAGCTGGTAAGTTTTACCGTGATTCCTTACGCAGAGAAGACAAGTTATTACACTCACTTGGCAAACTCAAAAAATTTGGCAAATGATAAAATCTGTGAGACATTAAAATTTATAAGAAGGAAGCTGTTATCTTTCAAATTCTTGACAAGATATCATACAGTCTCTACATGCTATTTTGACAAATTTAGGTTGTTGACCCGATGGCGCATTTCAAAGAATCGCATTTCAAAGGTAAACAATAAAAAAACGAAACAATCGATTAAGCAAAATATTGCTGACTTGAAGTCGCAATTGATTTTGGTCGTGCAATTTGCGTGTTTTCTTTATCGTGCACATTTCCGAAACTCCAAATCTTCGATTAACTTGAGTCATTTTTGGAATTGTGTGAAAAGTTCGTGAAGTTTGCAAGTATTGTCAAAAGGCATAAAAAGATACCTTTATAAGCGTTATGTAAAGCAATGTAAGTTGTGAGAAAAGTAAATAATGTCAAAAGCTACTCAAGATGAAAATAAATCTTAGCTAGTTTATGTCTCAAGAAAAAGTATGTTGGTTTTTGTCTCAATAGCTGAAATGCTTTGGCACTTAGCGTTCATATTTGTTTTATTGTGGTAATGTGGGGTTTTTTGTGGTCATTAGGCATCAAATTGAATTGTGGTCATTAGGCATCAAATAGCCACTATTTTCCTCATAGCTGTTGATCTGCATGGTTTCCATGGACGTGGGAACACACCACCTGGATTAACGAAAGCGCATTTTTTTTGCACCTGTAGTGTCAATGAAAGACTGGGCGCAAAACTTCCCTTCACTCCTCTGTCTTGGTTCCACAGGTTGTTATATCATAATCTTCCAAGAACGGACTATGCAGATTATTCTTTCATATTTCTGTATATTCTATGAACTGTCTATCAGACAGGTAAGGTGCCATAACCGTATTGTTCCTTATTGGCAAATCCGGATATTCAGCGAATGTTCTGCAGGGGCGTTCCCAGTTCAGTAATCCTTGCAAGTTACCTACTCTCAAACTTAGTTACCAGTGACTCAGATGCATCATTTCCCTGATTTGCCTTGTGATGCTCTCGTTAAGACTGAATGACCAGCGTAGCCAACATTGTGAGAGTAAGGAGTAGAGAGATAATAAGGGTTTGGATTACGGTAGAAAATTGGGTTATTGTTATGGTTTTTATTTGGTGAGTGTTATTTGTCAGGTTAAGGTTAATTTCAATTTTCGATGTGGTTCATTAATTGATGAATTGGTCGTTCATCTCTACGGTTTAAGTGACCTAGAGTGATTTTATAGCTACTGGAGCTTTATTAAGAATGTTGTTTGTAAAACCACCTCTAATGCCAACGATTTAGGCTGGTAACACAGTTAGACACACGTATGGTCAAACCAAGCACCTTAATAACGGTGAAGATTGTCGGAGGAGATAAAGATCCAGTTAATTTTAGGTAAACATCCATATGGAGTGCTTTGATTGCTGACATATTCACGTGACAATTTTCGGCATATTTAACAAATTATGTTGTGTATGTATATACATATATAAATATATATAGTTATAAACATCTGACCGTTTTCGTTTCTAACCACTTTCATGATTGCAGTTTAGGTTTGTTCACTCGCAAATTTGGAAACGTTCATCACAAAGTTCTCAGGCAAATTTGCAAAATTTCTTTTGAATTTTTTTGCTTCCCAACTTGAATTCCTGTTAAAAACTTGCAAGTTCCTTTTGTGTGGTGCGCGTTGCTGTTGGTGGATTATAAACAATTATTGGATGAGGCTGAGCATGATATCAAGAATTATCCAGACCGAGGTCAATGTTATCTGCTGAAGCCGAAGGCTGAGGAGGTAAACAATGACCGAGTTCTGGATAATTCTTGATGTTATGCTTAAACCGAATCTAGTAATTGTTTTATTATACATTCAAAACAGCGATAGATGCAAGAAAAGATTTGCTGTAAAAAGATTCGTGCGATTAACTTTCCAAACTACTGCAGGCCAATTTTGCTGTATTGTAATTTTTGTGGCTTTGAGGTGGTTACATCATCAACACCCAATAATTTTTTTTTTTTTTTTTGGACAGCTCCGTGGAATAATTTACGACATTCTTCGGAAATGATGTCACGGCTTGGGGACATTGAGAATTAACCGGTGAATGTCGACCAATGAGAAACAAGAATGACCGATATCCAACCTACAGCGCTGAAAAAGAAGTTAGGAATTATGAAAGGGATTTAGGACGACAAGGAATTTTTCAAATTCCTTTGATACTGTTATGAACTTTAACAAAGTTGATTGGTACTTAACGAAAATTGCAACCAAAATTCTCTCTCAAAATAGGAACACTAGACCTAGTTTCTTGATAAATATACCAGCCCTGAAATCTACCGTATGGCTTTTTTGTTACAAATGCAGTAACGCAGTAAAATCGTGATTAACAATGCTTTTTGGGGGCGATTTTGAAGTTAGAACACCTCCCGTATGCAGAATATTTTTGAGAATTCAAGGAGCAGGCAGAACAACAGGATTAACAGGAATAGAGGTTTCAGGACAATTCAGCTCCATTGTTTGTGCGAGAATATCAGAATGTGACCATTTTGACGAAGTAAGTTCTGTTATACCTGTTGATTTTTCTGTTGAAATACCCAAATAAACTCGCACCTTCGGGATACCTGTCTGCCGCTCTGCCTGTTGAGCTATCGAGTTCGCATGGATTCGAGGCGAGTTTTTATTCAACTTAAGAGCGCGAGATATTCTCGCGATAACTTAACGCTTATCTATGAGAGGATTAGCTGTGTTTCAATTCTATTTAAGAATCATCTTCAGAGATATACCTCAACAGACATTTTTCATGACAATCTGACACTGCCGAAGTGAACTGATAAATGAAGTAAAATAATCGGAAAGGTCTGAGTACCGCCGAAATGTCAAGAGTAGTTTTCTAACGTTTCGAGCGAAGGCCCTTCGTCAGAGAGAAAACCCTCCCTCTGACGAAGAGCCTTTGCTCGAAACGTTAAAAAACTACTCTTGACATTTCGGCAGTACTCAGACCTTTCCGATTATTTCACTTCGATTTCCATACTGCCTACGTAGCACTCTATTTTTATGAACTGAAAAATATTGGCTCGAGCGGGATTTGAACTCAACTGAATTCCGTGGACTTAGGCCTTATCAGACGATCACGAAGAATTTCTGTTCATGTATGGCTCTGAAGATGATTCTGAAATAGAATTGAAACACTGCACATCCTGATCCTCTCATGGGTAGGCGTTAAGTTGTTGCCAGACTATCTCGTGCACTTAAGTGAGATAAAAACTCGCTCCCAATCCCAGTAGACTCGATACAAAAATAAAAATATCTAGTTTTATGGTGCCATATATGTCGTGTTCTATTACTTTGTATACTTCGCACGCAGCCGTCAATTTTTGACCAGGTGATAAATGCAAAGATTACCTTGATAAGCGTTTGGAGTACCGACCTTTTCCGTCATTGTATTACATACAGTGAAGATGTGTTCTGCAGTTGGATCTAAGTAAAATACATTTCAGTTTCTATTTTCCTTAGGCTGGGGGGTAAAGCGACTTGATATGGCGTTAAACGGGATCGGATTTAGGCCTGCTCCGATTGTGCTCGGGAACTTTTGAGCAACATTTGGCATTTGGAGCAACTTTTAACAGTTCTAGCAACCTCGGGCAAATTTTGCCTTTCTGAGCAACTTTTGAACAAGTCATAGGTTTACAGCACATATTAAGCAGGGAAAAGTGAACAATTTGATAGAAAACTTCAATTTATGCGAACTTATCGATTGTCAAAGTTTTGAACAAATAAACTTTGATTTGATAACGTTTCGCAGACCTATTGCGATCCTTACCTAATATTTTAATGACTAATCCGATAAAATTTGGCACAGATTTTGAAAAAGGCCATCTTTGTCTCATTATTTACGAAAATGGATGATGATTTCCGAAATAGAAGCCTCTGCGTTTACTATAAACTTTTCTCAGGACATATTGTTTGTATATTGCGCTGCAAGTAGGTTCTGAACAACAGGAAGTTTTGTTTTCTTAAGGGTTTCCTTAAAATACGCCGATATTCAGTGCCAGCAACTCGTTAAAACTTCAACTTTCAAGCTGTTTTACTTAACCGATATTAGCAATTTTTGAGAATGACGAAAAATAAAGCTTTTAGTTAACGTCTGTATGAAAATACAAAATTTAGGTAGCAACTTTTGAAATTTAGATAGCAACCTTTTGTATTTTTGGCAATTTTTAGCTACTTTTTGACATTCTAAGGAGCAACTTTTCAGCATTTTACGAGCACAATCGAGACAGGTCTAGTCGTATTAGTTCTATACGGCCTCCGTAACATGCGAGAAGATGGATTACGGTATGTGTGGTATCCAGCAGGATGAAGATTTGGATTTGGATTTGGATTAGTATCAGGGCCAGGGTCAAGTCTGGTTTAAGGGTCTTCTGATTTCTGAAAACGAAAACGACAAATAGAAAATGTTTTTAATGGTAATGGCTGAAAAGTTTTCATAGTTATTTCGGCTAACATCTTCATTAAATTTCTTTCACTTTATACCGCGTTAAGGTTTGTATGTATATGGCACGTCTAGTTGGATGCATGCGTAAGTTTCGTCAACTGGCCTGGGTATGAAGTGGCGCTGCAAATTTCAAAATGGTGGACCATATAGAAGGTAAAGATTATATCGTTTGACCATAACATGGATTGTAATATCCTGTTGACCCTTCGTAATCGTAAAAGAGACTTTACATACCGCTTTTCATTTTGAGAGGTTTTTGAAATTTGAAGGAAGGGTGGACTAATGTCTCAAGAATCCGGCAATAAGAAGGCAAAACGTCGGTATCAGTGATAGATCTTGGGGTCGGGAATTTCCAGACACAATTTAAGCTCTTTTAGCAGAGTCGACGATGACTCCTTGCGGTCTCATGACAGCGAGGACTATACCTACCAACCAATACCAGCAGAAACCTCGGAAGATGTAGTAAATAAGAGAAAAAGAGGTAAGTGAACGACATTGTATTTAATTTAAAACAATATGCTACAGAAAGTAAAGCAAGTAATCATTCTGAGAATCAGATCCAGTCAGATTGATTGGGTTGCTAATTATCTGGCACTAACGTATACCTCTTTGGAAAGAGACTGTAATTCTTAAATAACGACAGCTAAAAGTTATTACTATATTGAATAAAAATAAATAATAAACGAATCCTTAGCTTATGGTCCTGTGTCCTACTTTGTGGCAGGATGCAGGCAGACAGTTGGACAAGTCTACGGAACATAATTACTCTTGCTGTAATTCGCATAATATATGCCTTATACACTGTTTTGGAGTTTTGAAAATGACTTTTTTTCGAGTACTGTGAGAGATTTAACGATGTTATCGTAATGCTAGATTGTTGATAAATCAACATAAACAACATGATATCATGATGTATACTGATTATAATTACAGATACTTATCGAGTATGTTGAGTTTCCCTGCTATTTTCAAAAAATCAATTGCAGGCAGATGTTAGTCATAAAAAGAGCATTCAGAAAAATGAACCATGCCTGATAAGTGTCTTGAACAGAACAGTCAACAAAACTGCATTTTGTATAATTTATGTTTAACTTGTATGGTAAACCCTAACTTTTTCATTTCTTATATATATTTTGTTATTTTTTTGGAAGGAACATCTAATCATCACAACAAACAAATAAAAAAGAAAAAGAAGTCATCCTCTTAGCCAGAGATCAGTTAGATTGTTTCACCAAACTGGTCTAAAAGTATCCCAAATGAACTTCTTTATAAAGTTTTTTGGCATGGTATTTGTAGTTTTGGTGCTGTTCCTTTCTTATGCAGGTCAGACTTCATTAATTATTATAAGTAATAAAGTAAAAGGACATGTACATGCATTAGCTACTGTATGTGTTGTGTAAGAAATACCAAATGGATTCCCGTGTTTGGATACTGTGATCCAAATACCGGAGATGTTGCGAGACTTAAAACGTAAAACGAGCTTAAAAAAACACGAGTCATTTGGCGAATGTTTTTAGCTTTTCGAAAGTGGAGAAACATCCCAAGTGTTTGAATCACAATATCCAAACTAGAGAATCAATTTGGTATTTCTTTTATAAGATAACCACAGATAAAAAGCAATAAACTTAACAAACACAATCATGAAGTAAGCAATTCTCCCCAAAATCATCAACCATCAATAAGAGGCAAGCTTAAGAAGATCGAACCCTGGTCAACAACGAGGAGCCACTTCAATGCAGTGACAAAAACGAAAGATAAGCGTAATACGATTTTGTTTTCCATAAAATAAGACTGAACAAGCAAAACAAACTTCAGTTCACTTTAGGCGGGAAATTTTCCGTGTTTTGATACTCTTATCCAAACAGTATTAACTAATCAGAGCTAACGTATGAGTCACATTAATAATAATAATAATAATAATAATAATAATTGATGAGGAAACTCCACTCATTTACAAAATGATTTTCTGGGAGGTCCTAACTAAGAATCAGAATTAAATACAAGAAAATAAAATATAAAAATACAAATGATTAATTTGACCATCACATATAAGATAAAAATAGATATAAAGTCATGAAAAAATCTTATAGAGCCTGTTTTTAAATAGATTAAAACTAACAGTATTTCTGATTTCTAAATCTAGAGAATTCCAACCTTTAGAACAGTGGGGAACTGTTGTGAACAGACCCCAATTGGTTTTAACACTCTGAAAACTAAAACTGTCCTTTTATCTTGTATTGTAAGAATGGACTTGCGATAATGAGTAAAAACCAAAATCAAAATTAATTAATTTATTTAAACATTTGTAAACAAAAATACAACGGTCCATGGTTCTTTTCATGGGCATTGTCATCCAGCTGAGGTCTTTCAAGGCTTGAGTTGAGGATGAAAACGGATCTTTTCCTACGAACATCTTTGCTGCCCTGTTTTGAAGTATTTGCAAAGAATCCATCTGTACAGAATTCCTTTTGTCTCCCCAAACAATACTGTTGTATTCAAAAATAGGCTTTATCATCGTGTTTTAGTACGTTATTCTGTCAGACAAAGGTAATAGATATTTAATTCTATTCAAGACAGCAAATTTTATAAATGGTGTTATCGTATCTCTATAATATTAATTATTCCTACATGTGTTGTAACCATTAAGGGGCAAGGGTGTGGAAGCAAACATCCAAATATTTAATATTCGACTTGTATGCAGTCCCAACAGAATGACAACATGGCAAAAGATCATCCTAAGGGAGCCACCTTAAGTTGTAATGTCTGGAAATTCCACAAGATATCTCATTTTCCAATGTAACATGCCTTAACATTGTAAGAGTATTGGCCTTCATTAAAGGGCAGATGTCCAACTCTGCTGAATTAAATTATTGGGTGTTAGCCAGTCAAGAATAGAATTAATTTTTAATATGAATTAATTTAAAAGTAAACTTAAATGTCTACCAATACTGAATAAGCCTGTCAGCTAGGTTAGCTGTGCTCTCTAGCTTCCTTTACATACACACACACACGGATTCACTCTCAAACAAAGGCACACACACTCCATCCCTCAAACTTTCTCAATATGTACCTGTTGTATCACTCTTCCTCTGTCGCACCTAGGCACTCTCTATCCTCTCACCCACCCCCACCCACATATACACACCAACGTAAGAAATGCTTCAACATTGATTTGTCATTTTGTATGTGTGTGTCATGAAACTTACTAGCGGTTATGGTAAAATTAAAATAATGGTCAATGCATTCTGAATCAATCATGATCACGTTCTTGATACCTCAGTTCTGCCCAAGTCTGTAACAAGTGGAATTCGTTGGCATCATACCCATGTCTTTGTAAATGCATTGACTTGTCTTTTGTGACTAACTGTTCAGAAGCAAAAGATAAAACGCTGAATAACCTTCTAAGCAGAAATGTAATTGGCCAAGTGCAGAATGAGTTTCTGTACTTGGTAGAAGCTAACAAATGCTGCTGTAGAGGAGTGTTGACATCTTTCAAAGTTTAAATAACATCAGCTGAGTTTTTATGTTTCACTGCTCGTCAGAAGAACTATGGATTCTTAAAATGGATTAAATGAGTATACTGTTTCCAGCTGATTCAATGCCTGAACTACATCTTTTTTCAATTGAATTCAGAAATTTCTAATACGATTTCAGATATTTCCAAATGATATTCAGATTTTCCATATGGATTTCAGATGTTTCCAAATGATATTCAGAAATGTCCAAAGGGATTTCAGACATTTCCATATGATATTCATAATTTCTAAACAAGTATTCCTACCACTATTGACAATTTGGTGATGTGCAGAGAAACATGCAACGTGGACCTTACTCTCTAATATCGCTTGCTGACCGAGAAAGAATTGTCAGATTAACTAATAATAGTGGAAATTGGCGAGAGCTTGCCGAACCGTTGGGGTTGAAATACAAAACTGCGAATACCTGGATTCGAGCTGATGCTGAACATCCAAAATCCAAAGGTGGACGTCAGAAGAAGCTAACGGATGATCAAATAGATGACGTTGTGGCCATGATCGAAAGGGACCCTGGTTTAACTTTAAACCAGTTGTCAGAGAGAACACAACAAGCATTTTGGAGTTCACCTTAGTAAATCAACTATCCACAACTACTTGAATGGGAAACTCACAACCTTGAAAAAGGCACATGTTATTCCTGCAACAATGAATAGTGACGACAACAAGGACCTTCAGCGCCAGTATGTTGCAAGAATTAGTGAGTACATGCGAGAAGGCAAGATGATTATTTGGATGGATGAAACCCATATTAACCTTTTATGTAGAAGGTCTTATGGTCGCGCACGTGTTGGTGACAGAGCAGTTATGCCGCTACCAACTTCTCAGGGATCAAATGTTCATGTTGTGTGTGCAATATCTGCATGTCAGATGATTCACAGTACATGACGTCTTGGAGCTTTTAAATCCGATACAGCAAAGACTTGGGTTTTGGAGATGCTACAGAATCTTCCGGCTCGAGTAAGAGTTGACCCCGTAGTTCTCGTCTGTGACAATGCACCTTGTCACTCCAAGTTTGAAGAATGTGTAAATGACTACCTAGGGTTAATTATCTGTCGTTTGGGACCGTACTCTCCAATGCTGAATCCCGTGGAGATAATTTGGAGCAAAATGAAAGCTGTTGTAAGACAGCAAATGAGAGTTCCGATAGTTGAACTTCCTGCAATGGGTGAACAACGTCTGGCTTATGTCGAAGGACTAATTGATAAAGCTGTGAGATAAATCGCTGCACGAGATATTGTAAATGCATGTCAAAATGCACAAGGCTTTTTCCAGCGTGCGCTTAATTTAGAAAACATGGACGTAGGGGCCTAATGCTTCTGTTGTTTTGTTTTATTTACCTCTTTAATATTGTTGTGCGATGTATTTTGTGAACTGATATGTATAATAAAACAAAAGTGTCTGAATTTTATTAGTATTCTGAAATGCATTTGGAACTATCTAAAATTGACTTGAATTATCTGAAATACATTTGGACATTTCTGAATTTGAAATGGATTTATCTTAAATTCATTTGAAAATTTCTGATTTTCATTTGAATTATCTGAAATTCTCTTGGAAATTTCTGAATTTCACTTGAAATATCTGAAATTCAATTGGAAATTTCGGAATTTCATTTGAATTATCTGAAATTCGTTTGGAAATTTCTTAATCTCACTTGAAATATCTGAAATTCAATTGGAAATTTCAGAATTTGATCCGAAAAAGGTGTAGTTGGGCTAAGGTCTGGAAACTGAAGATGTGAGTTCGAATCCAGCTCAAATCAACTTTTCAAGCTGACTTTGGCGGAGTAGCCTGATTAATCATGAAATTCCTTCTTCATGTTACCTTGAGGATTGTTTTGGAACACATGAAATGATTCATGTATGCCACCTTTGTTTACTTGAATGAGTCATTCACGCGCTCATCCAGTGGTTAAGGCATAAGTCTGGTTTTCAGGCATTATACTGTCAGCATGTATCCAAGTTGTTTAATCCAGTTACGACATTCTCACAATTGTTAGCATGAAGACCTGTTCCACCCTTGGACTAACAAATGATTCCTAGTAAGGTAGCGTAAAGGACCTTGAAGTTGTCAATAAGGATTGTAAACCATAGATTGATTCCGTAACTGGCAATGAAAACAAATCATTTTCCCCACTCTCTAAATCCTAAGGATGTGGTTCAGGTGTTGTAAGTCGGGCTGTCTGACCGAGGGATAGATAAAGACCCTAGTCTTTATTCTCAACTTTTGCCTTTGGGAGTAAAATCGATTCATATTGAAATGGGAAAATTTCCTTTTTTTTGCAACCGATAAGCATCACTTTTTCAAGAGGGTCAGAGAATCAATCGAAATTATTGTATTAAGTTCCCATGCTGCCCAGCAGGAATTTTCTTCTGGCATGAGCAATGGGAAAAATTCGACGTTTGAGCATTCTTGAAGAACAGAGGAATCCTAGACGATCATGGTATCACCAAACAAATTTAATGGTTTCACTGGATGACCAACCACGAATCACATAACATGTACTCAGTTCCCTTCGCTTGTTAGATTTAACTCCAATGGTAATTTGTCAGTTAGCATTCAAATGTAACGATACATTAGTGGACCACTGTGGGCTCACGTTGCTAAATTCTGTAAGTTGATTTGGAAAAATAACAGGTAAATTTAATAGCTACGCTTTCAACCCTTTGGCTTAGAACTTCGTCAAAACATTGCATTTATGAGATTGAAGCACAGGGCGTAGTTGTGTAAAACTGTTGCTTACAATTTTATCACTTTGCATGAGTAAATCATCGTTACGTTTGACTGCGTTGTTAAATAAAAATTGGGGTCGACCATGAGTCTTTCAGTTCCTAAAGAATGATCTAGGGGCGAAACATTTGGGAAGTGTACTGGGATGACACGTGACTATCTCAAAGTCTTGTAGGAACGACTCCCCCGTCTTAAAAATCTGTGTGGAAGTCTTAGTTCTGTTGTAATCATTTACCGAATTGCTCTGTTCTAATTATGGTAATTGCGGCGAATTGCAGTGGATTGATGTCTCTGAACTTGGCAAGATGCAAACGAGTAACGGCCTGAAGGCTTTTGTCTATTATTGCCAACTGTCCCAATTTGACAACGATGAAGGACTCTCCACCTAAGGTATATTCTTGAAATTCTCTTGAACGAAATTGATTGTTAATTGTTGTAGTTTCAAACAAAATAAACATAAGGTAACCTTATTTTAATGGTAAGGATGTGCATTGTTTCTATTCTATTTCAGAATCATCCTCAGGGTAGCATGAAGAGAACATTTCATGAATTAACTTGCACTAGTAAAGTCAACTAGAAAAGCTGAAATCCCGCTCTGGTCATTTTTTCTAGTTGATTTTAGCGGCAGTAGTGTAGCCATGGGAGAGACAGGAGAGCAGTTGTCCCCTCACTTTTCAGCCAGACCAAGAGAGCTTGTCCATCGTAGAGTTAGTTTGCGTTTGTGATACCAGGATGAAGTCAATAAATAAGTTCCAACTATCAGATTTAAGTGTATGAATATTTCACAAAGCGAGGAATCCTGTTTCTGCCGACAAAAATTATGTGGTTCTTGGGTACTGACAGATCCGGTCTGTCCGGAAAAAGTGGTGGTAGTAGTAGTGGTGATGGCAGAATTAAATGGCGGTAAGTTGTTGTGTGTCTTACGTCTCATGTGGTGCACATTACCCTTTAGTAAATTGTTTCGAATTTAATATCAGTCAGAATGGCTAGGTAAAAATTGCTCATTCTTTTATTAAATTTCACTGACAGTTTTACTTTTCCCGTCACGATTGGTGTTACCTAAATTCCAGTTGTCGGTACATGAAGAATGTCGTGTCGGTACATTTGTCTGATATTACGTCTACCCACCCACTTTCAAATTCCTGGCTGCGCGACTGCTGAAATGTGTGTACACTATTAGGGAGAAAATCGTATAAAGTATAAAATTGCCACCAGACTCAAGTAAACATTCTCTTCCTAATTTTCAAACATTCTGGAAAGTAATGTGTAATCGCAACTAATGGAAACACATTGACAGCGACCTTGTGAGTGCGGCTAAACCAAAATGGTTTTGGGACAACGAGCATGAATTGTTGCAATGGCAACAGTAATTCAAATAAACATAAAGACAATGAGTGAAATACGAAAACCAAAAGAAGGAAGCAAATGGCGGTGAGATTGTATTGTATTAGCATGCATCTGTCACGAGTGACAATGCGTGGTTTCTTCACTTTCATCTGTGGCGTTTGAGGCGCCTTTCTCTAAGTTTTGAGAGGGTTTCTCTCAGTGTCTTTTGTGCGTCCATCATGGAGATTCGCTCTCCAGTTGTCTCGATCATTGGAGAGAGAGGTCCAGGATTCTGGCTCGATGTCAAAGTCTTTGAGATCTCTCTTGATAACGTCTTTGAATCTTAGCCTTGGGCGTCCGGTTTGGCGTGTTCCTTCTTGTAGTACTCCGTGAAGGAGAAGACGTGGGATGCGCTGTTTCGGCATTCGATTGACATGGCCTGCCCAGCGAAGCGGGAAAAACTTAAGTCTGGATGATAGTGGGCCGGAAGCAGTGATCTCAAAGACATCCTCATTCGTCATTTTGTCCTCCCAGGTTTTGCCAAATATGAATCGTAGATTACTGGTGTGGAAAGCACTCAGCTCGTACTTCTGAGGTCGGTATGTAGCCCAGCTCTCAGCTCCATATAGAAGAATGCTGAGGACACATGCCTTATGGAGTACCACAAGGATCGTTATTAGGACGACGACTCTTTAAAATATATGTTGATGATTTGCCAGATTCAGTCACTGAAGGATGGATATATATATATTTGCCGACGATACTACAGCTTACGTCATAGCAGACAATATCGACGCAACAATTAACAAATTAAGTATAATGGCAAGTGAAATACACCAATGGTGTAGTAATAATAAACTAACCACGCATTTGGATAAGACTGAAGCAATGTTAATAGCACTACGACCATTTACGGGACCATTGAAACCAATATGCTTTGGTGCCAATGAAATAAAAGTCGTATCTACGACACAATCGCTCCGCATAAAAATGGACAATCGATTGACATGGAATAAACAAATTGAAAAGGTGGCAAAGTCATACAGTACGAAATTATCCCAGTTAAAGAGAATGAATTACTTACCCAAGCACATATTGGAGGAAATATATAACAAAACGATTATACCAATAGTAACATATGGAATATTAGTATGAGGAACGTGCTCGCCGTCACAATTACAAGGTCTTGAACAGTACCACGTAAGAGCTGCGAGGATAATATTTAATATAACGCAAGACGACTTGTCACAAGATCAATTATTACAAGATGTGAACTGGAAACCATTTAATTATTATTACAAGAAGAGAATTTTAACCTTAATGTATGATGTATACTACGATAAGGCACCGCAAGATCTGCAAAACTTATTTGCAAAGCGAAAAGCAAGGTCAGGGAGAAGGAACTTGGATTTTGACATTGTTAGATGTAGAACTGAAAAAGGCAGGACCTCGTTGAGGTGTAGAGGTCCGGTAATATGGAACCAACTTCCCGAGGATATTAAGATAATAATTAGTAAGGATAATTTTAAATCGAAACTTAGGAAAATAGAATTTAGTAATATAAACTTCCTAAAGGAAGCTGCTTTAAATAGTAATAAAAAAACGATTTTATATATTTTAATATGGAAATAATTAATTAATTTTTAGTTATATTTAGTAAACATATAGTAAATCTTAGTCTTGGCAGGTTCACATCAGCTTTCAGTTGACGGATACTAACCTGCCTTATCAAATAAATTATGAATGAATGAATGAATGAATGAATGAATGAATGAAAAAACGTTAGTACGAATGCTAAGATGTCTGTTTTTCCAGACGCGCTTGGTCAGGCGACCAAATGTGGTGGAGGCTTTACCTAGTCTTGTGGATATTTCTTTATCAAGTATCGTGTTCTTCGAAAGAGTGGAGCCAAGATATGTAAACTTGTCAACATCCTCAAGCTCTGTGCCTTTTATGGTGAAGCGGTGTGTGTCATTTGACTGCGACATAGTCACTGTCTTCTTCAGGCTTATGGGGAGTCCAAACTTATCACAGGAGTCAGCAAAGCAGTCTAGCAAATCTTGAAGCAGTTCAAGATAAGATGCACAGAGGGCAGCATCATCTGCATACAGCAGTTCTCTAACTACGACTTTTTGAGTCCGAGTCTTAGCTTTAAAGCGTGTAAGATTGAAGAAGTTACCGTCGTCTCGTGATAGTAAGGACACTCCCACATTTCTATTGAGGTTGCAGAAGGCTGTCTTGAAGACAAAAGAGAAGTATAGCACAAACAAGGTTGGCGCAAGCACACAGCCTTGTTTGACGCCTCTATGTATTGGGAACTCATCAGATAGGTCACCATCAAATTGTACTCTCGCTTGCATGCCGTCATGGAAAGGCTGAATCAATGCAAGCAGAGTTGGAGGACAACCAGTCTTAGTTAGTACAGTGAACAGAGCCTTTCTATCAACCAGATCAAAAGCTTTGGTCAGATCAACAAAAGCAAGATAGAGAGGTTGTTGCTGTTCACGAGATTTCTCCTGCAGTTGGCGAACAGCGAATATCATATCTGTGGTTGATCGTTTTGCCCTGAATCCGCATTGTGATTCTGAGTACATTTGTTCTGCTATTTGTTGGAGACGCTTGAGAAGGATTCTTGCGAAAACTTTGCCAGTTACACTCAGCAAGGATATCCCACGGTAGTTGTTGCAGTCCTCTCTTTCACCTTTGTTCTTGTATAATGTAGTAATTTTGGCATCTTTGAAATCTTGAGGCACCATCTTTGAAGACCAGCAAGTACTTATAAGATGATGTAGATGATTGGCTAGAGGTTCCAGTCAGGCTTTCAGTAGTTCCGCAGGAATTTCATCATTTCCAGCTGCCTTTCCTTGACGAAGGCTCATGATGATACTGGTTATCTCTGCAGAGTCTGGAGGGTCATCAAGATGGTGCTGAATAGCTGAATCAGATAAACTGTTTATGTAGTCATGATTGGCAGTGCCTTCTACTCCATAGAGCTCACTGTAGTGTTCTATCTACCGATCTAGTTTTTGTCCCTTGTCCTCAATAATAGATCCGTCTTTCCTCTTGAGAACTCCAGCTGTCTGAGCAGACGGTCCGTCGCAGTCTCTATTGCATCGAACATGTCTTTGATATTTCCCGAGTCTCTTGCAGCCTCAATCCGAGCACACAGACTTTCCCAGTATTCTCGGACACACTGGCGAACAATTTGCTGGGCAGTGGACCTTTTCAGGCGATACTCTGCGAGGGTCTTCCTTGTTGGTCTTACTTTAACCTTTAACAGAGCTTCCCGTTTCTGTTCCAGAACTGGCTTAAGAATGTCTTGTGATTCCCGATACTAGTCAGGATTTTGCTTCTTTCTGAGGCCAAAAGTATCCAACGCAGTCTGATGAATGGTGGTTTTGAGGGTGTTCCAGTATGTCTCAGGATCATGTGTTCTCTCGATATCGCCAAGCATATCTTCCAACTTCACACAGTACTGCTCTTGAAGTTCAGGTAACTTAGCTTTGCTTACATCGATTTTCTTTGATTTCCTGAGTTGACGGTGGTATGGGCGTGGATATAACCTCATGGATGAGACAACAAGGCTGTGATCAGTGTCACAGTCTGCGCTCTGGTATGTTCTGGTGTTCAGAACTTCTGATCTGTGTTTTTTGACTCACGATGACAAAGTCCAACTGATGCCATGTTTTTGAGCGTGGGTGACACCAGGACATTTTCCTGTGAGGTTTCCCAGGAAAGAGTGTGTTGGTTACACATTTGTTGTTTCGGGAACACAGCTCCAGCAAGCGCTCCCCGTTCTCATTAATTTTTCCTACACCAAATTTTCCGATACATTCAGGCCAACTAGGGTGATCAGCTCCAATCCGTGCATTCATATCTCCTAAAAGAATTGTACGTTCAGAGCGAGAGGCTTCCCTGATAGCGCCTTCTAGTTGGTTGTAGAAACTATCCTTGTCATCAGAGGATGCTGCCAATGTTGGCGCATATGCATTAATAACTCGAATGTTTCCTTGTCTTGTCTGAAGTTTCATCATTGATATGTGATCACTGAGAGCATATGGCATTTGGGTACTATTTATCATCCGGTTAGACACAGCAAAACCAGTACCATAGATGCGAAGCTCTTCGGGGGCTTTCCCAAACCAAAAGAAGGTGTAGTGCGCTTCTTTCATTGTGCCTCCTCCAGCAAGACGTGTTTCCTGTAGAGCTGCAATGTCAATCCCTCTGCGAGAGAGCTCTGTATCTATGACAGCAGTCTTCCTGATATCAGTATTATAAGGATCAAGATCATATGTCGTGTTCATTCCGGTCATCATGGTTCTAACATTCCAAGTAGAGAAGTTCATCTTTGTTTTCTGAGGTGGTATTTAGGCTGGTCCATCAGAGCACCTCCTCCAATAGCCTGTTGGTGAACTAAAGAACCTTATTGGCCAGGGGCTGCCTGGCTTAAGCGGGCAGTAGCTACCATAGGGTTAAAAAACCCTCCCCACTCTAGAAGGAGGTCCCTGGCGCTCAAGCGCTATCACCATAGCTCTAAGCTTAAAACTGGTAACTACCTCCTTCCGGGTTTTTGTTTTCTGCGCAAAAGCAGACGGAGCTTTCCTCTGCGGGGTCAGTGTGGTGGCAGACGGATGTTCAGTGAAGATACCGCCAGGACTAGTCAAAGCTTCCTTGGGTGGTCCTTTCACTTATCAAGGGCTTCTCTTGCCTGGATGTCACTGTCACCAGAGGAGAGGCACAGCCAATACGTCTGTAGATACATCCAGGTGTAGGGACTGCCAAAAGTGGTAGCAAAGCTAATCACAATTGCCTCGATGGGATCCCAGCTCCATTTCAGTAGATGGCCGTTAACTGTGGAAGTTCATCCGCCCTTTGGGATGTCTACCCATCCCGAATGATGTTTTCTGTTGGGGTCATCTCCCTTAGCCTTAAATCCTCACCAAGATCTATCCCGCAAGGCAGCAGGTAACCAATTTGGTAGATGGACACAAGACCCATGGTGCAAGTTTCCCTTAGAGACAGTTATTGTGTTTATCCTGCCAGGGTGTCCACCCACCCTCACACCCCCCTGAAGGGCCAGTGGGTGTGCCAGTTTAGTCGCCGGCGGTTCGACCATGGAACAGGTGGTACTGGTTTACATGGTACCAGTAGCAGGCCTTTCCAACCAAGTGATTTTGGCATCTTTGAAATCTTGAGGCACCATCTTTGAAGACCAGCAAGTACTTATAAGAAGATGGAGATGATTGGCTAGAGGTTCCAGTCCGGCTTTCAGTAGTTCCGCAGGAATTTCATCATTTCCAGCTGCCTTTCCTTGAGGAATGCTACATAGTAAGACCAGAAAATAAAGGTTCGAACTGAGTGATTTTCACATCTCGGGTCAAGAACTGCGAGGAGATAAAAAATGGTTTTATCTGGACTTCCGAATGACTCCCCGAAGTTTTGATGTGTTGTTTACTAGTTGGTCCTTCTTTGAGAAAAAAAGACACTAAACTTCTATTTCCAAATCACGCCATTATTCTATAGGTGACGAGAAGGAATGGTGATTGCTAGAAAGTAAACCTTTAAAAAAGGTTTCGAAATAAGACTGAGAAGAAATCAATTGGTAGGGAATTGAACCCAAGAAATTCACATCAAATACCACCTATTCCTAACTCTAACCCAAACCCTAACCCCAAAACTAAACCTAAACACAACTTAAAAGCCAGCATAACACTATGTAATGAGTTCTTAAAGTCCTTTTCACCCCCTCGTTTCTGGGCTTCTCGCCGAAAACTTATTCTACTGTATACTTTGTAGCATTCACCTTGAATTAACTCGCTGTTACCAGTCACAGCTAAATAGAGTGAAGCGGTAAAAACGACCAAGGTAAAAAGCCCGCTTTGTCAAGCTGCCATAGCAACCAACCGTGGCGATCAAAAGGACTAACTTTGTAACCGCTCAAAGCAGTGGCTTTTATCGCGCGACCAAGGCAACTGCCCGGTGTATTTCAGTTTAGAGTTACATTTTTCGCAACTGTTCCCGTTTGGGTCTTAGAATGTACAATTATGACAGCCGAAAATTTATTTCATGAAATATTATCTAAATTTTATTTGGATTGTCTTATTCGAATTGTAAGCCAAAGTATTTGTCTTTTTTAAATAGAAGTGTGAAAATATAAGCTTTTGCCTGTTCATTTCATTTGAGAGACATAAAGAGACCGTTATTACGTGAACAATTCTCATCTGAACTCTGAGGGATAACTATTAGTCAAATATTCAATTACCTACCACAACAGTCTTTCTCAGAGCTACTGAACAATCATTTTCACTTACCAATCGACATAGCTTGGTTCTAAACACTTACAAAATCATGATTTTGTAGGTAACTCTTCCTTAGGAAGTGGAAACGGTTACTACCAACCACAACAGTCTATCACTTGAAACAACTTGATTTTCATATTTGACCTTTATAGGTTGAATAGTGACGAATTTACTGTTCAAAAAAACTGATTGTTGCTTTTGGGTTTTCAACAGAAATATTGCTGGGAGAAAGCAACTCATGAAGGTGATGAACCAAGTACGAGTGGCTTGTCAACTCAACTACATTTGAAAATTGTTGTAAAGATGAATCTTTTCTAGAGAAACAAACAAGAAAAAAAGGTAACTGTCAAACAACTTATCCCGTCACCACACTGCTAAGCAAATGACTTTATCTTTATTTTAACAGTCTTGCTCATACATATGAATATGTACATATGAACATATAATATTGGATATGAACTGAGAATTAGGTTTGTTATACTTGAAAGAATTGTTGAAGAGCTAGAGAATGGTGTTTACAACTCTTTTAAGATTTTCTTTTTTCTGGAAGTATCTAGATTTGCTTGATGTATGTCTATGACGTCTCAAGATTACGACAGCGTTTTGCCTTTTTAGAAAGTCGTGATCGTCTTTGAGATTATTTGGCAGATTCACGTTTAACTTTCCCCGTCAACGTGTATTATGGCACCAATATAACTGGACAAAAAATGCCTTTGCCATGGCGACTTAACAGTTACCTGATCCTTCTCTTCTCAAAGCAAATTACACATGTGCTGCCACAATATAGCAAGGTATACTGTTGTTGGTCGACTTCAGTGCATAGAATTAGGATGAAAACATATTTCACTAGGCAAAAATGATCATGGACTGACCAAAATTTGCGTTGCGAATGCGAGGGGTCTGGTAATACTTTACCATGGCAACGTTACTTTTATGTATTTATGTTCAAGTTTGGGAAACTTATCAACGTTCAGAATTGTAAAGGATTTGTTAAATAATCTGAAAGATATTCACAACTTTCTAAATTGTCAGAATGCTCGGTCAATCTTATGACCTCAGATGCATATCAAAGAAGTGTTAGAAAACTAACTCGGACGGAAGGATCTTTGAGAAAAGTCTTCCTGGACCAAATGTGCGAAACATTAATATTTGACTTCATTAGTTGTTGTATCGGAGCATACTCTATTACATTTTTTTATTACCCAAGTACACCATGATGGTAAAAAGAGCTAATGAACCAAACAGGTAATTAGTTTAATGCAACGTTTGTCACTATTTACATTGGCTGACAGATGCTATTTAGCAAACAGAATCAAGCCACCCTCAAGTATAGATAAGTTGGTCCAAACTCAAAGCAAACGTTCATTTAGTTACACCAGTAATATTTTGCATTGGATACAGATGAAATGGCCCGAAATAGAGTTGTTATTTTTAAAGACATTTGTTAATCCTTGTCTGATTAACATCGAATTCCCCTAAATTTGCATTTCTTAAATTATTAGCTGTTGATTTGCAACTATGTCTTAAGTAATATTTAAAATCAAGCAGAAGTGCTTTATAAAATTTGAAACACGAGGCGATAGCCGAGTGGTTTAGACCCGATAAAGTACATACTCCGAGTTTTTTAAATGATTCCAAAAACAAACATTTTAATACGCTGATTTGCGTAGAAAGTTTGAAAATTGTTTTCGAAGCTGCTAAAATTTGATACACGGTTGGGATTTTCCTTTTTATTTTCCTTAAGAAGAATTATTGAGTGTTTGGAGTTGATAAAATTGCTATCGATGTCATTATAACATAAGTCACAAGGCAATTTCTGTAAACCAGT
Organism: Heliopora coerulea; assembly: GCA_030142905.1. Classification (NCBI taxonomy): domain Eukaryota; kingdom Metazoa; phylum Cnidaria; class Anthozoa; order Scleralcyonacea; family Helioporidae; genus Heliopora; species Heliopora coerulea. Next base: position 745,010 of record JASJOG010000061.1, on the reverse strand, counting down.
ATTCTAAGCTAACGGCTTTAAAATTAACGACAGCAAACGGGAATAAACCAATTTTCCAAACCAAGAATTGTATTCTTCCATTTTCTGTGAACTCATTTTGGTTGATGGTTAATTCACTCACTAGCTAGTACTTGACCGAAAGCAGGGGTCGAGGTCCGTACTGTCAAGACTTAGGGAAAAGTTTTCCCACTACAGACTGTACGTGTTTGGTAAAGGCAGCAGGGTATCAAGGACGGAGCTATCGAGATGTAGGCATCAGGCCCCACATTAAGCTACCCCGGACATTTAGGGACTCCAGAAATTATTTTCTTAACATTGAGAAATAAAACATTTTATTTCATAAACTTTAGTGTGATACAACGTTTTCGGCGGCTGAGAAAAATCGTATTTTGTCACCCGTAAAAGATGCAATATTTTTTCATGTAAAGATACAATAATTTTGCATGTAAAGATATTGGTTCAACGATCCTATGAAAAGTTTCGTTGGATATTTTATCAGGTCAACGAGATCCAATGTTTTATTCATTCTCCGCGAACAAAACGAGCTTTTATGAAAACCAAATCATACTAAAACTTTTCAGATAGCTAATCTTCATTTCAGACTGTATTTTATTATGAAATAAACACTAAAATACGTAGGCGTTTGGAGATATGGAACTTACTTCTCGTGTTCAATTCGATCCACAGATCAAACTGAACACTCTCGAAGATAAGTTCAATAACTCCAACCGCCCATATATTATTCTCTATGTATTTTGGAAATTTCACCTAATATTTGGTCACTAGCTCACCGCTCCATAAGTAATGCGGGATATGGTGAGCTGCTTTATATTGGAAGAGTGATGAATCATGCTCCCTATGTGTCATCGAGTGGCTGCCCGAGGACTTTGGACGGTTAAAAAGATATTTGATTTCACACGTAAAGACCAAATATTTGAATCATGGTATAAATAACTGATAAGGTAAAATAGAGTGCGTCGAAGGCCTCCACATTACCACCATTACAAATACAGAACGTGGCTCAGCTCTCGGCAACTGCTTAAGTACCTCAGTTGGAAGAGCGCTGCACTAGATTCGCACACTCCTGAGTTTGATTTACACGTCGACTTTTTTGAATTTTTACTTTACGAAAACGTCAATAGTTCCCCGTAAACCACGTCTTTTATGGATCCTTTCACCGACTAAAAATACCAAAAATATGCAGTAGCATAAAATAATGAACGAAATCGAAAACGAAGTGGTTTTGTAGAATATGCATGTGGGAGCGACCTGGCGATATCACGGGCAATATGCGAATATGCTTGTGGCTTGATCATTTGTCGCACGTATGTGGAACTTGCACATTAGCTCACCATCTGAGTCTTGGTAGTTTAGTAGTTACAGCGTCTCACCGGTCATCAGAAGTTGTGGACAAATTGTCTTCCACGTTCTTATATCGTCCTGGTCATAGGTTACTGCAAGAGCATCGTTATAATACTGAATTAAAATCTTTTTAAAAGTAGTCAAAGTGACATTGTTTCTTAGATTGTCAGGTAGAGCATTCCAAATGCGGCAAGCAAGGATGAAGACAGAGCGTTGATATGTAAAAGATTTACATTTTTTGGGAATAAAAGTAACTGAGTTAATCTTTGAGTGTCTTGTAAGTCTATATACTTGTCCGACAACAGGCAAAACATCATTGCCTACCAAGATTAGATTATTTATAGCTTTATAGAGGAAAACAATGTCAAGGAATTTGTGGCAATAATAAAGGGGAAGCAATTTACTCATCTGCAGTCAACTCTTGTAGTCGACATCACAACAAAAGGAAAGTTCCAGAATGAATTTAATCGCTCACCGCTGCACGTTTTCCACTTGCTTAAATAGTCCAATGAACTGAGGCGACCAGACGTATTCCCAGGTGACAGCGAACAATGGCCAGATACAATGAGCGGCATGTTTGGATGTTATAAATGTTCTTGGATGCACGACGCACAAAACCAAGAAGCTTATTTGCTTTAGTACATTCTTTGGTTATTCGTCTGCTCCAAGCTAGGTCGCTTGAGACCCACACGCCAAGGTTCCTTTCCGAGTGGTAGGTATCCAAGTGCATGCCATTGATATGGTACGTGTACTGCGTAGGTTTAATTTTGCGAGTAATACGTTGACATTTGCTCTTTGATTGGTTAAATACAAGTCTCGTAGACTCTGCCCAATTTACAAGACTTCTTAGATCCGATTGTAGGGCAGTGCAGTCTGCGGCTGACTCGATTCTCCTGAACATCTTCGTATCATCAGCATAGCAAACCACTGTAGATGACGTAACGGTGCTGGGTAAGTCGTTTACAAATAACAAGAACAATAGCGGGCCGAGAAGAGACTCTTGGGGAACACCGATGGTTACTGGTAGTTCTTGGGAAGTGATACCAAGGGCTGTTACCCTCTGTTTGGGTCGACGAAAAATGAGATCTAAACCAGTCATGCAGTTACCGGTAATGTTGAACTAGTTGAGCCCTTCTAGCAGGAGGGTCAGGTCAACTTTACCAGTGTCCACTTGCTCGTCAATGTAATCTAAGATGGACGTTAATTCAGTTGCGCAGGATCTGCCTGCCGAAAACACATTGGCCTGGCAAAAGCCCATATTAGTTGCATCCAACAGAATTATAATTAACATTTCATGGCTTCCGCAGCGGCAGCACATATTTCAAACTCACGCCTTACAGCAGCTCGGCATCTGGGTCTTGGTAGCTCAATGATTAGAGCGTCTCATCGGTAATCTGGTTTCCGGTTCGATCCTTGGCTGGGGTCGTAAATCGTTTTTCTGAGATATGTGGTTAACGAACCTTGACATATCGGGATCTGAAAATGATTCAATGAACAGGGTTAAACGTAATGTCTCAAAATCTGCGGAAAATATGCTAAAATGATAAGTTATGAAAGATTAAAAACGCTGATTTCGGCTTATAAGGTGGAAAATGATGTACTGTGGTTTTTATCAAGGGATTGGTTACGTAGTAGGAACTTAACCTGGGCTGAAATTTCAGCCTGGCTAACTAGGCTAAAATTTCAAAAAGTTCATTTTGGGATAAAGTTTTCAAAGCAATAGCAGAATGCCTCTGACTAGAAAGATTTGTGGCTGTAGGTCGATGATAGGTTGCCTGCAATAAGCAATGCAACACACAATAAGCAATGCAATACACAATGACACAACATCCCATCGAAGTGGTTTTTTATACACGATACCAAGTTATGTTAAATATTAATGATATCGGTAATGTCAATGATACCAGTTATATGTGTTATTACATATATTATACCTGCAATACAAAGGGTATATTTACTACAAATGATAAGTTTGACAAGAGTCGTATCAGTGATATGTGTGAGTTGTCTTATCCAAGTGATACGTGCTGCTCAGAAATCCAAACCTTAAGCTTACTTAACTTTCCTCCCCTGTGAGACCAATCAGTGTCCTGATTACCAACCTAGTCCCTGCCGATTAAAGTAAGGGGAGAATGATCTAGTCGAGTACAACATGTTCTCTCACTATCACGACAGTGATTATATGTCATAGGAACTAAGTAGGATGAATATCATGACCAACAATGTACAATGCTCGTCGTGGTCAAGGTGAATGTTTAGGGTTAAGGTTAAGATTAGGTTTAGAGTTTCGATTAAGATTAGGACTAGGGTTGGTTAGGATTAGGATTAGGATCAAGGTTAAATCATCCCCAGTGAAGGTAAACGTTCGTCTCACCCTTTTTAAGTTATTTTCCCCTTGTTCTAAGAAACAACCTATCACATATGGGGGCCTTTATTTCCCTTAAATAGATGATAATCATCTTTTAGCCACGTTTCATGGTTTGAGACTAAGCCCTAGTCCTAACCCTAATACTATTCTGAGTTTCCTGAGATAGTGCTCATTCTCCATGAACGGGACGAGCATTGCGTACAGAGGGTAATGATAATCATACTTAGCTACGACGACATATGATCAATATCGGGATACTCAATGAGAGAACATACTGTCGAGTAGCATGAATTTGGAAATATCTTTCCAGAACAGCATTATAAATTTGCAAACCTCTTTAAAGCATTCTTTCGTTTTTATACTAAAAACAACTTGACACTTCTATACCGCTGAATTACATTTCATAAATCATAAGAAACTCGCAAAGCTCGATGTAGCAACACTAGTTAAGTATGCATAAAGTAAGACTGAAAAGAAGTTATTTAAGTATAGCTGATTAATCATTTTTCTTTGTTAATGGCATATGACAGGGCAGTCAAAATTTACTGAAAACCAAGTTCTTAAAACCGTAACCGTATACCTAACCCAGATCAGCTGTAGTCCATGCAAAGTTGTAAACTACAAACACGGTTTTATAGATAAACACGGTTACCGTACAAGAAAGATTGAAAGGTATGAAAAACTTATTTACCGACACATACCTTACGAAAATGTCACATGTCATTTAACATGCGAAAACCGAATCGAATTGGAACGTTTTCACATATGAAAGTTTCGTTTTACATTTGAAATACCTAACTCATATGTGAATTAATAAACTGGTTAAAAATTTCACGTTTGAAATCTTGATGTGCGAAACATGTATTTCACAAATGAAAGTGGAAGATTCACACATAAAAATTTATTTGCGATATAAAATTTTCATTTTACATAAGGAATTGCAACAATTTACATGTGAAATATTTTCATACGTAAAATGACATGTGAAATTTTTGTAAGAGATGGTCGATGGAAACGTCAACTATTAATTTTTCTTGACAGAATTCCCATGGCCATTGCTCAATTTTTCTGCTTAAAAGACAGGAAAATATGATTTGTCGTGCTGTTCTTCCTGGTTCCTGATGGAGTGCAACTTTGGCGACTTAATGAAGCATTCGTGTAACCCTTAAGGAGGATGAAAGTGAAAATCGATTGAATCAAGTTCAAACCTCACTTGTAAGTAATCAAATCATTCAATGGCCAGTGAGACGCTCTAACCATTGAGCTACCAAGACTTAGATGGTGAGCTAAGGTGCAGCTTCGACATATATGTGCGACCTAAGCGAAAGCCACTATATATTAATAATGATTGATGAAGTTTATGGTTACTTTTCTAAGTATAGAGCTTGACGATCGTTCATCTATCTCATGATATATCCAAGCTCTCACATTTCTAAAAACATAAATTTCATTGTTATATTGTGCCATTAAATTCTGGGATACGATGGCAGAAATAGTCAGTTTTGCGAAAATCCTTTAGACTTAGTTATCGTTGGTTTTTCTTGATACACTATGGTTATCAAAGTACTTCGCGCTAAGCCTGGACAGTTTATCCGACAGGTACAAGTAGTCCTGGGGAGAGAACACTGTCCTCCATGTTTTGAATGAACAATTTAAGGTTTACCCATGGAATAGCTCAGTATGGTGGATAACTCGTTATTCAATAAACAGCTAAGAACATTGTCTCCTCGCTGAAACACATGTAGCAGGATCGGTACAAGAGGGGAGCAGCTGGGGGGTTTGGCACAACTTTTGATCGGAGTCCAAAGCCAACCGAAAGTGAGAAGAAATTGGCAATTCATCGTGAAAGGATCTCGGAAAAATCGACCAACAAAAGCTTCCATCTTGCCATCTTAACATGAGAAAAGATAAAACTATGCATTTATTTCAACGCATTAGTGATAGAATTTTAAAAGGATGTTTCATAAACTCTTCCCCGGTGGCATAAGACTTCTACATTATTACTCAAGTAAACGCGAGACGATTTTACTCGTAAAAGGGAGGGATCCCTCTGAAAAAGTTGAATGAGGGGGAGGAAATTAGACATTTTTGACTTTAAACCACATAATGTGAACATTAATCAAGAGCAAGCGACAGGAATGAGGTTTTAACTGTTGGCTGCAGCTAATTAGTCATTTGAGTGACGTGCCTGCATTCCTTCATTAATTTCATAAGAACCAATATATGCTAGGTAACCACTGTACGATATAATACAATACGATATATACATAACCACTGTACGATATGATACAATATGATATGTAACCACTGCACGATATGATACAATACAATATGTAACCACTGTAGGATATGATACAATACCATATGTAACCACTTTACGATATGATACAATACGATATGTAACCACTGTACGATATGATACAATCCAATATGTAAGGACTGAACTATATGATACAATATGATATGTAACCACTGTACGACATGATACAATACGATATGTAACAGTTAGTGTATTACACCGGCTATCAGAAAGTAGAGGATGCAATTCCTGTCAGGGGCCTCGAAAACATATCTTGGTTCAAAAGTGAAAAAGCATGCACACTTGGGATTGGTAATAAAACTTATTCTTAACCTCTTGGATGAAAATCTATGCTTCAAGTTCACAAGATATTGGACATGAAGAAAAACGACTTCTATGCCCTTGCTTGCTTTCTTTGCCATTGTACCACCTTCCATGTATTTACAATTATTATTAGACAAGTTATGGTAGGTAGAACCCCGCAGGCCATGCGAGGTCAAGCAGTGGTTTTATGGGGTGACCTGGGGTGGTCATGTTCCCCCCCCCCCTTCAATTGAAACAGCGTATTCTCTACGTTGGACAAAAACTCATCAGGAATCGGTACTTAAAAAGTTTTCAAATTGTTAGATTGGTTTTAAACGTTTTAATTTTCTAACCAGGTAAACCGAGTATGAAACGTAATATACTGTACTAGACGTCATTTAAGATATCTTAATACAGTAGTACCTTGACATACGAGTTTAATTCGTTGTGTAACCGAGCTCGTAGCTCAATTTGCTCTTATGTCAAAACAATTTTTCCCATTGAAATTAATTGAACACTATCATTTAAATTGCTTAACTTAACCTACTCGCTACACACTTAATGCTACACTTTATTGCTAAACTTAATTGCTACAAATTTTTTCACTTATCACTTAATCGCTTAACTTAACTTACTCGCTGAACCTAACTCTGAAGCTGGCTCGCTGGCTCGTACCTCGGAATCTGGCTCGCAATTCAAAACAAAAAATCGACCGAGTGACGGCCCGTACCTCAAAAAACTCGTAAGTTAATGCACTCGTACGTCAAGGTACTATTGTATATCAAAATTTATTTTTTACGAGGTAGGAAATTATTGTTTAGTTTATCGGCAAAAATTTCAATTCGACAGCATGTTATTTTAATCAGTAGAATTAACTGCTGGGCGATCGACTGGCAGTTCGGGTCCTGGGGACAGAAGACCCTGGATTTCATACAGCGTATGTGACAAGCAGATGCTAGCTAACATATAATCTGTTGGCTAAACTAAAGTTGAATGGAAAGTTAAGGCTCATAACCCAAATTAAAGCGTAATAAGTGACTTAAAAAATTTTGCTATTCTTACTCGGGATGAAACACTGTGTCATCAGGATCACGCAACTCATGCATTACGTGGGTGAGCACTAGAAAGTGACCACTGAGGTCAGGTCACCGTGTGGAGAACGGGAATGAAAACTTAGGTATTTTATTTACTTGATACGGTTTTCCAAGATATTGTTGAGGTTTGGGTTAAAATGTGGCCAGGGGTAACACGTCGATGGTAAGAATTAGTTTTAGGATTAGGATTAAGATTATGGTTAAGATTAGGATTAGAGTTAGGATCCTAACCGTAATCCTAACCATAACATTCAGGATAATTCTGAATCTTAAGAGCATTGACCATTGAGGATAATCATGAATCTTAGCTGAGTGGACATTAGGTAACTAAAATGCTTAAAATTCCAGTCCCAATCTCCACACGGTTATCTAACCTGAGGGGATCCTTTGTAGTACACACCCATTACGTTAGTGAGGGTCAGCACTAGACCAGGTAACCGTGTGAAAACTCGGAATGGAACATTAAGTATTGTCTTTAATTGATAAATTCTTTGGAAAAATCGTTGGGCTTTAGGTTAAAATGCTACCACGGGTAACACGTTAGCGGTTAGAATTAGGTTTTGGAGTAGGGTTAGGATCCTAACCCTAATCTTAATCCTAACCATAACATTTGGGATAATTCTGAATCTTAGGACCATTGAAATTTTAGGATTATCATGAATCTTAAGAGAAAGGATATCAAATAAATAAAATATTTAATTTTACTGTTCCAGTCTCCACACGGTTACCTTGTCTCATTGGTTACGTTCTAGTGCCGACCTTCTTGAGCTGCAATCGGAGTCCGCAATAACTTATTTCCAGTGGTAACACCTAATTTAAAATTCAAGTATTGCCATCCATTTTGTTTCATTTTCACGTAATGCTTGGATTCACTATGTTATTTTCAAATGCTAAAACCACTAATGACGAGGTAACAAAATTGGAGGCCAGTCAAGGCTAAACGACCATTGTCACTCCTACAATTATTGAAACAACTTGAATTTTCTCTCGTAGGCATTCGTGTTACGTGCCGATCAAATGGAAACGCGCACACTCTGAGATCCAGTGCAAATCTGACTTTATTCTTTTTCCAAACTCTGTTTTTATCTTTGTTATGTTACTATTTTTATATTTTTAATTTCCCCCGAGTAATTAAGTTAACATAAAGATCACACAAACAGGATACACAGTAATTAATACACTTTACACTCATGTAGACCGCTTGTCTGAAATATTGACAGACATTGAACAGTTACACACTCCCCCCACTTAAGTTTTCGTCCCGAAATTATTCGGCCACAAACCTAAGAGAATATTACAAAAGCATATCTTATGTTTTCCTAGCGACAACTAAGTGAATCAGTAACGAATGTCATCAGGATAATGTACTGGAGGACGTATATTTTGCCGGAGTTGATAACGTGGCCTTAGGGGGGCTTCACCTCTAGGCCTACAGGGAAATGGTCGAGCATTGGGGTGTTGAGGAAAGTCGTGGACCACTGTAAACTCTCCCGATTCATGTCCGGGAGACACAATTCGCCCCTTATCCAACGGTATATAACACAACTTAAGATTGTCGTGATGAACTACCATCTCCCTTCCTTCCTCCGACCGCACACGGTATGTCACTCCTAGTCTACTCAACACCTTATACGGACCGATCCACTTCCTACCGAGCTTCCATTTCTTAGGGCGTCCCACCCAAACTGTTTGACCCGTAACATACGGTTTCCATTTCGGATTTTGGTGTTGAACACGTCTAGCCAAACTCACCTGTCTTAACCGTTCTTTAGTGATATGTCTGACATTTTGAAGAACTGTTCTGTTTGTGCATACTCTGTTTGGGTACTAGGGTTTCCGACGGTTACACCAAATACCAATTCCAAAGGCATGCGAGGGAGCTTACCGAAGACTAATTCGTATGGGCTAAACCCGGTAGATTCGTGTTTACTAGTGTTGTATGCATATACAACGGGGTCTAACCATACATCCCAATCGTCTGCTCTAGTGGATACATAATTGGCGAGCATATCTTGCAGTGTGCGATTCTGCCGTTCGACCTGGCCATCACCACTGGGATGGTAGGCTGTAGTGCGCGTCTTTGTTATTCCCATTATGTTGCAAATTTCGTGCATGAGTGTGCTTTCGAAGTTTGAACCTTGATCCGAATGCAGCACAGCTGGGGGTCCGAAGCGCGAAAACACTTTGGACACTAAAATATTAGCTACCGTAGAAGCCTTCTGATCTTTCGTTGGAAATGCTTCACACCACTTGGTAAAGTGGTCCATGAGCACAAGTATATACTTGTTTCCTTTGGTGGTCTCCAACACAGGTCCCATGTAATCTAATGCCCAAAAAGTAAAAGGTTCACCGACATCTATAGTTTGCATGGGTGCTTTGTCTGGGATTGGCGGCGATTTACGCTGTTGGCAAGATAGGCAGTGTCGTACATGAGACTGAACTGATGCGCGCAAATTTGGCCAATAAAATCGTTCGCGAATTCTTTCCTCCGTTCTCACTGAACCTAGGTGACCACAAGAAGGACTATCATGCATGCCTTGAAGGATTGTTGGCACAACGGATTGCGGAACAACGACAGCGTGATTAGGATGAGCGGAGTGTTTCTGACGAGATCTTACTAAAAGGTCCTCATGCATAAATAATCGGCCATAATTATACCAAAAATTTCGTAATATGGGGTCATCTTTCCAATCGTTAAAGTCGGGTCTTGGCTTCTTTTGAAGTTTGAGCTCAATGACCTTAGAAATACACGCATCTTGGCGTTGCGCTTCATGCAAATTAATTATCTGATTAATCGTGACTGCATTTGTATGGTAAGGGGCACATACTTCCTTACACGCAGAGGGTTGAAAGGGGGGCGCTTCAGGGTTAAGCATTGAATCAGATGAAGTGTATTGTGTTCGGGATACAGAATCACTAAAGCAGTTAACTATATTTCGAAAAAGGATTAATAGTAGAAATCCATAGTAAAGCGGTGTTTTAAACCAGCGTTTCGCCGCTTTGTCGTGTTCTTGTGCTGGTGTAACAAAACGGGTGGTTGAACATTCCGCAACGCGGTTGCTGTTTTCGTTCACTAAACGAGATAAGGCGTCGGCATTGCAGTGTGATTTCCCAGGTCTATGTTGAACCGAAAACTCAAATTCCTGCAAATCCATTAACCACCGCGCTACCCGTCCTTTTGGCTCTATACTATTTAGCCAACGAAGTGCACTGTGATCAGTGACAAAGATAAACTTGCGGCCTAGAAGGTAAAGACGAAAATGCTGTGTCCCGTAGTGAATTGCGAGAGCTTCCTTCTCGGTGGTAGCATAGTTGCGTTCTCGAGGTGTAAGGCTGCGAGAACCGTAAGCTACGACTCGTTCCATGTCGTTGTCATCGCGTTGAGACAAAACTACGCCGAGGCCAACATCTGACGCATCGGTATATAACGTAAACTCTCGGTCGAATTTTGGATAGGCTAATACTGGTGCGGAACAGAGCTGACGTTTAAGGTGCACAAAAGAAATTTCACATTCGTTTGACCAATAGAAAGGTTTCTGCGATTCGGCTTTTGTTGTAAGTTTTGTCAACGGAGCAGCGATAGTTGCAAAGTTAGGAATAAAGCGCCGATAATAGCTAGCTAGCCCTAGAAAACTCCGCAGTTCTTTTAGACACGTCGGCGGTGCAATTTTCTGTACCGCTTTGACCTTACTTGGGTCTGGCATCACGCCCTGTTTCGAGACCACATGGCCGAGAAAAGACACTTTCGTTTCCGCAAATCGACACTTCTCCAATTTAACTCGCAAATTATGTTGCCGAAACCTATCCAATACTATTTTCAAGCGTTCATTATGCTCGCGAAGAGTACGTCCAAAACAAATAACATCATCAAGATAACATAAGCATATTTCGAACGTTAACCCTGCCAAGATGATTTCCATGGCCCGTTGAAAAGTGGCAGGCGCTGTTTTTAAGCCGAAACTCATACGGTTAAACTCAAAAAGACCGGAACTGGTGGCGAAAGCGGTTTTCGATTGATCGATGGGGTCAACGGATATTTGCCAGTATCCGCTCCGCAGATCTAACGTTGAAAAATATGTGGCATCCCCTAGCGAATCAAAAATATCTGTGATGTTCGGGATCGGGTGCGCATCATTAAGCGTCACCTGGTTTAATTTGCGATAGTCTACACAAAACCGAAGTTCGCCTGAACGTTTTCTTACTAAGACAATTGGACTTGACCAGGGACTCGTGCTAGGTCGAATAATTCCTTGCTCTAACATTTCCTTAATCTGCCTGTCGGCTTCTTCTCGATAGGCGTAAGGCAAACGTCGCGGGCGTTGTTTAATTGGAGCGGAATTACCGGTATTAATGGTGTGCATTACCACGTTTGTATGGCCTAATTCTTCTTCAAAGACATCGCTAAATTCGGATAAAACGTCAAAAATACTATCTTTCGCAAGGCGATCTAGCTTAGGGTTTATAACCTTTTCGAATCTGGCCTTATTACACTTCGAATCATTGATTTTAATTCCGCAGCATGCCTCAGCGACTTTACTATGAGATTCAACTAGTGGGCTAAATGTAGCAATTTTAGCACCAAACCTTAGCTCTGCTGGTTTACTCAAAGCGTTCATAACTCTAATTAAAACACTTCTACCGTTTGGACAGACAACGGTGTGAGCCACGTGCGTTCCCTCCCCTACATCTTTATTACCTAGGGGTGCTATCATACCTACTTCAGTCCTTGCCGACTTCATTAACCTCTCTTCCACGATCATTTCAGTACGAGCTGGCACCACTACATTTTGGTCTAAAACGACCACAACATCGGCCTTCATACGCGACTGGACGAGAACGGTTGAATCCCCCTCGCACGTCTCAGGAGCTTCAGTGGTCTGAAAAGGATTAGCACTACTTGCCTCAGTTACTCCCAAAACCGTTCCACCTTTGGTCGGAGGGAAAAAACTCACATTGGTCCTCCCATGGAGCCCTGTAAAATAATAGGAGCTACACCCCTTATCAAAATTGCCCTTTAAACTTAACCTATTTTCTCTAAGGAAGTCCCACCCTAACACGCAGTCGTAACTGATGTTGTTACTAACCAGAAAACGTCCGTTGTACGTTACCTTACTTTTGGGAAGCTTTACATTTACCATTAGTTGACCAAGAATACTTAAACTACTCCCTGTGATTGAGATACACCGTTCTGTGACGGTAGTATCCATTAGGTAATTATCAAAATCAATAATAGAATGAATTTTATCGCTAATGAATGTTCTCATTGAGCCTGTATCAATAAGTGCATGCACCTCGACGTCATTAATAAAACACTTAACAAAAGGTTGTATGGGTACAGAAAAATCTTCGTTACTTCTACTACGATCATTATCACTTACCCAAGGACGACCTGCAATCCCACTTACCGAGTCGCCCTTTGGGAGTTTAAATGGTTCGCACAATCTTTGGCGAAGTGTCCGTATCCCTGGCATTCGTGGTATCTGTTCGCGTTGGTTCTGGAGTCGGTTGACTGTCTTTGGTCTTTGAACCAGCAGTCTCTGGCAATGTGGCCCTGCTTGTTGCAAACAAAACAGGTTCTCCTCTCTCGTTTTGTGCTTGGCTGTTCCGTCCCTCTAGGATTGTTCCGTTCCCTTGCCGATAACTTCTCTTCCATGCTGTTTTGCTTTCTGGCAAGATCAGAAACCATCGCAATTAAGGTAGCCATTTCTTCACCTCCTCCACTTGTTACATTCGCAGTAAGCGTCTCACGGTTCTGGTCTGTGAAGTCTTGAATGGCTCGATACCGCTAGACGAAGGAAACCATCTTCGGCAGATCTGGGGCAGGGTCGCTTTCCAACAGTTTTATCTTTATGTTCTTTGGCAACCCTTTCATGAACTGTCTCGTCAGGAGTGCTGTTTTTGCTCTTTCGTCAACATCAGGATCTGCTTTTAACAGGATCTGCTCTAACTCCCATTTATAAACGGATGGGTCCTCGCCTGGTTTTAACAATCTCGTCTCAAACTCGGCGTAGTAAATTTCTTTATTGGACGGTGGGCACATTGCCTCTTTCAGAGCTTTGACTGCGTTGGCGTAGGACTCACGGCTTGCATCGTCAAATGCGTAAAAATGGCTCGCTGCTTGTCCCCGAAGAAAAGCGGGTAACTTCTTGATTTTGGCATCCGCGTCCCATCCATTTGCCTCTACACAAGCGTCGAATTCGCGAAGCCAAGTTAATATGTCTCCTTGTTCAAATTTACCAGAAAAAATTGCTGTCGCCATCGTTGGGGATTCAACAGATCCCACCGCTGCCACCAAATTTGTTACGTGCCGATCAAATGGAAACGCGCACACTCTGAGATCCAGTGCAAATCTGACTTTATTCTTTTTCCAAACTCTGTTTTTATCTTTGTTATGTTACTATTTTTATATTTTTAATTTCCCCCGAGTAATTAAGTTAACATAAAGATCACACAAACAGGATACAGAGTAATTAATACACTTTACACTCATGTAGACCGCTTGTCTGAAATATTGACAGACATTGAACAGTTACATTCGCAGGCATTCGCTGGCTTGAATTTTCTCTCATAGGCGAATGGCTACGAGACAAAATGCAAGAGAGATGGTACAGGGGACGTCTTTCCTTCTAGGGGTAGTTGTTCAGAATACTGTTAACTTATCACTTTCCTTTCCGAGATGTCTCTCCATGACGAGTGAAGTTATCTGGCATTGGCTAGAGTAAAACTGAAAAGTCGGATACGGATGAGAGAAAGTTAATCCTAAAAATAATAAAAATATTATTACAAGAATTTCTGAAATTACTACTGAGAAACTAGCTGGAATTATTTAACTTAAATAAATTTGAGATAAATTATAACTTAATAAACTTACTCTCAATCCAGAAAGATTGTATTTGATCAAGTTAGCCATAACGATATTCGAAGAACTGATAACTCGGACGAGTTGTCTGAATCCCTGATAATCTATCTAATCGACAAGATCCATGGAGGGAGCAGTTGTATCGATTGTTTGAACTAAGTAACTTATATTTTATCGAACAAACAGTGACATATCCTTTAGATCCTTGGTTCTTAATAGTAGTCAAGCGAGAAAATTTCATCAGGTCTGCAAAATAAATTCTGGTTGGAAAAACCAAAAAAATAGCACAATTCTCCGACCACCATTCGGTAGAAAATAAAACTTCCGATGGACGAAGCTCAGCAGAGACAAGTTTGTTTTTTGTCTGCCTGTAACCACAGTGTTACAAAGTGAACATTACTAAAACTTATCTGATTCCTTTCGCTTCTTCTGATATAAAAGATGTTCGGCGAGACATAAGCTTCACTAAAATTTGCCCCTGATCTCTCTCACCTTTCGATGCAAATACATTTCGACGCGGCATATCAAAGGTGAATTAATAGCAAGCGTGAAGAGGCAGCACCCTGTGATTTCAGTGAAGTAGCTTCTTCAATCAACTGCATTTCAACATTCGATACCTGTCGTCGACCAGTACCAGTGGCGGATTTAGGGTACGTCAAATAGGTCAGCCGACTAAGGTGACTATCTAACTATTCTAAGATATCAGATTGACTTTGCGTCGCATATTTACGCTATGATGTTGTCAGATAGCTTTGTTTACATTGCCGAATCTTAATTCCCGGCGTCGTATTTATATCCAGTGCGTTTGTTATCAACGGTAACATTGGCGAGCATCAGAATCACGCTCTAGCTGGTTTCTCGGTCAAGTTCAACCAGTTTGCCGAATCTTACGATTGTATTCGTCTTTGCAATTGGCTGGTTTGTTGAAACTCCATTTATCGTTAGCCGTGATTGGCTTGACCAATTTCGCTGCCCCTTTTGCCGAATCTTCATTTTGTTTCACTTGCTTTGATTGGCTCAACATTGTAAGGTGCTGCTTAACAGCATCAGCTATTGGCTTAGCGGTATAAACTTTAAAGTTTTTTTCCGAATTTGTGATGTCATCATGTCGAGTTTGCTGAGGTATGTCACCTTGCCGAAACTATCACCTTTCATCGGTCGTCTTGTGATTGGTCATATTATCGTAAACAGTGTTTTGTTGATTTCGAAACGCTTAAACTATCGTGTGGAGATCGTCTTCAGTGACAGTCTTACGGTCCTTTAACATGTTGTCTACGAGCTTTTTGAAACGCTTTCTTACTGCGCTTGACAGTAATGATGGTAAGACCTTGCTTTTCATCTGTGACACTGTTGTCGACATTAAGCATTCGCAGTCGTTCTGCTGATGGTAGTAAACGTCTAAATAATAATAGCAATTTTGGCGCCAAGTACTATGCAGAGGGCAAGAAGACACGGGTTGTTCTCAGGTAAAGTGGTCTTAATAATCAGATTTTCTTAAAATTTAAACAGGAAGATTAGACTTATCATTGATTGAGGATATTATAATACTGGTTAATACTAAAGAGTAATTTAGATTATGTTCACCCGATACCGTATGAAATGGAGCCGAAACAAAATTGAATGAGATAGGACTTTTGTTCTCGCGATACCGGCGTAAAATGCCGTGGAATTGCAATCGTAACGGTAATGATTTGAATCCTTAATCCTAACTGGAACGACGGTATGCCCGGCAATGTGTAAAGACCTTGTTATTCAGCCCAAGATTGTATACTGCTCCTGACACCTGTATTGAAGACTCTGGCGCACTATAGTCCGTCTGTCAGGAAAGTTTTGTGATGTCACAAAACTGTTGACAAAAAGCCAAATTAAAAGTTTGCTTCGGTTCCTCTGCTGATTCTTTTACTTCAGCCTGTCGCATGTGCAGAATGTTCTGATTTACATATAAATATACTTGTACTCGCTTTTGGTTTGGCCCGGACCGATTTAAATTCAACTCAGGAATTCAAATTCAAATTATGATTTATTGTAAAGTGCATGTAGTTACCATATGAGAAACAGTGCGTGTTTTGCACTAACTGCTTTCCCCCCCCCCCCCCCCACCCCACCACCCTACTGCAGAGAAAATTCAAAAGTTTGACTAAGGTGATAAAAATCCTAAATCCGCCACTGAGTACTGAGCTTTCAACATCAAGTTGAGAGTGAAAATCAAAAATTCAACAAGTCTTGGACTGAAGAGTTCGTTTCCGTTCTTAATCAGAAAAAGTTAAACCTGATTTGTTTGATTTGCAATAAAGAAATAGCTTTTACCAAACGGGACAATGTGAGGAGGCATTATAGTACTTTGCATGAACAAAGTTGGGAACGAAAATATCCATTGGTCTCTCAGGAAAGAAAGCAAAAAATCCAAGTTGGAAAGATCGCTGAATAAAAGTCGGAAGACCATGAGTGTGTTTACATCAGCTCAAGACAGAGCGACCATTGCCTCATACCGCATCTCCTGGCGCCCGTTTAAGCATATGAAGCCTTTTACGGATGGAGAAATAGCGAGAGACTGCTTCATCGATGCAATGGAGTCATTCATTCTGAATGACAAGTCCCGGGAGAAGATTGTACTGAAGGTGAAGGAAATCCCTCTTTCCAACGACAGTACAACACGCCCGTTGTGAATCCATAGCAGGTGCTGTGATTAGTGAGCTTAAGCGCCTACTTAAGAAGGCTGACTTCACTTACCTTGCTACTGACGTCAACGGGCATTATCAATCTTGCCCTATTGTTGGTGTGTGTTTGCTGTTACTTGGATGGTAATTACTTCGAGGACATGCTAGGGATGGAAACCCAGACCGATAGGACGACGGGCCAAGACATCTTTAATGAGCTTTGTAACGTACTCAGAATTCTAGACGTCAACTTAAAAAAAGTGGTCTCCATAACAACTGACGGATGTCCATTGATAGTAGTTCGAAATTTAGGCTTGACAACTAGACTGAAGGAACAGAATCCCAGTATCCTAGCCATTGTATCATTCACCAATCTGTCTTATGTGCGAGTTTGGGAGATGAGTACAAGCAATGTATGGATGAAATAATGAAGCTGGTTAACTATGAGAGCTTCATTAGCTCTGCAGCATTGGAAACGTTAGACTTTCCTGACCGAAGTTGAAGCGAATTATGATGACTTGCTGCTTCATGATAATGTAAAATGGTTTAGTAAGGGCAAGGTTTTTAAGCGATTTTGGTTCCTTTGAGAGGAATTTCAAATATTTTTTGACATGGACAAAGGAAGTAAGAGTCAAAAATTCATCCAACCTATTAAGGACAACACAAAAATGAATACAGTTGCGTTCCTGACGGATATAACTTGGCATCTTAATGAGCTCAACAAGAAACTTCAAGGAAAGGATCACACAGTTATCGACCTTATGTTCAACGTCATTGCATTTCAGCGTAAACTTGAAGTGTATGCTCAACATCTCAAAGGAGACAAGCTGTTTTTCCCGACGATGAAAGGGTTTGTAGACAAGCATGGTGCCGGAGAGGACTCACATAATGCATTCATGAGTAAATTGATAAGCAATTTCAAAGATCACTTTGTAGACTTCAATCTGAGCAGAACTGTTCTCGCTTGTATTGCAAATCCTTTTGACATAAGTGACCTGCTTGAATTCGCGAACAAACCAAAGCAAGTCTTTGAGTGGGTGGATGTGGTAGCATTATGTTGAGAAATAATTGATGTTTAGGAGGGTTACAGTAACAGCAAGAAAATCGACCCAGTTGAATACTGGAGGTCTTCCACCAATCCCACTGTGTTCAAAAGGCTCGCAAATACTGTTCTAAGCGTGTTTGGGTCGACCTACTTATGGTAATCGGGGTTTTTCAATATGAACTTCATCAAAAACAAATATCGGAGCCGACTAACCAATGCCCATCTTAATCAGCTTTTAAGGATTTCTCTCACCAGAATGACTCCAAACTTTACTAAGTTAGCAAAGGATCAAGTTTGCCACTTAAGTCACTAAGATTGGATTGACAATACTGTTAAATGTGTTCTGATGTGTTTTGAGTTTTAATAGGAAAGTAATTGAGTTGAAAACCGCAGCAGTTCAAGTTAAAACTTTTCCAAATTGTTTATGAAATGTGTTTTGAATATTAAAAGGAAACATTTTGAGTTGAAAAATCGTTTCAGTTTGTATCAATGATTGAACATAGTCAAGTACCCCTCTTCTGTTCTTATCCAACCCAAACTTCATTTAATAACACTGAACGTGCTGGCTGTCCTTGGCCCGCAGAGTTGAACCTCCAGAAAATGCGGGCCTGAGAAGAAATTAATTGCGAACCACTGCTCTAGATAGAGTAACTTGGGGCACATGATTTAGGTTCCTCAGTTCTTAACATGGTTACCGCTGGTCACTCACTGGGACTTAACCTTGCGATAAGCTATCCGGGTTTCGTACGTCGGGATCCAGGTAAGAAACTTCTGGTCAACTAGATTTCTTGTTCATTGTCCTGTAAACCACTCATTTGTTCTCTGGTTCACTTTCCTGAGCCACTCTTTTGGGTTCCTCCGTGGTCACTGTGTAACACATGGTCTTGGAATAAATCACTAACGACAGAAAATCTGTAATGTACCAAAAATCGAGCAATGCACCAAAAGTCCAGCAATACACCAAACACGAGAGAAAGAATTTGAGCAATAATCAAGCACTCGAGAAAGCTTTAGGAAAACGAGGTGAAACTGAATTTCTTTAGTTGCTGTTTATGGTGTTTGGTTAAAGGGTAAATGTTTTCTCTACTGCTTGACATACTGAAATATATCGATATTTTTGGATGCAGAAAATTTACATAAAATGCCATAGCCAGGTTCTCATAAATACTCATCACACCTATCTTCTTTTGATCCAATTTCGACGACAACTCTCTTTTGAGTTTGTTTCTGGTCATTATAACATATAAAGAGACGCCGCAGGCACAAGGGAACGCAGGGGAAGCTGTCCCCCTCTACTACTTACCAGTGCTTACAGGTGAACCACTTTGTCCCAACAAATAAGAAGCGATGGTACCATCACCATGTCTTTTACTTACCTTTGAATTTGTTTTTACCACCGTAACTAAATCCGGTAGACAAAGTGAAATCAGTAAAAGATCTGGTTTATTTTTCCCAAAGATCGGCAAAACTCAATTGCTACAACTAGAACATACATTAAAGTATGAAGTATACGTTGAGTTACCATTACTCCTTAAAAATTAACTGTGACAAACCTTAACTGTGTGCATCCAGTTAAGGATGTTAATTTAATAAACGCTACTGGACGGCTTTCATACTGAATATAAAATTTCCTTTTAAGTTATCTCCTATGTAAAGCAAGAGTGTTCTTTTTCGAGAATGATTCTGTCCTTGCTGTTCTGGTTTATACCCGGAGCTCCTGAACATGTAAACCGAGCTAATCCCCAATACCGGAACTGTGTTACCGTTGTAGGTTCATAACCCGCTTAGGTGTTATCTGGCTGCTTTAATCAGAGTTTTGGTATATCTCAAACTTCAAGTTCCATTTTACGTCAGATTTTGGTGTAGTTTTATTTTTCCTTGCCTTCTTAAACAACGGTAAGTCATTCTTGCCTGATATCTTATGTGAAAGTGTCAAATTTGGAGAGGATATATGTGCTGCATTGCTTCAAGCTTCTCACAAAAACATGTTTATTTCTTACCGAACAAATTAACATATATTTGCCTACCGACTTGGATACTCCGTTTTGAAGCTCATTTTTGGACAATTCATTGTCACCGTAACTTAATATCATCATTAATAAGTTGTAATGATTGCTATGACCTATTCAGTTGATCACGAAAGACCATGTTCGGGTAACGTTTGACTGACAATTGAAATAACGTCATAATAACGGATAACAGATGTTGTAACAATGAGGATGCCTGTTTAGTTTATGAAGTTATCGAGATTGTTGACATTATTGTACCGTATTATCGCTTAAGGAACTGTTACGTTCAAGGAAACATGTTACTTCAAAGTAAAAGTTGGAAGCGAGTTTCAAAAAAGGCTTTAAAGTAACAACTGTAACCCCGTTACACGACAAATTTTGATCACGACACTGCAAATTAGCCGTGCGGAGACCTACAAATAACATACAGAAGTGCTTGGCATGGCAAAATTTTAAGGCAAAGGTGCCAAATTTTATAAAAGTCCACACTCTATACATATGTGAAAATGTGCCCAAAACTAACGGAATCGTGTCAAAATTTTAGCCGTGCCGTACCCAAAATGTTAACAATGTAAATAAGGTTTGTGTGTCTATTTAACCGACCGTGAAATCGAAAGAGCATGAGACTCGTTTTCCTTGCTGGAGAATTACAAACTTAAGAAAAGTTCTCCGGATATAAGTTATAATTGAGTAAAAAACGCACCAAATTTTGTCTTCTATGACCACATTCTACATTTCTAATCCTGGCTTAATAGAAAATCCGCCAAATCTTCAATGATTGCATCTGTAGCAGAAAAAAGCATAGGAGAAGGCTGAAAAGATTTTAGGATTGCGCTTTTTTGTGACGGGCGATGAAAGTCTGCTGGTCAAAATGTTAGGTACTTTGCTCATGTCGAGGAAATGCATGAAAGTTCGGGATTTACTCCGAACGTAATTAATAAAAATAATATTGCCTGTGATTTGTTTCACTCGAATGACATTTTTAATTCAACGAAGTTGACTGTATTTCATAGAAACTGAACAGAATAGCAACAGGAGGTTCACCTTTTAATACAAAGAAGAGAGCACATCTTTTTATTTTCTTTATGTGCCCTGACAATATTGTTCATTATCGTTCAGCGTTGAGTACATTATTTTTCTGAGGTTGAACTATGACACAGAGACGTACTCGCGAGACATTAGTAGGG
Organism: Heliopora coerulea; assembly: GCA_030142905.1. NCBI lineage: Eukaryota > Metazoa > Cnidaria > Anthozoa > Scleralcyonacea > Helioporidae > Heliopora > Heliopora coerulea. The sequence continues at coordinate 723,827 of JASJOG010000061.1, read as the reverse complement.
CTAATATATAATATAATTAATCTACTGAGAAAGATAATACATTAGTTGAATTTCATGTTCAATTATTGCATTTCTTTCAATGTTAAAATTATTGCACCCCTCTTGTGCACACGTGAAGCTTCATTTTCATGTTGTGCGAGCGAGTATAACGCTTGCATTACCGAGTGCACGTGGGCTATAAACTAAAACATATTAGAGGAAAGTTGCTCTCAGTTAATGCTCACGTTCTCTACTTCACGCCACATTCAAAAGGCTTTGTGTCTTCGGGTAGTCGCAACTACTCACAAAGACAAACTCTTTAAACTTTTTTCTCGAAAACAGCATATAAGGAAGGTGTTCTGGGCAAGGGGAGATCCACTTAACCCTACTGTCCCTTTGTTTAACCAACTTTTTAAATTGAATTTAATGACTATAGTTAACGAAACGTTTCCATTGGAATTTTTAGTGGAGTTCAGCCCTCAGAGTCTTTCTGGTTCATACGCCACCGCAAAAGGAATCGTCATTGACTTTAGTTTATGACAAAAGTGCGTAACTGATAAAAAATAACCCGACATTGTAACAGCCAATAAATTATAGAACGAGTTACGGTTAGTAGGAAGCTCAAAAGAGATTATCACATCCGTATCCGCATTAAAGAGTCGACTTCAAGGTGATTACAAACTTTATAAGTGCGCAAGAAATCGGGTAACAAGTTAAATCCGTAAAGCAAGAGTCAATTATTTTAAACGTAAACTTGATGAAAACTCCAACGATCCAAAAGCCTTCTGGAAACTGATGAAAATAGTCTTAATTGTAATTAATAAAATAACGGTTGATGGCGAAGATATCACTGACTCAAAAGGCATAGCTAGCACGCTAAATTCAAATTTTTCTAATATTCCAAAACGTCTACTTGCAACACAAGACACGTGCCAGGATTTAGATACGCTCAGCCCTTCACCACCAATAGCATATGATGAAGAATCGCGTTTCAATTTTCATCCGATTTCTGAGGCCGAAATTCGACAACAGCTGATGTCTATGAAGCCGAATAAAGCAACAGGCTACGACAAACTTCCCGTTAACGTTTTAAAGTTGTCGGCGAACTATATACCACAATGTTTGGCTATAATCGTAAACAGTTCTTTTGAACAGGGTGTATTTCCTAAGATATGGAAAATAGCAAAAATCTCACCAATATTTAAAGGAGCCTCTGCCAATGATCGCGATAATTACAGACCAATATCGGTATTGCCTGCTCTTGCAAAGGTTTGTGAATAAGTAGCTGATAACCAGGTAAAAGATTACGGTGAAAACCATCAAACTTTAAAAGAACCTCTACAATTTGCTTACACCAAGCATTGTTCGACCGTGACGGCATTAATAAAAGTGATTGATTCCTGGAATTTAGCTATTGATGATAGGAAATATACTGTTGCTGTATTTCTAGACCTCCGAAAAGCCTTCGATATCATTGACCACTCGATGCTTTTAAAGAAATTACGTGATTACAATTTCGATGAAAATGCAATCAAATGGTTTGTTTCCTACCTTACAGATAGACAGCAATATGTCGTTTATCAAAACGCTCAATCTCATCTTGAATATGTAACTAATGGTGTTCCTCAAGGATCGGTATTGGGCCCGACGCTATTCTACCTATATTATAACACGATTGTTCACAGCTTCACGGAATGTGACTCTTTTTTATATGCGGATGATACTGAACTGCACCATTCGAATAAAGACTTGGCATTAGCACAGGCGAAGATTAATATAGATTTGATGAATGTCGATCAAGGGTTACTACAAAACAGAATGATAGCCAATGTCAAGAAAACCAAGTCGCTTCTAATTCGGTCAAAATCCGCCATAAAGAAGGTTGGAAAGCTTGAAGTTTGACTTAGTGATGAGACTGTAGAACAAGTTGATTCATTCGATTATCTGGGTCTTCGTGTTAGTAACTTTTTGCTGTGGGAATCACATATTACAATAATATGTCGAAGGACACATTCTAGACTTAGTCTATTTAATAGGACCTCTGTATTTCGTCCCAAGCCTGTTTTATGTAGGATCTACAAACAAACCATTTTACCAATCTTAGATTATTGTTCAATCGTGTGGCATGACTGTGGCTCGACGTTAACAAGACAAGTTGAACTGGTTCAAAATCGAACGATGAGAATTATTTTGAAAGAAGGAAAGAAAAAGTGTACCCAGGAAATGCGCAATGATTTAAATCTCTTAACTTTGTTTAAAAGGAGAAGATTTTTTAGATATGTACTAATTTTTAAAATTTTAAATAATTTAAATTGTCCTGAACAATTATTAGATGTTTTTAAATTACGTAGTAGTGCGAGAAGCAGAGAACTCCGAAATGAAACGTTATTGGATTTACCAAAAGTTAAAACTAAGATGGGACAAACAATGTTTTCGTACGCCGGTGCAAAGGACTGGAATTCTCTGCCTAGACATATCAGAGAGATGACTTCTATTACTAGTTTTAAACGTTCTATTTATATGTATCTTTTAGACAGTGATAAAGATTCCCATATTTGTAGTTTATAGATTAATTTAGGTTATTTTTTTGCAATATTTTTCAATTTTGTTCAATAGTTAATTTATGTTTTATTAGCACTGTTCTCCCCTTAATACCAGCTTTTATGCTGATGGGACTTTTTAGCAGTATAAATAAAGAATTTATTATTATTATTATTGTTATTATTATCTCGCGCATCCAAAGAAACCTCTAGAAGAAATATAGGGAAGAACTACTGCTGTGTTGCAACCATGTTTTGCATATTTTGAGTTAACTGTAATGAAGCTTGCCATGTTACTGTTGTAACATTTTCCGGATATAACCATGATAAAACAGAAAAAAGAGGTTTTGTCTTCTAATACATGATTCAACCTTTTTTAAACCTGGATTAACAGAAAGATTGTCAATTTCTTACTGAACGCATCTAAAGAAAAACAACGGGTAGAATGGTCTGAAAAGATTTTTAGATTGCACTCTTTCCTAACAAGTAATGTAAGTCAGGTTCTCAAAATATCAAGTACTTTATTCACGTTGAGAAAGAGCCGCAACACTTGGGATTTACTTTGTAATTATTTGGTAAACTTAATTGAGATTATGATTTGTTCATCTCGAATGAGATCTTTAATTCGATGAAGTCGACTGCATTTCAAAAGAAATTGACAACCTTACAACAGAAGGTGCACCTTGTAATACAAAGAAGGGCACATCTTTTTATTTACCTCATGTGCACTGAAAATATGGTTCATTATCTCCTTCAGCGTTGAACACACTAGTTTTCTGAGGTTGAACTATAGCATAGAGGTGTATTTGTGAGAAATTAGTAGGGTTAATATATAATATAATCAATCAATCGAGGCGGTGGGTCGAACCTTGTGTAAACTGAGAATATATCAATTCGTTGGTTTTGTCAAAAGAATCAAACGCCTATGTAATTATTAAAAGTAACACTATTTTATTAACCTGGGTCTCTCTTAAGATTTATAAAATTTCCAGCTTTCGGAGAAAATCAAGTTGTTTGATACTAAACTACTTCACCGAGCGACAGTCAAAATTATCGAATCCTTGTAAAGTTGTCTTTGGTGGTTCATTGCCTTGGGTAAATTAATCTGTAAAATAATATGTCAGATAACTCAACTTAAAGAACAAACTGAAAATCATCGCTCTCTAGTCAATAAACTATTCCAAAACCCATCATCTAAATCAACTCGGGGATGTGAAATTGCCTTCAAATATTATTGAACCAACGCCGTTGGTGAACATTGCTTCACCATGATACGGTAAGAAAAGAATCGATCAAGACAAGAAAATGAGGCTCTTCGGGACATAACGAATAATGTTATGGTCCTATGTTCCAGCGAATTGTATTCCAGATTTAAACATTAGGAATACAGAAAGTTTGTTGAATAACAATGATTTCGAAGTGGTAAAGTCTCCTCTGTTTCACAATATCAGGTATTGAAGATTTCATGAAACCAGTTTTTTTTTTGGTTTTTTTTTACTGGAAAGAATACTAGAAGGGTCACTGTGCTTGGGAACAAACGACGACAGAGAAACAACATCACACTATGTTGCAGATTTAAGGAATCACGAATCGTGCATAGCGAAGTTAGCTCAACTCGATTCCCTCAAACACTGAACTTGCTAAATCAGCATTTTTACGTCAAACAGGCATTGCAATATTACAGTATGAAACTTAAGACTTAAGAAGTATAGGTAAGATTAACGAAGCTAATAAATTAATCACCGTGTTTTATGTACAACATTTACCGGATTTCTTTAACAAGTCTAATGATTAGCCTGTTTTAATGCAAGAGGCTTGCAAGTGAACAGAAGAGGATCTTTCATCTCAGGTAAAATTACTTTTAAGCACATTGCGAAAAATCGAACATTAGTTTAGGAGCTCCAGGTGTCGCAGAATGTAGGCAAGAACGACCTATTCTTGTAACCACTAGATCATGTTTTTGTCGATAATTATTACAGGAATGAACGTCCTCAGAGAATATGACTTCGGTAATCCTAAGCTCAAAAGTTTCACCAAGGTTCTGTGAATACAGTTAGTTTGTTGAAATAGATGGATAAAATTCGATTGAATATGCTGAACCCAATCTGTATACATTGGATATCTTTGTATCTTAATGAAACTCCCTTGACGAGGCTTAATGCTCAACGAAATTGCTGTCATGAATTATGCCGTTCGATGACTAAATAATTAATATCAAAATCACAGAAGAGCCAAAATCAATGAACCTAAATTAAATCCTCTTCTGAATTTATCTGGTACAAGAATGCCTCATTCATCAGTGGAATTAGTAGAAAGGCTTTAAGTGATTCTTACTAAAATTGACATAATTGCTATTGAATATAACATAGGTTCTCTTCACTGTAACTGGTAAGCCGACCTACTAGACGATTGCACCAAGTACCAATATACATTTATATGCTCAGTTTATTCAAAAGCAAACATGTATAACTCCTGACACTTTAACCGATCTCTGCCGGTCTTTCTGACAAATGAGCCAAGTTATCTCACGTCCTTTGCTGTTTCTTATATTGGGGTCTGAAATTATAGTGTACATCTTTTTGCAAGGAAACACCGTAGTCCAAAATATTATCCAAGAGTTATTCAAAGTAGACAACATAAGAAAATTAACTAAAGGTCAGGAGTTCCGTTCGAGATGTTGAACAGCGGTTTAGGAAGTGGAAATTGGCGAACCTATCAGAGCATGGGAAACTTTTAAGGAACAGTTTAAGTGCATTGCCAATCAACATGAACCTTTGAAAAACAAGAGGATTAGGAAGCATCATGCACCAAGGCTTGAGTTGAATGTTAAGAGACATGCAAATGAGGGTTAGAAATCGATTAAAAAGGATACCTAGTATGAATATCAGAGGATCCGATTCGAAAAATGTTAAGAATTTTACAAATTAAAGTAGGTAAATCGTCAGATAAAGCTTCATAAAAAATTCTTCTACCACTGAACATTTTGTTACTCGAAATGCTGTTAATATCACGAAAACGTTGAGATGTATAAGGTCTTTGCTTTCTACAAAAAGCAGAATTCGAAGCACACTATCATCAGTGATCCAATGAAGGTCATGCTATAATGCACTAACAAATATTTTTCTGAAATCCAGTCTTATCAAACTTCCACTATTAAGCATTTCAGAAGTGTAAACTACAATCATAGTCAATCCTCAAATTGCACTTTTGATCAAAGGGTGGTTATTAGTGTTAGCAATATTTAGTAGTCTTGATGAAATTCTACAATTTTTTCTCAAAGCTTTCTCCCGGCCACTGTCGAATCATTGAGTGGAGTTTTCAACGCAAATGAAGAATTCTTTAAAACAGGCAATGGAGGCCATCGGCCGTCTTCAAAACCAATTTTCAATCAAATATGCATAGTTGGATCTCACTTCAACTACAATTGGATTTTTCAATATCGATTGGGCTTCAGAACTTTACGTTCTACATTAACAGCATTGGAAGATGCTAATGATAGCTGTTGTCCAAACATGGATGATATAATGATAAGTACCGTATGATTTGTCAAGCTAAATAAAGCATCCACATCCTCAATTATGAGATTCTTCTTTGGTTTAATTTGCTAACATACTCATACCATGGATTCTTTATGGATAATAAAATCATGTTATTTACTTTCGTTACTTCCGTCTTCAGTTGACCGCTTCCTTCAAAATTTCTGTTAGTTAAATCACGTACATATAGATTTTTCCGTCGGTTGTTTCCATCACTATTTTGATTCTTTTGTATTATATGCATCGGGACCGATTTTTAGTTGGTCAAGAAGTACTTCTGAGGCACAAAGGAATCCTGCCTCAGTGTCCAATAGCCCACGTCATTTAGTACCACTGGCTATGAAAATAACTATGGAGAAAGAGACAGACGTTAGCTATCAGCATCTTCCCGTATTTCTTATCACACAGACATGTGTTACACCGTTTTTGGTGTATCTACGTCAAAATATACAGTGGCAATCTGTAGCTATTTGTTCCGTTCCAGTACGATTGAAGCATATAGTTGCTTGAGACTTTTTTTGCTTCTTTTCCTTAGCAATTTTATCACAATTAACTGATTTGTGATTTCCACTTTAACAAAATATGCTCTTATCCTGTACCACCTAGAGGGAATGAGGGAGGAAGTGAGATCAAATTTACTTCGGGCCAGTTCGAAATCAGGGGGCCCGGTTACCCGGAAAGCACTGTTGCTCGTGCTCCATCAGTGTTTCCATGTAAAATAAGACAATATGACCATTTTCGCATTGCAATATGGATTCTGGTTTAAACTTAAAATTGCTTTACCGTTTTTTTCATTTTTGAAGTTTATACGGTGAGACATTAGTGCATTACCCTAAATTCGTTGTCATAAAATTTTAGAAATTTGTCCAATAGTTAAAAGGTTTAATGAAATTAATTTTCTACTGGAGGGGGTCTACTAGTTCCTCTACTCATTCTCTCCCGGCTCCTTTCGTCATTTTTCGACGTATTGTTTTGGTCCACTTCTGCAAAGCCTCAAATCCTGCATACACTGTAACATTTTGGGCACGGCACAGCTAACAGTGCCCAGACCTACATATACAGAGGTGCTCGGTACGGGTAAATCTTCAGGTACGGGTACCTATTTTAAGACTCCGCACTGTTAATGTTGCGAAAACCATTCCAAAAATAGCGGCACTAGTACCAAAATTTTAGCCGTGTCGTGCTCAAACTGTTGACAGTATAAACGGGGCTTAAGTCAACTGTGGAAATTGGTACTCCTGCCAATCGTACTCTGTAGGTACCAGATCTCTTCCTATTCCTCCATCTTGTCTTAAGTTTTTTCACATATCCGTTCACCTCCTTTTAACTTCTCTAAAGTTGCCATTGATTGCACGCTAATCGCAAGCTTCTTATAAAACTCGTAGATATTTGTTGAGTTGAATCCATGCATGAATTGCCGGAAAGGATGTGCTGTTGTTAACGTACGTGTGTTAACAAATTTCATGCCAAATTTCCGTTTTAAAATGTTCTTTGCTAATCATTCGAAAACGGACGTCCGTCAATAATGGTTCAAATTTTAGGTCCTGACAATATTTTAAGAAAGGAATTAAAACTTCGTCATGTTGGGAATGTTGGCTTTGTCGATCTTTGTCGCTTGTTGTTGCTTATCAGCACTTAATCTAATTATCAAAGAACCCTTCAGGTGATGTTAGACGGGACGATTTTTGACGAAAATTTCTAACGCAACAACTTTGCACAAAAATTGTGGTATGGCAATCGAGACAATTTTTTGTACAACATGTTGCACAACGAGCGTGATACACTGAACGAATTTTTCTGAATGCGCAAACTCTACTTCTCAGGCTTCGGCGTAGTTTCACTTTGCACGACCAAATCAAATAAAGATAATAGCGATGACGCTTGGCATGCAACAGTTCATTAAAATGTTGCTGATATTGGAGTTTACATGAGGAGGAACCGAAAGAACGTCAAAGAGAAATCTGGACAAGAGCTTGGATGAAGAGAAGGCCTGAATCACTTCATTCCTTAGATTTTGACCATGTATGTAACAAGATTGGCTTCAAAAAAAGAAAAAAAGACTGCAAAACTTCCATGGTGACGGTGTTTTATTTTCCTTTTCACGCTTTACTTACCTCAGCATCGAATCTCCTAGACTCCTCCATGTGACAAAGAGTATACTAATTCCGTAATGCTTGCCAAATACGTCTAGTAAACAGCATTTTTACTTCGCTCTTTGCTGTTTTCTCGACATTTTCGCTATTGTTATCCCATAAAACAGGATTAACTTCAGTTAATGTTATCAGTTTTTCTCTTTCAAGGTCATAAAACTGTCAGTGAGTATACTTTTCCATTGTTAGAGGAAACGACTGAGGAAATCCCTTAGTCTTCATTAATTCCCGCCATTTTGTTTGCATTTACTGACTACTTTCCTGGAAAATGCAAGGAACTCATGGTGATTGTTGCAATAAAATCACCAGTTATGCTGTTAGACGAATCAAGTGTACAGCAATCTACGAAACAATGTTGCAAGCACTTGAAATTAATTCAAAGTTATGCAACATGATGCCGCATTCATTGTTTCGTTAAAAATCGCTTACAAACACCATGTCATACTATCGATCTTTTGTACAACATTGTTGCGTAAAAAATCGTCATTAAAAATCCTTGTAATATCAGCATGAACCTTGTCTGATTGGATCATTCATTCAAAACAGATCAGCAAGGGTATCAAAGGATATCACATTATGAACCGGAGCCTTAAAAAGCTCCAGCAGCCTTGTAAGAAATTGGACATTACGGCGAATGAAACTGGTAGAGATTTTGCTACGTTTGCTTCATATTTGGGAATGAAAAAAGGGGACCTTACTTGGATCCGTCAAAGTTTATACCGAACAGAAAAAATACTTCGATTCAGGGAACGTAAATCTGAGGCAGCAGTAGACTGTAGATAAATTGGAGTCAGTTTTGACTGTAATTGGCCGGCCAGATTGTGTGGAAATTCTTAAAGAAGAAGAACCATTGTATTCTGACTCAGGTATCAATAAAACATTTTTAATTCCAGTAAAGTTTTTATACCACTGAAATTTAGCATGCTAAAGATTGTAATCGACTATATTTATACCTCGAGCTGAATTAACATCTTGACGGATTAGATTTGTAAGTTTTCAATACTTCGTTACGAAAAGAACCAACTCGAACCTATTTATTTTTCAGTTGTGTAAGCATAAATTTCTATATGGGGAGGGCGAATTGGGTTAAGCTGGACCAACTTCCGTAATAGACAATCATATTACAGGGTTAAAGAAAACTGCTGCCGAACGTCATGCACATCCGTGGGGATTAGGCTTGTAGTAGTTAAGCGAATTTTTTTGTGTTGTAAAGTAACCTAACAACTAAACATATTTTCTTGATAAAAAAACCACTGAAATAATAAGGATAGTAACTCGTATACGACTTTACTGACAACATTCTAAAATATTCAGCAGTTGCCCACTTGCAATATTCAGAAACCACATTGAAAAATAGTGGTGAATATTTGACTCTAGCTGAATATTTCTCTCAAAAACAATTAAAACTTTTGCGCTCTTAAGCTCGTTTACTCATTTTGGATCGCGTGATATTACTCTCCAGGATTGTTTCTTTGAAATTAAACAACATTTAGATTCGCATCGCTGTAAGTATTACAGTTAACTTAACGATGAACCAACAAATCATATTGTTTGATAAGCGCAATTAGCTTACACAAAGTAGAAGGTCAGTGTACTAAACTAATGAAAACTGCGTATAGGGTTTTACAGCGGTGTTAGACCAAGGCATCATGGGCAGCTTTGCAAACGTATATGGATATTGCTTTTCACATACATTTTAGTCCCTCTCAAAGACCATTTCGAATTTTATGTTGCACAATAAACGTGACCACATCTTGTTCTTAAGATTTAGATATCCGTCATAACAACTTCGTCACCTTCATGGAATGTTTTGTGCCAAGCACCAGCACCAGCCAAATGATGGGCTCAGTGTTTTGGATAATTGGATAAAATTTTCAGACTTCGTTGGAAACCGAATTGTCATAAAAGCATTTACTACATCAGTGTTGTATCTTTGGAACCCCCGTTGGATTTAAAATAATTTATGAAATTTTATAATTTTTTAGAAGGCTCATGATATCACACTTCTTGCTCACAAAAGTTTTTATGAGCCTCCGACGGAAATCGAATCCGTAACCTTCTGATCATCAGCATAGCCAGGGGGAGGGCAGTTCCCTCCCACTTTTCGTCCTGACTAGGTCTGTCGGTATATCCCGTACATTTGTCAGCACATTAAGGCTGTCTATTGCGGATTCCGTTGGCGTTTCAATTATCAAATTAAAAATTTGTTAAATATACTCCGGTGAAAGTACAGTAAAGACGTTCAATAGAAAATTTTCGAAAGGAATTCTTGTTTCTTTTTTTTTTTTTTTTTGTTTTTGTTTTGTTTAATCGACAGAAATGACAAATCCAGTCAACCCTCAAGACAAAGTGGTTGTGGTACCGATGATGAAAAAATGGAAGATATGGTGGTAAATATCATAGCTCACGTGATGTGGGCACTTTTTCGAATCATTTTCGAAACTTAATACCATTATAGCAACCAGAGCTAGCAAAGAAGTAATTCACTTTTTTTCCGAATTTCAAGTTTCTCATGCTCCCGGTTTGGTTAACTTTGATTTTTCTTTAATATTTGCCACTGCTTTGCTGACAACTTGTCGGTACATTTGTCTAAAATCTTCCCTGCTTCCCTACTTTCAAATTTCTGGCTACGCGACTGTGGCATTGTACTATTACTACGAGATAATCGTGTTTTAATCTCTTTTTATTTGTAAATAAAAACGCTGCTCAAACCTCCTCTCAGGTTATGAACAAACAGGCAGGAACAGGTACGAAAATGCCTTGTTTATAAGCACTTTGATAAAAGAGTTGTGCAGAAATTTCGAGTTCGTATGGTAGTTGCACGAGAAATATTTTACCGGGAATTCGCAACTAAATATAGTTTGGCACTCATTTATGTTTGGTGAATTTGCCGAGTACTTTGCCGAGTGTGATATACCTGAAAATATCCCACACTTCTCTAGCTATTTTTACCATGCTTACAAATGACAACTACACGATCGACAAATAATTTATGCTTCAAATAATTGTACTACCATTGGATATAATTAATATTAATCTCGTAAATATTTTAGAGACAGATATATGCCTGTAAATGATGACCATAATAATTCAAAGGATCTAGACAAACACTGTGGTTAGCTCATCAGCGGATCTAGAGGGTGGTCCCACGGCCTCCGGGACTATCTCCCGTGCCTGATGGTAAAAACGGTACCATTGTTTAACAATAAAATATATCCATTTCTTGTTGACTGAGTGGCAACACTAGGCCGGTATGGAGACAGTAGAGGACAACATAAGTGGTATTTGATTATCCGAGACTGGATCATCCCCAAACCCTCTCAAGCCTTTCTTAATATTGGTACCCGCAACTAGGACGAACTGGGCAAGTAGAAGAAATGACAATGAAATCACCTAAAAAGGGTATTTCTTTGAAGAAAATACATGGATTAAGTTAATTTTTCATGCGTTAACATTTCACTGTAATAATTTGTAGTATAAATATGGCTGATGCTCGAGAGTGTGACTATCCTCTGATGTCTCAATGGAGAACGGTCATAAAGTGGCGTCCTAGTTAAAAAGAAAACGCCTATTGTATTTCATTATGTTTTATATCGAGGAAACTTAGATCGCGTCTTTTACAGAAGCTCCGCGTTAAAGCGGCTTCAAAAAACCTCTGAAAATCTCTATTGCTAAGGGCCCTGTAGCGATAATCTTAGTTGGGGTCTAAGAAGCTGTGTTATGAGCAAGGGAAATTGGAGATCATTGATTTACTAATAATTTATCATTCATTCATAAGTGCTCATGATCTTCATCATTTTCTGTACGCGATTGTCTAAAAGTGCGTTTATTACCTTTCATTTCTGTAGACGTTGTCGACAGCCCTTCTCCCGACGTTTTTATATCTTACCAATGGGACAGCAAGTCCGAAGTTTTGAAGTTGAAAGGAGAACTAGAGAAAAATAAGATCTCGTGTTGGACGGATGTGAAACAAATATATGAAAGTGTCAAATTGCACCAAAAAATTGCCGAAGGTATAAAAAATGACAAGGTAAAATTAGGGGACTTTTGTCGAGATTGCTTTTTTGCCGGTTAGGCCTAGTTCAAACGTCGAACTTACCATGTACCGAACCGAATACCTATAAGTTCGACGTTTGAACTAGGCCAAAGATTCTTCAGGATTATTTGAAGTTGTGATAATCTAAGAAATGTCATTTAATGCAGAATTACAAATTATGTATATGGAGTGTTGGCTCACAGGTCGCACAACATGACCATTATACGTAGCTTTCGGTTAAAGTGAATTGTCTAAAATTTTCTGCATAAATAGTTTACGATTTTTGAAGTTATTATCAAGAATTTGTCATAATCGAAGTTCTGGCGGCGATTACCTTCAGTTTTTATTTATTTAATTCCCTTTATTTATTTAAACACAGTTTTTAAATACGTTGATACCATGGTGATTGGTAATTTAAGATGAAGTAAGAGAAAATGAGGAGGAATATACGCACTAAAGAGGTATACACAGTTACCAAAGACTGTTGGATCGTTTAGTTCTTAAAAGAACTGTACGAAACTTGAAGAGTTAAATTTCTACGTAAAGACTCAGCCTAAAGAATTGGAAAAAAGCACGATTTTGACTGTATTGCATTCCCGTACAATACAGCCTAAACATTTTCTTCTAGTTCTTTGCATGTTCTTTTGTACGCTCGCACAGGCAGACTTCGATGGCCTAGAACGATTTACATCACCGACTTATAACTTGCAAAAATAAACCAAATGATGAAAATCACTTATTTTAGACAGATTTGACGGAAACTATATATGTCCTGACAAAATCCTGAAACAAAACCACCACACAGTTTAAACATATAATATTTTATTAATATGATTATACATGTGGCATCAAAACTAATCTGTTTTTCCACATATAAGCTGTTCGTCTACTCTGGCGTCGTATAACCTCATTGCAGTTGTGACTCTTAAGCTGTGGTTTGCCTTCAAACCTTTAACTCCTCCAGCCTCACACAATCGCTTTACCATGCTTGCTAACTTCTTGTAGCCCAACGGAACTGTAGAATACCAACAATTGGTCTTCGGGATTTTTAACGGAGGTAAGATAAAAGACCTCGCAGGTTCTTTCTTTTGGACTATAAAGTGAAAAACCATTTCTAATCAAACAAAATCACAGTTAAATACTTCCACGTTGCATGCAATCAAAATTAACATGCGTGATTAAATCCAACTTACATGTAAAGAAATTTATATTGCAATACACTCACGACTCTTACCAAAGACTACAATACTTTTCATAAAAACGAACTATGCATTTCTCGTCGAGTCGGGAATTTTCATGTACACGAGTAACTTTTGGTTTCGTTTTTCTGTAGTCAAGACCATCAGCGTTGGTCTTACTAACATCCTCAGTATATTCAAAATATTTCTTCCCTTGACCATCGTACTTCATAACAATTTGAGAATTCACGCAACGAAGACGCCGATGTTCCTTTCCACCACGTAATGCAAAGTGAAGTCAAAACAAGTACACCAATGTCTTCACAAACTGTTTGCCATTTTCTTCCCCTAGAATGTTGTTTGACCACAGCTGATTCTCTTCGTCGAGCGAAATAACTTCAGCCATTTTGCAGTGCGCCTCTATACCAGCCGCCGAACGCTCTGTCATAACAGTATCCAATAATGTACGTAATTTGCTGAAGAAATCATTGTTAAAGAATAGGAAATGTTTGCCACGTTGAGTTTTTATATAACATTGTTGCTACAAACCAAACCATGTAGTGAGTTACCAGGATATTCCGTGCCGTCCTGTTTTTTAACTTCAAACACAAAATGCGACATCGAATTATTTATCTCGTCCGCCGACATATCTATGAGAGGTTTCTTAAAACAACCAATAGACCTGTCACATAGCACCATTTTTTCTCCGTTTGAACGCCACGCTTCGAACACTCTCACCACCCATTCGACTTTGTATTGGGTGGCCGAAGGAACAGACTACCGAACTCGTTCCTGTATTTCTGAATTATCTATCAACAGATCAAACCTTTGCTCAATATTTGCGTCATCGTCTGATATAACATCACTTTTAGCTATCTCTTCCCATATAAACAAATTTTGAGTAACAAAAAGTTCTTTGTGACTGTCCGCCATAACTTTTCCCTTATTACTGCAGCGGGAACTGCAAAACACCATTGTGTGTTACATGCTTGACTGAATTTATGCAATAGAGTTTATAACCAATTGACTTGAATATTGCCATATAAAAGAACTGCATTCCTAGATCCAAATCCCTAATTGTTGTCTTTTTAAAATCAAACTATTAGATGTATGAATTTATAATGTTGAAACCTCCGGAAAACAAAAGCATATGGTCCAAAGAGCATATAAACAACTTAAAGGTCGCGAGCATCGGTTTTTATTCAACTTGTAAAGACCTCGCGCTATCGCACTCGGTCTTCTCAGCTGAATAAAAACTTCTCCCTTAGCTTTTAGCCTATGTATAGTAATACACATTAGGGATCCTCGCCGTTTTCTATTCCACGAACCACGTCTTGAGCCAGCCATGAATATGGCATTTGGAAGTGGCGCAGAATAAAGAATTAACCACAAGTCCCACTTGCGAGGAAACTTGTCACACTTTTTTAACTGCGCATGTCCGCATCCGCCATGTTCTTGGAGGGTATACTCAGCGCATTTCAACTAGAAACAATATGGCGAAAACCAAAGTTGTCTCACTAAAACTGCTGTATTTGGAAAAGTAGGAGGACGATTTTCATTACATTTCTGAATCTATTGAAGAGGAGGTAAGCGATTATTTTTTTATAGGTTTCGTAATGTATAAATGATTTTTTCGAGTAGAATTTAGCTTGTGTTCAACGGCATGTCAGTCGCTTTCAGCCCTTAATACGGTTCTTACAGGGCCCTGGAAAACTCCTGGAAAAAGAACTGTCTTTCGGGTACTCCTGCAATTCTCCTGGAATCCTCCTGGAATTTTGTAAAGAATTTAACTGGATAATCGAGAGCTGCCAATAAGTACATTCACAAAAGTTCCTTTTTTCATACACAAAATAGATTTCTTAGCTTTCGTCCTTGCTTTTCTGTCGAATCCAAATTGAATCGAGTTGTGAGTTCATTATTGCTTAATTTTTATATTGAAACCAGCAAAATGATGTTGCACTGTTGTCATAAGGAAGAGTACATTCTTGCTCTTTATGCCAAAGAAGAAAACTAGGGGTTGGATCCTGGAAAAGTAGCTTGCTACCCTGAAAAACTCCTGGAATTTTGTGATCTTTCATCCGTACGAACCCTGCTTAATATTGATACTAGGAAAATTCAGAATACAAAGTTTTTTATGGACTGTTTTTTTGAAACTTTTCATTTGTATAGTGACATGGTCTCAGATGGTGAAGGTCCTGCTTCAGTGTGTCTGTTTCAAACTTACAATGTACCAGTCAATATGGAGGCCAAGACTGGATTTCATTTGGAGAATTGTACTGTTGGCCAGAATATTCTTTGATGGCTTATAGTTTATTTACATTTCTATTTCAAAATTGAAGGTCATTCAGATCAACCCAGTCTGATACAAGCACACAGAGGAGTACTTTCTGATGAGAATTCAAACTGTAGAAGGAAATATTTAGAACATAAAAGAGCCTTTTAGGGACACTTCATAAAGGCAAAAATTATTTATACGAGCAATATGGTTGTTATATTTATAATATAAATTATTTCTAAAATTTAAATTGTATTAATACAATGGCAAAGACTAGGAAACCTGAAAACGTAGTTTTGCTGAATTTCAATAATGAACAGCATTGTAAAAGGATCATTGCCACCCACTGTTAAACATACATTGAAATTACTGGTGGGGATTGTAAATTTTAATAAAATGTTGTAGACTTCTCAAAAACCAAATCCTGTTATTATTTTTTTCTTTTTAATTTCTTATTTTTGTACTGTAAGTTATTGTAAAACAGAAAGCTCCTGAGGTTCACTCATCCAGAATGCTCTGCATTTCCTGATGAATTTCTCTTGAAGCTTTTCATTAGAATGAGGCTATTCTATGCCTTAAAGTTTGGAAATCGAGAGCTAGTATCTGCAAATAAAAAAAGGTAAGAAATACTTTAAAGTTAAACACTTGTAATTCTTTAACTGGAAAAAAGAAACACATAATTTGATAATTGAAAAGTAATGCTGTACATAATTTGATATCTGGGAAATATATATATATATATATATATATATATATATATATATAGTAAGTAGTAGCCTAGTATGGTGGCAGGTGGCAGACAGCTTGCATAGGTTGAAGTAAAAACAAATGGCTTGCATAGGCTACAGTACAGAATGCTGCTAACTATGATTTATAGTTTTGTACATAATAACATGTAAAACATGTCACATATGAGTGATTTTATAGGTGATGTTACATTGGAGGGGACAGAAACAAATCAGGTGACATTATTGCTCTTCAGTCTCTAAAAGATTATTCACATTTTCTTAAAAAGAACAAAGGATTGTAAGATCTCAATTGCCATTTAAATGTAAGTTACATGGAATTGTCCATATATAAATTGCAACTGCGATTATAGTTTGTTACTTACATACTATACATGTAGACTTTCACCCTATTTGACCAAATTATTTGACTTAACTGATACACTGTATGCTGTTGACGATTAAAGTTTTGGCCTTTCCAAGCATTACAAACAAATACATACGCATAAATTCTGAGTTGAAACTGCGTAAGCCAAAGTCTACGTACCGTATGCACATTATCAAACTTCAAACTTCACTGGCATAAATACATTGTAACTATTAATTGTGAGATTGGTTACTTCTCCCGAAACTCTTTTAAATATTAAAAAATGATTAAATCTTTACTGAAAGGAATACATAGTTTTATAGATAGATGTTCTTTAATTGATTTACTGTAATTTCAAATATTTCCTAGCTCCTAATAATACAATGCAGTGTATGCACAGATTCAGCGAGTTTTAATCGTTTCAAGTCGAACGTTTAACACATATAACAACGGCTGTTAGGTAACGTATAAAAACTATACTGGTCAATAGAAATTTTAGTGTGATTGCAAAAATGTAGTGTAAATGTAGTTCAAATTACTTGAATAAATGTCAGATTAACGGACGCACTATTAATGTGGTGAATCACCGAGAGACTATGATTGTTAAACTGCCTAATTGTGATCAGTTTTAGCGTAGTATTCGGAATTTTTTAACAAAAACAGTTTACCTTTGTTTTAACCAGCCTTGGTTGTAGAATCGCCATCCGACGTCCAAAATTTGGCCAGATCCCTTCAAGCTGAACTACTCCATATTGATTCCTTCTGAAAATGACTCCGTTATACCACAGAGTAAAGCCTATTTTCCACTAGGCGGAATTTTTCGCTCGAAATGCATTTTCCGCCCGAAAATCAATATTGGGCATGCGCAGTGGCTGTTCATTTTTCCGCTTGGCGGCATTAGCGTCGTCGCGATAAAGTTGAAAACGATCCGACTTTCCGCCTCCGCAATTCCGCCAAAGTGAAACAACCAATCAGATCGCAAGAAAAGGAAAACAACATGGAAGGTGATGCTCGCATGAGTAGCTTTGGTATTAACTAGTTAAAAGAATTGCTTCGCGTGTCAGGAAATTCTCAAAGTGTGGATGGACTGAGTACACTGGATGTAAATTCTTTAAATGAATTGTTTTGTTCAGCCCAACAACAACAACCACAATGTCAACAACAAATAACGACTCAGAATACAGGCTTGTGTGAAGTAGAAGTAGATCCATTCAACACCGAAGTCGAAGAGGAAGATGTGTCTACAGAGTTTGACACAGAAGTATTTATCGAAGAGCTTCGAAAGTTTGGTTGCCTGTGGAATACATCTCTGTCGTCATATAAAGACAGAAACGCCAAAAATAATGCATGGCGAAAGCTCTCCAATTTGTTCAATAAAGATGGTAAGTATTGCATGAATTTCAATATATTCAGATAAAAAATTTAACAAAACCTGGCTAAATACTTAGAATATCTTGCGAAGGCCAAATATGGGTAATATTTTAGGTTACATCATCAGTTTAATGTGCAAACTTCTCAATAAACTGTTTTTGTTTTGAATTTTTAATTATCAACTGTTTATAGTTTCTATAGATTTTAATAAATGTTTTTATTTTAAACTTTTATTTCTGTTTTTGCAGTGGAATTTTTGAAAACCCAATTAAAGTATTTAAAAGACAACCTCAAGAAATGTCTTGATAGAAGATTGAAAGCTACAAAATCTGGAGCACAAGCATCAAAATTGCCCAAATGTAAATATTTCGACCAACTGGGTTTTCTTTACACAAAAGTTGTAAACAAACCTACAGAAAGCAACCTAACAGCATCAATTGGATTGGAAGATTCACCTTCTGTAGAGCCCACAGAACCTCCTCATTCCCCAGCCTCATCAATATCTTCCCTGGAGCCTACAGATGTGACAACATCGACCAAGGATTGTTCAAACTCTGCAACAGGAAAAAGAAAGTCACCAACTACAGTGATTCCTCATATACCAGCTAAGTATTCTAAGTCAAAGGCTGAAATGTCGTATGCTGTCGATACATTGTTGGTAAAAACTCTAGAAGATATGCAAGGTCCTCAAACACCTGTTGGTGTTGTTGATGAGGATGAAGATACATTGTTCTGCAAGAGCCTTGTACCAGTGTCAAGAGAGTTACCTGCAAGGAAAAATAGACTTGCAAAGCTGAAAATAAATCAGTTGTTGTTTGATATAGAATTTGGTGATGAATAGTAACTACTGTAAATAGATAATATCTTTTGTCTGGTTTGTAACTTTGTTTCTTTATTTTTACAGCTTAGCTAAGTTACAAAAACACATTTAACCAAAAAGTTAAAGTGGTATTTAAATGTTACATTTCACATTATGTTATAAATACATATATATTAAATTATCACATTATATAAACTAAAGTAGAGCTTATCATCTTGCTTAAGCCATGCAATTACACTGTGTCGAATAAAACTGGAGCTGACTAACAATTTATGTCAATAATGCATTAGAACTCTTCATCAAATGCATTTGATGTTCGGGTGACCATGTCCAATTGCCAGCTGACTGATCCTTCTTGTGAACTAAAATAGTCTTTGAAATCATCACGAACACTTTTGGCAGATTTTGAATAGTTATTTGAGCCATTTCTAAGTATTGGGACCAATCCTTCATTCACATTTCCCTCTCTTCTCCACTCTCCACTTTGCTGACCAGCTGCAGATTCTTGGTCAGTGTAATTGACTAGGCAGTAATTATGAGTGTCTTCTGGAGATCTTGTAGCCATTAAAAAGTTGTGCAGAGCAACTACTGCCTTAGTAATTTGAATCACTTTGTCCACTTTTGCAATTACAGGTTTTCTAAAGACTCTAAAACGCGATGTTGCAACTCCAAAACAATTTTTAATAATTCGTCTTGCCCTTGATAATCTATAATTGAAAATTCTTTGAGGAAGCGTTAAATTTTGACCTGGGTAAAGCTTCAACATGAATGTCTTGAGGCCAAAAGCATCATCAGCTACAAACACGTAAGGGTATATTTTGTTTGACTGGTCATCTTGGCTGATCTTTTCAGCTCTTGGAATTTGTAACAAGTTATTGTCTATGGCATGACCAAGATAGCTGTTGGCATATACACTGCCATCACTTTGGCGTCCAGCATCTCCAACGTCAACAAGAGTAAATTCATAGTCTGCATTACATGTTGCTAACAGGACAATGCTATGAGCCTTTTTATAATTAAAGTAATCGGACCCAGCATGTGCAGGTGCCTGTATGACTACGTGTTTCCCATCGATAGCACCAAGTGCATGTGGAAAGTTCCATTTAGTCTCAATACGTCTGACAATTTTCTTCCATTGGTCTTCGGTTCTTGGTACAGTAAGGTAACCTTTCTCAATTAGAACCTGCCACAGAACTTGACATGTTTCGCCAATAATCCTTCCCACAACAGAAGGGCTCATGCGATAACTAGCTGCTATACTAACTTGTTCATCTCCAGTAACCAGATACATTAAAGTGACAGATAATCTCTCACTGGGTGGAATGGGTTCACGCATTTTTGTAGATTTTTTCTTTATATAAGGAGCCACCCAAGGCAGAAGCTTTTCAGAAGTCATGGGTACCATTCTAAAACATCGAAAGAAGTACTCGTGGTCAAAAAGCATCATTTCCTGTATTAAAAGGTGGAATTCTCCTTTTAAGTTGCGTTCCTCGTATATTTTTCGCACCCAAAACCTTTTCTTGTACCTCTCATTTTGACGGCGAAGTCTCCTTCGAAGTAAAATTAAAATTAATAGCCTTTGCAAGTGTTGTCGTCTTATGGGCGCCATCTTTGTTTTTTGATCTTTCAAATTTGGCGGACTCTATTTTCCGATCGCCGCCGAGCGTATGTGGAAATTGAAGATGCGTTTTCGCTCGGAAAATTTTCCGGCGGAAAATACATTTCGAGCGAAAAATTCCGCCTAGTGGAAAATAGGCTTAAATAGTCTACCAGAGGTCCAACTCACTGTCGGCAGCTGTGATGTTTGTGTCCTCGCGCATGTTGCCTCGCGCATCTCATTAATTCAAACGCCGCCATGTTCCTGGCAAGCTTCTAAGCCCACTGTCCTCTAAGTCAGTGGTCTAGCGCTCGCCAGATGTAGGTATGTCTTCTATAACTTTCGTGCTCGTCTGAACTGAATTTTTGCATAATTGAAGTGGTTTTATCGTCTTCGTCAACCTTAAGTGTGATCGCAAGGCCAGAAGAGGCAAGCGAAAAAATTGCTGATAAGCACATGTATACCAGTTGATCTTTTGCAGTCAAACCGGATGTTCGTGTATAGCCAACTTTTCGATGTTGCGTAGCAACAATGCAATCTTCATTTTGCAAGTTCGTTAAGGAATTTGCAACTTGCAAGTCAACCGAGAAACATATTACCCGAAGGGCGGACAACGCAACATCAGACAAAACATGATTCAAGTTATTTAATTTAAGTACCTCACAATAACTTGAATCATGTTTTATCTGATGTTGCGTTGTCCGCCCTTCGGTAACATGCTTCTTGGTTGACTTGCAAGTTGCAAATTCCTTGACGAACTTGCTAAATGAAGATTGCATTGTTGCTACGCAACATCGAAAAGTTGGCTATACACGAACATCCGATTTGACTGTAACAGTTTTTGACTTGCTTAAAATTGTGGTAAGATTAACAAGAATTCATCACATGTTTGAATCCATCGAGCGTTGTCAACACGTTCGTACGATATTTGTGAATTGTGGAGTAAATTTTATTTTGTAAGCTCACTGAACAAATACCCCTCGATAGGTTTGAAAACCTAATTTCAATGTACCAGTTTAGTACTACAATCAAACTTTACCTTGTTTACATATATATGGCAAAAATTCGTATGAAGTCAAAACTGCCGGGGGGACTTGCCAGGAACATGGCGGCCAGCGCATGCACATAAAAAATTTGGGACAAATTTTCACACGAGTTGGACCTCTGGTTGATTATTTACTCTCTGGTTATACCCTCCAAGAACAAGGCAGCCGTTCAACTTCCTGTGTGCGCGAGGCAGCATGCGCGAGGAGGTATTGAGGTACCGACGCTGAGTGGGACTTCCGGTATTATTCTGTGGCAGTGGTGTCTATTTTACCAAGTTTCAAAAATTCGTTCTCAGGCTCCTCTCAATTGATGGGTGTACAACCGTAGCTGGTTAGGATATAATGATAACTACGGGAGTAAATCCGTACAATAACGTTTGACGGGGGAGAGGGGTGATTTTCAACATATTAGCTAGGCCTCTTAAACTCATCTCTAACCGCTAGGTGGATCAATAACTATAAGGCACGTCGCAAGGTCTTCGTCACTTGACTAGACTAATGATAGAAAACTATCAAGGCTGACGTTACGGCAACTGTGATGGTAGAATGTGAAGTGCAGTCTTGCCATGGGATTAGGTGTTCTGTGGAGTGATTGAGATTCATTTTGCTGTAATATTCGTAATGCCTGATCAATGTGCGAAAATATGAGTTATGGACTTATTCGCTTATAGGAGTGGCAGAAAACCTGATCTTAATAACTATTGCCCAATATCAATTATACCAAAACACTGCAACGACAAAAGCATTTAAATAAATTATTTATCAGTTTTACAAATACTTGACCTTTAACAATTTAATTATATAACTGCAGTCCAGATTCAGGCTGTTAGTTGCTATCTCACTTTTTCTTTTTGTTTACCTTTTTTCTGCCCTTTTTCTTTTATGATTTCCTATTTAACTTTACTTTAAATTACAGCGTCTTTGACTTTCTGTCACACTTATTTTTGTAACATTGTGGGATACTTAATTCCATAACAATCATGTAATGTACATAGTAATTATTGAATTGCATCTTATCTACCTTATGGCACAAGTCCGTGGGCAAATTTTAAACTCGATCGCGAATGTATGAATAACTGTGTTCACTAGTGAGGTTTTATCTTACGGATATGGCATGGGGGCTTTGTGCAACTGACCCAGTTTGTTAATGTCAACCAACCTCAATTCAACCAATAGTGATGAACAAAATTGAATAATTCCACTTTTGCATAGTTTGGCAACAGCCCAATTATATCGTAAGAGGGGAAGGGGGAGACGTCATGTCTTGCTACCTAAATTCGGCAGTGTACTGGGTAGGACCCTGAGATAGAGGGAAATCCCCTTTGACAAGAGCCGATGAAAAGCAATTTATTGCTCCGCCCATCAATATGTCGTAAACCTTGATCATAAATGTGCACACAACTTATGTTTTAAGGTCAAGCACTAATTCACGTATGGTCGAAGGCGAAGGAGGAAGCAGACACAGTCACAAAGAATATATTTCACTACTTGAGACTGATTAATACTTAGGTAAGGTATTTAATGGCGTTTTCCTTCAAGTTAAAGTTAACGTGAACGATTGTCCAAATGTACTGGGCTTGTAAGTGTTTGTTTAACTTTAAGAAGGGCCACTGAACGCGAGGGCGCTAATGCAGTTTTGTACCTTAACCATATACATACAAGTAACATAGGTAAATCACATATCAGTCGACAGCTTCTTCCCTGGAGATTACAATGATACAGTAATATCAAGAATTCATTCCAAATATAAGGCATTATAGCCAATAAAATAGACACGTTGGAGTTCGTGAGCGTCAACAATGCACCGAGGATTCAAGATCGTAAAGTTCATGGACTTATCTACAATTTAAGTATACTCCCTCACCGCTGTCTCTTCGCTCTTTAAAAACCCCGAAAATATGTATAAACCCTAACCCTATCGCTAATGTTAACCCTATCCCTAATCTAACATTTGGGTTTATACACATTTTCGAAGAAGTACAAAGAAACATTCAACATAGTGCTAAGTAAAAGGGATGCTCTTTAAGGCTATAATGCATTATGCTTGAAGTGAATGGTTGGTATCATGGTATCACTGTAATTTCCAGGTAATAAACTCGAATAATATATAATTTACTTACATTACTTGCATTTATATGGTTGAGGTGCGAAAATGCATTAGCGCCGAACGCGAGTGCTGTTCGTTAGCGTTAGTTCACGACAGGACCAAGTCAATAAAAGAGCTTTACATGTAGAATTTCAATTTGAATTCGATAATTTTCATAAATTGGAAAAAACGAAATTTATTCAAAGATGACATGCTCCATTGAAGTTCAACAGTGACCCACTGTTTGTTGCCACTATTACAGAGCTAGGCTTACCTAAAGGAATGCGACTTTTCGTAAAAAGTCTAATAGCTACTAGGGAAACGAGAGTTTGGCTAATACAACCGTCGAATCCTACTCCAAGTTAGTCGAAATGACCATTTTGCATCCGCGAGTAGGAAGAGGATTACAGGAATGTGTCGTGGTTTCGCGTCGAATGGAGTTCAATTTTGACAACTCGTTTTACATCTGGTTTGTCGTTTGATTGATTACCGTGAAATTAAGAAGGCGAAAAACATCTCAGCAATAGATAATTTCTCAGCCATAAACCTGAGGTTAACTTGTTAGTTAGGTTTATATTTGATTTCATGATAATGATACCGTAGGGCTTTTGTTAATTTTAACGACACCATAAGGCTCAGCATGCTTAAAGTTAAATTCTGGAATATTAGTGATATAAATACCAGAGTATAACATAGTAAACAGACTTTAAGGGTAATAATGCATGTTTTATTGTCAGTTAACTACATAGATAAAGTTAAGGAATGTACAGATGTCAAGGGTGATTTCAATATTACAGTACAAAACCTGTGGTGAAAGTGTCAAAGAGCTCCATCTGCACCATACTGTATGTCATACCCTGAAAAAAGCAAACAAAAGATGAAATGTTTCTATTTGACTGCAATACAGAAAACTGACTGTAATCAACCCCATATTGTAATTCTAGAGACACAGTCTTAACCATTTCTGAACTACGTTGGGGTCTCTGGTTGTTAATTAAAATAGTTCACAAATGATTACTGATAAACTTATGAAAGGTTATTCCAGTTACACACAGGTTAGCCATGTGTGATGGGAATTCTGCCATGAACATTATAAATGAGTAGTGTAATTCATATTATTCCTTGGCCTGAAATTTAAAACAAAAGGAGACATCCAATTGTCCAAGATGACAAAACTTTGCTGTGCATCACTACATTTTGAGAGGTGTTGTCCTCTTGACAACAAAATTTCGAGCTGACTTCTTATTATCCAAGGTGAAAAAGGTAAATTATAACTTAACTATGATTTGCAGATTTCTCCTTGGGTAAAGAAGGATTTTTATCAGGAATTGGGTAACCAAATGTTTTTTGTTCTCTGAAGGCCAGTTTTATATTAAGACAACACATCAACCCAGAATTTCTTTCAGCTTTTTAACCTAAGTCCTTTAAAGGTCCATGGATAGTATTTGCCCCTGCTCCAGTGGAATGATAGTGGCTACCTACATAAAACTAAATCAATGGGTTACATGTAAAGTTTAGATTGATGTTAATGTTCTTAAATTAGTGCACATGCTTTTCATGCTTTGTGACTCAGAAAGGATTTCTTAGCCCTAATTGGACATCAAACAAGTAACACCTGATCACTGCATCAAAAGATGCTCAAGCCATAAGAGTATAAAATGTTAGATGGTAGGAACTATATGGTTAGGGTTATGAACTATATGTAGTACATGCACGTAGTTAACATGATATATCACTCCATAACCCCAATTTTTTCTTAGCTTAATGCTTGGAGGATCTAGCTGTGATCAGGTTTCATATTCAATTATGGTTTGGGGTACAGAAATCTATTCACAGACTTAACCCTCCCACACCTAAGGCAACATTTTTTATTTTATTCTAGCAATAGCAATGCCACATGATTTTGTTGAGTAGAAGGAGGGTGCTTGCCAGTTGTCAGCAATGCATTAAAACTGTCTCCATTATCGTAATCCATTCTTGCCTTTGGTAATGTTTCCATTTAAATCCAGCTAATTCCAGGCAAGTGAAGAGAGAGCATGGGTTCACTGTCTGAGTAGCAAGAGGTTGAAGCTCAAGAAGTTGGCACATTCATGTGATAGATAAAATGTCTTGCAAGTAAAAACCTAGACAAGTGCCCAGAAAAAAACACCTTAATTATATACTGCAGTACATATTCCACAGTCAAAGTGGCAATTTCAACAACCACAACAAAAGATTCAGTTGATAAGGGAATAACAATTATTGTAGTGTACCCTTGGATTACAGGAATAGGGGCAGTCCATCTAGACATGTAGTAATATCAAAATGATATTCTTCAACACACTGACAGTATACAGAATTTTCATTTTGATTGTAATATAAATTATGACTTTTGTTTGCTTGTATGTAGAGAATGTTGAAGTATGTTTAATCCAAACACACCATTTGAAATTCAGCTTCCCAGAATTAACTCTTTTCCCTTTTAGGGAGCCCTTGAGAATTTAATTCTTGCCAATGCTAGGCAATTCTCAATTTGCAGATAGAAAGAACAGTCTAGAGTTAAAGGGTTGATTCCTATCTTATCCTTGTTACTTCTTAGGAATGATCATATTCATTCAGGATTAGTCTGACTAAGTCAGACAATTTATCTTCATTTAGCAATGCCAGATGTTAATAGGTTAACAAATCAAAACCTAGTACATTTGTTAACTCTTCCCACTATGAGACATCTCCTGATGATGACTAAAATCATCTGGTGCTAGCCAGAGGAATACTAAAAAGTTGGACACAGACAGATTTAATTGAGGTTTTCTTAAACCCTTGTGGTCTTAAACATCTCCTGTTGACAAAAATTGCCTAGCATGGTCCAAAAAATTTACATATCCAATCCCTAACTGCTTCTTTTTGAACCTTTTCTTTTTGAACAGTTCATCATCAGGCCTATCATATAAATCAGGCCTAGATATAAATATATAAACTAGTACACCATCATGCACATGCACATTCACCGTGACACGTACATGTATAGTATGCACACATCAACTGTACAATACAGGTGCATATGCATATGCACACATACATGTAATGGTTACATGACATATACAATATGTATTGAGATTGGAAGAAATTACTATTAGCTCAGCATTGTTTTGGATCAATATTATTCCATTTTTTTCTGGTTTGGGATGATTTGGTGTTATCTTTGTCCTCTTTTCTATTTCATTAATGATCCATATTATTCACCAAATGAGAAATGACTGAAGGAGTTACACTCCTTGAAGCACTGCAGTTGTTATCTTTCACCAGTGACATTCACAGAATCATAGTTGTTTCTACAACACTTTCTCCAGTACTGGCATCTTTGTAATTATTTTTTGTTCTTGGAGTAACATATGGGTCAAATCTAGTCATGAATGGAAACATGTCACACATATTTGATTATGTATCTGTCATTGCCAGAATCCCAAACCCTTTTCTTTTGCTGTTTTTACATATCTTGTGACTAATGATTTTATAAATTTTTAAACATCCGCTAGACTCTTCTCAATGTTTGTTTATTTTTTTAAATCATGGAAATATATGTCATAAAATGGGATAACTCTTAGAAAACTTAGGCTTCTTTTGTTTCCATGAAAATTCAGTTTTCTTATACGAAAGAATTAACCAAGCACTAGAAAAAGGTAAAATCTCCTTTATGTTGTTCTTGAGAATTGATGAACAATAAATGATGACATCATAATGATTCTGATTAGTTCAAAGCATAAGGCATTATTTGCCACACTGTAACATCAAAACGTAAAGTCTTTGAATTGGAAACTTTTTAGTTGTTCTTACAGATTTAATAATGCATGAATCGAAATCTAAGGCTAGATTACAGTTTAATAAAACCACCTTGTCATCAGATACACTTTGTTTCGTTTTTCATCCCTCTTTACGTTTGGCTCATTTTTCCCCTCTTAAGGACCGGGTTCCCAAGAGTCTGAAATCCTGTGTGGTTTATAGTTTTAAGTGTCAACGGTGTAGTTCGCTGTATATTGGCCAAACCTGCCGTCTTCTGCACACACGTATTTAAGACCACTTGGGTATCTCGGCCAATACTGAGAAAAAGCGTGTTAACCCTGCCCCCACAAGTGTTTTGTTACAAGAAAGGGACACGGGACACCCAGTTTCTCCACGTGACTGTAATGTTTTATCTTCCTCCACTAACAGCTTAGAAATTCTTATAAGAGAAACCCTCTTAATTGGTAAGTTTAACCCTTCACTCAATGCCAATCTGGGTTCCTTTTCACTGTCTCTATTTTAGATTATGCTTTTTTCTTTTGCCTCTTAACTGTTTCCTGTCTGCTGTTTATCATACGTCAATGACAACTTGTCACTTCCTCGCTTTTGTCTTTACTGAACACTTCGTCTCACACGCCTATCATGTTAACATCACCTTTGCAATACAATATAAATATATCATTCTTGTAACGTAACCATTCATTCTCTGATGATGTTGCACGTTGCAACGAAAAGTTAGATTCAATAAAACTTCACTATAACTATATTTCGTGTGTTTTGCTGGGCTATTTTATTTGCTAGACTCTATTGGTTGTTTATTTTTTAAATCAACGGAATATTTATCACAAGATGGGGTAACTCTTAGATAATTTAAACCTCTTGTGTTTCCTTCAAAACCCAGTTTTCTCGTGAAAAATACTGAAGTAAGCACAATTAAGCACAAGAGCAAGCACAAGACAGTGGTTGATTGAGGGTACGTCGAATAGGTCAGCCGACTAAGGTGACTATTTCACTATCCTATAACATCAGATTGACTGCGTCGCATACATGCCGCCGTAAAGTTTTCAAATAACTTTGTTTACATAGCTGAACCTTAATTTCTGGCGTCGTATTTAAATCCAGTGCGTTAGTCGTCTCTGGTAACATTGGCGAGCATCAGAATCACACTCTAACTGCTTTCTCGGTCAAACTCAACCAGTTTGCCGAATCTTTCGATGGTATTCCTCTTTGCAGTTGGCTGGTTTATTGAAACTCTATTTTATTTCATTTGCTCTGATTGGCTTAGCGGTATAAACTTTAACGTTTTTTGCCGAATTTGTGATATCAACTTGCCGAGTTTGCTGAGGTTTGTCACCTTGCCGAAACTATCAGCTTTCATCGGTCGTCTTCTGATTGGTCATATTATCGTAAACAGTGTTTCGTTGATTTTGAAACGCTTGAACTAGCGTGTGGAGATCGTTTTCAGTGACTGTCTTACTCTTACAGTACTTCGACATGTTGTCCACGAGCTTTTTGAAACGCTTTCTTACTGCGCTTAACAGCGATGATGGTAAGACCTTGCTTTTCATCTGAAACACTGTTGTCGACATTAAGCGTTCGCAGTCGTTCTGCTGATGGTCGTAAACGTCTCGATAATAATAGTAATTTTGGTGCCGAGTACTATGCAGTGGGCAAGAAGACACGCATTGCTCTCAGGTAAAGTGGTCTTCATGATCAGATTTTCTTAAAATTTAAACAGGAAAATTAGACTTATCGGCGCTAATGCAGTTTCGCACCTCAGCCGTATAAATACAAGTAACATAGGTAAGTCACATATCAGTCGACAGCTTCTTGCCTGGAAATTACAGTGATACAGTAATATCAAGAATTCACTCCAAACATATGGCATTATAGCAAAAAAATAGAGATGTTGAAGTTCGTGAGCGTCAACAATGAACCGACGGCTCAAGAACATAAAGTTTATGGATTTATCTACAATTTAACTTATTTAAGTATAGTCCCTCTCCATTATTTCTTGGCTCTTTAAAAGCTTCGAAAATATGTATAAACTTTAAGCCTAACACTAATGCTAACTCAAATCCAAATAAAATCTTTGGGTTTATACACATTAGCGAAGAAGTACAAAGAAATATTCAAACATGGCGCCAAGTAACAGGGATGTTCTTTAAGGCTACGATGCATTATGTTTGCAGTGAATGGTTGATATCATGGTATCACTGTAATTTCCAGGTCATAAACTGACATTGCTTGCATTTATATGGCTGAGATGCGAAACTGCATTAGCGCCGACTTGTCATTGATTGAGAATATTATAATACTAGTTAATACTAAAGAGTAATTTAGATCATGTTCACTCGATACCGTATGAAATAGAACCGTAACAAAATCGAATGAGATAGGCCAAGTGCGTTCTCGCGATACCGGAGTAAAATGCCGTAGAATCGCAATCTTAACCGTAATGATTTGAATCGTTAATCCTTACTGGAATGACAGCTTGCCCGAAAATGTGTGAGCAACTTGTTATTCAGGCCAAGATTGTATGCTGTGTCTGATACAGTCAACTCTCGTTATTGCGGACACTCTGGGGACTGTCATTTGGTGTCCGTAATGGCGAGTGTCCGCAACAGCGGGGTGCGAGAAAAATGACCCATTGTCAGGCTGTAAAATATCTTTATTATGTATTACTGCTTTTTTATTTTAAAATGTCCAGCTTCTTTCAATTTCTAGTTAACTTTTACTGTGATATATAAATACAAAATACAAATTAAAATACAAATCAAAAATTTGTATTGAGAAAAAAATATTATATACCCAAACCAAAAATCAAACTGTAACATGAATCAGTGTCAATTGCCTTTTCCTTCACTGTAAAGCTACAATAACGTAACAAAACTCAGTGGACTTATGCGAAGTTAGTAATCCTGTTTTAAACAAATACTGACTAATACTAACAAATTCATGGCAAGTCAAGAAAAGTGTGAAGAATAAAAGTCTTATTCTTGGTTGAGAGGCCACCATGCTTACAAAGACGAATTTCAGCCTGAAATTGACATGACTCTAGTGCTTCAACGTGAACTGGAAAATGCCAAAGATCCACATGCTGTGGCCATAACAGAAAATAACGGACTAGTTGTGGGGCATATCCCTTTAGGACTGTCCAAAATTGTTTCTTCATTTTTGAAAAGAGTAAATCACAGAGGAGAAGCTGTCATTTGTGGAAAGAGGGTAAACAGAGGAGCTGGCCTGGGTTTAGAGATTCATGTTCTTTACAAGTTTTATGGTGAACACAGATATTTGACAAGACTTGACAAACTCATTATTGGCAGTGATATAGCCAGGCAGTCCTTGCGAGACAAACACGAAGGAATAGCCACTAAATAGTCTACACAAAAGCGCAAGTCTGTCAAGAGCACTGAAATGGCAAAACAAACTAAAAAGTTTCGAAAGCAATGTAAACAGAGAGGAAGAACGTTGAAGATCGCAACATACATGTTGGTTGTATTGAAAGATACGTTTATATTTTGTCTGTCATTTTTGTCGACAGAAGTAATGGCGAACAGAATATTCAAAGTACTTCCGCTGACAAACAGCAGGTGTCCGTTGTAACGAGAGTAAAACTATACGAATGTTAGTTTGGGACGGCAAGAAGTGTCCGCAATTCCGTAATAGCGAGAGTTATTTCAATACATTTCATAGTAGTTTCGGCCGGGGATTTAATATCTGTCCGTAATAACGGGGTGTCCGTAATAGCGGGGTGTCCGCAAGGCGAGAGTTGACTGTACGTGTATTGAAGACTCTGGGGCACTATAGTCCGTCTGCCAGGAAAGTGTTGTGATATCACGTAACTGTTAACAACTGTTAACTGATTCTTTTACTTCAGCCTGTCGCATGTGCAGAATGTTCTATATTTACGTTTAAATATACGTGTTCTCGCTTTTGATTGGTCAGAACCGCTTTAAATTCAACTCCATAATTCAAATTAAGATTATGATTTATTGTAAAATGCATGTAATTACCATTTAAGATACATAGTGCGTGGTTTTCGCTAAACCCCCCTGCAAAGAAAAATGGGAAAATCTCCTTTATGCTATTCTTGACAATTGATGAACAATAAAAAATGACACCGTAATGATTCTGATTGGTTCAAAACAAAAGACATTATTGCTTGCTACATGGTAAAACCAAAGAGTAAACTCATTGAACTGGAAACTTTTTACTTGTTCTTACAGATATAATAATGCATAAATCAAAATCTACTTAAGGCTAGATTGCAGTTTAACAAAACCGCCTTGTTGCCAGTCTTTGTTCCAGACTCAGAATGCAAATGAGTTAGCTTTTGGCAGGAAAGTTCCACATCCCAAAGCATGTGAAAATATTTGTTTATTTGGAATCAAAGAGACAAAGAGTATAGTAAAGAGGCAAAAGCTATCTGCATTCTTATTATACACATTTAATTAGGTTTAGGGTGAGAGGAAGGGTTTAGGGATGGAGTTTAGGCATAGGGTTTTAGGGATAGTGTTTAAGGTTGGGGTTTGGTTTTGGTTTGGGAGTAAATCCAAAACATTGGTGACAAATAAATGATGTCAGTAATATTTTGTCGTTTTCATGTAGGACATTAAGGAAGTCTTTTTCCTAATCAAATCCTTTGGAATTTTTTAACTTATATTTTGTTTTAACATGCCAATATCTTGATATGTTTTAGGGCCTCTCATCAGAACACTGAGCTTTACTGTTTAAATGTCAGGCCAAAAGCCCATTTTCTTGTTTACTGAGCTAATGGCAAAAGACCAGTGGCAAGATGGGTCTGCTAAACTGCAATACTGTACTACCATACTTAAGAAGTTCTTTCAGGTTGCTCCTGTGCTTTTTTGTATTTCTCATAATATCACCATGTCAAGTAGGTCTGTAGTAGACTGCATAAAAACAAAGCAGTCATTTTAGGAACCAGTCCTCTGTGTTCAATCCCAATTGCGTGCTAAGTTTACAATCTTCAACGATGTGATTTTGCATACTAAGGAAAGCCTGACACTTAAAAAAATGTTATTTTGATATCTTAAACTGAATCCACAATTACAAATTAGATAATAATGACTGTCAACATCATGATACTTCATTTATTCACCAAACAGGCAATCCAAAAGATTTTGATTTTGCCAATTTCATTCTTTTAAAAGCTCTTCTTTATTTCATTTAATTGAATGTTAAACATTATGGCTACCAATTTACAATCAAGGTCATGTATAAACTTATCATGTGGGTCTAAGATTTGGATATTAAATGATGTCATATATCAAATGGATGGAGAATGGTTTTGCTCTAAAACTGGATACAGCTGCAGTTTAGCAGACTGAAGCAAGACGTTCACTATTCTGCCAGCTCACTAACCCTAATACAAACCCTTTCCCTGACCAGTCAGTGACACAGTGGGTCTGCTAAATTATCATCGTGTTTTTATGATTTGATAGTTACCATGTTGTTACCATGAACTAGAAGAGTCCATCAGAGTATTTACTTGCACCAGATTTCCATTGTCACAGGTTTGGTTGCCAGCCCCAAAGGCCTAAAAATTGCATTTTTAGTGACTGTTTCTGGTTGGGCCTCAAAATGTATGATATCCACACTCCAAAATTTACTTTCACTTAATATGGACATCATCACTGCACTCTGCTTTGTCACAAGCATCTAAGTCATCGGGCTTATTCATTTAACAATAAACATAATCCCCTTTGTCACTCCCCAGTGGAATTTCACTACTGGTTTATTGACATTTACTGTGCCGATCAAAACCCATAATATCTGTGGGTTTCATGATTACGCTAGTTTTACTCTCAATATGTGTTAGACTTAGGTGGTAAATATTCTTCTGTATGGCTTATGTTAATATGTAATGGGCATTGAAAGTACATATAATATGTTCCCAGGGAGGCATACAAAATCACCACCAAGTCTATCACATGCATTCGAGAATTCATTGACCCTGTTTGGAAATTCTTAATGCCTTTGCCATTCCATTCACAAACAATGGTATTCAATTACACCATTTGAAGTACATGTAATGCTATTGCATCACTATCATTTAACAGCAACCTCTAACCAACACATGCAGAAGTTTTGATTTTGCTGTTATCAGTTGCAACATGGCGCTATACATAGAATTTTCATCAGTAGCACCAAAGGACTGTACATGTACTCAAAGTAAATCTTTATAAGGTTCATAATTTGACCCAACATTTAAACTTCAGAATCAGATTGCATATGCTCTTTGTTGCTGTCCAATATCAGTTTCTGATGTAACAGGACTAGCTGGAAATAAGTTATTTTAAAAACGTTTCCATTAGTAACAATCCAGAGTTTAAAGGTTTAACTTAGTTTGTAGCCCACTCCCAACAGGCTGCATGAACACATACTGAGATAAAATTATAAAAGCTACCTATGCGAAGAATTCCATTCTCGGAGCACCGTAACCTTTGGGCATCTATTGTAGTAGCATCTTAACGTAAATTGTTAATGATTACTTGGGAGGCAAAGGTAACCACTGTCAGTGTATGTTAGACTATGTCTAAAGTCCAAAAATAATTTTATTACTTTTTTTGTACTTAAGACATATTTTACCATTTTGCATTTCATCAACATGGCATTCTAACATCCTAACATTTTGCATTTATTGCAAAAATAATAAATGTTTGGGGTTAATTTGCAATGAATGCGAAGAAGAATGTACTGTAACACAAGAGCATGCTCTTGCAAAAAAGACGATTTGAAGTGTTAATTTGCACTGAACCATGAAACAGTGAATTGGTTTAGTTAGCAAATGGTTTAGTTCTTTCGGGCTAGAGAGTGCAGCGATGATAAACTTTTCTTGCGCATGGAAACTACTTAAACACGGAGCGACGCTATAAAATGGTCAGCTCCTCCCACATTTCTGGCTTCGTATGGCGGTTGCATGTTTCAAAATGGCGGACACTTTGAAGCATGACTGAACTGGACAGCGTAGAGCTCCACAAGCGTGTCCTAGAGCCTAAAGCTTACGGAAATGCTTTTAAAATGTGTTTTTAAAATACAGCTAAACAATATATAAAGCAATAAATGGCTGAACATGCCACATTTACTGATTTTTCTGGTTGTTATACGTCGTATTGTAATCATTCGAGACGTCCTGCGCATCTTCATTCACTTATAGTCATCCTACCCGCGCAGTGTTTGAAGCTTGTAATATTATAAATAAAAACAAAAACTGGCGCCACTTTCAAATTCATTTGTGGCAAATATGCTCGGTTGCTCTCATTCAACAGCTCGGACTTCTACCTCTGCGCAAAGCACAACTCCGCGTTCTACGGGTCTTAGCAAGTATGATCGCAATAAAGCCTACTACCAGAAGAATAAAAGTGCAATTAAAGAGAGCAAGGCCTACTACGGCTTCAAAATGGAAGTGAAACGCGATGAGGAAGGGCGCTTGATAGAAGTACATAAAAAGATCAACACCGTAAGGAATCAGTTACTGTCGAACGGAAAACCGGCAGGAAATATTGAAGTGATGGAATTGCTCTTGGATTTTTGGCTCAGTCAAAGTAGTTCAAATGGCCAACAGGCGCAAAATATTATCCAGGCAGTAACGTCGTTGCAAATTAGTCTGAACTCAATTGACCAATAACATGCGACCTTTCCTTAATCATAATTGACATGCTGAGAAACTCAGCCTCTTCTTATTCGATCGCTCCGTGTTTAAAACAGAATGCAAACCACGCTGTTGCAGAACAATAACATTCTCTCATTTCATCCATTAGTTGAGGGGAAATAGATGAATTTTGTCTTGGCAGTGTAAATGTAGGTACTTTATAAGTAAATGAAAGATTACGGTTTAATGGTAGCCACTAAAATTGACTGTTAAAATCATATACGGGACCTTTATGTCGTTTCAAGTTTGAGACTCGGGAAATGGGAATACCAAACAGTTTCAGCAAAGTAAACCATCAAGCCTTGTTCTCATAAACAGTAGAGGTCAAAATAATGAGTCCAGCCAGAAATTAGAGTCACTTGTTGTGATGTATAGAACTGTGTGACTCAGTATAGCAAGAAATGCTGCATTATTGAAAGAATAATGGATGTGGAAGAACAAATAACATCATAATGTGCAAAGCAGTTTTGAGTTCACGTAATGGTTTTATTAATGTTTTGTTTATCCTCCTTTTGCTTTGAGAACTGCTGAAACTCTTTGTGGCATCGATTCAATAAGTTTGTGGATGATTTCTGGCTTTAGGCTGTTCCAGCACTCATTAATAGCATGCGATAGGGTATCTTGACAAGTGATTGGATACTTTGTCTTATCCCTTTTCAAATGTTTCCATAAATGTTCGATTGGATTGAGATCAGGGGACTGAGGAGGAAAATCCATAATAACCAGCACACCATGGACTTTTTTTCTTCTGCAAATATTTTCTACAGACCTTAGAGGTGTGTTTGGGGTCATTATCTTGTTGTAAAACGAATCCGTGACCACATAGTTTTAAACCAGATTGTATAGCATGTCTCTGAAGGATGGAGTGGTACTTTTCCTTGGTAATGGTATCGTTAATTACTTTACAGATCACCAACACCATTATAGCTGGAACATCCCCAAACCTGAATACTTCCACCACCATGTTTTACTTTAGATTTCACACATTTGTTTGGCATTCTTTCATTACTTCCTGCGTCGGATATAAAGTTGTCGACTATTTCCGTAAAGCTGAACTTTGGATTCATCTGTATGCAGGACTTTTTTTCCAGTCGTCAACGGCATAATGCTTGTACTTTTTGGCCTACAGCAATCTCTTGCGTTTATTTTGGGATCGTGAAAGGGGTTTGGAGACTGCTACCCTTCTTTTCTAGCCCATTTGAAGCCAATCGTCTCTACTGTTTTTTTAATGACTGGCTTCTCTCGAGTGTTATTGAGCAATGCTTGGATGTTACCAGCAGTTGCCATCCTGTTGCGCAAAGAGTTTGTCTTTTTGGTCTTGAGGAAAAATATCCTGTATCCTTAAACCTCTGCAAGGTTCGCTACACAGCACCTTTTGAGACACTTACTTTATCTGCAATTTTACGTTGTGACATGCCTTCATTACTTAATTCGATTATTTCGCCCCTTATTCCTTCACTGAGGTCTCTAGACATTTCGATACAAGACATGGAAAGAGGATAATCTTGTTCTATATCCTCAATTAATGAACAGAAAAATTAAGGAAGTAAATGTTGGAGTTGCATACAAGTAACAATGCCCATGCGTCCAGCCTTCGACACCTGGCAAGGCTCTGGAATGATCTGCATCTTCTAGAACCCCTACTGTAATAGCGAAGATCGGGCGATAGTCGTACGGTGCAAGGTTTTTCAATCATGCGATCATCGCACGATTGTGAGAACATAGCAATCGCAGTTATCGTGGTGGTCATGGCAGTCGTGGAACTTGAATCGTAGAAGTAGGTTTGAAGTATACTTTCAAGTCTGGTTCTCATATAATCGTAACGGTCGTGCAACTATCGCAGGATCTTTGCGATTACATGAGAACCAGGCTTGCTAGATTACGTTAAGCCCGGTTCACAGTGGTTGCACGACAGCTTGCGATACATCGGTCGTACGACTAGATACGATTGTGTATCATGCAGCTGCGACTGTCGCAGTAGTCGCTCAACAGTCGTGGTCGCAGTCGTAAGAGTTTGGCTCAGTCAAACTTTTGCGACGCAATTGCAACTCGTTACAGCTGTTTGCGTCTTACTTGCGACCGAAGATTGCAATGTGCACCGTGTCGTATGTCGCTCTACGACGCATTGCATGTCCTAAACAGATAATATCTAGCATCCTGTATTTCTCGAACCCAACGGTCATATCTGCGCGTTACCAGGTAAACTAGAAGTAGTTTATGTAGTCTTCGTTTAGAATTGAATGCAGTCATGTTAAAATGGCAGCGGAAAAATAGTTGCCAAAAATTTCTCGCTCAAAAAGCGTAAGAAACTACTGAAACGTGCTAAAACTAGAGAGACTTTTTGTCCCTCGAATTTTTGAATTATCCTCTCGCAACTGCAACGTCATTGTGCATCACTATCGAAAGCAGTTGCGCAACTTTTTTCTCGTAACTCATTGAAACCCGTGCAATCATTGTGAACCATGAGTTCGTGAGCTGTTGCGAGCAGTCGTGCAACTTCAATCGTGCAATTCTTGCGACTGTTTACAACAACTTACGACCTTAGTGAACTAGTCTTTACTAAAACTACTTGGTATTGCCACTTCTCGACTCTCAAGCACGTGGAACGACATAAAGCAGAAAGATGTTCGCTAATGGGCGACTTTTGCCAATAGTCTGATAGTGAGTTGCTTAAGGTATATAATTTAGTAGTCCCCCACATAAAAATTAATGGTTACGTCGCGGAATTTACACTGCGTCTGAAGTTATTATGCAAGAGTGATAATTTGAAATATATTTTTATGCATTCTCCAAAACCTCATAGCAATCACACATATAATAAAGCGATATATAAGCAATTAATAGCAATATATTTACACGCACGTTACACGAACTGGTCTGATTTATTCCCAAAATAGCCAACTAATTAGAAAAGCTGTGTCTGAAGTTATTATGCAAGTGTAATGACACTGCTAATGCTGCTATAACGCTGCCGATCTCTTACTTAAAAAGTTAACATGGGCAAAAAGAAAGATTTATCAGCAACTGAGAAAAAGGAAATTGTGCAGTTATTACCTAAAGGGAAAACAACATTAGAAATTTCAAAGATATTACGAAGAGACCATCGAATAGTTAAGAATGCAATGGAAGACGTAAACAAATAGAGGGTAAGAAGCAAAGAAAAAGGATTTAAGAACATTAGCGACAGAGACAAACAAGAATTGAAGCAAATTCTAACAAAGCATCCACTACTAAGTAGCGCGGAAGTGTTTGACAAGGCAGGAATAACAGGAGTGAAACGTGATAAAAGGTGTAGAATCCTTTGAACAATGAGCACAGCCAAGAAATCAGTTAGCAGACCTCCTCTCAATAAAACACACATGCAGAACCGTTTGAATTGGGCCAGGGAAAACTTTGAAATCTGACTTTAGTAAAGTGATTTTTACTGATGAATCAAGGGTGACTCTGGATGGTCCGTATGGTTGGTCTAAAGGGTGGGTTCTCTGTGATAAGGAAGCTCCTCCAGTACTGAGGAGACAACACGGAGGTAGTGGAATCATGGTGTGGGCAGGGATTGTCAATGACAAAGTAATTGGGCCGTTCAAAGTGGATGAAGGAGTGAATCTAAACAGTGATAACTATTGCGTTTTATTGGAAGACACATTCTTCAAATGGTACAAAGCTCAAAGTCGAAAATTTAAGAAGGACTGCGTCTTCATGCAAGACAATGCCCCCTCTCATGCGCCACGAAGTACTTCTGACTTTTTGGCTCAAAAGGGGTTTACAGGAAGTAAATTAATGAAATGGCCATCGTCCTCTCGTGATCTAAATCCGATTGAAAACATGTGGGCACTGGTAAAGAGGGAACTGTATAGTGGTCGTAAACAGTACAGAAGCCAGTCAGAGTTGTGGGAGGCAATTAAAAAAGCAACTCCAGCAATCAAGCCTGAAACAGTGAAGTCCCTCACAAATTCAACGGATGATCTACTTATCAAAATAATTGATAAAAAAGGTGGATATATTTACATGTAAAATGATTCCATTGTTTGATGTTTAGAAATAAATAGAATGTTAAATTGGTTTCTGGCAGTAAATATTCCATTAACATCACAAAAGCTCAGTGTTTGGTCAGACAAATTCCCATTTGCATAATACCTTCAGACACCCAACTTTATAAATTTTTGTTAGAAATACCGTAGCAGGGCCCGAAACAACTGAAATACAAGTGAAGATAGTTTTCTTGTATATCACTTTATTATATGTGTGATTGCTGTGAGGTTTTGCAAAACGCATAAAAATATATTTCAAATTATCACTCTTGCATAATAACTTCAGACACAGTGTAGTTGAAGTTTACTATAAGAAAACTGCAGGAACAAGACATGAAAATTATTTTGGATTTGGAGTCAGCGCCGTTAATTCTAAGAAGGATAGTAACGATTTTATTTGACCATGGTGTGCAGTGAAACTTATTTTCTGAGTTGCCGACGGCCCGTTGGAAACTTAGCATGGAAAATACATGGTTGTGTCTTGTGGCACATGCTTAGTAAACAAACAACTGAAAATAGGTCTTGTTCACCATAAAGCTTCAATTAAGACGATTAATTGAAGATCATCTAAATTCTTAAGGTCCAAGTGATTAACGACTGGACGGCATAAGTTTTCGGAAGCGATTTCTTTGAAAAACAGGTTCCACCATGGAGGGAGAGTAGAGTCTTGGACGTATATAAAACTTTGTTGAATATATTAAAATGTTGGGGTCCCCATGCGGGTGGACCGGTGCGGGGTGCTACTCTGCAAAGACTCTGCTCCCGTGAAATCTTATCCCCATTGAGGGTGGTATGCTGGAAGCAGAGACGGGGCTTCCATTTTTTTTAAATAGGAATGCGTATGTTTTGAATAGGAAAATGTCTGTCTGGGCTGCAGCAAGGAAAGGAGATTTGGATGGAGTTAAAGCTGCAATTGAGAATGGCGCAGATATTGAAGAGCGTGGAGGAGTGTTGGGTGGAACTGGTTTACATGATGCTTGCTATAACGGACATACCGCAGTTGTTGATTTCCTTATCCAACGTGGTGCTCGAGTTAACTCTAGAAACAAGTATGGTTACTTGCCTATTCACTCTGCTTGCAGAGAGGGTCATCTAGATACTGTCAAATTACTTGTTAGCAAAGGGAGTGACTTCAGATCAACAAGTAACGATGGTCTTACTCCATTTCATCTTGCATCATTGAATGGACATACGTCAGTAGCTGATTATCTGATGCAGCGTGTTGCAGAAGCAGCAGGTAAATCATGTTAATTGTTACTTATACTAATAGATCAAAGACTTTTTATGTTTTATATTTTTCCATTTTGACCTTTAATTGTTTATCAAGTATTTTGCATTCTAATATGGGATAACTATTCTCAGTAATATAAAATGAATAAAATAAAGTGCTGATGCAAGAGAGGCAATGTGGGCTTTCCGACAATGTTGTAGTCAAATCCGAGTTCGAATCCGTGTCCAAGTCCAGTCAATTGCACTCCGAGTCCAAGTCCGACACTTCAACGTATACACTTCATGCTTCTGTCAATGAACAGCCACTTAGTACCCCATATATCGGATAGATAAAGACTGTAATGAGGACATTTACTGAGATATCTCTGACATTTTAATTTCATTTTCATAATTCACAGCAAATGAGAACGCATTATGAGACCTCTGTGAGAATAAAACCTTTCTAAGGAAAAACTTTATGCTGGCATTGAAAGTAGCTCATTGCCAGCCTGCACAGTCGTGGGTATTTTCTCCGACTGTAAGACCTAAAACTCAATGTTGCCCCACACAAGACTCCAAATAGTTTTGACAGTCCCTCGATCCAAAATTCATGGGAAAAAAGAAAACGCAGAAAAATTTAACTGGACTCGTACAGGTTTTTCTCACTCTCATTTCGATAATAATCATCAAACGCACATGCTTCTTATTTTGATGGTTATTGTCAATTTAACGTCGACTCTAAAATGTTTATTTTCGCTTCAGCTGCGCATCTTACTAAAAGGATAATCGTCAAGTTAAGTTTAGGATTAAGTTTAGAGTTGGGGTTACCTGACCCTAGCCCTAATTCTAATGCCATTCCTAAACCTAAACCTAATCCTAACCCTAATCCGAATCCGAATCCGAATCCTAAACCTAAACCTAACCCTAATCCCAATCCCAATCCTAAACCTAACCCTAATCCTAAACTTCATTCGGGAAATTACCCCCTGCGATAATTGCGTCCCGATTTATAGAAATGGGAGTTTACGATAGCAAGACGTGACCTTCAATACGATTTCTCTTGTTCAACAAAAGAAGTAAATAATCCCTAGAGGATTCTTGACATTGCCCTGGCGCCATAAAGGCATGAGGAAGAACATTTTCACCGTTACCCGGTAACGGCAGCTCTTAAAACACCGAGAACTTTCAAGCTCAACAAAAAACGTTAATGGACCGACTAGAATTGCTTGGAATCATCTTAAAAGGAAGGAAAAAAATTCTAAGTTTAGAATATGAGGTTTGCTACACGGCTGTAGGATTGGAACTACTTTGTTTGCTGGCGTCGGTACCGCAGCTTTCGTAAACTTTCTCCTCATACTACTATTTAGAATACGGAAGCAAATGACAGTGTAGCTTTAATAGACAAGGAATCAAATCACAGTACAGGATTTTATCTGTAATGCTCTGGGTACTTCAGTGAAAATTCTCACGCTTGTTGATTTTAATTCTTTAGGAAAACTGTCACACATAAATAGATGGGTTATTAAAGAGGCGTTGGATCAAAATTTGCCTTAATATAACTGTTTGATCATGTTGCGAATTGAAAATAGTTTGGGAATGATTTGTCATGATATGAAACTAACAATGACATCACAAAATTTTCGGAGTCTCTAATCAATTCCTTTTGCTCGGAAGCACATAAGCCTTACCCACCCTTCCCACCCTGTAGTTTCGCTTCTAGAACCACTGGTTTTGTTATCGAATGCAGTCAAGATCATTTTCGAGTGTCGACCGTGGTCCAATTACTGTGAACTAATCAATTCGTCTAAATAGAACCTACGTTTCCACGAACAGCCTTGCAATTCCGAGTAACAGACAATAGCTTGCTTCCAAACAATCGATGTCAGCTAGGTTAAAGTCATATGTTTATATACAGTGGGAATCAAACGTTTATGTACAACTAGGCTGAGAATATTCAACTTAAACGTTCGCAACACCGCCCATTTCATTCTACCGTACATTTTACGAGGAAAGTCAGTTAGGGTATGTGGTAGATTTAAATCAAAGGTGGTTAAGAGATAGATGTATTTTTAGGTTTTAGTAACTACTTCAGAATTCCCTAGGGGCAAAGATTTACATACACTTTGTTAGTATTTGATTGCATTGACTCTTACATGTTTAACGTAAATAAAACTCTTGGGGTAGCCTTCAACAAGCTCCTGAAAATCCTATGCTGGATTCATTTCTCATCCCTCCTACCAATACTGGTATAACTTGGTCAAGTTTGTTGGCCTCCTTGCTCTGACAAGCTTTTTAAGTGCATTTCACCAATTTTTGATTGAATATAAGTCAGGGCGTTGCGATGGCAACTCCATTACCTTCACGTTGTTGTCTTTAAGCCATTTTGCGACTATTTTGGAGGAATGCTTAGGATCATAGTTTTGCTGGAAGACGCAATGGCGACCAGGCTTCGACTTCCGGACTGACGTCTTGAAGTTTTACTTTAATATTTCTAGATAATCCTTCCGCATGATGCCATGTATTTTCTGGAATGCATCGATCCCTATTGCAGCAAAACATCCCCAGAACACGATGCTATCACCTACATGCTTCATTGTTCGGATGGTGTTCTTCGGATGAAACGTCTCACCGTGCTCCCGCCAACCATAACGCTGATTATTATGCCCATAGAGTTCCATCTTAGTCTCATCCGAGCAAAACACACGCCTCCGAAATGCATTATCCTTGTCCTGGTGGTCCCTTGCGAACTTCAGTCTCGGCTTTCGATACCGGTGTAACAGGAAATATGTCTCACCCCGACCAAATTTCCTAGTAAATATGTCCCTGGTGGGACATGTTTCCTAGGAAATTTGTCGCCTAATTCGGGAATTTGTCTTCCCCCCCCCCCCCCTTCAGGACGCACAGCTTCGTATTTGTCGATGTTTAGACGGGTAGGTATATTTAATTTTTAAACCCAAGCATTACAGAACAGTCTATACATGTGGAGAGAACATTTGAAAAGTAACACGGGATATATTTATTACAAATAAATTACGGTATTTCAATAGATATTTTAACATTCTAAAAATAATACTGGGAAGTTTGATTAAC
Source organism: Heliopora coerulea (assembly GCA_030142905.1). NCBI lineage: Eukaryota > Metazoa > Cnidaria > Anthozoa > Scleralcyonacea > Helioporidae > Heliopora > Heliopora coerulea. The sequence continues at coordinate 680,360 of JASJOG010000061.1, read as the reverse complement.
TACATTAACTACATTAAAAACTTAGATTTAATGATAAGCAAAATAAATAAATAATACAAAGTTCACCTAACTGCATTAACTACATAACTACATTAAAGTTAGATTAAATAAAATAGTCTAATGTGTTCTGCAAAACCTTGATGGTGGTGTACACGAACTGCAAAGCCACTCCTGGTCATCCGGTGGACACTTCCAGCTAAAATTAATAGCGTGACAAAACATAGCTGATCAAAAACAAATGCTAATAATATGCAAACCCAGTGAAAGTAGTGTGATGCGTACGAAGTGTTGAAATCTAAATAGAACATATAAGGATTGTGAACTGCCGAAATGTTCAGCAAATGTGTTGATATGAAATGTTCACCAAATGTGTCCATAGTATGTTCAGCAAATGTGTCGGACAAGCGGCGTCCTGTTTATTCGACGTTTAAGAAAAAACGTTTGCTGGAAGAAATTCAGTGAATTGCGTTGAAAAGATACTAAGTTTTTTGGAGAAATTTGAAGAATTTCTTAATAAATGGTAACTCTTACTGGTCTCTGCGTTTGTTTGCCTTAAATAAAAAATTCCCTTTCACACAATAAACAGCAAAATCCATTCAATATCAAGTTCTAAAAACCCTCGGCAACTTTCAAAAGCTTGGCTTCATGAATATCTTCTCGATCGTTCAGTCTTAATAGGAGGGACAAATTTTTGAAGAGAGGGACAAATTTTCTAGGAAATATATCCCAAAGGGGGCAACTTTCGTGAGAAATTTGGCCCGGGGGAACATGGTTTGTGGGGAACATATTTCCTAGGACACTGGTCTCGGAGCAGGAGCTTCTTTCTGCGCGCGATAGCCTTTCAGACTATGCTAATGTAGAACTAGCTTGAATATTGTCGCGAGAGAGGAACCAGGAGGGAATCTCAATCTTAGAAAAAATATTAATGGCCAGCAAAGTGCACGCAATAAGGCCATCATTTATGAAAGAAATAAGTTTATTAACAGGACTAACGTTGCGTTGCGTCTCGAAACATCATCAGAGTATGAATAAATTAAACGTGTATCGTATTTGCAACGGCCCGCCACTTACGTACACGAGCCTCTGATAATCTAGGTGTCTCTGCATTAACAGGTAAAAGCTTCTTAACCCATCAGCTTCCAGCGTCTTAACTCATCTCACTGAGGCTGATCACACTGCATCACTCAACGACTTCAAAATCCTATCCTCCTGTTCTTCTGCCTCTGAACTTTTGTTAAGGGAACGTCTTATTATTTCTAAACTTAAAATTTCCTCGAATGCCAATCTAAGCTCTGTTCCTCTCTCTCACACACTCACACACACACACTCTCTTTCTCTCTCTCTCTCTCTCTCTCTCTCTCTCTCTCTCTCTCTCTCTCTCTCTCTCTCTCTCAACCATTCTGTCTATTTCCGTTTCTCATATATTTTGTAATATGACACCTACTTTATATCTTTAGCATTGTAAATACAATACCCATTTAATCTATTCATACTCTGATGATGTTGCGAGACACAACGAAATGTTAGTCCTGTTAATAAACTTATTTCTTTTATAAATCATGGCCTTACTGCGTGTACTTTGCTGAGCATTAATATTTGTTCTAAGAACTAGCTTGACTGTTGATGCTGATACCTTGTTGTCCGATGCTGCTAACTCCTATTCCAAGTCATTTTTAGTTGTTCTGGAGTTGCAGTTAACTATTGGAACCAAAGTTCGTTCATCTGTGGGTATTAATTTACGTCCCAGTCCTGAACATTGCTATTTCTCTGTGGTACCAAGGTCTTTATATTTACAAACAATTGTTTGTACAGATGTTCGTGGTACTTCCAATTGCTTGCAAATGGTTCCTAATGAGAAACTAGACTTGTAGAAGTCCACAGTTTTCTTTCTGAGATCCTGGCTGTGTTCCTTGAATTTTCCCGTGGTGGAAATCAAGACCGAAAAGGCAATGGCTTCGAAGGTCGCCCATTTTATACAGCCATAGGGGCGCACCCACAACTGTTACATCATAATTATGTCCAATGACCAGAAGAAGACTTGTAAAAGTAATTACATCACTTTCAGGAATCCATTAGAGTGATTAAAGAAGCTGTCAGCTTGTTGTATGTAAATTTTTGACCCACGGGAATTTTGAATAAGATGTATTTTAAGTTTTAGTTACTGTCTCTCAGCCATTATCATAAAACCACCGCTGATGTAAGTATGATAGATACCCTAACTGACTTTACATGAAAAGTACAGTGCCATGAAATGGGCAGGTTTGCAAAAATACAAGTTGAAAATTGTGAGCCTAGGTGTATTTAAACTTTTGACTCCAACTGTACGTACAAAATAATATATGTATTTTTATACGTAGATTTATGCATGACAAAAGGTCTTATCTTCTCCAAGATATCTGGGATCGTGAGAAGGTAGATTACCATGACGCTTGTGTTTGAGTAATCGCTGCTTGCTTACAATCTGTGCTTGCTAGAATTACAGTTATAACGAACGAATTATGTTTAGTTCTCCGCCATTAGTTTCCTTTCTTTTCTATGCAACTTTTGTGGTTGTAAGCCACCTAATTTGTTGTCATTAGTTATGTTTACTTGTGGTTGATGCGAATAAACATCGTGTACTGTTCAGGATGGTTTATAACGTAAAGTTGCAAATTATGTCTGGTCAGCATCAAAGTTATTGTGAATGTTGATATATTAGTTAACAATGCTTTATTGGTCTGAATAATTTCGGTATATATGTTGTTACTATGAAAGTTCAAAATCTTTCAGTGGGGGCCAAATATCTAAAGCTGCTAGCTTGATCGACCTCAGCAAATCTTTCTGGAATATCGTTGACTGGGTTGCTTTGAGTCGAACGAAAGAGGTGGCAATTCAAATTTTTGTTATTTAAACAAATTTGGTTGTTTTATTACTGCTGTTTTTATACTAATTAACTAAAAAAGCATTCAACGTATTATACAGTACAATTAAATTCAGTACTGCAGAATACAAAGGAATACAATACTTTACGATGCGATAAGATACAGTACGACACAGTACGACACAGTACGACACAGTACGACACAGTACGACACGATAGAGTAGAATCCGTACCATACTCTGCAATACAATGTAATGCAACTTAATGCAATACAGTACTTAAGTACTACGTCTTGATGTGGATATGTTTGCAGATTCTGGGGTTGACATTCAAAGCGACACAGCAAAGTCTAGTGTGAGTCTAACCAGGAAAGCAACTACTTCAGCCGATGTCCTAGTAGAAGGTAAGCTAAGAATCAACTTTTATCTTACATGGGTTCAGGCGTGAGAAATACGGGTTCTTAGTTGTGTAACTCTGCAGTTTATCGCAATGGTTTTAGCATAATTCATGTAACGTGTGTCTAAGAAACCCCTGTAAGATGCAAGAAAAATTATCTAAGAGAGAAAATTGAATTGAGAGAGATGAAAGATTGTCAAGCTCTATACTCAGAAAATGATTTCTGAGCTCCAGACGTGGATCGAACCCGCAACCCTCTGAAGACCGGTGAGACGCTCTAACCATTGAGCTACCAAGACTCAGATGGTGAGCTAGGTGCAAGTTCGACATATGTGTGCGACCTAAGCGGGAGCCACTATATATTAATGATGGATGCAGTTTATGAGTTTTAGCTAGCTCACTATTTGAGTCTTGGTAGCTCAGTGGTTAGAGCCTCTCACCGGTCATCAGAAGGTTGCGGATTCGATCCCCGTCTGGGACTCAGAAATCATTTTCTGAGTATAGAGCTTGACGATCTTTCATCTCTCTTAAGTTATATCCAAGCTCTCACATTTCTAAAAATCATAAACTGCAAAATTGAATCGGTCATTCCCTTCATGTTACTGTCCGTGAAGTCTTGTTATACAATGTTACAAGTCTTGTTGGAGCAGTTTCTAGTGCTTCTAGATAAGAAATAGTTAAAGAAAGCAGCTGCCTGGTCGACAGGCTACCTTTTGAGGAATGGTGAAAAATGTAAAACAGAGTGAACTTGGGAAGCATTGTTTTTTCCCAGAATCTGCTGTTGCTATAAATTTGTTCACTGTAAAAGTCTATATTTGTGCAGATTACTAAGTTAATCCTTGGTAAGCCTAAAATGTTAATTATTCCCAATCAATTGTAAAAATACGCATGGATCCTTTCAATTGTAAAATAGAGGCAACAGGCTCCAAACAATGAAGCGAGATATGGGACCGTTAGTAAGGCATTTGACTCCATGCTGGATATATTACATAATGACTAGAGCTGTGGATTGATTTCTATTGAACTAACATGCCTCTGGCAATTTTAGTAGATATATTTACATAACTAAGCAATGTTCTCCCCATGTTTGGGGGAAAAGGTGGCAGTACAGGTATTCTGACCTGTGAACCAGTTAATTCTTTCAAAAGGACAACCCTGTTCATTAAATAGTGACCACTTGACAGTATTTTGACAATATCAAGAAACAAAACTGGAAATCAACATTTTATCACACTCAACTTTCATTACATATTAATAAAGGCAAAAAATTGGGTAGATAAGAGCAAATAATCCAAATTTTGTTTCAATGTTTAGTCCGAGATATTGGGCAAACAGTACATAATATTCTAACACTCACACAACAAAAAAGAATCTATGGTCTAGCGTTGGCGAAATGTTTTTTCGTGAAACACGATGTAATAATTTCTTTCGAAGATCCGTGGGTTCCTGGATTTTTACGTCGTGAAAATGGTAGAGTGAAAGCTCAGGGATTCCTTGGGCTGTTGCTAAAGCTCCCTGGAGCACAACACGTAAAACCGTCAGTAGGTGTTGGCGTAATCCTCTCAGAATTCGCAGTATTTGTGTTTCTTTCAGAACTTCAAAAGATCTGTCTACCCTGGACAAAGCTTCGAAAAACGCTGGGGCTTTGTTTGTTTAGCCTCTGAAAGACCACAAAGATCTTCCAAACATTCAACTTCAAGTTTGCTAAGTTTGTAAACATTTGAACCCCAAGACTGGGGTTTATTGCGTGGGTATAGCTAACTGACGTCATAGTGGGTGAGGTCTATTGAGGCAATGTTCACGTGATCGTTTTTGAGGGGGTTGTCCCTTCGAGCGCGTGGAAATATCAGGTGGATTATCCGAGGATCGGTGCACTGCGCTTCGGGCCTGGTGCACCGAGCTTCAGTGGACTCCTAGGCAACCCGGCACAATCTACGTATGCCTGGAGTGACACTGCCTGAAGAAGCTCGAGCAGTGACTAGCGTTACACGAATGACAAAATATCGCAGGGATGGAGATCCCATTGCTTCCCCTGATACCGACGCCATTGAGTCGCACGCCGACGACACTGTGGAAGTTGTATAATTCCGTGTTCATACTGGACCAGTCCGTCAATTTTCTTGCCGGGGCATCCCAACGAAATCCAGATCATATTGCAGCGAGCCGTTTCCTGAGAATTGCTAAGACGTACGAAATCCATAGTTTATACTGAAGACGTGTTGCTCTGTGCTTGCGGTAAGACACTAATACTAAGGAGTAAATTGAGTTCGCTAGCACCCACGTTAAAATTTCAGTAATCTTGCATTTTTGGCGATTTGGGCAAATTACAACGCGATTGTCCCATTGCGAAAACGACGAGCGCTCGGAGTCCAAGGGGTTCTGACTCAAGTGGGCCAGGTCAACAAATTTCTCCTAGACGATGGAGGAGACAGTTTTTGCTGAAACAGTTGAAAAACCAGAGCCGACAACAAAGATGTACCGTATTTGCTCGTTTTAGCTCCGCGGCGCTTATTAAATTTTTCCGATCCTGAGTGCGGCGCTTGAACGGGAGCGGCGCTTATTAAATAATTTTCAACTAAAGGTTTACCACAAATATTTTTATTGCCCAAATACCTAACGAGTTAACACTGTATGCTCGTACACGTTTTCCTTTATGAGACAAGCTATCGTTTACTTCTGCGCTACTAGCATTTGCCATAATTGTAGCATAATCAAAGCAAGGCAACAGAAGCGATAAAACTATACAAAAGAACCCTGAGTGCTCAGCTTAGGACGCACAAAAGCGGAAACAAAGTCTATCAATGCCTTTTTAACAACGAGTGATGACTAACGAAAGCGATAAAAAAGCCTATAAATTAACGCTTTTTAACAATGAACGATGACTCACAAAGCCGCAACAAAGTCTATACCTGTTTTAACAACGAATGATGACTGACGAAAGCGCCGCGGTAACAAGAGAGGACTCGCAAACGCGGTAACAAACCTATAGAAATTAAAGAGGATATTTTCTATCGAATAAATATCGAATTGGAAAACATGGCGCGTTGTGTCCCTGCAAGGTTTGAAATGTTTTACAAAGTAGATTTTGAAACAGTCATTCGTGGCCACCATGTTTACAAATCGGTTTGGAAACCGTACAATGGAGAAACATTAAGTTGTATGAAAGACATGCGTAGCGAAGCAATGGATTACGATAAAAACGCCATTGGCGTATACAGAGCTGTAGGAAAAACTGAAGAAAAGATTTTAGTTGGCCACGTTCCCATTGAGCTATCAAGTCTAGTGAACAATTTTTTGAAAGCAAACGAGTCGAACAAAGTGGTAGCCAAAGTTTCGGGCAAGAGAAAACGAGAAGTTGGTCTCGTTGTTCCAGCAAAGTTCACGGCATTGACAAAAGAACACAGACTGGCAAAAATACTGGACGACGAACTTAGCACTCGCAATGACAAGTACACACACATTGAGATAACGCATATAGAAAAAGCATTTAAACAATTTCCACTTATGTATTAAAGAAAACAATTCCTGCTCTGTTATGTATGAAAGAAAACAATTTCCTGTTATGTATTAAAGTCTATTCAAATATTCGTTTTTAGTTGGGATACTTTCATTGCTAGTCAATAGCACGGTATAGCAAACTGTATGATTAAGACTTGTTTTGAAACTCTGAAATTTCTGCATGATGATGATGTTTGCAGGAAAACTGAAATGGCTTATTTAGCGCCGATTATTTGTGTATCTTGTCAAGTTAACGCCGCTAGCCGATTGCGGTAAACGTCAAGCTTATTAACTCTCTATTACTTCCGATTAAGCGCCCAACTAAAGTTGCACAGGCGCGGCGCTTAATCGGGAGCGGCGCTTATTAAATTTTTCTGATCCTGAGTGCGCCGCTTAACCGGGAGCGGCGCTAAAACGAGCATTTACGGTATAGGGAGGTTGGGCTACGGCGTAGATCTCCGGAACAGGAATTTTAAGTCCGACGATGAAATGCCAGCATAGTTCACGGTGGCTCGTGCGAAAAAAGAAGATTAAATCGAACCTGAAACATCTGAGACCATTAGGAAACTGTTGAATTCACGGTGACGGCTTTTAAAACGGGCGTTGGGGTGAAAGATGGGGAAGAGACTGATGGGGAAGAGAAGTCCTCGAAGGCGCGAAAGAGCTGAGGTGAGAAGACAACTTGACTAGCCTGGAAATCAACGTTGACTAAAGTGTTGGTTGAACCAGAGAGGTGATTCCACACGATTATAGTGGGAAAACGGCCGTGGACGAAACCCGCGAGGGAAACCTAGTAATTGCGGTGGACAAGGTTGGCCCAGCCGAATTGCTCGCCGCGGACGACGGCGGTAATGGCTTACTCGAGGCAGAAACAGCCAAGGGCGGTATGGTCGTCTAGCTTGTTAGATCTGCTTTGGTTAACTGTGGGAAACCTGGACAAGATGTTGTCTTCATCGGATTTCAGGACAACAGCATGATATCGTTGATAGACTAGGATATTTGACTGTTTTTGAAATGGGAGGTATTAACGCTGCGAATGAGTCTCTGATCAGGTCCCAGTGAGCCTGTACGAGCAAGTAATGTACGTTGTCCCCAAGTCCCAAACTCGAATACCTTACTACATAACTTCATGTACCACGACAACTGTTGACACCGCTTATTGTTAACTTCTTTTATTATATGATAAATAAATTAATTAAGAGTAACTCTAGACTTAGACTTGGTCTTAATAGCTCATTACAAGAAACATTTGTCATTATAATATCTTCATGACAAACATCTTTTGTTTGGTTTTTGTAAGCTCTTAGTATTTTCGTTCCAAAGGTTGAGCACATGTATAGTGGCATTTTGTGTTTGAAAAAAAAATCACCTTCAACTCAATCGTTTTAGATGTCCTGTTTTTGACTTCTTTTTATATGTGTTGAGTATGAAATTTACTTTGTATTTCACTTTACAGAAAACCCAAGATTTCTTGAGGCTGCAGCTTCAGACGCGTTGAAGTATGGCATGAAGCGAAATAATCGCATCTCCGTCTTCTTTATCGGTCAAGACCGAGTGGGAAAGACGTCACTGAAAAAAAGAATTCTGGGAGAAACCTTTGACAGTCAGGAACCTAGCACTGTCGGTATCGAAGTTGATATCGTTGAAGTTGACGAAAAAGACAAGGCAAAACCATGGCAACGTACTCGAGATCAACAGCGTATGGCATCCCAAGAACAAGTCAACGGCGCCATTGGTGAATACGCAGCCAAGAGGTTGAAAGATTCCGAAAAATCTGATCTAACAGAAGTTAAACAACAGCACAAGCCAAAACCCCGCCATCGTACTGCAGACCACCAACGCATGGCACCTGGTGAAAATGTAAATAATATCATGGCTGAAGATTCATCCCAAACGATGAAACATTCTGAGAGGTTCGGTACCACTGAAGTTAAGCAACAGGGCAAGGTAAAACATCATAAAAATGATAAAGGTAATAAGAAAAGCCATGTTATTTTAACGCCTGAGCTAAAAAAGATCATTAAAGAAAATATGGTGAAGGTTGACAAGTATGAAGATGACATGACCAAGGTCAGATTATTGCTGCAAGACGTAGCTGGTCAATCCCCATTGTATGATATTCATTCAATATTATTGAGACTACAGTCCCTGTTTGTCCTGGTTGTTGGTCTTGACAAAGATCTTGCTGATGAAGCTAAGCCGTTGTTTGTCGATGAAAGAAAGAATATAAAGATAGAAATTGAGAATTATCTCTTAGAAACAAACCTAGACTATGCAAATAGGTGGATGTCAGCTTTGCATCATATCAGCTTAGACCGTGAACTTACTGAGGAAACTAATTTTGTTCCACCTGCTACAATTCTGGTCCTTACTAAGCCGGATATGGTTACCGGTACTCTGGAACAAATACAACAGAAGATCCAAAAGGCTACCGATACGTTGTTAGATAGCTTCACAGATTATAAATGTCGACCCCACATTGTAGGAACGTTTGTTATTGATAACACTAAGTCCGAACATTCCGAGCTGCAAAACCTTCGAGAAAAGATTTTCGAAACTTCACAAGAGATACTGAAAGCTCAAGATAAATTTCCAATTAACTGGCTCAGGTTGGAACGTGGTCTTGTCACAGTGATGGAATCGGAACGGTACATTACCTGGCAGGATGTCGAAGAGCTTGGTAGGGAGTCTGGTGTCAATGAAAATTTGGCTGCAGCAGTCGAGTCCCTTCATCAGCAGAATGTTGTCGTTCATTTTCGGGACGATGAGAAAGCTCGAAATCTCGTGGTCCTTGATCCGCAGTGGCTCGTGTTGCTGTTTACAAGTATTATTACTATCCCTCCAACTCACAAACAATCTCCAAAGCGTGCTGAGCTGTGGAAATGTTTGACCGATCGAGGTGAGTTGTTGTCAGATTTTCTTGATATAGTGCTCGTGGATCATACGAAACACTTGCAAGCGCTGACAAGAATGATGGAAAGGGTGAGTTTGATATGCCGCTGGAATGAAAAGAGTTGGTTGGTCCCGTCAATGGCGAAATCCAAGAAAGCAAGACGAGATGTGCAAGAGCTGCTTAAAGCATGCAGTCTTCCTCCACTCTACGTTGTGGTCCAAGGCGGCTACCTCCCACTTGGTTTGTTCACGCGACTACAAGTGTACTTCATTCGCTTATACAAGATTCTTTGTCGAGAGATGCCCTGTCTCTCCTGTTATTTCAGTCGTTTACCTTTGAAAGAAGGCAACCTGAAGTATTCTGTCATCCTGGTCCAACATCTTTCGAGAATTCAAGTTGCCATAATGTGCGATGACCAACCGACTTCACAGCACAAGCTGCCAGAAATCGCATCGAAAGTAAAGTCTGACCTCTCTACTGCTTTAAAGGAAATTGAACGCTCCAATCCCATTTATGCAGGTGCGAAGTATCACTTTGCTGTGAAATGTGACTGTGACTGTTACCGTGTAAATCCAGTAAAGTGCCCTCGACATCAGCGCAATGGTTGCGATAGTGAGGATTGCGTTCATCTTTTCAGTCTGGAAGAATTACAGAATGGCGAGAATTTCTGTGACCATAATGATGATTTGTTTAATGTTGAAAAGGTCAGACCTTGGATGAATCGTAAAGGTAATAATTGTGTGGGTATTATTGGTTGATTGTTTTTGTTCAAAATACTTCAGTGGGTTTCTTTTCTACTTTAATTGTGATTTGATGTGTTCAATTGTTTGCTTTCCTTTTTAATATTTGTGTTTGTTTTTTTTTTTCTCCGTTAACTAGAGGTTTTAATGTTTATGGTCTTTTTTTAGTTTGTATCGTGAGTCCCCTGGGTCTGCAACCCACCGATGACTGGTAAAACTAGTTAAAACCAGAACCATACAAAACTTGCCAGATGTCGCAATTTGGTATGCAACTGAGCGTTTGTTGCTGCAGTGGTCCTACCCAGTGTGTGAAATTGACAATAGGGCAAAGAAATAGCTAAAACTGACTTGGACCATAAGATTAACAGGCATCAAATCGTCCAAGTCAGTTTTAGCTATCTTTATAGCTATCTTTATAGCTTTCTTTTCTCAAGAAGAAAGGTCATTCTGGGTCGCGCGTGTAGAAAATTTTGACTTGAATGATTGTTATGTTGGCGCATATTTTATCATTTTTGAAACATTTATAATTTTTCTAGTTGGATAAAGTTCTATTATTTAAAATTCGGTTGAAAAATTTATCTTTTTTGAAATAAATACTTATTTTTTTGCGAGATTTAGAAAATTGGAATTAAATGTTTGAAAATGTTACTAAATTAAAAGAGGGGAAAATCCAGAGTCTCCCAAGAAGAGCACTCTTTCTCCTGGATATAGATTTTAATATAAAATGTAATGAATTAGGAAAATATTTTCGAAGACAACGCAAATTCTCGATCGTTGCAGTAATCTTACTTTGAGGCAGGAAGTAGTTTATCTGGCTGCATTTTCATTCCTGTTGATAACCTCCTTTAAATAAATTCTTAGTTCCTCAAGAACGTTGTAATAAGAAGACAGATGAATACATGTAAAGTTCGCTAACTGCTCTTATTAACGCTGCAGAAGGATGCATCTCAAATGTGTTTTTGCTCGGCCGCACTTGAAGAAGAAAACAACATCCTCGTCTACTTCCAATTCTCCGTCTCCTGGTCTATTTTAATTATGTTCTCCGTTGCCCTGTCGAGCTGAGTTGTACTTGCAAAATAACATAGGTGCTACACACGCTCTGATGTAACAAGCCTCATTTTCTCTCAGAGTACAGGGAAACGCTGATGTCATGAAAACTTGGCAAAATCCTTGGTTATTTCACAAAAAAATAGAAAATAGCTTTCGTGTCTCTGTACTATGATAGACACATTCATGACGCCATTTCAACCGGAAAAATATCTGATAAATATTGGCTACTCCCCGTGTTTTCCCTAAGAATTTTTCCGGTTAAAATGACGTTATAAATGTTTCTATCACAGTACATTGAGGGTTTCGTTGCTGCCTTAAGCAGTACATATGTCGAAGTTGCACCTGGGTTGCACGAAGTTGCACCATATGAATCTTGGTTGCTTAATGGTTAAAATGCAAGTTCGGCCAATTTTTGAACGGATACAATATTCGAACAAATTAAGATGGACACCCCAATCAAAATACATTAACTACGCCCCTGGATCCAATAATACTTTATAAAGCCATGCGTTCTGAATTATGCGTTAGTAATTTGTGCATTCACGTGAATAAAAGCGTGTTGTCTGTCGACCTCTGTAGGCAATAGTACTATTTTTCCCTATATGGAGAGATCCACTGAATTTATTTAATGTTACATGACCACGACTTGTGCGATGGAATTTCATTCGTTTTCTTTATGCGTGTTGATATACTTGATCAATTTTCGTTGAAGTGGTTTCACAACCATTTTGCTAATACATTTTTGAAAACCCAAAAGGTATCTTATTTTTTTAAGAGGAGGCCAAAGTCCGTGCTGTCAGGACTTAGGGAAAAATTTTCCCATTGTTGGCCGACCATGTGTTGTAAATAACTTACCTTCTCTGATTTTCTCCATATTTCTTTTTCTCAAGGTTTTCGATTTCTCACGGATTGCTGTTGCGCGCGAAGGCTAACAAAACGGACCGCTTGTAAGCCAGTCAGAATGCGTAAGTAGTTAGAATTCCGAACCGTGAAGATTGCCAATGATACATGATGCAGCCAATAGGTCCAATAAATTATGGACCCGTTAACGACCTGATAAATTCTAAAATTGACGTGTTGTACATGTGCAATTTCAGATCATGCTGACATTATGGCAGTACACAAGGTTGCAACCGTAAAGATCATACAAAACTAGAGCTGGCATGGAAGCCGGAAATTTTAAGTAAATTTGGGGGCAAATTACTCTTCTCCAGGCCTTTTTCCGTCTTTTCGAGAACCTCGTGGTCGAACAACTGAAGTTTAGGGAACTGTATTTCAGAATCATCCTCAGATATATACATGAACAGAAATTTTAGTGATAATCTCACACTGCCGAGATCAACTGAAAAATGTTGACTCGAGCGGGATTTGTACTCGTGCCTTCGTGATACCGGTCTGTCGCTCTATCTGTTGAGCTATCGAGTACACAGGGATTGGAGGCGAGTTTTTATTGAACTTAAAGTGCCTATGTCGTGGTTGGGGAATCCACATATTTGGGATATTTAGACCCACCTGAGAAAATTTGTAATATATCTTCTCAGGCAAAAATTTCATCTTCATGGACATTTTTACTGTTAAAGTTGGCTGTTTTGGCCTCTGACCGCTTGACAAAAAACCTGGGACTAGTTGCCGGAAGTGACGTCAATTCAAGGAGACGCTAAAACTGTTTCAAGACATTTACATAAGAAATACAAGCTAAACTGCAGAATCTGTCGTTTTTTTCCACGGTATTATTGTTCGGATTCGGTTGAGAGTAGACCGTCGTGTAATTCACAATGTCCTGTAACTCCTCCAACACAGATGGCAGCCACAATTAGTCAGATGTGTACTTTATTCGTGGTTACGTGATGGTGGTCGAAGACGACGCAAACATGTCTTCCACAGACGCTTTCATAAATTAGCGTAAATAATTTTTCAAGTCTTACCAAGAGAAGCAAATGGCCGATGTAGATTGGATTGGGAAGTATAATGAGCAAAGATGACTTGAAGAAGATAAATTGCAAATGCAACAAATTCGCTTGGAAGGACGCGATAAACTCGAAAGTAGGGTAAGTTTAACAGCATGTGTAATTGTTTATTACTGTTTACCGACTGCTGGAGTATTTTCAAAATTTGTATGGTGTGTATGTATTTATGGGTTTAATTTGGTCTTTCGCTAACGGGTTTAAGTGCGTTAATTCCAGCACACAACGGCTTCGGAATGCAAAGAAGGTCAGTGTTGCGTGGAGGTCGATGCTTGTGTTGAGACAATTGACAGCGATCAAGTTCTCTTTGAGGTCGAATCTGTATGAACAAGCTGCATCACATTGACAAACCAACTGTTACTCCGTGTTTGTTGCTATTAAAGATATAAACCTGGTCATTCTAGCTCCGCTTATCTCTTTTACAACAAGATACGTCTCTTAAAATCCTGACTACATCCCAGGCGAGAAAATAAACTTATTTTCTCAATCGTTAGCTGTTTTCCTATATCCAGCATTATTCTCTTTATTCTTTTTTTTATCAGTCTTACGGTATTTTCATCCAGGAAGACGCAGAGGCCATACTCCCAGACAAAAACCTAGGATGCAAACAATGGCCAGGTTTATATCTTGTATACCAACAGACACGTGATGACAGTTGGTTTGGTAATGTGACGCAGCTTGTTGAGACCTCGAGGAGAACTTGATCGCTGTCAGATGTCTCAACAGAAGCATCAATCTCCATGCAACCCTTAATTTCTTTGCATTCCGAGGCAGTTGTGTGCTGCAATTGATGCACTTAAACACGACATAAACCAGGTTTATAAAACCGTTATTTCTTCAGTGGCAACAAACATTGAATAACAGTTGGTCATTCAATTATTGAATAACAGTTGGCATAACATGTGATGCAGCTTGTTCATACAGATTCGACCTCAAAGAGAACTTGATCGCTGTCAATTGTCTTGATCGCTGTCAAGTGTTGAGACAATTGACAGCGATCAAGTTCTCTTTGAGGTCGAATCTGTATGAACAAGCTGCATCACATGTTATGCCAACTGTTATTCAATAATTGAATGACCAACTGTTATTCAATGTTTGTTGCCACTGAAGAAATAACGGTTTTATAAACCTGGTTTATGTCGTGTTTAAGTGCATCAATTGCAGCACACAACTGCCTCGGAATGCAAAGAAATTAAGGGTTGCATGGAGATTGATGCTTCTGTTGAGACATCTGACAGCGATCAAGTTCTCCTCGAGGTCTCAACAAGCTGCGTCACATTACCAAACCAACTGTCATCACGTGTCTGTTGGTATACAAGATATAAACCTGGCCATTGTTTGCATCCTAGGTTTTTGTCTGGGAGTATGGCCTCTGCGTCTTCCTGGATGAAAATACCGTAAGACTGATAAAAAAAAGAATAAAGAGAATAATGCTGGATATAGGAAAACAGCTAACGATTGAGAAAATAAGTTTATTTTCTCGCCTGGGATGTAGTCAGGATTTTAAGAGACGTATCTTGTTGTAAAAGAGATAAGCGGAGCTAGAATGACCAGGTTTATATCTTTAATAGCAACAAACACGGAGTAACAGTTGGTTTGTCAATGTGATGCAGCTTGTTCATACAGATTCGACCTCAAAGAGAACTTGATCGCTGTCAATTGTCTCAACACAAGCATCGACCTCCACGCAACACTGACCTTCTTTGCATTCCGAAGCCGTTGTGTGCTGGAATTAACGCACTTAAACCCGTTAGCGAAAGACCAAATTAAACCCATAAATACATACACACCATACAAATTTTGAAAATACTCCAGCAGTCGGTAAACAGTAATAAACAATTACACATGCTGTTAAACTTACCCTACTTTCGAGTTTATCGCGTCCTTCCAAGCGAATTTGTTGCATTTGCAATTTATCTTCTTCAAGTCATCTTTGCTCATTATACTTCCCAATCCAATCTACATCGGCCATTTGCTTCTCTTGGTAAGACTTGAAAAATTATTTACGCTAATTTATGAAAGCGTCTGTGGAAGACATGTTTGCGTCGTCTTCGACCACCATCACGTAACCACGAATAAAGTACACATCTGACTAATTGTGGCTGCCATCTGTGTTGGAGGAGTTACAGGACATTGTGAATTACACGACGGTCTACTCTCAACCGAATCCGAACAATAATACCGTGGAAAAAAACGACAGATTCTGCAGTTTAGCTTGTATTTCTTATGTAAATGTCTTGAAACAGTTTTAGCGTCTCCTTGAATTGACGTCACTTCCGGCAACTAGTCCCAGGTTTTTTGTCAAGCGGTCAGAGGCCAAAACAGCCAACTTTAACAGTAAAAATGTCCATGAAGATGAAATTTTTGCCTGAGAAGATATATTACAAATTTTCTCAGGTGGGTCTAAATATCCCAAATATGTGGATTCCCCAACCACGACATAGGCACTTTAAGTGCACGAGATATTCTCGCGACAACTTAACGCTATCCATGAGAGGATGTGCCGTATTTCAATTCTATTTCAGATCAACAGGTAGAACGGTAGATCTGTATCCCGAAGATGCGAGTTGAAATCCCGCTTGAGTCGACATTTTTTAGGGAACGGTGCCGTGTTTGTTTCTGTTAGCTAAATAGCCGAAAACCGCTTTTCTGGTTAAGCTTGGTTCACACGAGTAGCATAAGCATAAGGACAAGATCAATACAAAAACAAAGCATGATATCTCCCCAAGGACTTGCGAAGACAAAAACAACAAGGATTTTTCTTTGTTTCGTCTTTTATTCGGTTCTTGGCTTATGCCGGGACTATGATCTTATGCTTATGCTTACGTCGATCCTTATGTCGCAGGCTTGAGTCCATTCCTTTGTTTTGCTTTTTGTTTTGTCCTTACGCTTATGCTCACGTGTAAACCAGGCTTTATTTGTTGGCTATTATATTTTTGCTTTAATTTTTTTGCATTCTTTTTTAAAAAAGCAAAAACAAGAAAAAATAGTGAATTTGCCTTTGGCCCTGACCTTGAATTTTTCATTCGAGCTGTTTATTTTGCTCCCCAATTAGTCCAGTATGGCGGCAGTCAATTCTTCCCGTGCGGTGTAGTTACATTTAGCTGAAATGCCTCCTCTAGTTTATAGATGATCTCTATGGTTGCAACATTGCAGGCATTGTCTCGACAGTTATTAAGTAACATACGCTAGGATGAGATTTTTAAGTATCTGGCAACATTAACATTAGGGTTAGAGAAATAAATTAAAGAAAAAATAACTCCAGGATATGTTTAGGCTTAGGTTCTTACTAACCTATAGCTTTACTGGAATTTTTTTGTCAAATTTTTTTTCTCCTTCTCAACATTCAGAATTTTCTTCAATATTTCTTCCTTTGTTGCACTGTGTCCTGGTCCTCAGCACGTTAGAAAACAGAAAAAATGCTTTTCCAATCCTAAATGTAATGTAGAATCTGAGAAAAAAACAAACTTCCCTTTCTGTCATGACTCACACACGAAGTTTATGAGAATGGCGAAAGTTGAGTGTTGAACCAGTCACATGGTATGGTGGTCAGGGACTTGAAAGGTTCAAGTCTAATAATATAGCGTTTCTTACTTGATATTTCAAGTACGTAAGAGAGCTATAACGTTTATAAAATGACAGTTTCCACATCTGCTGAGATATATGGTTGTACATGCGCAGTCTTCAACAAGAGGTAAATTGTAGGGAAAGATCTAACAATCTTTGCAGTTGTTTTACTTTTTAAGTAACACAACCTTGCTTGCGTCACTTGTTAAACGACGAGTCAAGGGGCCTGAATGCTTGGAAACTGCATATCCCGAAATTTGAGTGAAGAAATTTTCAAACTTTCAGCCAGTGTTACCATTGACAGGCCATTTATATATCGACGCGTTTTTGCCGTAGATATATAACTAGATCATGCAGGTGTGCGACACTGTGGAATTGTGGGGAAGGCTAAACCTACCCTAGTCTTAATTCCAGCTATGTCAATTAATTTGTGTAACGGAACATTTCTGCCTTTCATATGCCGTTACAGTGATGTAAAACCAAGTCAATTTTTTTCACACTATAATTATGCTGGGGTGCAGCCAGGAATTTCAAAAGGCAGAGCTCAGATGGTAGTATCAAGCCACCGCCTTGGTGATTTTGATAATTTCGAGTTAATTTAATCTTTGTGGCTTTGAAAATGAGGAGAAAAAGCTGTCAGTAATAGGGTACACATACGATTTCCCACAAAAAGGGCAGTTGTCGAGACCCGTCCCCTAACCCGCCCTCTAGTAGCGCCCCTAAATGATGCCAAAGCAGTGCAGTACCTTGTCAGCGCGGAGTTTGCTACTACCCTTATACGCCAGGTTTTAAAGATACATTTATAATTTTATCACTGTTTCATAAACCGAAGGTGAGTCTGTCTTCCTACCAGGGTTAATGTTCAATATCTCGGCAACGGCGTTCGTAGCTCAGTTGGCAGAATACTGCATTAGATTCATTTGATTGCAGGCTAATTTGATACGTGCCCGGAAGCGTTGCTAAGAGTTGCATTCTTCGCAACTGGTCCCAGCTGGTTCTGAAAATGTAAAATTATGATACTGGAAAATTGATTTCATCAAAAATTATCAACATTTTATTAGGATTACCTCAGCGGATTGTAAGCCAAAGTGTTTGTTTCTCTTAAATTGGGTTCTGAAAATACAAGCCTTTGGCTTTTCATTTCATTCTGAAGATCAATTCGGAAGATGAGAATTGTTCACATTACCGACCCTGCAGTCTTTCTCACAACTACGCTAATCCGGGCAATCTAATTAAAATTACGAGTGGACATATCTTGGTTCTAATTATTTGCACATTCGTGATTTTGAAGGTAACTCTTCCTTAGGAAGTGGAAACGTTAATTACCAACATCAATCTATTGTAAGACTACTCTCCAAAAATAAATCACTAGAAAGAACTTTATTTTAATACATGGCCACTTAAAGGGTGAGTCAATACTGCGACGATTTTAATATGTATATCGATTTTTGCTTTTGGGTTTTCAAGAGAAACAACGCTCAGACGAGTCAACTCATGAAAATGATGAACCGAGTACGAGTGAAGTGACAGTTCAAGGTACACTTTAAAAATTTTTGAAATGACTAAATCTTGTCTATAGACATAAACAACAAAGAGATGACTGTCAAACTACTGATCCCGAAAAGTTCAGTAACTTAAATAACTAACAATGCGCTAAAGCAGTAAAGTAAGTAACTGGCGATTTAATAAAGAAATGACAGCTTAAAACAATTCAACTTTTTCAGAAAACAGGAAATTACAGCCCAAACCAAACATATTTACATGTGAGGAACGCGCTGGAAAAAACAAAAATATTTAGAACTAGGTATTCACATTGTTAAGGTAACAGTAATTACTATTTCCATGTTCTTTTTAACTTAACTGAGCTATGTACCGATGATACCTTTCATTAATACATTGAATCATTTCACCGCCTAGCAACTGAATTTATCCATTTATTTTAACTGTCTTGCTTATATTTAAAGTGCATATGAAGTGAAAATTAGGTTTGTCTTTTTTTGAAAGAATCGTTCAAGTGATAAAAAATGGTGCTTACTGTTCTTCCTAGGCTTTCTTCTTTCTCGAATTAAGTATTCAGATTTCTTCGACCTTATGATGTCATTAGATCGGCAGAGCATTTTGGGTTTTTAGAAAATCATGAGTATCTTTGAGATTGTTCAACCAATCCACTTATAACTTTCCAGGTCAATGGCTCTCATGACACTAAATATCACTAGGCCAAAAATACCTTTACCATGGCGACTTATCGGTTCACAGATCCTTCTCTTCTTATACCAAAATACACATTTTCTACCACACTGAAATAAGGTATAGTGTTTTTGTTCTGTTGTTTTGTAAAATTCGAATGAAAACGTTCTTTACTAGCCTAAACCAGGAAATGAGCATCAACTGACCGAAAAGCGGTACATTTGTGTTACAAATGCAAGTGATGTCGTAATTAACAATTTACAGTGGCAATGTCAATTTCATCTATTCATGTTCAGTTTTAAGAGCTTTATCAATGCGTCAAAATCTAAGTGAATTAGTGGCATCTCAAAGATACCCACAATTTTCTGAAAAGTCAAAACGCTTTATCACTCCTATGACGTCATAGATATGTATCAAAGAAATCTGAATATAGTCAAATGTGGTAGCTTGGTAAATATAGGATAAAACACAGATCGAAAAATGTCATCTTGAGACTTGATATTCAAGTTAAAACAAGAAACAGACAAGTTGGAAACGGTAATATTTCGTTTCTATTTCAGAGTCATCATTAGACCAAATGATTTACAAAAGCTCGCTACGTCATATATATATATATATATATACATGATGAAAAGTTTGTTCTCAAGCTTTATCTCAGAAAATTTTCTGAGATAAAGCTTGAGGACAAACTTTCCATCATATATATCCAAGCTTACAAAACATCTACACTTAGTAAGATGAAATTTACTTACACACACACACACACACACATACACACACACACACACATACACACACACACACACACACACACACACACACACACACACACATATATATATATATATATATATAAATCATTAGTATAAGTTCAATCTTTATTTTACTATCAACGTTTGGGGGCATGCCCCTTCATGAAGAATAACACGATAACAGATAAAACTAACGTATATACAGAAAGTTTTCTAATTAAAAATACAAAATGTAAATTAAAATCCCGGTAAGAGAAGATGTCAAATTTGTAATTTTGTGGAAGAAGGGGAGAATTTTACGGATAGTTTGGGGAAAAGAAAGTATGTGATTAATTATGAATTTTATTGTGATTCCAATGGGGTTGTTAATCTAATTACGTGTAAAAGGTGTGGTAAACAATATATTGGTAGCACAATCAATACATTTAGGACACGCTTTAATAACCACAAGAGTAGCCTTAATAGATATGGTAGAGGACAAGGAAATATCCCAGGGGATCACTTGTATTCACATTTTTTTGGTGATGGGTATGAGGGTTTAAGTGATTTAGTTGTGAAAATTGTTCATAGGACGAATACAAGGGATCCCACGGAGAGAGAGCTTTTGGGTATACAAATTAAACACTTTTTTACCATATGGATTAAACCTTCGGGATTTTTAATTTACATTTTGTATTTTTAATATGAAAACTTTTTGTATATAAGTTAGTTTTGTCTGTTATCGTGTTATTCTTGATAAAGGGGCAGACCCCGAAACGGTGAAAGTAAAATAAAGATTGAACTTATACTGATGATTTATATTGTTTTAAGTTCTTGGTTTTGCTGGTTTTTTGAAGTTTTATATATATCTATATATACACACAATTGCAAGGATGATGTCATTGGTTATTACCAGTGAAATTAACATAGTCGGAGATTAACACATGTCAGATTGACAGCATGACAAGAGACAAGCCAGATAATTGTCGAATAGCTGAGAAAAACCGGAAGCATAAGATTGATTTTATCTTTAATTTCTTTAATAATTTTAAATTTCATCTTTAATATCTTTAATAATTTTAATTATCTTAAAGTTATTAAAGTTATTAAAGATGAAATTATTCATCTTTAAAGATAATTCATTCTTGTAAATTCAGTAGTTCGAACCTATCACTTATTTTAGAAGCTCTTTTAATTAAACGTAATAAGCCGGGAATAAACAGTGGCCTAAAGATCAGCAAAGAACTTTCACTTTTTGTCTGATCCGGTCTTTCCACTCATTTAACAATATCTTTTTTAATCTCATGCTTCCAGCTTTTCTCAGTCATTCGACAATTATCGGACTTTTCTCTTGTCAAGCTGTCAATCTGACATGTGTTAACATCCGACTATGTTAAGGTGGTTCTACACATTTAATATTTCAAAAAGTCGATTTTTTGGAATTATGAAATTTAGCATTATTAAACATTACTTTTTCATTCCTGGTTGTTTTTTTCTTGATTTCGACCACGCAAAAGGATTAAATATTGAAAAGAAATTTTCCATCGTATTAATTGTGCCTTAGCAACCATCATAGCAACGAATTGTTATTGTCAAATTGTTATCACTGGACTGTTTCTACAACATAGGAAATAGACCCAATAATTCTTAACCACCTCTCCTTCGTTATTGTAAGATTTAAATCCATTTTACTGTGTATTAACGTGAGGTGACCAGCGGTAGTCTGTGATTTTGGCGCGCATTTGATTGTTTTCTTTGCGAGAGACGTTGGTAATGGCGGTCAGTCGCAGGATTTGTGGCTGGTTCGTCAAACATTAAATTCGGCTCCTCCATAACAGTCGCAGCTGGCCTAAAGAACATGTAAAGTCCGAGGATGGTCGATCTGCCAGAAGCCTTTCAAACAATCGAGAGGTGCCTTTATTCGTCGAGAATTTGCTCCCGACGTGGGGGTTCGAGGCAGAGGCGCGACTGAGAGTCGTAATAGGTTTAGGGCTGTAGGTCTGTGAAAAAATTTTTTGAAAAATTTAGAGTGGCATATCTTTTGGATATGTACGTAGGTCTCTCGCCTAGGATATGTTTGGCTTTGTGGTTTCGAGCCCGAATTAGAGTTAGTATAAGATATATTATATGAAAGGGGGGAAGGTGGGTACTGTTGAAGATATACTGAATTACCCATAATGCAATGGAGGCATAACATGGCTATAGCGTGATAAGGCTATGCCATCCATGTACACAAGGGCGTGTTATACGTGATCACTGCATGCTATTGTGCACGCCTCCACAATAAGTGAATCAGTGCGTTTGTTTACATGATTGGTAAAGGGCGGTACGAAGGCGGAGCAATCGGTCTGTTCCGAAATTGGCTGAGATGTCGGAGCGAATTGAAAGACAAGAGGCAAGGAGACAAGAACCAGGAGAGAAAAGGGAACACCTGTTCAACAGGATCATTTTAACAGCTTTTTGACTTTATTTTGGTCTGCAATGTATCATTGATCCTCTTAAAAATTTGTTTGAAAACTTTAAACTCAATTTTCTTAGTTTGCTGTCTTGCTCAGTGCCAAAAACTCTCCTGCATTTAATATTTGTCCAATTGGTGTTAAATTTTCAGCATTTGTCAACAACAAATAGGTCTATGATGTGAACCTCAACAATCACCCATATAAGAAATAGTTTTTGAAGAAACCGAACACTATATCTGTTGTATCGAACTATATTTTGAAGCAGTTACAAATACATTAAAATTTCACGATTTAAAGCTTCTAATCACTTCTTTTTTTAGGTTCATGTCATGGGAACATGTATTGAGGCTCTATTAAACTTAGTTTTGTATTTGTCTAGTCTTTACTTTAGTCCCTATAATTTTTGGCATAAGTGCCCTAAATTTCACCATAGGGGGTAGTATCTCGGACACCATGGAAACAACAAGCTCATAAGTGGCTGATTTTACATCAGTAACTTATTTCCTATCTGTTGCACCAGAAATATGTCGAGAAAAACTCAAATTAAAAAATTTTATTTTCAATGTATAGAACCACCTTAATTTCGTTGTTAATAACCGATGACATGATCCTTGTAATTTTATATATATAACGTAACGAGCTTTTGTAAATCATTTGGTCTGATGATGACTCTGAAATAGAAACGAAATATTACCGTTTCCAAATTGAATATCGAGTCTCAATATCACATTTTTCGGTCTGTGTTTTATCCTTTACTTTTTCAAATGTCCTCTGGTAGTGGTATTTGGTAAATGTATGTTTATGCATACACTCTCAAGCTATTCTACTCAGAAAAACTTTCTCAGTCCCTGACGGGAATCGAACCCGTAACCTCCTGATCGCCGGTGAGATGCTCTAGCCATTGAGCTATATGAACTGAGATGGCGAGCGAAGGTTACATTGATGTACTTGTTCGCATTGATGGTAGACCAGTACGTAAATGTAACCAAGGCTTGAATTAATAGGAAAATCTTACATGCACAGCATGCACCTAATTTTTTTAACTACCTGCACCACCAATTATTTATGTGTACAGACATGTTCAAAAAAATTCTCGAAACACAATTTCACTTCTTTTCAATAATGATTTGGTTTACTTGAAGTTTTCGAGTGAGACTCCTCAGAACGCTGGCTCACTTGATGATTATGGCAAAAGGACGGGCTTAAGATTGCACAGTGGATTAAGAATCGTTGATGATTGAATTATTAGCTAAATAATATTGATATGCTATTTGCTACAAACTACTACAATGTCTCATGTCCAATCGTTACTCTGATGCTAAGGTAATAATGCTGATTATGAAGTGCAGCCCATGCAGTCACTGTGTGAAAATTTCTACGTGCACGCAGTGCATGTAAGTGACAAAAGTTACATGCACATCTCGAATTTTACGTGCATTCGTGCACGTGTGCATGCGGTATTTCGAGCCTTGGTAACCTTTGCTCACCATCTCAGTTCATGTAGCTTAATGGTTAGAGCATCTCATCGGTGATCAGGTTACGGGTTTGATACCCGTCAGGGACTCAGAAAGTTTTTCTGAGTAGAATAGTTTGAGAACATACGCATAAACATATATTTACCAAGCTACCACGTTTAACTGCATCATTGATTAGCACTAAATAGGCGACAAATCGAGACTTGCAGACTGGCAGTATATATATGCCTACCATCAATGCGAACCAGTACATAAATGTAATCTTTGCTCCCCATCTGACTTCATGTAGCTCAATGGCTAGAGCATCTCATCGGCAATCAGAAGGTTACGGGTCCGATTCCTGTCAGGGACTCAGAAAGTTTTCCTGAGCAGAATAGCTTGAGATCATACGCATAAACAAATCTGAATATTTCAGAAACAACGAAAGGTATGGAAGAGCTGTAAACACTATTCTTTAGCTCACACATTTTGAGCTAATGTTCACTTTAGCTCGTATGTATTGTATATGAAATATAGCCAGCCTTAAAATAACCAGGAAAAACTTTCGTAGTTCACTTGACATATCCACATCTATCCAGATTGAACCTAGGTGAGCGTACTCCAGTGCTCGCGTTTAATGGATAAATGTAAAGCAAAGTTCTAAATTGTAACGTCTCTGCTGGAATAATTTCAGTCCTGCCTTGATCAATGTTAGTTAACAACGTCACATTCACAACATTCCTGTATGTGCAGTGCAGGTCTATGTTCAATATTGTCGCTATAATGCCGAGATGGCACGAGGGTTTACGAAAGTCAATTATTGGTGCATTTTCAAAAATCAGGAGAGATCATTTATAAGATCGATACTAACACCGATCAACCAACCAGGATCACATGTAGCATCGGGACAACAAAGCAATGGATGTCTTCGTGAGAGGTAATCCAATATAATGTCAATGTCTCGAAAAATCCGTAATTAGAACTGCCGTAATTAGAAAATTTGATCGCCTTCGTAAACAGTCATACATTCCCAGTTGATGTTGTTAATAGCAATAAACCGTAGGATCTATTTTAAACTTTATCAATTTCATGTAATCATGCCTTTACGTCTGTCTTTGGGGAGGTTGATGTGATGAAAAATTCCTGTGTGACGCATGTATGCTGTGGACGTAGACAACAAAAATATAGTTGCTTCGTTTCTGTCGCATGCATTAAGAGAATAGAAGCTAGCTTTTCGTTGTACTAGCTCTTGATAGTTAAAAGTTTAATGAAACAATCAGATATATGACGCTTAGCTACCAGGTACTCGCAGACTTTGTCATTGAGAATGGCCAGTTACCAAGAAGATTTGCGGTTGCCCTATATTACTGGTGCGGATAGAATCACCTTGACTTCGATAACCAACTGTTCATGAATATCCTCACAAAATCCGTACAATACCTTCTGCTATATTGTTGCCGCTCCCATATTTCCCCTTACTGCTTTGTTTCAACTTCTCTGATCACGCGTTCGTGAGCACGTGACAAACAAAGCTGTAATGAAACTTATTATATGACTGATATCGTCATTCAGTTGCACGCCGGATGAAGAGTGCCAATTGGCTGCCTAACCGTGGAATCAGTGTACGTACAGACCGGCAACTTTTGTTGGGAAAATTTCCGAGTTAATTTCAAGATAAACAAACTGGGTTCAGGTTCGATTTACTCAAGATTAGCAACATGAAAATCCTTGCCACGAAAACATATCCTTTCAAAGATAATTTTAATGGGAATCTTGGTGAACAGATACAGAAAATCACGAGCAAGTAAACCTAAACTGCCACCTTGTAAAACAATAAGGGCGTTAAAAGCGACGGAAGGAAGCAAAAATGATAGAATAAATTTTTAAATTAACATAATTTTTTCCGAACGTGTTGCAAACTATTCGCATTCAGTTTTTTCGCGCAGACTTCGCTCCATTGCCTCTTTATCAGGAGGAAGACCTCAGTCAAATTCTCTTCCAGGCAGATCTGAATCATTTACGGCGAATGTCACTACAAACCATTTACGGTAGCTACACAGTCACATGCCGGGGCTGATAAAGAGGTTAGCAAAAGCAGCAAATGCTACTGCCATGTTTTCCTGTGAAAATCAACAATTTGATTAAAATATAAGAAGCAGTAAGACTTCCATTCATTTTATAGAAAGACTTAAAGTGCAACTTATACTGTCTCGTTTCTTTTAATTAAAAATCGTTTTATCAGCATGACAGACAACTATCTTGACAAAATTCACGGATTTGCTGCGAAATGATCACTAAGCATGCGCGTAGAAATGGCGAATTAGGGTTATTAGGTCTATTTTCTGCAGGACTTTTTTCGGACTAGACAGTTGTTGTATTTTATACATCATTCTTTTTTTTTTTCTCAGTCGATCAGCCTAAAAGCCAACCTACCAAAGAACAGACTATTGATGATCTTCATCCGTTGATAAGGCAGAAAATTTGCAGGAAATTAGACATACAACATGAGCTTGGTGGAGATTATCGGGAACTAGCAGCTCGTTTTAATATGCAAAATGATGACATAGATCTTATTTCGCAACGGAGAAACCAAACAGATACAGTCCTCCGATGGATTGCACGAAATCCTCAAAACACCATTGATAAACTTCAAGAAGAATTGAAGGACATGGGACGGTTGGATTGCGTAAGGATAATTGAAAAATCTCCGAAATCAGGTATGGTTCAGTATGGCTGTCGAGTGAGTCCTGCTGAAGGTTCAATCAAGGGAATCCATGCTACGCGTAGTTCCCTTCAATTATGACTTAGCAATTACTTTAAAAAACCAGAAGACATAACTCTGGGGATTAACTCCCTATAACTGTAGACAAAAATATTTCGAACACCTTTGGAAATTTTAATAGACAGTTCATTTAGTGTATATCATTAGACGCGAGCTAGACAAACGCGCATAAGTACACTAGCAATGAAAGAGGATGGCTCGATATATCGAGGGGACAAATCACCAAGTTTCCAGAAGATCATGAGGCGTTCGTAAGCTTAGGGAGTTACCACATTTTTCATTACCAGTACGATGAAAATTCCATGTAAGAGACTGTAATATTTCATAATTTCCCTGGAAAGCATGATGCTACACATTTTCTATTTAAAAATTTGGGACCCTCCTTCCTCACAGGAAAACCCTGATTTCGCACCTTATTATGTGGTATGCTCGACTAACATGCACAAGAGGAATATTTCAAGATAGCGACAGATTAAGTTAAAGCCTGGTCCTATCGCATTTTCTAACCTTATAAATTGATACTTTAAACGTCTTTCTCGTCTATGCTATTTCGATATTTTCATGGTTTTAGGGGCAATGCTGGATCGTGTGGCTTGAAATTTGTGATATTTTGTCAAAGTAGATCTTGATATTGTTTTAAGATCGGTTGATTTTGCTTATTTAAGACTGCAATTGCTTAGTAGTGTTTATCTATCTAACGTAGTTCTGTTTGTACGTGAAGTTCCGCTTTTATGCAGTTTATGTAGATTTATGTTTATGGTGTTGCAATATTTGGATAGAGCAAGCCCGAATCATCTGACAGTTTGTGACTTCACAATTCTTCAATCGTTTTTTCCTTCTTGGTAGGGGTTGAGAGGAGAGATGGGGAGGACATAGCTACGTACTAGATGTTTAATATACAGTAAATACAATTTATTAGATTCTGTTATTTTGATTATGCAATTGGCTTTTTTGTTCAACAGCAATCACGATCAGGTCAGTTTGTTTGAAAATTTGGACCACCGCTGTTAGATTACCAACATTTTGTTGGTGAATAGATGCCAAGATGAAATTTCAAAATTTAAACACCGTGACAGATCCTATTTAAGGTCCCAATTTTACTTCAGGAGTTTCAATTCAAATGTAGATAACTTTTGCAAAAGTAATTAACGGTTGGTAACAAGAAAGTTGTATCTTCTTCAGGAACATGACAATCATCCAGGTGCTAGAATGGTTGATGATCCAAGTATAAGGAGACCTCATAGGTACATGTTCTAAAAAACCGTTTGACACCATTAACTTCACCGTGATCGACAGAGTGTAACAGATTTCTAATATTGTTTTACAGTTATATCATTAACTAGTTCCTCATGCTAGTCTGAAAATTTTTATCGTCTTCAAGACTTTTCTCTTAGAAAGATACGCTGGCCAAAGCAAATTTTTCTTTAGAGCTAGCGAATAAGGAACTTTGGCTACTAAACCTGCGACACCAATAACTCGGAACCCTTGATTACTAATGTAGAGTTGGATACTTGACGTATGTTATTCTCAATCTCCGAAAGGCTTTATAACTTCTAAAATAGTTCCGCTGAATAAGGCGACATCAAATTAAGCGAAGAGCTTTAGCCGTTCAATGAGTCGATAAGGAATTTAAGGCAACACTACAGCAACGTGTTTTTACAATAGAAGTTTTCATTCAAAACAAGGGGAATGAATAATTTGAAGTCCCAGGAGCATTTTCAACAACGTCCTACTTCTACACAGTACGTCATCCAGGACATTTCCAAGGTTCCACAACTACGTTGACACACAATAATGTGTGACGTATCGGATATTTTGAACATTAACATGCCGACCTAAGCTGCTGAGAAGAGTTTCTGAGGCGTTAACAACATTAACAATTAATTAAAACGTCTGTAGAATGTCATTCTATTCAAATGTGTAAAGTTAAGCTACTTTGTTAAATGCCGTCGCCGTACAAGCTTGCTTAAACTCCCTAATATGTAATAGATAAAGTGATACTACTAATAATAATTGATGATAATAGTGATGATGATAATGATAATGATAGTGATGGTTATAGGGTTAATGATAGGGACAGTTATAGTGACAGTTATAGTGAGAGTGATAGTGATGACATTGATAACGATAATGGTCATAATGATGATGATAGTGTAAATGGTAATGATAACAATGGTTACAATGATAATGATAATGATTATAATAGAATATTTATTTAATTAGGTAAGTACAAAATAGTAAAAACACTAAAATACGTTTAGCCCACAAAACGACAATATTAAGGTTGGAAATGAAAACGAGATAAGTGATTGTTTAATAAATGTTTCTGACTAGACATCTTGAACGATTTGGCCCAGATTAATTTTCCTAATTCTGGCGGTTGACTATTCTACACCCGAAAGTTTTGCCTCCCTATGTTTTTCTTTTATACCTGGGGAAAATAAAGCTTCAATCTGCATACCTCGTTGCGGAGTAGTTAGTTTCACCATTCAGCCTTAGGACGATCGACGCTGCAAACGAGTAATGGACTCTGTTGGTAGAACAAGGGCTGCGTTGGAACAGTCTTGGGAGAATCATTTATTCTTTTTATTTTGAATAGAAATTCTGTTTTGCGAAAGACGTCGCCGTTGATGTTTACTTTAGGTTTGGGTAAGGTCCCAAAGTATTTGTACCCAACGGACTCGCAAGCTGTCTGAACCACGCTATTTAATGTAAAAATATTTCACGTACGTCGCTCACGATTGTGAAAATTATGGACGAAAATCAATACCTTTGCTGAAATTTGCAATGTAAAACCTGTGCAAGTTGCGTTCGTGTTGATTTGCGCCGCAAACTGTCGTCAGAAGTCTGGTAGTGAGGTTGAGTTAAATTACGGCATACTGTCTGTGAAAGACTTTGAGAAAATTTGGCCATCTGGTAAAAAGGCTTTTAAGAAAACAAGATTGCATTGGATTAGTTTGTTTTGTTCAATGTTTGAAACATCAAGGGCTAATGCAGCATTTCAATGATTTGGCAAAATAGTTTAGGAAAAGATAGTGATGGGCCGATACCGATACCAAATATTCGATATCGTCGATACCAGGGTCTTGAAGAAAAGTACCGATACGGGCGAGAAATATCAATTGTTTCGATACGGCTGAGCCTGCGATATTTTACCCTTTGGTCAGCGGACTCAGCATGAACAACAAAGAGAATTAAGCAAAGAGCGTGTTATTTTGAAAGATGAATTAATGGCAGAGTTAATAGCATATCGGTGTGTTATCAAAGTTGAGTTATTTGCCATACTTGGCACATTTGTAGGCTAATGTATTGTTTGCTATTACAGTATTACTGTTGTTGGTGAATAAAAAATTGCCTTTTGTTGTTTCCGCTTATGTTGCATAAATATTGATATCGATATCGAAAGAAAGGGCAATATCGAACCGGTATCGTATCTAATTAAAAAAAGCTGGTATCGCCCATCCTTAGGAAAAGATATGCAATACTCAATTAAAAAAGTTTACCCCGTAAAAGTAGAAGCTTCTTAACACTTACAAGATGGTTCTAGATGTCAAAATCTGGCTCACGTCTCGATAATTCTGTGCGACAGTCTTCCGTTAAAATCCCGTTATTTTTGTTTTTGTACAGGTCATTAAAATTGTCTCTTTCCTAAAGATGAACTACAGAGGTTCTACCAACACTTGGAATTGCAGTGCACCGACACTGGTCGATAACGTATAATCTCAACCAATTTTCTACCAACGGAAGTACAGAAGCATCGTTCAAACGAATTCTGGCCTGGAGATCACAGAAATCTATGGAGAAAACACAAAAGTGACCATGTTAATCCATCTTGATAGTGATGTCGCTTAACTTGAACGTTGCAGCAAGCGGTAAGGTAAAGACCAGGGTTTGTGTAATAGAGGAAGGCGGATAAAAGATCCCCCCGGGCACTTTAGCTTCCCCCTGAGGAAATAAAAAACGTTAAGACCATCAGCTAAGGAAAATGGCAAACTGACAGCACGAAAACCAAATAAAAGTTAATAATCTCAAGAAAAGCTTAAACTCAATCACAGACATGGTGGACATGACCACGGACAATAAATGCCAAAAGTCCGTTGGAACTTTTGATTATTTTAAAGATAGAAACACCTATAAATAAAGATCCTATTCTTATTGCAAGTGAAAATAGAAACTGTAGGCAACCACCTTAGGTTCGTTTACTTTTTCTCGATTTCGTGATTCGTGAATTTACGTTTTTGTTCTAACACACTTCCATTTTAATTGTGTTGATCCTTATCATCTCCATAGGTAACATTAGCTGGACTGTGATTGTATTATATCCCACAATTTATAAAAACGCAATATACGTTGATATATGGCTTCAATTCACCGTTCACAATTCTATGCTTTACATTACCTGGGCTGTGATAGTCTTATAACTCACAATTTATCAAGCCACCATTTACATTGATAGACAAATTAACAGGTAGATGAACGATCTTCAAGCTCGATACTCAGAAAATGATTTCTGAGCCCCAGACGGGGATCGAACCCGCAACCTTCTGATGACCGGTTAGACGCTCTAACCATTGAGCTACCCAGACTCAGATGGTGAGCTAAGGTGCAAATTCGATATATATGTGCGACCTAAACGGAAGCCACGATATATTAGTAATGATTGATGTAGTTTAATGTTTGAGAAAACGTGAGATCTTGGATATCTTAAGGTAGATGAACGATAGTCAACAAAACATTACAATTTTTTTGGTTTACGTGTAACTCTTAATTTAAACATTGAACAATGTGAGCCAAGATGGCGTATTGGTAAAGGTCAATAATCTCGCGCGCGAGTAAATGAGTTCAAATCACATGGATAGCATGTTTTCTTCTGAAAACGTCTACCTAGAGGGTCAAGTATGAGTTTCAAACATCGAATTACGTAATAGCATTAATGACGCAATGGATAAGGCGCGTGGTTTCGAGCGAGAACATGAGCAAAACTCAAAACTCTTCAAATTATTCATGAGCCAAAATGTTATTAATCATGTAAAAGTTCCAAAGCGACTAAAAGTAAATAAATACAGGTATGGAAAAGATTAGGTATAACGAGGAATGAGAGACAATAGGAACAACGAAGATTGAGAGATGAGGGTAACCAAACATGATACAGATAAGATGAGCAAATAGAAGTAGAAATAGTTAAAAGGAAGGAAGGACAGGAAAACAGGTAGGGAAGGGAAAACTTTTAAATTATTGCACTATCTCCTTTGATGACCTGCCCAATATTTTTTTAGGGTGGCACTTAGAATATTTTCACAAAAAATGACTGCGAAAAAACTTTTTATTGATAAACACTTAGAATACAAATATTAACACGAAAAAAATTTCTACAAACATTGGCATTTAGAATATATTTTGGATAGACAGACATTTGAGAATATCTTCACTTTAGTGAACTCTTGGAAGATGCAGTTTACGCAGGTTAACACTTCGAATATTTCTACACAGGTTTGACTCAGCATTCATTACACAGAACGACACTCGAATATCTTGTGCGGTGGCCCATAAGGTACACGCCTGTTCCGTAGAATATGAGCTTCGTTCCGTACAAATATAAAGGCGATCCGTAGAAACCGACCTCTTCCGTACAGATAGCAAAATGTTCTGTACAAACTGCGGTCTGTTCCGTACAAATAGTAAGCTGCTCTGTCGAAATGGAACTCCCGTTGAAATGGCAAGCTCTTCTGTGTAAATAGCGACTTCTGACGTACAAGTAGCGAGTTATTCCGTACAAAGACCGGCGCCTTCCGTAGAAAGTTCAAAACGTTGCGCGTGCAACTAACCGTGAGGGTATGTAATTTAGAATTTGGCGGGCAAAAGAACAAGAAAACTTGAATCTGGAAAATGTTTTGCAGTTCTTGTAGAGGATACGTAAACTTTTGTGTGGCAGGTAAGTCACAGAGAAAATTCGTACTAGTAACGTTTGGTTTTTAGACCATTCTTTACCATTGTTGTCCAGTATTATGGTGACTGAGGCATAAGCAGGGGCGATAGCAAACAGGGTTTAGTGTTGCTGAACCCAAGAATTATTGTTGTTGTTATTATTATTGTTATTATTGTGATTATTATTATTATAATTATTATTATTAAATAAAATACAAAACAAAAATATTAGGAAATCATGCCCATGATTAACTCCGAGGAATCGTTGTCTTCTGTGAAACTTTTAGGAATCCGTGGCCATGGGTCTTGTGTAACGTTAGAAAGAGCACGCGATCACGTGCGATGGAATTTTACTCTGTATGATTTTATGATTGACAGTTCTGTTCAGACTAGAATCACTATAGTTTTGAGAGTACACCTCATGGTCGAGTCAATAAAATAGATAAAATCGTAAACGTATTCTTGAATAAAGTTCCTAAAATACAACAGGCCTGTTTCTGATTTTTCCATATATTTTTACGAAGAAAATGCCTGTGATGAAATTGATCGATAACTTACATTTTCTGTTGAAGAAAAGCGCTTAATGAATTCAACAATCAAACCATCTTTAATTACACGCTTTTTAACCTCCAATAATTTGAATAAATGTTAACAACCTACAGCAACCAGTCATCTATTTATGGTAAAGAATGGTATAAAACCCAAACGCCAGGAGAACAAATTTTCTCTGCGACTTACCTGCCCTACAAAAGCTTACGTATCTTAGACAAGAACTGGAAAACATTTTCCAGATTTGAGTTTTCTTGTTCTTTTGTCCGCCAAATCCCAAATTATATGCTTTCTCGGTTAGTTGCACGCGCAGCATTTTGAACTTTCTACAGAAGGCGCCTCTATTTCTACGGACGAGCTGGCTGTTTGTACGGAATGAGTTTGCTGTTTGTACGAAACGACCTCGCTGTTTGTACGGGATAGCTCGCTACTTCTACAAAAGAGGTCGCTGTTTACAGAGGAGCTTGCCATTTGTACGGAAGAGTTTAATTTCTAAGGAACAGCTCTATATTTGTACGGAACATTTCGCTATTTGTATGGAAAAGCTCGGTTTCTACGGATCGCCTTTATATTTGTACGGAACGAAGTTCATATTTTACGGAACAAGCGTGTGCCTTATAGGCCACAGTAATCTTGACATTGGTTGACACTTGAGTATCTTGATACAGGTTGACACTTGAATATCTTGACATGGGTTGACATTTGAATATCTCTATAAAAGTTGACTCTTGAATATCTTGACATGGGTTGACACTTGCAACATCCAAGCCAAGTTTTCAACTGCATAGACACTACAGTGAATAGAAAATTAAAATAGTTATTAAACGATTATACTGTAGTGTTGGAGCGTTAACTTAATGTCGAGTACGACATTGCTCACAATGTGCAACACAAGATTGTTCACAGTGAGAAACGCAACATTGTCCACGCCTGCCAAAGGGGCAACCTCGACCTCAAAAGTCAATTCTAAAAACAGGTTGCTCGTGACCTGAACATGAAAAAAGTAAGTCTTACTCTTTTCTCCTTGTTGTTAAAACGGCAAATCTTGGACCAGGTTTTCCAGCAGAGGGGAAATGGGGAAATCAGTTATCCCTTCCATACAAAAGTTTCACATGTTATTTCACATGTAAAAAACATATGGAATTGGAACATTTTCACATATGAAATTTTTATTTCACATAAGAAACGGGAACCTATTCACAAATGAAATACCTAATTCATGTGTGAAATGAACTGTTTCAAAATCTCACATTTGAAATCTTTGTGTACTAAACACTTATTTCATATATGAAATGGAACCTTCACATGTGAAAATTAGTTTCACGAGTGAAATTGTCATTTCACATATGGAATTGAAACAATTCACATATGAAAGATTATTTTCATATATGAAATTGCATATGAAAGTTTTGTAATGGCTAACATGTACATGTCACCAGGACAGGGTTATCCCCCAACAATGGTCAAGCAACAACATTTTGGAAAGATCACATGCTAGGAATACAATTATTTGTCCAAAAATAATTGTAGAAATCATACCATAGGCGCGAGAAAATCATGTAGGATATTCTTAAAATATTTTTTCAAAGGGCGACGAATATCTCCTTGGAATATTTCTCTGGCGGAAAATCCTCCTCTGACAATACGATCTTGAGCTGGAAAAGTGGAAGAGACGAAGAACTGAAAACTGTAAAACCTTTTCGTGCTAGACGCGAATTGTCAGGCATCTCAGAGCTCCAAGTTCGGGTTTATCAGCCAGGTTTGAGTCCTGAGGGAGGTGAATTCTGACATTTAAAGATTCACTTTCTGGATGTTTAACACCATAAAGAGGTAGCGAGTTCTCATATTTACGTCACTTCCGCTTTTAATGCTCAGAATCGTAATGTCAAAGACTGTGGCCAAACTGGGACATTTCTTGTGAGGAGGGGGCCTCGATGAATAAACTTTGGTTAACGAGGAGGGAAAATTAGTACAAACGTGAGGGGTGCATCTCAAACGCTTAAATACTTCATTTTATACCCCTGTAATTGTAGAAATGTCTAATTTTACAGTGCTTAAAAATCACATTATTCTACCTGTTGGGAAAGGAAAGAGGATTTTAGGGTGGCGGGGATCATTACCCCTCTAGTAGTTATGCGACTGTTTAAAAATATGCCATTTTTACGAAGAAGAGAAAACAGTAGGACGTTTCTTGTTTGGAAAGATCTTGTAATTAAGACACATGCAGCCCGCTTGTCGAATTAAGTTGTAAGGATCCGTTTAATAACCATGAACAAGTCGATCTTTTTTACGATTGTGAGTCTGGGCAAAACATTTAACACTTAAACAATAAAAGAACTCTTTTTTTTATTTCTTAAAACAGTACAGTATCTTCTAGATCACCGATGGAAATGGGTCTAAGCTGAGCAAATACAGCCACATGTTTGGTGATTGTGAAGGAAAATACAGAGCCATACCCCAGGACA
The DNA here is from genome assembly GCA_030142905.1 of Heliopora coerulea. Lineage (NCBI taxonomy): Eukaryota > Metazoa > Cnidaria > Anthozoa > Scleralcyonacea > Helioporidae > Heliopora > Heliopora coerulea. Next base: position 644,840 of record JASJOG010000061.1, on the reverse strand, counting down.
CTCGACTGAACCACTCCACTCGAGTACCACTCCAATGACATTTTACGAACTCTCTAATTCGTACTTGGCTCGTATGATCAAAATCTGACAAGTATTTGTTGGTGATGGTAGATCGTCCACTTTCGTGTAGTCTTGAGAAAGACTGTTGGTGACTGAGATTTCGACGGCCTCATCGGCGGTCACCTTCGGAGTCGAAAATGAGAAGTAGTCAGGAACAGTCAGCCTATTTATGTAACTGGTTTATCACGTTATGCGTGTGGGTGGTACAGCACAAACTACAAACAACGGCTTACATTAGAAAGCTGGTTCACCAACTTGGAACCAGAACCACTAAACCGTTCACAGCAGTTACCAATACCTTACAAAAAACTTATTCAAGACTTAAAACAAAAGGCTAAACAATACAGCTACTCCAACAATCCCAATGACGCACACCCACAAACCGCAAACCTCCCACAAACACCCACACGCATGACGTAATGAACCAGTTACATAAATAGGGTGCTGTTCCTGACTAGTCTTTTTCGACTCTGAAGATGACCATCGCTGCGGCCGTCGAAACGTCAGTCACCAACAGTCTTTTTCAACACTACACTGACCTGAACGATCTACCATCACCAACATGTATCTGATTCTCCCGGGTTCAAACTATTTACTTTACTCTAACGAGTATTTGAACTCCGCCATTTACTGTGACACTGGCATTTTGGAGTTTGATGGTCGTAAATGGTCATAATGCATTTTAAAATCTGGAAAAGGCTCAAGCAGTTTTGTCTTTGCAAATCACAACCGCATTTTTGATAACTTGAAACGTTTCTGTTTTCCCCATAATCTCGTTTCCACAGCAAGAAAAAGGTTTTCCGAGTGTTTCATAATAACTACGAGTAAAAAGTAATCGATATGTAACTTGGAGTCAGGCAAAACTCCACCAGTCAACACTCCATTGCTCAATGCTGCGACGTACTAAAGTACTTGGCTGCTCATACCTGTAAATACTCAATACTTCCATTTGGATAATTCATGAATACTCAAAGAATATTTAACAATCGAAAATTATTGCTCGTGCCCAGGCATAAACAATGGGTAAACGTTTATCTCCCTGTTTGATATTTAGCAAGAGGAACCTCTTCAATGTACGTAAGCAGTGTAAACAACATGTAAAAAGCCCAGACGTTGAAAAACTGCCGGAACTGACAAGCCTAATCCTCATCCTGTCCTAACCCTAATCCTGACCCAAGCCCTATCCCTAACCTTAATCTCATTCCTATACATATTCCTAGTCCTAATCCTTATCCTAACTCTGCCTCTAATCCTAACTACAGTGGAACCCCAACTTACGACCACCCCGTTAATACGCCACTTTTCTTTTTCCCCGAATAAGAGCTAATTTGTTTTCTTATCTGGAAACCTAGTTAATACGACCACCTCGTTAATACGACCAACGACCATATTTTGATGTCCCCTACTGTTTAATACGACCACTCAACGTGTTGAGTAATGCCTTTTTAATCAATTACACATACGGCAAATAATTAACACTTAAACGTTTTCAATATTCGTTTTGATTTTTATTAAACAGATAGAACGTAATTAAATATTTTTTGGGTCGTTTTATCGTTTTCTTGCCTTCTTTTTTTCTGCCACTTTCCTCTGCTGTTGTTCTCTTTTGGCCACATTCCATTTCGACTCTCACGGATAGGTTATTTGGGATGTCCAGCAATTTGCTTAGCAAGTCAATATTCTTTTCCTGCCCCATAAATTTGTAAATGCATGGAATCTCTATTCCATATTCCCCGCCCCGATTGACAGCTGTCCCAATAACTTTAGCTTCTGCTTCACTGCTGCCCTTTGCTAAAAAATGGCGAACTATCCAATTTCCATGATTTGTAGAAGCTAGTGCCCTTGGAATGTGACCAACTATATCTTCCTTAATCACCGCAGTAGCGTTCTTGTCTTGTTCATTGTCGTGTTCGTGCTTTAGTTCAAGAACTTCATCAATCTTGATTACCAGTATTCTTTGTAAACATGATATCCCCTTATCCAAGAAGCAACTTCGATTACTTTTATGCTAGAAATATTTTCCATCGGGCCAGACATGACTCCTTCGACGTTACCGGCGGAAATACGAGTGTATGCACACGCAGGCTATGAAAAGCGCCGAATCTGTCATCGATCCACATTTCACATTTTTTCTAATTTAATCAGTGCAAAATTTTAACGCATGTCTCGAGGATTTTCCTGATTTATTACCTTTTGTCCGAACAGACTTCGCAGCTTTGTGTATAAGCACTTTGACTAGTCATCATGTCCTCAAATTGTAAGCGAAAACGGCGGACAATATCCTCAATGCAGGATGCTTTGGATTTTCTCGAACAGAAAGGAAATTCAAAAACGGCAAATCAGCTCACCAGAGTAATCTGCCAAGCTCAAACCGATTGGCTTTAGTGTCGGAAAAACCAACGGAAGCTTACAGATTTTTTTTAACCTAAAGAAATTTAAATAACTAATATAGGGGCTTATTATCAAGGTTATTCATCTCATTTGGTTAATTTTGTTGAGTTGTGTTCAGTTAATAAAATTTATTTGTGGATTATTTTGTGGTTTTAGCGTTATGCAAATTGAAATCTGACTCCGTTTGCCATGACGTCATTTAAAAAAAACATTTGTTACGTATCTGATCCACCCCCTTAATATGACCACCCCGTTAATACGACCAAATTTTTTCGGCCCAACGGTGGTCGTATTAACGGGGTTCCACTGTATAATCCTAACCCCAACCCTAACCCATACCGTGAGCCACACCCTAGCTCAAACTCCTTGTTAACATACACTATCTAATCTCCTACTAAGGATGTGGGTGGCTTACCGCGCTTTGTACCTGAGTGTAAATACTTGAATTTTAACATGATGATTATATTTACTTTCATTCTATTACACATTGGGAAACTTTTTTTGAAAAAGTTGAAAACATAAATGTCTAAAATCAAGTATTTGGATCCAAGTTGTGTCATGGTATGTCACCTTCAAAAATAGGTTGGATTGTTTGTCCACCCCTACGTACAAGAATAGCACCAAAAGGGTTTTAACAGGAGCCGTCTTGACTCCACTTATGATGTTTTGGTGTTTGTATGTGTGTGTCTTTGAAAACGTGAAGTTAGGAGATTAGTCTAGGGGAATGTGGGGCAATGGCGCGGTTAAAGTTACTAGATGTGGTTAATATAAGGAGGAAGGGGATAGGAGGCAAGTGCTGGGATTTTTCCGCTCTCAAGTTCAGCAGTTTTTCCACCATTTGGTTTTTTACTTTTCCACAGTGTTTGCTCCGTCTAACACTAGATTCTTCAGGGGCGAACACAGAATTTTGAGAAATGAAGGAAGGCAAAAATGATATTTTACAAATTCGTGCCCAGGTGTGGCGTTTTAGTGGAAGAATTTTTATGCCATAGTCGTTTCCGGTGTTTTTTTGAACTTGAATTTCTCCTACTTGCTCTTTTTTCTATGCTGTTTGTTCGAATTCTCTTTGAAAATTATCATCAGTCTTCTTGGTAGTCAACATGTTCAATGTTTGTGTTTTGTAATCGAGCAAAAAGTCACAGGACAACTAATCAAAAAAACGAAGGTCCACGTCTGGTGCGCCACCGCCTAAATCTATCCCTGCACTTTAACTCAGCAAAAGGAGACGTCGGTGCGTTTAAGGGTTAAAATACAAACTGCCTTGGTTTGTGATTTTCAAAATAAAAATAAAGTCTAAATTATAGGTACCTTCAGTCTTGACACCATCGTCTACACTGTTGTCAGCACAGAAAAATCTCATCTTATATAACACATATTCTTCTGTGTTCAGAGATGTCTAAGAAGTCCCTTTAAAAAGGAAAAAAAAAAACAAAACAAGAATACAATAAACCTCAACTGTCAGCCAACGACCGTATGTTCGTTGTTCAGGTTTTCATCCATAACAAATTGACAAATCAAGCGACCAAGCACACTTCCCAACTCGTTAGTCATAACATGGTTTACAAAATAGAACAAGCGAGCAAAAGCAGCCCCCATCACTGCTGCTTCACCCTACCCTGCTCAAGGAGACGGTAAGTTCACGGGAACAGAGTCCCTGCAGGATCCCACCCGTACCGGTCCACCTACACCCTAGGGTTGGGCGATATTTCGATATAATTGATTTATCGCGATATTTTCACCTGCGATTATCGTATCGAAGGTAGAAATTTGAGCGACGATAAATCGAAATTATCGTCATGCTGGATGACTATCGTGATATTGCTTCCCATGTGTATATAACTTTTATAAAATTTTTTAAAATTCTTTCAATTCCCAAAAAATATAATTTTAAGAAGAATTAAAACTATTTTCTGAGTGTTTCCCACTATTATTTAAAGAATGCTACCAATAGTAGTTATGTATTAATTCGCTGAATAATCAAATTGCCGACTTTGCTTGCGCTGTGTGCCCACGGCATTTGTGCCAGCGGAAACAGTGAACGTTGGTCAAACGTACGTTTTTTAACGCTTTACTGTTTTGCATTGGAGTCAATGGACAACCAAGTGACCGAAACAAATCTTGTTAAAAAGAAAAATACAAAGAGCGCCGCATGGGACTTTTTTGGAATAAAGGCAGACGAACATGGGGTAGCAATACCATCAGAAGAGCATCGTCCCGTTTGCAACATATGTCGCAAGTCAGTGCAATGTAAAAGTGGCAACACCACAAATTTGTTTACTCATCTTCGTGATCAACACCCCAAAGAATACAAAGAAGCAAGTCAAAGAAATTGCAATGCAAACAAAGCACCAAGGAGTCAAAGTAAGCAATCAACACTTGAGACTGTTGTTAAGCGCTCAACTCATTACGATCCCAAATGTAGCCAAGCAAAAGAGCTGAATCATGCAGTAGCATATATTTTAGCGAAAGACATGCAGCCATTATACACTGTTGAAAAACCTGGTTTTCAAAAGATGATTGCCAAACTAAACCCTAGGTATAAGCTCCCTTCAAGAAAGCACTTCTCACACCAAGAAATTCCACGCTTATATAATCAGGTAAAAGAAACAGTGGTTAATCCTAAGCTAAGCCAAATTGACTTTTTTTGTGCTACAACAGACTTGTGGACCAGCAGAGCAACGCATCCTTACTTGAGCTATACAGTTCATTTCATTGATTCCTCATGGGAACTTCAATCAATTTGCCTTGAGACTGTGCCCTTGTTTGAAGATCATACTGGAGAAAATATTATTGAGTCCATCAATGATATATTGACCAATTGGAACCTTTCAACTGAAAAGCTAGTCCTTACTACAACGGACAATGGCAGTAATTTTGTCGCTGGGTTTCATTCACATGGTTGGTTGCGATTGAGTTGTTTTGGACATTGTTTAGACCTCGCTATTAACAAGTGCCTAGAGATGCAAAGAGTACAAAAGGCAGTGAGACGATGCAGTGCTCTAGTAGCATCATTTTGTCGAAGCTGGAAGAAGAAAAGGGATCTCAACGAGAAGCAACGTCAGTTGGGTCTTCCAGAACACAAACTTCTTGGTGCAGTTACCACACGTTGGAACTCAACTTATGACATGGTGGAAAGAATATTAGAAAAGCAGCAAGCGTTGTCAGCTGTTCTTCTCGAAGATAGAAAGTCGTGGTGCCTTATGCTTAACGATGCAGATGTTACAGTGCTGGAGATGTTCGTTGAACTTGTCAAACCCCTATCATACTTAACAGATGCTTTATCGGGAGAGAAAGAGGTTACCTGTTCTGCCATCCGACCGCTCTTACAGCATGTGATGGAAATCTGTGAAGATAAAGATGAAGGTAGTCCTCTTTCAGTACAAATGAAGTCGGCTATTTCAGATAATCTCTCTTCACGCTATGAATCAGAGGTAATATCTTTAGTTATTGATAAATGTAGCTTTCTTGATCCAAGATTCAAAGTGAACTATGTTGCTGACACAGATCTAGTCAAGTCTAACTTATTGACAGAAATGGTGCAGAAACATCAAGAGGAGTCAAGTGATCATTCTTTAACTAACCAACCTCAACAACAAGAATCACTGGAACCCCCACCGCCAAAAAAGGCAAAAGGCTTGACTGCTATTTTAAATAAGCTTCCAAAGTCAAATGTTTCCAATCCAGAAAAACTTTCTCTAAGAGCAAGGGTGGAAAAAGAGATGAATAACTATCTGGAGCAACCATGTATAGAGACGGATAGTAATCCGCTTCTGTGGTGGAAAAACAATTGTATATATTTTCCTCTTCTTGCCATAATGCCCAGAAAGTATCTTTGTATTCCAGCAACAAGTGTACCATCAGAACGTGTATTCAGCAAGGGAGGAATTATTGTAAATCCTTTTCGTAGTAGGTTGAAACCACAACATGTTAATAATCTAGTTTTCCTTTCACAAAACCTGGAATAAAGTAGAGTCATTCGAACAGTAGACAATGCATGGACAGTTCAGGTTTATGTAAACTTGAATAGTAAATATCAGACTAAAAGAAGCCTTTGAAGGCCCTTCATATTACTTTAACTGGTTGTTTTACTTGTTTATAATAAGATTATATATAAGCTTACAATGTTTTGATATTAATTAAAATTGAAAAATGCGGTCAATGTTTTTATTACATTTATCGCGATATTATCGAATATCGCGATAATTTCCTTGACAATAATCGTGTGATGATTTTTTAAATATCGCCCAACCCTACTACACCCACGCCCCAAGGTTATGAGTGGGTTACTTTTTGCTATATTCTCGCAGAATAGTCCAGTTGTCTTTCATGTAGGACATAACTGTCGGTTTTCAATGAACATAGCACGCAGAACTGCATGCAAAGTGGATCGACCTTAAACACCTCAAAAATAATCCGTCGCTTAAGAGTTAACAAGTAGCCAAAAGTACTGGAAATGACATTCATTGCACCTCACCTTTTATTGCTGACTTTCTGCAAAATTTTTACAATTAAATTACCCTAACTAGCCTTGTTCTTGCAAGAAAACTCTCTTGAACTATCACCACAAAAACAAGACAAGTTAGACTAATTTAAATACACTTAAACTAGAAATACGTGCACGCAACAACCCCTCACCTACCCTTCCAATATATCTCTCGAGAATTCAAGAAACATTGATAATTTTTCAAAATTGACAAAAAGACAAATCCTCCATACTATAACTGGAAGAGGGTACGCAGTATAAGAAAAACACAAGATTTGGACACTAACAAATTCTGTCGAGCATGTAAATATTGAAACATTTTTGTATAACACACCCAAGCATACGTGAGTGTGGTTGCATGGGCGTTTTGTTTTTAGAGTTTTCGTTAGATTGACAGATGCGAGAAACGTCATACACCGGGAAGGGTGCTGAGAATAAAAATGTAACAAAATATCGCTCGAGAATCCAAGTAACAGATAATTTTCCAACTTGTCAGAAAAATCGTCCTTACTATAACCGGAAAACGGAATAAAATAATAATAATAAAAAACACGCACAATTCGGCCTCAAATTAACAACCTACATAGCATATATTTAAACTGCTTGTCGTCATATTTATGATTAAAATTTCGATTAAGTTTTATTAAAACAAAACGTTTTGTGAGAATAATCTTGAATGGTTTAATGAATGGCAGGGGATCCGTTCTGACAATTCTACTGCTAAACAATAGATGTTCGTATCAAGACCCTGTATTAGTTGCGATCTTGAGGTATTTCGAGTCGTTTTCCAGTCAAACTTTTCACTCGTGTTGCTTTAAAGAAAGGCTTTTTATTATATGGCCAGGCTTTTCGTCTTAAAATTGGAGCATCCTCAAAGGTTACCGGTCGACGATAATATTTGGTACAAAAAGTCTCCCTTGGGGAAGAATGAAGTCGGGAAGCCACTTTTGAAAACTGCTCAAAACAATTCCGTTCGCAGAACTTGCATTTCAAAGCTACTCGATTCAGACGTACCTGTGATTGTGCAGCTCAGATAAGTGGTAACCAGAACGCGAAAAGTCTCGAGATTTATACAAATCAGCATCTATTCAACTTCAGCGAAGAATATCGTTTACACTTAGTCGCTCAGCAAATGTCCCGACAGCAAGCGAGTTCCCTTGTGTCTTTTGTTCATATTTATCAGGAAGAACCAAGACAGCGTTGCTGCAACAAAAGAACAGTTGGCCAATGCTTATTCCAAGGAGCTAACTTTGGAAACTCCTGTTTCAACTCATAAATTGTCCAGATACTAAGATGGCCTCCCAAAGTGATCACGCGTGTAAAGGGACTCCACGCACGTCGAGATTAGTAGCCTCGTACCGCGCTCCGCGCGGTGGGCGAGGGGAAAACTCATTAACAATTCACGGAGAGAACACAAAAAGTTTTGGCTCCTAATTAGTATGCTGTAAATCGGATACACAATACTAATTTGAATTATGAACTTCTCCCTTCGATTTTCTACGTTAAAATTTACTGAAACTTCAAAATAACCGGTTAACATGCCCATTTAAATCTATTCGTATTTTAAGAAAGATATAATATTCGCGTTCGATTTGTATGGGATTTACTATGGCACGCCTTGTAAATCCCATACAGATTGGCCGCTCATATTGTATCTATTACCTAAAAGAATATTAAGATAATGGCTATTATTACATATGGTCGATGACATTGACAAGGATAATGAAAATAATACTGTTGATGTGAATGATGGGAACGAAAATGCGGAGGGCGAAAATAAAAATGGAAATGATAACAATAAAAAATGATGACTTAACCTTAAGACGTCAAGCATCTAAGAGTTGTCGAATGTGGAATCTGCACCTTAGCTCGCCATCTAAGTCCTAGTAGCTCAATGATTAGAGCGTTTTACCGGTCATCAGAAGGTTACAGGCTTCATCGTCATCTGGAGCTCAGAATTTGTTTGACTTTTTTAAGCTAATTCCTGCGTGACGAACGTCCGACGTACATACATGAATATCTTCACCCTCTCACATTCCAAATATCAGCTGCACTTAACAGAATTATGAAGATATCGGGACTGCCCGACAGGCTGCACATATGTCGAACTTGCACCTTAGCTCACCATCTGAGTATCAGTGGCTCAATCTTTAGAGCGTCTCATCGGTCATCAGATGGTTTCGGGTTCGATCCCCGCCTGGGACTCAGAAATCGTCTTTCCAAGGCTAATTTGAGCTTGACAAACATTCAATGACCATCTGTGATAGCGGGTAATGTCGATGAAATTGATAATTACTACGAGACGGGAAATAACAACAATAAAATGATGAAAACGACGATGATCACTAACAATGTCTATGATAGCAAAAATCAAAGGCATTGAAAGGCGTAGTCGTAATGACAGATAACAATAGTGATGATGATAATGATGACAACTACAGTATGATCATGATTATGATTATGATGATGAAGAAAGTGAGAACAACAGTAACAATACATTATTTATATTACAATACATTATAATACATTATCGTGATTTGATAATTGTGATAAAAGTGATAATTACATTCAAAATAATAACGCAAACAACATACCATTTACTGTTCACCATCTGGATTAATCAAGAGTGTCTCTCAAGTTTGTTAGATAAAAATACCATCATCCACATCTACACGAACCAATGATAATAATATAAATTAGTCTAACAGTATGTTAAAAATACTTTTGCATTATGTGTCTATTGGTTGATCTTTAATGATGTACACTTGTTAGCTGGCAAAGCCAGTCAGCACCAAATCGTACAGATCGAAGTTTTACTCAAACTAATTTTTGAGCAAATATTGTGGGACTGCGATCAAGTGTTGATTGGTTTGTAACTTAATTTTCATGATTATTCTACACTGCTTAAGTTACAGTAGCTAAAACATTTATTGAGTTCAGAAGGACTTGAACATGCAACTTAAGTTACGGTACCACTGTTCAATCAATTTAGTTATCCAGTCAACTGCAATCAGCGCTATTATACAGTCCATACAACAGGAATTCTCTCGGTAAATCAATACTGCTTCATGAGGATGTCCAATAGTTTGGTTCTTGTATTTTACAGTCATTTTCAAAATAATATGAACAGAAAATCTAGAGATTATTCAACACTGACAGTAAACTAAATAACTGAGTCGACTTGAGTAATTAATTGAGTTAAACAGCAGAGCACTTGTCGTTAGTGGAGAAAGTGTTAAGTTTTCAACACTTTCGTTACTGGAGGTCTCCCTTTACGAGTAAAATCGTTACTTTAAATCGTCTGGCCGGAGTAAAATACAAGAGTACTCGCTTTTAAAAGGTTTACCAGGACGAACAGTGCCATATCATGAAATAAAAATAGAATGCTGCGTAAGCAATGTTGAAATCGAACTGAAATAATCGGAAAGGTCTGAGTATTGCCAAAATGTAAAGAGTACTTTTCTAACGATTCGAGCGAAGGCCCTTCGTCAGAGAGAAAACGTGGGAGGTCGAAGAACGCGGAATTTATATGTAAACATGGTCACGTGACAACAAATGGCCAATCAGAATGGAAAAATGAAAACGAGTGTAAATGAGATAGTGGCTCGTCACTCGCCTAAAATATCCCTGATCAGCAAACCAGGTGGGTGTGTCAAAAACAATATGGGTGAGTGAAAGCTAAACGCAAAAAAGCTGAGAAGCTATTGTTTACGCTCACCTGTGCAAAGCAAAAACAATAGCCACACAGGGATTAAGTAAAAGAAAAACGTTCGTTGAGTCCGTGAGGGTGAATGATTCCAATTTTAAAGATGGGACGCTTTTCCTGTCTTTTGCGACTATTATTACCGCCAGAAATTTGGGAGATGGCACAAACTTTAATGTCCGAAAGAGAATGATTGGCACTGTTAAAATGTCGAGCGAGATAGGTTGGCTAGCCAACCCATGTTTTGGACACTGCTGTTCAAAGTGCTTCTGGTATTCCCCGTTCGGATACATTAAAATAACGTTTGGAATCAGTTTCTGAAGATAAAATCCCATTAGTACTCACATTTCATCCCTTCAACTACTGTACAAAGTTACGGATATCATTCGCCGTAATTTTCATATTCTAAAGAATGATCCTGAAATATCTTATATTTTCTCCAACAACCCTTTAGTCTCTTTCCGACGTAATAAAAACATTCGGGATAGCTTAGTTCATAGCGCCCTTAGAGTCGGCAAAATCTTTCGGCGCCAGCGGGTACTTTTCCTTGTTCCCGGACCAGCTGCAACACGTGTTCTTTTCTCAACGCCTCTACATGCATTTCGGGGCCAAAATCTAATTTTGTTATTCGACATTGTTTGACATGTATCTCCAACCTCATTTACTGCATTTCGTGCAGTAGATGTGGTCTGCTCTACGTTGGAGAAACAGGAAGACGCTTTTCCGACAGATTTGCCGAACATCTTCGTTCCGTAAGGAATGGAGACGTCGACAAACCTGTCGGACACGAAAGTTTGTGCCATCTCCCAAATTTCTGGCGGTAATAATAGTCGCAAAAGACAGGAAAAGCGTCCCATCTTTAAAATTGGAATCATTCACCCTCACGGACTCAACGAACGTTTTTCTTTTACTTAATCTCTGTGTGGCTATTGTTTTTGCTTTGCACAGGTGAGCGTAAACAATAACTTGTCAGCTCTTTTGCGTTTAGCTTTCACTCACCCATATTGTTTTTGACACATCCACCCGGTTTGCTGATCGGTGATATTTTAGGTGAGTGACGAGCTACTATCTCATTACCACTTGTTTTCATTTTTCCATTCTGATTGGCCATTTGTTGTCACGTGACCATGCTTACATATAAATTCCGCGTTCTTCGATCCCTTCACGTTTTCTCTCTGACGAAGGGCCTTCGCTCGAAACGTTAGAAAAGTATTCTTTACATTTTGGCAATACTCAGACCTTTCCGATTATTTCACTTTGAACAGTGCCACATCCAGGTGGGTGGGTCCACTCGGGCGCTTGACTGGACGCAAAATTTTATGGCGCGTTTTCAGGAACAAAAATTTTGTTCTATTTTTTTTTCAGGATTCAACAATATTTTGCAAAGCTCAACATAATGTTAAATCAATGTCTCGACTTCTCACCGTTAGTTGACGACTTTGCACCAGTCGAGGCACTTCTTGCTGAAGTGCCTCGTTTAGCTGTGTACTGATAGTACCGGAACACAATTATTAAAGTGTAATAAGCTTGGAGTGTGTTGAAGAGGGTCGGCATTAGAACGTAACCATTGAAACCAGGTTACCGTGTGGAGACTGGGACTGAAAAATTAAGAGTGTCTGTTTACCTGATATTCTATCACCTAAGATTCAAAATAATCCTGAAATGTCAATACTTCTAAGATTCAGAGTTATCGCGAGTGTCATGATTAGGATTAGGGTTACAATTACGGTAAGAATTCTAATCCTAACCTTAATCCTAACCTTAATTCTTACCGTAGACGAGTTACCCCTGGGGGACGTCTTCAGCAGAATTTGACCCAAGCGAATTATCACTTAGGTACAGCCCTAGCGAATAAGACGATCTCGGATCAGAAAGAGTTCTTACCTGGTTATAAATGTCGTCGGAACGCAGTAGCAGACAAACCAACATTTTAATAAAGGTCTCAGAAATAGCAACTCAGCCGAGAGAAAACGAAAACAGATAGTATATAGTTGCAACTGGAAAACCAAGCGACAATGGTCTTGTATAAGGAAAATCAGAGCCCAGAAAGAACTCGGAACATATCCAACAAACTTAGCCTAAGATTTATGTACCATTGTACATCGCTAATGTTTCGTCCCAATCTCAGAGCATCATCACAGACTGGGTAATACAGTGATAAAACTGAACTTATATGCCTTGTAAATTAGTAAAGCAAATGAATTAAAGCGATTGCATTACAAATTATATCTATTATCAAAGTAAGGAAAGTGGGAAGACCCTAGGTTAACGTTATAAGACGGCTTTTGTTTATTTGTGAGAAGGCCTTCTCGTCAAAGAAGTTTAAAGCTGATGAAGGGCGAACTTAAGATGGCGAAGTCCCAACGTGAAAAAGAAAGTTCAGTGATATCACTATGGCCATAAATGCTGGAGAAGCAGTGAGTTGTTAATATGTTACTTTTAAAAAGGTGATATTCTCTTTAAAATAATCGCAAGTGAAGAACCAGGTGGGAATCATAATCTAAGGAAAAATATTAATGCCCAGTATTTGTTCCGTCCTTTATGCTGGACATTTATATTTGTCCCAAAATCGTAATATTCCTACATGGTACAAGATGCGCATGTGTACATGACAGCAAGCAGGGGTAGATCTAAGGTCCTTTGTGAGGGTAAATTCACATGCCAAGAAATTACTACGATCGCATGTACACTGGTGTATTTAAATATAGAACAATTATTCACCGAAGTAGAGGTAAATATCTACACCATTCATCGACACTGAGGTAAATAATCGTTTTAGCGTATACCTCGCATAATTGTTTTCACATATATTTTTTAAAGTTTTTAAAACAATTTTACGAAATGTCGACTTGTCGCCCACTCATCATATGTAAACAAAACATTTTGAAACACATCCTGAGTATATTTATCGCTAAAAAAGTAAATTAAATACAAATCTTTGAATACTTAATTGCTAAATTTCGTTGCTGTGTTGATGTTGTCTGGCATGCCGACTTCGTTCATTAAAAAGACGTTGTTCTTCCGTCACTTAAACAAAACTGGACGTCATCTTGTTTTTTTCGGAGGTTAATAGTGCAGGATATTCCGAAATAGAGGAACCAATCTGATAGCGCAAAAGACACTATTCACCGGCGAGGTATATGACAACGGTCGATGCGAAACATTGAGCTCTAAAAATACTGGAACGATACCAGCAAACTGTATTTTGAAGCCATCATGGAGGTGACATGTAGGTTAATTTGCAGGTCATTCCAGTCCCCTACGCGATAAAACACGCAACCTATTGCGAAAAACTTAGCCTAAATTTCGGATTTTTTTGACAGTTTTCTTTTATATCCTTAGTAAGTAGTAGACATTGTTGGGATAGGACTGCATATTTTTCACAATTAACTGTTAATGAAAAGCAAAGGTTCAATACTATTTCCCACGCGTGTTTTTGACCTACATGGGTGCCTCCATGTAAGCTTCGTTCAATCGCGAGACCTGGTACGCGATATCGTTCCAGTCTTTTTAGAGTTCATTGATGCCAACATGGTGTTGTCGCCATCCCGATTTTAACCAAGATCAACTGAGCCTGCAAACCTAGAGTACTGGCTAGTGCGACCAAGAACGATCGGTACTGAGTGGGCTCGAATCCGTGGCGAAATTATTTTATTTCTTCTGCTCTTAAACAGGTCTTTTGTTTTGGGGTTTTTTCCGGTGTTTTATTTTCTTCGAACATTCCAATAGTCAAAATGTTTAAATTAGAATAATTAAGCAACTAGTGGTCAAGTTAGGGTAAAAGCGATGCAGGAAATCTGCTACTGGCATGGTTAGGTTAGAGTTTCGGTTTGGTTAAATTGACACAGAAAGGTTAATTTGTTGTTGGATTTAAAGTCAAGGGAAGAAAACAGGTAAAAGATTTTTAGCATGTTTCTGGTTGATGCGACTGATAGAGTTAGGGTGAGAAGGGTACACTTGGTGATGGCGAGAACATCACGTTGTCATCGACCGTTCCCGCTCGCGATGAACGTTTACGAAAAGGAGAATTGCTCCGCCTCTGGGAAGTATGGCTGACATATTTGTCTCAGTTTTGACACACGAACAAATAAATGCATTAATTGCCATACTAAAAAATTTACACAAGTGAAATTTGGGACAAGAGAGACGCCAGCCCAGAGTTCGAAATTAGCAGTTGTACAGTTGTCCCGGACCACCAAATTTTCTTTGGGTAACCAAATATTGATGAATGGTTGCCCCTTTCGCAAGCCGTTTTTAAGGACTAATATAATCGAAATTTTTGAGTCATTGAAGAAAGTAAAATGAAAGTACTAGGTATCATGAAGTGTGCTCCTCCTTCTTTGAAAAGTTGGCTAAATTATTTGCGATGTACCCGCTTTTCTTCTTCACGATTCAAGCAGGGTTGATGTTACTGAGCCTGCAATACATGTATGATAGCAGTATTCAAAATAACTATTTAGCATTCCAAGCTGACATAGTAATGAAGTAAACATATTATTGATGAGTGATAAAGTTTTTATGCTCATGTGGCTGATATATAAAAAAAAACCCAAAAATACGTTTAGGCAAATAAACTCTTTCTGGGGCAACCTGAAAAGGACCAATGGTTTCCCAAGGGACAACCAAGAAAAAAATTTCACTTCAAACCCCATACTCGTATGCACCGAGGATAAAATAACTTACTACAATAAGATGCCAGAGTAGTGGCGTAACGGACTATGGTCAGGGTTAGAGCAACTCCTGTTAGAATATTGTGCTCTGATATTCTGTAAGTTGATTGTCCTAATTAATTGTCTTGATGAAATATGCGTAACAGCCTAACAGGAACTGTTATAATGAGATAAGAAAACTCGGAAGTGCGCCACATGCATTCCGATTGATAACTAATTTAATTCATTACTTTATATCCTGTAATCTTTATAAGTCCTTTTATGGTAATGATTCATGTATATATAAAAATATGATCGAAATAATAAAAACTTAAGTCTGTGTGTATAACTCCTGAAGTTAAGTTGTGCGTTAGGCTTCGTAATCAAGATAGAGCGATGGCAACAGCACAGAAACCCAACAACTCCTAAGGGCCCCCGACGTCTAAGGAGCCCCCGATGATTCTGTAAAGACAACTGAGATTAAAGTCTTGAAATATATGTCTATACTAAGGGGGTGACGGAGACCCTCGAACGAAAATTTCCTAAGGGCCTCCAGTAGTTCCGTTACGCCACTGTGCCAGAGTGCAAATTGTGTCTTAAGGTTTCCAGAGCTAACCAAATAACAAGGTACGGCGTTCCTTCCGCCACAGATTAAGCTGAGGAATTTTCACCACAGCTGCAAACTAAGGCTTCGTTGGGGCATTCAAAACTAGTGAAATATCGGACCTCTGTTTTAGCAAGGACGTCAACTCACTGCCCTCGTCTCGGTTCGTACTTAAAAACATCTGTCCTAGATTTCACTAGTAACAGACCTCACGTTAGGTCGATTCGTAGTAAATATTTATCTCAAGTTATAAACCAGGACACCTGAACATAATGTTCAGATGTAAAATCGGGAAACGTGAATTCAGAAATTGAAGCTTAATTCACTTGAATGACTATGCAAAGCCAAAAAGGTCATGTGTACAGTTGTCCAAATGTTCCTAATCGCACAAGATTAGCAAAGTACTTTTGATAGCGAATTAATCCTCTAGATATTTCGGAGGTCGTTTCCCTGCATAAATTCCTGTACTTCGAAGACGTTTGCACACATGGACAATGCTTGACTCGATATCGACCCTGGTCGCACTATAAAATAAAATAAAGTATTGAGCGCTTGGGTACAAGGTTCGCTTCGCGTCTTCTTCCACCATTAACTAGCATTGACTTGTACCAGACAGAGCTTCCTATCACTTGGAGTAAGTTTGAACTAGTACACATTTTGATGCAAGCATTCTTTCCCATGCGGCTTCGTTTTACCGCTACAAGAAGCCGTCGTAAGTTAGTTCTTACAGAAACATTTGTGGTCGAAAATTCATGACCGTCGTTGCCAAAGTATGTAAGCATTTTTTTTTTAATTTGTAATGTAACTGCTTTAAATTGAAATGCTATTTATTCTTTAACATTTATCATTTATCATAATCTTTTACTATTTATCATTTATTGTTCACTATTTACCAAGATTATTATCACTACCACTATCACCATCACTACCACTACCATTACCACTACCACTACCATTACCATTATCATTATTAACACATTACTATTATCATTATAATTAACATTACCATTACCATTATAATTACCATTACCATTATCATTACCATGATCATTACCATGATCATTACCATGATCATTACCATGATCATTACCATTACCATTACCATTACCTTTATCATTATCTTTACTATTACAATTACCATTACCATTACCATTATCGTTACCATTACAAATATCATTATCTTTACTATTACCATTACCATTATCATTACCATTACCATTTCATTATCATTATCACTATTATTACTATTATAATTTCCATTTTTATTACCATAACCGTTACTATTATCATTATCATCACCATTAACATTGTCATTGTAATTACCATTACCATTACCACTATCATTGTCATTATCATTATCATTCCCCTTATTGTTACCATTACCATTATCATTACCATTGCCATCACCATTATCTTTATCATTACCGTTATCATTACTGTTATCATTGCCATTGCCATTGCCATTGCCATTGCCATTATCATTATCATTATCATTACGATTATCATTACTATTATCATTATCACTACCATCATTTAAACTTATAAATGTACAGTTTAGCGGATGTAGACAAGCCGCTAACCTCTGAGGAATAGAGTTTGAGTTATAACTATGGTTAGGATAAGGTTTAGGGTTAAGAATTGGGATATGGCCAGGGTTAGGGACGAACGCGGGAAAAATTTAAAATACTGTTAAGTAATACTAAATCAAATCTTATTTACTTTACCAGTATCTATAACACGAGACCAATATCCGCTCTCGAACATCTCCACCAAACTTCTGATCAATTAACAACATCAGTCCGTAAAGATATAATGCCTCGGCTTTGTTATGGCAAAAAGAAATGCATGAAACAAATTGAAGAATAAAGAAAATATTGTAAATTGTTATGTAAACTACCATATCTCCTCTATTTAACTCCCAGTTTTCTAATACCCTCCCAGTTCAGAAGGGCAGAAAAAAATAAGCCGTCTTCTCCGATGGGGGTAGTCTTATTCATTCAAAAGTTGAAGTATATTTTAATATGGAAATATGAACACGAAGCGACAACCTTCTATGAACAAACACGTTCATTTAATTGAAAGTCGGTTTATTAATAAGCGTCAGTGTAATATATTTCCATTATAAAATCTCTATTAAGCACGCAGTGATTATTCAGTTACCGTGTTTATATCCGGCAATGTGAACACGGTTATGACATCAGAGAGGTTGCTTAACGGCAGAATTTGTTCTTGGTGCCAATGGGAAGCTCTGATTGGTCTGCGAACTTGTAATAAGAGCTTACGATTTGATAATGAAAATAAAGTTCGTTACTCACAATTATTATTACTTAGTTCTTTACTTATCTAATAAGAGAAACAGAAACTGTTTTGTTGTGTTTATGTAGCCTGATGCAAACACATGGAGAGGCCGGGAGGGTTCTCAAACTGCCGTTTAAACCCTCGACTTTCGGTCTCGGGCGTACACAACAGCTTTCGATTTCTCCCGACCTTCTTCTCGTGCTTGCACCGGGCTATATAAACACGGCAAAACAGTTTCTATTTCTTGATTATTATAAATTACATTTTATCTCAAATGTAACCAATAGAAGTCTAAAGTTTATTGAATGGTGTTTCGATGTCGTCTTAACATCATTATCAAGTTTTAGTGATAAAAATTACAAGTCGGTTGATTTATACAGAGTTGATGAGGCATAAACCAAACTGAATCATCTTCGGACAAATCCATGTACTGAATTTACTGAACTATTCGTTACCGATAACTTCGAATTAATCAGTTCGAATTTGACGTCAGGAGTTCTTATGCAGGATGCGTGGTTTAAACAAAATACCGTGAGCACTCTATCGAGCCCTCCATCTCTATTAAGGCTCCGCTCTCTAATTAGCCCCCACTGCAGAGCTTCAAGTTTTTAATAAGCTCCCCTCTTTATTACGCCTTTCCCCGAACAAAAGCACAAAAAAGATAGCGACTTAGAACTGGTTAGAATCGCACTATATTCTTGATCTCAACATTTCCAACTTCCAAATTCATATGGGACAGTTTTAGTACTTTCTTGTCAAGTTCTGTTTTCAGTATATCAATAATGGTTCTTGACTTGCATATCGCACAATATCTTCCTGGAGCAACAAGTCCATCTTCAAACATACACTTCAGTAGAAACACATATTTGTGAGCCTGAATTTGTTTCGGCTTCAAGATTGCACGTGACAAGGACATGGCAGCTGTCATGCTATTTATTATACTTGGCTGACATTTCAGAAAAAATCGTGTCTTTGACTCCAGGGAGTGCTGGTGGCACAGTGGTAGTGCACGAGTCTCTCACCACTGTGACTAGGGTTCGATTCCGGCTCCATGCAATCATCTGGTTAAAGTTACCTTGGTCACATGTGAGTAGAGTGTTATCCAGTTTGACTCTACCAAGCACCACAGGTTTTCTCCGAGTACTCCGGTTTCCTCCTGTAGTAACACTGGACACAAGAAGGGTGGCCTTTACTGGACCTCTGAGGAGAACAGCTCAGGTAGTTGATAGGGTTATCCACCATAAATAAAGGTACTTTACCTTCAAATAAAGGCACTTTACTTTTATCTTTAAATAAGTTGCCCTCTCTATTAACATTCCCACTCTAATATTCCCCCCGTCTAGAAGGTTTGAAAATAAGTAAGCTCACCAGCGGCTCAATTGAGGGTTTATAATAACAGTTGTCTTCTCATGGTTTGATTAAAAACAAGTCTGAGCTATATCAGTCAAAAAAACTGATTACTGTATAATGCACACCTTTCTCGGAATTATTTTCATATCATAAACCCTGTGAAGTATCTTGATAAACTATTCATAGGTATTCAGTGGCACAATACCAATGACTTTGACTTGATTATTGCTGATTTGTTCATACTATGATTGATCATGAGACGATTATGGATACAGGGATATGATGACATTTATGACTGGATATTGTAACAAGTTTACAACTGTAGGTTACATAAGTTTTTAATAACACAAACGTGAAACATCTAGGAGTGAACTGGATCAAGTAAGGATTTTGATAAAAATGAAGATTGTGATAACATTAACTATTGCAGTGATAATGATAATGACAATATTTATGATAATAAAAGATGATGAAATCATAACAACAAGAATGATAACTTATCTATGAATGTCAGTAGCAGTGCTCTGACTTCGTTTTACACCAAAAATTATTTTGAATTTCTTACAAAACAATGACAAATGAGTAAGAATGGCAATGGCACTGTCAATGGCACTGTCTATGAAAATGGTGATAATGATGAAAATGATACTCATAATCATAACAATGATGATGATGACTGTTACAATGTCCATGACGGCAGTGATCATGACAACGGAAAGAATGATGACAATGACAGATAATGAATGATGAAGATGGTGGTAATTAAGGTAATGGTGATGACAATAATGACAATCAAGTTAATGACGATGATGATGACATTGATACTGATAATTACAACAGTAAAAGTAAAGATGACTATCATGATGTAACAATGATAGTTACAACAAAAAATAATACAAGGAATGTACTGTACCGTCAACTGTTTGCCATCTCCATTAATCAACAGTGTTTCTAATGTTAGCTGGATAAAAATACCTTCATCCGGCTCTTCCATGAACCTATAAGAAAAACAAATTAGTCCACCATTACCTGTATGGTGAAGACCTGAAAGTTCTACAATATGTATGGTTACCACAATCAAAGTCACAAGACACTACAAAAGTCATACTCAGTTTAACTTTTGCAGTATGACCAGTGTTACAGTGTCTCTGGTGATGAATGACTTGTCTAGGGTTCCATGACTTCCAGACAATGATATAAAAATGGGGTGCTCCATAGGCAGTATAAAACAGCACAAAAAGTTAAAAGGTTGGTAGACTGCTGAATTTATGATAAAGATTTCTAGTATTTCAAAAAACGAATTGTTTCATTCTTTCATGAAGGGCCATAGCTCGAAATGTTAGAAATCTTTATCATAAATTCGGCAGTCTACCAACCATTTAACTTTATGTTCTTTGACTTCCACTAGAAACCATGATTCATCTAAAGATTTAAAAAGGGTACCCCACACAAAGAAGACAAAAGGGCTTTTTGGTCAAGTCAAGGGCTCTTTCTTCAACTTAATAGCCCTTGATTCACCATATACTTGCAATACTACTCTTGTAGATTGTTCACAAGTTGTTGGCCAGGCACAGCTGTCTGCTAGAAGTTCCTGTCATTAATTTATGGCACAGTGGTGCACAAGGTTTCTTAAGGTCATGGACAGCAGGCCACTACTCTGAAGTTGCTAAGGTAAAACACTGGAATATGAAACTTATCTGAACCAGAATCAAAACCCTAATGAAAACTCTAATCTAGTCAATCAATCAATCAATCAATTTATTTACCATATTCAATAATTTTAACATTTACAAGCGGTAGAAATTTTTATATACAATATAATATGATATAATAGATATTATAAATATTCATAAGCTTAATGATTACGTTGTGGAGAGAAATGGCAATAGACAAGAATATGGACGGAGATTGGCAAGAAAACTCCAGGAAGTTTGTAAATAATGCCAATCACCAGATAATATATAAAATGAAGTAGTTGAGATTCTTCTAAGATGCACCGCTCAGCTTTTCATCATTTCATCAAAAAATAAATTTTTAATTTTTTTTTTGAAAAGATTTTAATGTTTTAGAATGAGTAATATTATTATCAAGAGAATTCCAAAATAACGTACCACTCAGTTTAATAGTCATTTTTCTAGTTGTAGTCCTTCTTTTAGTAACATGAAGTTTTGTAGCATTTCTGGTATTATAGGTATGGATTTCATGATTGTGAGCAAAGCAAGTTTGAAAGATATTTGGAAGAATGTCAGGGCAATTAATACATTTGAATATAAAGGATCCAGTTTGATATTTGTTTATGTCAAAGACATTCAGTAGTTTCAATTTAACAAATAAAGGTTTAGTGTGATCTCTGTACCCAACGTTGGCAATTATTCGTATCATACGTTTTTGCAGCCTAAAAATTTTATCTAGATTAGAAATATATGTTTTAGCCCAGATTATATTGCAGTATTGGACATACGGTAAAACAAGTGTGCAGTATAGTGATCGACGTGCCGTAACTGAGATAAACGATTTAATCTTATTGATAGCTCCAATAGATTTAGACATTTTTAATGACACACTATGTGTGGTTTCCAGTCAAAGTGTTCATGGATTTTAACACCAAGAAATGTTAGTGAGCTAACTTGCTAAATTATTTGGTCATCTATCTTAATGCCATTTGTTTTTAAATAATACTTGTTCTTACCACAAAAAATAATACATTTGGTTTTCTTTATATTTAAGGAAAGTTTATTAGATTTGAACCAGGATGCTATTGCATTGAGTTCTTGATTTACTATATTTATTAGTTGGGAAAGATCTTTTCCTGAAGTGAAAAGACTAGTGTCATCTGCAAATAAAATTATTTTTAAAAGGGAGGAGCAATCGGAAATATCATTCACATATATGAGAAATAATAAAGGTCCAAGTATAGACCCCTGAGGAACACCACAAGTGACAGTTGCATATGCATATTAAGTCTACAAAAGGTTTTAGGCTTTGGTCAAGATAGAGACAGACACTGGGTGTTCAAAATGTTAAGGGATTTGGTTTTCGATACACGGATGCTGCTATACAGCATTTGTGAGTCTATGAGGGCATTTGCACACATTTCAAACTTGGCCAATGGCATCACGAATGACCAAGCAACTTAGCAGTTAAACATAACCAGGTTACTTTGTTATTGTCATGACTGATGAGCAATGATAT
The DNA here is from genome assembly GCA_030142905.1 of Heliopora coerulea. NCBI lineage: Eukaryota > Metazoa > Cnidaria > Anthozoa > Scleralcyonacea > Helioporidae > Heliopora > Heliopora coerulea. Next base: position 622,110 of record JASJOG010000061.1, on the reverse strand, counting down.
CTACTACTCTATACAACAATTTTTAAAGTAATGTGTAGGTGTGGTTACATTCCCAGAGATTACTTTACAGGTATGTAACAAAGTCAAGCTCAGTCTCAGCTCACTCAAGGTTTCATCCAGGCTTCAGTTTTATGGGTGAAGTTTCAAAATTCCCTCTGTAAAATAAATATTTTTATCTTTATCACAAAAAGGGTCAATGGCTTTGACCTGAACTAAGTCTGAATATTTCTACAAATATTGCAAAATTGTCACTGCTGGTTCAAGAAAATATGGAGGGAACTACAGTATTTGGTATCCAGCCAGATAACTAACATTGCTGTCCACCACACGAATACTGCTGGATTAAAGTTAAAAAACCTGCATACATGTATTTACAGTACCTGTTGAGGATGGTGATGCATTTCTAAACACTTTCAAATGCGAGTAAAAATCATGTCAATATGTCAGTATGGTTTTCCCTGCATACTGAACCAAGCTTCTGAAGCTTCTGAATTTATAAGATGAGAAAAAACAAGTTAAAGAAAATTAGATTCTAGATAATGTACAAAAAGGAGTCATACCATACCACATCAGTACATATGAGCACACATTTATGTTAAGTACTGGTCATTCAGCAATCTGATGTAAACCTTCCTTAGTACCAAACAGCTAGAATACTTCTACAAAAATGCTGCTACTTCACATGGACTGTAAAATACAGTGGATGAGGAAATGAGTGTAAGATAAATATTGTTACAGTAGAACATGAGTTCTAGGACCACCCCTTTTGCAAGGCAGAAGTAGTCGTAAATGCCAGGTGGTCGCTTAAGACAGGTAGTGATATGATGTAGTGGCCACCATATTTGCATGTGCAACTTCCGGGAAAATGCGTAAATTTAAGCAAAATGTGCATTATTATGACTAAACAAGCAAACCCAAATTTCAGCAACTATTGCTTTATTCAACTAAGAATCACACAAGAATTGCTTAAGTTCATCTACCTATTAAGTGAAAAGAAATTAGTCAGCGTGATCTGCTTCAATTTCCTAACTTGTTCAGAAAGAAATTCACAACAGTACAAGTATAACTGCATGGACATGATCAAAATTTCATTGAAGTGGTAAGTGCATAGTTTTTCTTGTTTCCTGTATTCTCTTTGCAAAGACAGTTCGAGTGATTGTGGAGCAGCATTGATTTAAACAGCAAACTTAAATCATAAAACTTAATTATGATGGATCAAATTAAATCTGCTTTACCTATTATGTTTGGCAGAAGAGGACACTGATCTTCTGCCAAACTTAATTCATCAATCAGGTTCGCCACATGAATAGAGTGGTCAGCAATTATAGTTCACAGTGGTCACTCATGACAGGTAAAATTTCTTATTTTGACAGCTAAAAAGTGGTCATGGTCATGTTAGACAGGTGGTTGCTCACGACAGGTATATTTTAACTACAAATCATCCATGCCAGAAAAACTAGTTGTACATGACAGGTGGTTGTAAAAAGTGGTGTTGTAAAACTTAGGTTCTACTGTACCTTCATCAAAGAAAAGTTCAATGGCTTTGACTTGAACTGAGTCTGAAGATTTCTACAAATAATATTGCAAAATTGTTGTCACTAGTTTAGGAAATAAAAAGGAAACTGACATGGTATCCAGCCAGACAACTAAAGTTTGAAAATTGGCATACTTACTGTACCTGTTCAGATCAGTGATGTATTTGTAAACATTTTCAAATGCAAGGAAAAATCTTCTCAATATGGTTTTCCCTGAATGCTGAATCAACGACTTGAAGCTCCTGAAGTAATAAGATGGGGAAAAATCAAATAAAAGGAAATCAGACCTTAGATAATGTACAAAGGAGTCAAATTGATATCAGAAGAGTAAGTGAAACTGCAGTTTAGTAGACGAACATGGGTCAATGACCTACACCATGGGCTCAGAGAAAGTTTTAGCACAAAATAATAAGGAAACATGTAAAGCATGAAAATATTGGAAAAGATGACATAAGAACTGACAACAGAAACTTATAAATCATTTACTGTACAGTATTTTTCAATTAGGGTTACAGTAAGAATTAAGGCTAGGGCAAAGGTACAGTAAGATTCATGTTAGGAATTAGTGTAAGGATTTACATTCCCACAGTGACTTTGGTCAAAACTGCAGTACAGGTTGGAAATAAATCAATGTTGAAGTTTTGCCCAGGTTGACAAATGTTTGGAATTAATTTGAATTACTCAAAGAACTGTTCTTCTTATAAATTGAGATACTGCTTTCACATACATGTACAATATTCTAAGAACCACAAATTGCACAAAGATTGTCACATTCCATTCTTCAGTGATGATTTCATTACTGTATTCCATTTAAATTCATTGGTGCCTTGTGCACCTCTATGCCACAAATTAATCACAATAAACTCCTAGCATGGTGCTATGTCCTGATGACAGCTTCTCAATGATTCTCAACTTTGTTTTCTTATGTATAGGGTAGTGCATGCAACCATTCAAGTGTGTTTGACTGAAAGAAAGTGCCTTTGACTTGGCCAAAATCCCCTTTTGTCTACCTCAGGTAGGGAATGCTTTTTAAACCCGGGGGGGAATGCTGATTAGTGTCTATCCAACTGACCACCATGTGTCAGGGTGCTTTGCTTAATTAAATCTAGGGTTAGTCACAATGACTTGAAGACACAAGTACTGTACATATACAGTATATTCCCATTATCAAAACTCTGAGTTCTCCTGTTCCTCAATGTAAATGTAAAGAGATGTCCTTTAGCTAATGTCTAATTAATTCTAACGTTTCCCAGATTTTAGTAATTCTTCTCCAAAATAAAGACTATCTTGTAAAACAATAATAAAAATATCATAAAATAATTTCCATCCATTGCTGTCAAAGCTACAGTATTTTTCTGATCACCTGGTACACCTTGGCATTTAAGCACCTTGATTCTTCTTACTGTAAACTGGACAGATTTAGTGCATTGCATCTCAGTTTAATACTAGTTGGAAAGACTGCACCAGAATATATTGACAAGCAACTTACTGTACCTGAAATACCTGTACTATTCACAGGCAGCAATTTCAAGAAATTAAACAGAAAAATACACTCTAAAGAAGTGCCTGACAATAGACAGCAGCTTTCAAATAAAGTCAAAATATTACCATGACCAATTTGTTTGTGTTCTTTAACTTGAATATAGACATTTCAAGATGCTTTTTGTCAGGATACTGTAGGTTTCTCACTCTTATCGCAAACAATGATCATCCCAAACTTCCTGGGTCCTAGTGGGATCTTCACAGCCATCATTTTTGAATCAAACTTTGATTTCCTTGTATAAATTTATCCCTAATTGAGCAAAATTAGGAAGCAATAGTCAACTAATAAGTAAAAGATTATTCTATTTTGAAATTTGAAAAGCTTGATAAAGGTACAAGAGAACTAACCATGCTATCAGAACGCTCATTTACTTTTATCTCATAGCGTCAGGAAGAAACAGGCCGAATTTTTTCGAAACTTTGCAGCCTCGTCTTGGAAGGCAGATGCAACGGTGTGAGGAAAGTTGTAGAATTTCAAGAAGTGAAATGCAAGATGTCAGTGATGGCCGTTTTACAAAACCTAATAAAAAGGCCGAAGAGCTCTAATACTTTCGGCAAAACAACTTTCCAGTACGTTCTAGTCACAGTTTGATCCCAGTACATTATCAGGCTAGTTTAACTCGTCGAACTTACCGGTTTACCGTTGATTTTCGCTTCGTAGAATTCAGGTCCACTGAAGTACGAGAAGTCGGTCAAAACGTCGCCATATTTCAACTGACCTCTTTTATTATCAAGACGGAATTCAGGTGTAATGAAATCCGACAAACGCAAAAGTTCAGCGATGATTGCATTTCCTCGGCTCACTAACTTTAACTTTAACAACGTTTGACCACAAAGATTATTTTCTGCAAGATGTCTACCATTTTGAAAATGATGACTGAAATTACCTCACGTGAGGTATGTTCGTACACAGCTGTCGGACTGTATCGTTGAATGATCGTTTAATTGCGGTTGCTGCAACTCACGGCTACTGATCTCTAAATAAGACTGGATAGAGCAACTGGGCTCAAGAAGTGAAGCCGGAAGTCAAGCAGCGGCGGCCATATTGGAAGGAGCCAACCAGGTCCCAAACAATATGGCATAAATAGGAGTTGTAGCGGTTAACCGCCATTTTTCCCCAATTTCAGGGAGGTTGAGATGACTTGACAACCAAATTAAGGTTCTTAATCTTATTTTAAGTAATAAATAAGTGTTTTGAATTTGTTTTTGTTTTGCAAATGCTTTATTTTGCGAAATGCATCCGTCTGTATACTTGCTTTAAAATTCGATAAATGTCTATCGAGTCTGTAAGCGATTCTTGTGTATTTGTTTCTCTCTTTGTTTTTTAAGTAACCCTTATTATTAGTCGATTTTCTGTGATGTGTTTTGCCAAAGTCCTTATTCATTTGTAGCAGATAGAAGCCCAGGATGTACTGAACCGCAAATTTCCGGCTAATGCTGTACATGTGTTTGAACACTTGAATCTACATATGTGGAAATCGAACTTGGCCGTTTATTCGAAGAGTTCTAAAATGAAACCTCATAGTAAGGTTTTCGTGGTCGTATTTCCTGGAGATATTCTTGTGTATGGCTTGCCTTCATTGTCTTAAAGTTAATGTGCTGATTTGGATCCTAGATTTTACTGGTGGCGCCAAGTCAGTGACACATTGATAAAAACCTTTCTTTAACAATCTTCGCCTTTGTACCTCAGTAGTTTGAACATCTCACTGTTTCTCAGGTGATAGATGGGTTGACACATGTAACCTTTGCTTGACCACCTTAGTTGGTGTTGCTTAGTGGTTAGAGATTCCCACTAGTAACCATGATGATAGGGTTCATTTCACTCAAGAAGTCATAAGCTCTCCTATTCTTTAAGCTTTCCACTTTTTACACAGGTTATTTTTTCATGTCTGTTTTTCTGGGTATATATTTAGTTTTTCACCACAATTCACTCTACTGGTCTTCCAGGGATCAGTGAACACTTACACAAATGCATGCAGTAACTGATTAGGTTATTCAATATTACAGTAAATTAGATTTTAGTTCTTCCTGTTGTTGGAAGAGGACAAATTTATTTAACTTTTTCTGATTTTGTACGATAAAGCTTGGCTTTTGTTTCCTTCTCAAGACAACAATAACAAATTTTGCTGTAATACTTTGTTATGCACTTGATAAGAGCAAAAATATGACTTTAATCAACAGGAGAACCTACCACACAGCAGATTGAGCTCTATGAACACTTTAAAGAAAAAATCTTACTAATTTTCGTTTGACTTGGACCAAAAAGTTCTCCCTCAACTCCAACTCACAAAGCAGCTCCAAGCAATGTATTTCACATGAATAATTATTTGATTACTCTACAAGTAGAACAATACTAATCAAGCTGTAAGTAGAAGCTATATCAAAAACTTGAAAAACCTATTAAAAACGCCATATTAAATCACAACAAACCTCTGTGAACTCAAGTTTACTATATGCACTAGTGCAAACTAAATGCATCTATTGAACATTTCTAAGAGTACAGAACCCAACTTTTACTGATCAGCAACATCTAGCAATAAACTGGATTTGCACGGTTCATTCAGTAATTGATCGCGGCCAAAGATTTAGTCAAATTTTATTTTCGTCAAAAGCTCATCGTCATTGATAGTTAGGAAATTGTTGAATTTGCTCGACAAATACAGTAATTTAAATAAAACCTCGAATTCATACACTTGGTAAACCCCAGATCTAAAAATCAAAGTCAAGACGAACTCTGAAACGGTAATATCTCCTCTTTATTGTTAAGTCACTGCCAAACTGCTAAAGTTACACATAGTTATCTGCAATTTTTTTCTTACTTTAGTCATATTTCTTCAAAGAGATGGCTGGCAATGGTCTTCGCACGGGTAAAAATTATCGAATTTCTGCTGATTTTCAGTCACTCTGGCCACTTTTAAAGTTCTCCACTATCGAAAGATACATTTTATTGCTAAAAATCTAAAGGTTAACTGGTTTTCGTTGAAATCATGACCACTAAGAGCGAAAATCATAATTCAGTAATAGCCGTATAACTACAAGTGGGTCCTTCCAATATGGCCGCCGCGAGATTTTCAGCTTCACTTCCGGCTTCAATTTTCGCTGAGCGAGAGACTGGAGTTGCTCTATTCAGTCTTATAGAGATCAGTGTTGCCTCTGCTCACGGCTCATTTACACCATATGATTGTCCCCTGACGCTTAGTCAGATCTGGGGACAGCCATTTGATTCTTGTGATGATCTAGCATGAAATACTGCAATTTTCGCCCGAACAAATTGTAGTAGCTAAGTCATCTTCAGGATATGAACCACTATCTGCTTTATCTCGTCTCGAGTGTCTTGATATTGGAGCGTCCTGGTCCTGGACTAACCTTGAGGAAACATCGATGGAGCTTTGCTGTGAATGATTACTTGTTCCCAAACTTTTCTTCTCAGGGGCTAGATCCGGGTAAGATGAACTGTGCAATTCCATATTCGTAGTATACATGATGAGGCTGCAAACAATTCAACAAAACCAAATGATTTTACCCTAAAACGCATCAAGAACATCTGATCCGATTTATTGCCTCATCAGATTTGTTGTGTTATAAATTACTACGAGCTCATATGATTAATTCATTTTGACAACACCTATGGTGCGACCAGCGCACCTCAACAATCCAACCAACCCACCAGCAGTGGTGCATTGGTGACCCGATCAGATACGTTTTGAGGTCCATGTGATTATTCCTCGCCATTACTTGATGATTAACGTAAGTCTTTCAGTCCATAAGTGAGAGACCTTAACCCATCACCCATCAAGTATCCCTTATCATCATCACAGCAAAGATTACCCTTGTTTATTTAATAACAACTAACTCTAAGTCATTCATTCCTTATCGTTTTGAATTTATATGACAAAACTTTGATGGAGAATTCAGTTGCGTTTCAATCATTAACATTTATTATTAGATGAGTTATCGTAAGAGTAAAATCCACTAAGCCATGTGAGGTTAAAAAGACCACGATAGTCAGTGCTAAACGACCATGCTCCAACCTAAAGTTACCGAAACAACTTGAATTATCTTTCGAAGGCAAATGTATTTACTCAAAAGAAATATGGCATATGGATTATAGGGTCCGTGTTTCCTTCAAGGGCTGACTGTTCAGAGAAAGCGATTAACTTAATCCAGATATAGTCACGTTTTGATGCACAAAATTCTCAGATTGCCTCTGAGGAACTAGTTGGAATTATCATAGCAGACTTAGTGTTAATTAAGAAAGATTTTATCTCATCAAGTTAGCCGTAATCGCCTTTCAAGAACTGGAACCTGGGGCCAGTTGTTCCAATCCCCGGATGGCTTATCTCATTAATAAGATCGAGTGAGTAAACTGGCTCTTGATAAGAACCTTCCGGGAAACTACATTTCCCGTTCAGTGTCCTCTAAACCACTGATTCCTCATTTCTTTTAAAATACTACTACCAGCGTTCTTAAAAAGCTCATTGTACCAATAATCAGAAAGGTTTGAGTATTGCCGAAATGTGAGAGTAGTTATCTAACGTTTCTAGCGAAGGCCCTTTGCTCGAAACGTTAGATAACTACTCTCACATTTCGGAAGTACTCAAACCTTTCTGATTATTTCACTTCGATTTCCACACTGCCTACGCAGCACTCCACTTTCATTTCATTGTACCAATAGTTCATTTCAGTTTGTCCCCTCCCCATTGACATACTACTCGGTTCCGCCGCGGTCACTGTGTAATTTATGGTCATGGAATGAACCTCTAACAACTGAAAAGTTGCCTCGCTGTGTGTTCAAAAATCAGTAAATTATCAAACACAAGAGACAAAGAGAATTTGGCCAATGATCAAACACAGAGAAGAGCTTTAGGGTAACGATTTCAAAATCAATTTATTTAGTAGCTGTTCATAGTGATCGATTGACGGGTAAAACGTTCCCTCGAGCGTTTGATATACCAACTGAAACAAGCCAATATTTTTGGAGAAAATTGACTTAAAATGCCATAGCCTGGTTATCGAAAATGTTCAGCGCATCTCTTTTCTCTTCATTCAATTTCAACAGCCTCTCTCTTTTCGGTTTGTCTTGTTCGCTGTAACATATGAAGGGATGCCGCACCCACGGGGGCATACTGGGGCATACAGGGGCAGCTAACCTTCTGTCCTTTGCCTTGGGAAACACGTGGAGGCAGCCATGTGCCCCTCCAATTAGACTTGTCCCGATCGTGCTTGGCAACTTTTGAGCAACATTTGGCATTTGGAAAAACTTTTTTACAGTTCTAGGAACCTCGGACAAATTTTGCCATTCCGAGCAACTTTTGAGCAAATTATAGGTTTACAGCACATATCAAGCAGAAGAAAGTGAACAATTCGATAGAAAACTTCAACTTGTGCGAATTTATTGATGTTTATCAAAGTTTTGAACAAATAACCTGTTACTTAACAACGTTTTGCAAGCCTATTGCGATCTTCATCTGATATTTTTGAGACTAATCCGATAAAACTGCTCACAGGTTTTAAAAAAGGCCGTCTTTGTCTCATTATTTACTTGTCACGAAGAAAATGGATGGTGATTTGCAGAACAGAAGAAGCCGACTCCATTATTTACTTTTGTCATACATCTTGTTTGTATAGTGCGTTACAAGTTCGCAATCGGTACTTTTGTTCAAGTTCCCACATATCTTTCAGCAATTCATCAAATGAAGCATTAGAAGTTTTCTTCAAATACGTCCTTAAGAGTTTCCTTAAAATACGTTCATATTTGCGAGCAGTTTTTTAAACCTTCAAGTTTCAAGTTATTTTTCTTAAACAATATTAGCAATTATTGAAAAGGACGAAAAATAAAGCTTTTAATTAATATGTTTTTATGAAAGTATTATGAAATTTAGGTAGCAATTTTTGAAATCTAGATAGCAACTTTTTTGAGTTTTGGTAATTATTTACCAACCTTTTGGCATTCTGGGGAGCAACCTTTCAGCATTTTAGGAGTGCAATCGAGATATGAGTATACGTCGGATCATTTGAGTAGTATGCAGGGTCGCCGAGAGAATTAGCGGGGCCCGGGGCAAAACTTTTTCTGGAGTCCTATTTATGACGTATTAGGAATCATTTGAGTGCTCTATGACTCTATTAAAAGTTTTGAGTAATTACAAATATTAACTTTCTATCTTACTCACAGTTACCAATATATGGTTAAATGATTTGTTGACACCGTAAAGGTTAATCGTTTTATGTCTGGTAGATTATCACTGATTGGTCAAAACCAGCCCATGCTAAATCCTTCCAATTATGGAGGCCCCTTTGAGTTGGGGGCCTGGGGCAATTTTCCCCTCTTACCATCCCCTCTCGGCGGTCCTGGTAGTATGTTGTTGGTTAAATTACCATATAATATTGGAAAATAATTAAATCCAGAATAGATTTTTATCCCTTTTATAGTTTAAACTTCTATTTCCCTAAACAATATTAAATTTTTGTTTCTCTAACACTTTTCGGAGGGAGCTCTCACTTGACGAGGGAAATGGTCTGACGTTAGCCAGAGTAAAATTAATAGAACACTTATCCTACCGGGAAAGAGATAATGCACAAGATAAGGGACAACTTACAAGCTAATGGATAGTTTATGTTTCATGGGTTAAGACGAAAATACCAGTTGTTATAGCCACTGTTAGATCTGAGGCACATTTTTAGAATGAAGAGGATACATTAAAGTTCTGAAGTGGAAGAGTTGGTTGAATCAAAACGCGTGAAAGCCAGGTCAAAGTATTTAGGGTCCACGGACATAGACATATACCTTAAAGAAACGATGGATACAGTGACAGAAATACATAAGTACCTCTTCCTGTGTATACATTATTTTATTTGTTTTTCTTCATAGTGCATTCTCAAGGACATACACGTAGCTAGGTAAGATAAAGGGTACTTCTTGGCAAATTTTTAGGAGGCTGCTTACACTCCTGATCTCCAAGTCTTGTCTTCGCCTAAGAATGATATTTTCGGAGCAGCGGTATCTCTGATTTCCGCGCAGGCCCTCACGATGTGTCAAAGGAAAATCACAATCTTGCAAGAGTCTTCGATACCTATTATTTTCTAGGCTGAATTTGAAGAAAATTAATTTGTTGTAGGTTTTTTGATGAAAACTGAATATTTCATCAGACGATTGCTTAGAATGCTTAATGCAATTATTCTGATCTGGACTAATTCGATATGATTCCGAGGAAAAGGTTTGAACAAATATTTTCTCATACTTATTCAATTTTTGACATGTTTTTTTTTTTTGTCACTAAGTAGAGCTACGGGAATGGCTTTTCTATGGTTCATGGAGTATAATGGTTAATTATTAGTACGTAAACTGGTTACTTAGAAGACGAAGAGTTCATTTTGAACTGGGATAATCAGATGGAATGGATAATTCATAATTTCACCAAACTTCAGATTCTAATTTGAACGCTTGCTTGATTTTGATAGAGAATCAAGACAGACAAAGACCTCCAGATCGTCTCCAACCACAAGAAATTGTTCCAATAGCACAAAGAATCGCCAGCATATGGCAGGAGTTAGCCAGCCTGACAAAGCTGTTTGAAACTCATGAGATTGATGATATCACTTGCTCTCGGAGTAATGAGAATGAAAGTCGGAAAGCTTTTAACATGCTTACCAAATACATTGAAAGAGAAGGCACCAGACAAAAGTTAGCTGATGCGCTTGAGAAACTCAAAATGTTCTCTCTTGCCCAGGATGTCTTGTCTGGATATTTTTTCAGTGATCAATAAATTGATTTTAAATGCTTAATTTATTTTTAGAAATACAATTTGATGTAAAAAGTACTTTACGTGATATTAATTTTTAGTAAAATGTGACAACATTTACTCCAATCTTGGAACAGAAAAGTTAAACTGTGCACTTTAGAAGAATCACCGTCCACTTGTATGAACTGGGGTAGTTTACCATTCGAGGTAATTCCGCATCCTTTTTTTCAACATAAATTTAATAAAACATGTTTGTTTTGCTTTAATGACAATTTTATCTATTTAGTATAATGATTTTATTACATGGCTCAGCTTTTTTTTTCCTCGATTCGTGTGCAAAATTACACATGACGATTGGTTGCTCAACGGTCCGATATTTTACCATATTAGACTGCCCGGGCCAATACGGTTATTATTCCGGACCGGCGAGTTTTGGTAGGAAAACCTCCGAGCTTATTTTAATGAAATTTACGTAGAATTAATTATATCTATGTTAAACATTTTGGACAATAAAATGTGTTGGGACTCTCGTGCATCTTTTGTTAAAGTTATCATTGTATAAAACTACGATAAGCAATGGTCATCTGGGGGACACAAGAAGCAAAGCAAGCAAGTTACGAGGACCTTTGAACATATGAAAGTTTGGTGACATCGCTGGAGATATATGGACGTTCATAGAACACAAACACTCAGAAAAATAATATATGATAATTGGTCAAGTATTATAATTTAAGTCAAATTATGTATGTTTGTATGAATATTTATATTAATTTTTGTCCTGCATGGGCTGCACAAAGTTAAACCCGAGTAAATGGAAGAAATACGAAAAACATTGGATTTATTCCTCATCTTTCCGCTTAATATTTTGCGGCAACGTATCAGGTTGACCAAAAACATATTCCATTTTCTTTTAGCTAGTACGAGTACTTAGTAAGCGTGCACGTCTGGATATATTAGCGCGCGCGCCTTGATTCATCAGATTGTGCGAAGTTGTTGGACATTTATCGGATATGAATATACTAGGTACAGGAAAGTTGGCAAAATTAACGCAGTTAAATCAATTGATCATTCATCGAGGCCCAAAGTATCAGTGTGAATAACCAACCTTGTGTTATACATGGGGACAAAGATAGATGGGAATTGAAATGAAAATTCAGACCACGTTGTCTGTTCTTTCAATAGAAGACGGGTGGATTGATCGAATTTTTTGCTTTAACTCTCTCCCAGCGGCGTAAAACCTCTATTATTTTACTCGGGCTAACGCCAGACGATTTTGCTCGTCAAAGGGGGAGCTCCTCCCTCGAAAGTGTTAAAAGGATACAAATCAGTTGAGTAACTAGGACATTTCTAGTGTCAAGGGGAGGCCTAGAAGGTCGCGGCTCAGCAAATTTGGGGGGCTAACATTTAGTACAGATTTTAAGGAGTGTCTCTGAAACAACCAAATATGTCATCTTGGATACTTGAAATTGAGGAAATGTCCAACTTTGTAGAGGTTAATGACTACATTACTCTACAAGTTGGGGTTGTCCTAGGGACCCTGCGTTCCCCCCCAGCCACCCGGTTAGTTAGGCCAATGATCCCAATACAGTTTTTCGTTACCTTCTTGCTGGTTCCTGACACAGAGCAACTTTGGCAAATTAATAAAGCATTCGTGTAACGCTTAAGGGTTATGAAAGAAAAAATTGTTTGAATCATGTTCTAGGCTCATTTGTAGATTAAATCGATCAATGGCGAAAGGGTCATTATCATCAGAGAAAGTGAATGTATTGGACTTATTAACATGATCATGTTCTTTAATTATTTATTGCTGAAATGACGGTAATACTGGCCAGTTTTACCAAAATCCTCTAAACCTTGTTCAAAGTCTCGTTGGGGTTTTTCGATGTACCACGGTTATCAAAAGCACATAATCCTCATTAAAGCTGATTTCCACTCGCCGTGAAAAGTTGCGCTGGGAGCAATTCTGTTGCGGAAAGGTTGACATCAAAAATTTAACTTTTCCGCTCAACATTTTACGTAAGCCAATATTCGCCAAACGACACAAAGAACTACATCGCCTCAACGAATTTTTATTCCCAGTGGAAATGGGCCTTTAGGCAGACACTTGGTACTAAGGCTTGATTTCCGGTAAGGGGAATTTTTCGCGGGGACGAAATTTCCTCTTCGTCTTATGAGCTTTTCAAGTGAAACTAATTAGAATAAACAGAGAAAAAAGTTTGTCTGAACGGAAAATGTGGACAGATTATCTGACGGAGAGGTCCTGGGGAGAGAACAGCACTTTCCATGTTTCGTTAAGTTTTATCTGTGGAATAGCACAATATGGTGGATAACTCGCTTTTCCACAAATAATGTTTAAGTTCGGTCGTTCAAAGAACGGATGAACACTGTCCAGTTTTTGAGTACCTGCGGGGGGTGGTGTAAGAGGGAAGCAGGAGGGTTGCAATTTCACCTTAGTCAGCAAACTTTAGCTCGCCTCTGTGAAAAATTACTGACTCGTCGGGGATAGGCTTTGATAGATTGTGCTAGCACAAGTTTTGGCATAATTTGCTATTATGAGCACAATTTTCACGATTTTTCCGAAAAAAGCACTGCAAGCATAATTATCATTTTCCGCTTCTTTTGAAGTATTAAATTACGCATTTTTCTTTGCTGAAAGAGTTTATTATCAGAATTTACTAGTAATCAGAGTCAAACAGCATGTGAACATTTGTAGTTTCGTACCCAGTCTCTACTGAGAACTGACTCACTACTCGCGGGCTTTACCGCTGTAGTGCTGTTTGCTTAACAATCAAGATGGCGACTTACAATGATTTGGAGGATGGCAGTGATTTGGAACGTGAAATCGAATTGACATAAACAGGCAGTGGTCCAGGAACAGCTGAAACAACCCGACAACGAACTCTGAGATTAATTGAAGGGAAATAGTTATGGAAAGAGAGGAACATCTGATGCGAAAAATGTAATTCTTATGAGCATTCTCTCTGCTCTTCTCATTCTTCAGTGAGCTGCAAGATCATGTCCTTGTAGATTACCTGCAAGCTAGTGTTATGCCACAGTATAACAAGCGATAAGGACAGAGTTGTTTGTTAAACAGTACAAAAAAGTACAGTATTGGCTCTGCATGAACTACTTGCAGTTGTAATTTTAACAGTTATAACTGCTTCAAACGAATATATGTCGTATTTCATTTAACATGTTAACGTTAAGTAACACCAACTTCACAACTGCGGTTACCATGATTATCATTTAAAGAAACAATAAAGTAGCATATATTCCTCGCACTTCTTAGTATTATCAGCATAATTTAAAAAAACTGGCACACTTCCCGGCACAATTGCAGTAAAAAGGGAGCAGTGCTAGTAGCATAATGTGCTAGTTTTACGAGCACAATCTATCAAAGCCTAATCGGGGAAAGAGCTGGAACAAAAAAATCAAGCTTGCGAAAGTTCTCTTTTGTTTTCTTAGAACAGTAAAATGATTGCAAAACGACTTTTGATCCAAGGGGATGTAGTTAAAATTGGAAGTTTGTGACTTTGAGCCACGAAATGTGAAATTAATCAAAAGTAATTTACTAGAATTAGGTGTTGACTGTCAGCTTCTATGAGCTATCTGTCTGAGTCTGGGACCGGGCTCGGTGTTCTTCCAATAATTAACTTAATTGAGATTTCAGTACTTGTAAAATAAACAAATTACATTATCGTAAGTTTTTTGGAAGACTTTTTCACTTGTAGTGATACTTCGTAAAACTCACTCGTTCCTCTGTAGTTTGTTCTCTAAAACGTCACAACTCGTGGATCAAAACCGTGCGCACCTATTCACCATAAAGTGATCTATATGACTGGCTGGCAAAAGATGGTGAAAAATTGTTTTAGTGGGTAAAACAGTCTAGGTTGTTCAGCGGATGAAGCAACAAGTTAAGAGAAACACCTCGCTTAAAACTGTCACCTTAGGTCACTGTTGGTCCCTCTATAGAGCGTACGCACTTCACATCATAGAAGCTATGTTTGTATTCATTAACGAAAGAATTTTGATCATCTGCTTTAGGTACGCAAACATGCCCGGCATATCCTTAGTCATTCGGGTCTCTGGGAATTGAGTGCATACACTCTCTCTATACTGTATATATATCCTTGGCGGATGTTCCATTAAATCTTGTCAATCAGGTTGGGTGTGGCATTTCCCCCTTCAATAGGTCGGTTATGTCGCAAAATGCATCGTAAGGGTAGTGGTGGGCGTGGGCTTGGGCGTTCGAGTGGGGTTAAAAGAGGAACGATGGCTTCGCCTACACTCGAAATCCGCTTGTTAATTGGTCAACTACTTGACTCGCATTCTAGTGTCGAACGCCATAATAGCGCAGAATCATTATTTGTTTTGTTTTTCATTTTTAAACTGATATTTTGGGTTACTTTACCGATGATAGTCAATAAGTATTTGTTAAACTGTCGGCTCATAATAAAATGCAGAAGCCTCTTCGGCTTTATCACTACAACAAGCACATCTTTACAGATGAGAATTTGTGAATGGCGTTTGCCAGAGGGGTTCATTTCACCAAGTTTCAAAAATTCGTCCTCAGATCCCTTGTAATAATTTAGATGTAAGTCCGGGTAGTTTGTGAATATTTAATGATTCAACTCGATAAGACTTAACCTTACGGTCTACACTCAGAACTCTAGTTCGCGCCTTGTTCAACAGTCAACTGTCAATCATAAACAAAGTGAATTTCCACAACAAGTGATCGCATGATTGTCCACGTGCTTCTTGATATAATACAACAGAGCTCATTGTTAAAATTGTTGTTTATGATCTTTACATATTTTGTTAAAATTGCTCTCAAAATGCAGGAAATAGCGCTTTAGTGCTTCAGAAATCCAACAATTTCCCGCCGAGCATGCTACTCCCCAATCATTGACCAGTTCAGAGGCCTGAGACCCAACCAATCATTGAGGGGCACCAGATTTTATCATACGGATATGCTACGTGGGTGGGCTTTGTACAACTGACCCCAGTTTGTTGGTGCCCAACCAACTTCAAGTAAACTTACAGCTACTAAAATATCTGGTATTTCTACTTTTCCTTTCTTTGCTTAATGCGCAAAAGTATCGTAAGAGGGGGAGAAGAGTATATCTTCAGCCCTTCAAATTGGGTAATGAAAGATTAGGCTTAGCCATGGAAGGGAAATCCCCTTCACATAAGAGCCGATGAAAATCATTTTTTTGCCCCGCCCATCAAGGTGCCGTCAAGTTTCAAGGTTAATAAGTCGTTTACTTATGGTCGAAGGAGAAGGAGGTAGCAGATACAGTCGCACGGAAAAATCCCTCATAAGTCATTAGGTAAGATATTTAATGGTGTTTCCCTTCTAGTTAAGGGTAACGTGAAGGATTACTCAAATGAACCGGTTTTAAGAGTGTATTTTTAACTTTAAGAAGCGTCAGTGACCGTGATTGCTGTCCATTGAGTTAATTGATTGTTCGAGAGTGATAAGCAACTAAACTGATGGACCAAGTTATGGTTCCAAACTGCCCTTCGTATCCAACAAATGAGGTTTTCGACCAGAATTTTGTTTTGATGTCAATAATTTTTATAAAGTGGAAAAGAATGAAATTTATTCAAAGATAACAAGGTCCTACGAAGTGGAACAGTGACTTCCTGTTTGTTGCGGCTATAACAGAGCTAGACAAACCTAAAGAAATGCAATTGTTAGTAAGAAGTCGAATTGGTACTAGGAAAACGAGGGTTTAGCTCACATTAACGCCGAATCCTACACGTAAGAAGTCGAAATCACCATTTTCCTCCTCTAGGTACAGTAGTTTCCGGAGTACAGAAATGTGGCGAGGTTTCGTACGGTGTGTAATCGATGGAGTTCAGTTTTCGAGTCATTAGCTGAGGTGATAATTTTGTAGCTGGTTTGTTCTTTGATTTGATTACCGTGAATCAAAGAAGACGAATAGCATCTCAACAATGGACAATTTTTAAATCATATTCCTGAAGTTTACCGGTTAGAGAGGTTTTTATTTGATTTCATGACCCGTTGTAAGCTTATGGCATAATTGAAGGATGAAGGGCCTTGATTATGGCATAATCGTTATATAAATGGGATGAAGCATAGTATAATTTTAAATTCCATGATATTTAGTGATATACTTTCCACAGTATAACAATGAAAACTGAATTTATAGATAATACTGTAAGGTTTATGGTCAGCTAATTACTTTGATAAAAGCTATGTACAAATATTAACTCAAGGCTGGTTTCAAAGTTAGAGTTTAATACCTGCTGTTATATTGCCAAATCCCTCCATCTGCACCATCTGACATACCCTTGTAAAGCACCTAAAGCATGAAGTGTTTCTATTTTACTGCAGTATAGAAAACTGACTCCAATGAAACTCATATTTAAAGTCTAAGCACATGGTCTTAATCATTTTCCTGCCAGTCAGGTCTCTTGTTGACAAGAAAAATGTTTGGGATTAGCCAGAGTAAAATGATAGAGTATGTCCTCAGTTAAGAAAGGGTTCTTGTACCTTGCTTTATGACAGAATTGTAAGAAAGAATCACCAGCAATCCAATAATGTAATTTCAACTGGTAAAGTAAAAAGCCACATAGTCTCCAAACTGGCAATAATTCAACTCTTTAGACATCTTCGCAGTGTACTGGCATCTGCTGCATACACTGGAAACAAGTGTTTCCATTGAACATGTACTGGTCACAATCCATCTTAAGGGGCAAGGACACATCTGAGAATTTGATCCAGGCTAATTCCAGATGGTTTAATTTAATATTTTTCTCACACTTCCATTCATCCTCAATAATTTGATTTCACTATTTTGCTACTGACATCCACTCTGCTATGTTGGAAGTCTAAGGCTTAATGTTCACTTCATAGGATGACAATCTAAAGAAAAAAGCAACTAGTAATTTGGTAAAATAGTTTGGCATTATTGGTGTATCATGAAATACATCTTTTTCTTTTCAATGAATGAAAACCACACAGAGCAGATACAGGTGTTCTTGGAAGCAACTTCCAAGAAAATAAAATAGGAAAATGATTATGAAGTGGAGCAACAATGATGAGGAAAGTATGGTAAAGACCAGGGACAAGTTGGTGATAAAGAATACTTGCAATACCAGAAGAGATTTGAAAAGTGCAACAAACTCCTGCCCTACATCTTCTATGTTTTGTAAACTAAACACACCAAGTATCAAGTTTGGGAGTTTGCATTTTAGGCAGTGCATTCTGGATTCTGTCAATTACAGTTGATAAACTTCATGCTGTTGGCAGTTGCACTTTATTATGTATCATTTCACCACAATAACAACAACATACTGTAGCAACAAGATAAACTGTGATAAAGATGATCCCATTTCACAGTGGGTGGAATTGAGGAGCCAAGAGGTGAATGGCCCCATATAATTTTATCAGGGGCCTAGTTAGTATATTTACTTTAACAATTATTCACCTAAGGCAAGGATAATAGTGTTTAATAAATACAGAGGCAAAGTGGAGGGGATTATTCAACGTTATGGCATTAATTGTAATGTTAGTTCACATATTTCTAATAGTTAGATACACAGAAAACATTTCTGAGCCCCTGACAGACATTGAACCAGTAACCTCTGATTGTACCGTCGGCCCACGCGTCCCGTGGGGTTCGCCCGGTGCAAGGCCACTAATTTCGACGTGCATGGATCCATTTACACGTGCGGCGAATAGGTTTTTAGCGCGAGTATTCGGTCGTTGTGTAGAGTGAAGCTACTCAGACGCTAACACGTAGTTTTATAAACATTCAATTGTACTTCAACGAGCGTAGAGAAGAACTGACTGCTAAAAAATATTTACAAGCTATTTTATACCGTAGCTAGTATAGCCGAGGCGGAAAAGCAATTAAGATTAGTGTCAAGATAATTAGGGTGTGTTAGCGCATTAGATTAAAAGTGGTAATAAGATATAAATATGTATAGGTGTTGGCTGTCAAGCGGAAATTTAAACTTAATCACCTTTGCGGCGCAAAGATAATCTAGGCGAGTCCACTTCCTAACAAGTTTATAATAAAATAGCTAAAAATAAAGTTTGTAATAGTTCCAAAAAAAAAGGTAAATTGCTGTTGCTGCGCAAAAATAGCATAATACAGTTTGATAGTGATGTCGCGTGACTATTACTACAGTAGCCCCTTTCCAGTGCAGAAGTTAATAATTAACGATGAACGATGGCCATGTAACGCTCTGGAAAATGAACATGTCGACCAGATCTTGTTCGTCGCACTTGAGGTTCTGCGGCAGTTTCAGCTGCAGGCTCCTCAGGTGGCGTAGGTTGCGGCAACGTAGTATCTTTATCGAGATGTGCAGGTTTCAGTCGGTCAATACTAACTGTATCGGTGCGTGTACCAAGGTCGACTTTAAAGGATTTCGTGGAGCGCGAAATAACTTTAAATGGGCCATCGTAAGGAGGTTGTAGAGGCGTGCGTACGGCGTCACGACGTATGAACACGTGAGTGCACGTATGAAGAGCTTGGGGAACGTGCGCGTTGGGAAGTTGCCGGCGGTCTTGTGGGGGTTTCAGATCGTATAGAGTGCGTTTGAGGCGGTCAACATAGGAAGTAGGATCAAGGTTTGGGTTGGCGGTGGGTGAGGAAAAGAATTCTCCTGGTAAACAAAGGGTTGTGCCGTAAACTCTTTCAAAAACGCTGTGGCCAAGGTCAGCTTTGACGGCGGTTCGGATACCCAAGAGTACGAGGGGCAGGCGTTCACTCCAGTGTGAGGGGTCTACAGTGGCTTTCAGGGAGGTTTTGAGCTGTCGATGGAAACGTTCGACGAGGCCATTTGCAATCGGGTGGTAAGCGGTAGTGCGGATTCGGGTTGTAGGGAGCCAACAACGTAGGCGTATTTGGTTAGTTCTGCTGTAACGCCTCGAGTTGTGAATTGCGCTTCAACTTGCGAGAACCACAGGGCAGGATCGCTTGGCCAGTACGGTGGTAATTTGACGCTGATGGAGGACACCGGTGTTGTTGTGGTTTCAGCGTCCGAGGTTGAAACTGTTGGAAGCGAACGCTGTTGCTGATGGTTTTCCATGGCGGCGTCGAAGTTTCTCGTCGGGGTCACCAATTTAGCGCGAGTATTCGGTCGTTGTGTAGAGTGAAGCTACTCAGACGCTAACACGTAGTTTTATAAACATTCAATTGTACTTCAACGAGCGTAGAGAAGAACTGACTGCTAAAAAATATTTACAAGCTATTTTATACCGTAGCTAGTATAGCCGAGGCGGAAAAGCAATTAAGATTAGTGTCAAGATAATTAGGGTGTGTTAGCGCATTAGATTAAAAGTGGTAATAAGATATAAATATGTATAGGTGTTGGCTGTCAAGCGGAAATTTAAACTTAATCACCTTTGCGGCGCAAAGATAATCTAGGCGAGTCCACTTCCTAACAAGTTTATAATAAAATAGCTAAAAATAAAGTTTGTAATAGTTCCAAAAAAAAAGGTAAATTGCTGTTGCTGCGCAAAAATAGCATAATACAGTTTGATAGTGATGTCGCGTGACTATCACTACAGGTTGTCTGAGGAATCTTTGTTCTCAATCAGTGTTACAAAGTGTTATTTTTTGGGCTACTCTGATACCGGGGAATTTTCAGTTTGCTTCCATGATGTACAAATGTGTGCATAATAAAGTGGTGGTTTACCTAAGTGATATATTTTCTACAACTAGCTCAGTGCACAATCACAATTTGAGAAACTAGAGTCACGCCTTATTCGTACCTAGACCAAATAACGAGTCTGGGAAAAGAAGTTTCTCTTTTAGGGGTGCAGTGCTTTGGAATTCACTCCCTAAGGCATGTCAAGTTGCGAGAAATTCTGCAAATTTTCTCCGCTCACTCCCATAATACTGTGTATAGTTTAATTTTAAATTTTTAATATTGTGTTGACGTAATGGAATTTCAGTAACATATATATATATATATATATATATATATATATATATATATATATATATATTTCAGTAACATATATATATATATATACCATAATTTAGTACTTAATTTTATAAATAGTTAAAATTAATTTATTCTAGCACGGCTCCCTGGAAGAGCATACATGTATGAAGAGACATCCGTGGATAAATAAAGATTTTGATTGATTGATTTTGATTGATAGAGGAATTGCATCGAACTTCTATTGTTTGGTTGTGAATACAGGTTTGTAAAACTGATATGAACCATGTAATAATTTCAGCTCTGTTGCCTATACTTTTAAGTTTTGGTTGCTGTGAGTGACAGTGAGAACGAAACACAAAGTGTACGAGACAGGTAACAACAGCCCAAGCATTTCCATTTCATCGTAGCCATCGATCATCGCCTAGTCCTCGGAAGGAAGCACTTCCTTCGGGTGCATTGGTCGTCTTAAACGCAGCTTCGTTTGCTAGGGTAAACCTTGAAACTGAAATTAAAGATCTTTCAGTATTCTGTTCATATCCATCGTTCACGTTTGCTATGTAGGAGTAACTAGACGAAATATTCTTCTACATATCAATATATTCTGATTTCATTTGTGTCGAAAATATTTATGACCTTTTGAATCATTATTGATCGGTTGCATATAAATGAAACGAACCGACAATTCTACCCACAAAGGTCTACATCATTTGTATAGGCTTCAGTCAAATATATAGCCAGAACGACGTGACCAAATGTTTACATGATATTGTACTTGGTAGAAATTCAATTTAATATTGGTCATACCAGTAAAATCCTATTATCCTACTTGTTTGGCCTCCATTGGCCATTGTATTTTATAGTCACTTTTGAGTGCAGGGATAATTTAAGAGTATGTAGTGCTGTGAAGTATTTATCTTTGTTTTTATATTTAATTTTTACATGTATGTGCAATGTTTGATATGGAAAATACATTATTTAATCTCATTTCTATTGCCTGTACTATGATATACATGGGCTACACACTCTTTAGGAACCTGTAGGGCTGTAGTGCAGAACATTTCAGGTTCTGGAACTCTGTCCTAAACACGTGTAGGTGTGAAGATGTTATGTAGGAACAGAACTGTACAGATTAGAAATATTATTACTGATATTTTTTCCAACACAGAACATGCACCAATGTGTCAAAAAAATACACAGAACATACAGAAGACAGCAACTGATATAGGCAATTAATGATCAAAGATATTTGTAGCTTATTTGAAATATGAAAATTATGCAGTAAGGTGCATGGTGAGGTTCAGAGAACAAAACATGCAGAACTAGATTCTCTTATCAAATCCGGCGCACCAGCATCATCCACGCCAACATGGGAGTTCTGGAGCCTCATGACATGGCTTGATGATTTTAGAAAGAGAAGAAAGTGAGTCATGTTTATTCTCTTTCCCAAACTTTTGTTCCCTCCTTTACTTCCATAGTTTAACTCTCTACCCGCCAAATTGTTTTGAAATGAACGTGAAAATTTAGTGCTTTAGTTAGATATTCTACCACTGGATTACCTGTGGTGAGCCTAGCCTCCATAATCTGCTGACAAAAATAAAGAGGGTAACCCAGAGAACATGGGGAATGGGTTTTTTTTTTTTGCCTGGTCATTGAACTGTCAAGTATTTAAAGATTACATTTATAATAATGCTCTTTAGTTTTTGAAAAGAATGAAATTCATATTCATATCATCTTATAATGCAGTATATCCCAAGTGCTTATGTTAAATTTCACTCCTATTAGTGAAGTTATTTTCAAAATGATATTTATACTTCAGCAAATCTATATTGAGTAATGTGCACTGTCAGTGCAAATTAAAAAATATTAAAAGTAAATCCCATAAAATATAAGCATATTGATAGTACCAAGACAAAATGTGAGTCTGAAAGAGAATTGGATCAAATTGAACTCATATGTAGATGGAGTTAATAAAAGTTTGATTGTCACATTTTTTAATTGTTTTAGGACTGTGAGTAATGTAGCAATCAGTTCTGCTCCTGAAGTAGAAGAGTACAACTCCTCATGCTCTGAAGTCATCAGTGTTGATGAATCAATGCAGTGCAATGAGCTAGATGGTGACAGGGCAAATGTCAGAATGTCTCAAAGTGACAGCAGCTCAAGCTCAGCATCAGTTGCATCACTGTCCCCACTTCCTCCCCCAATAAAGAAGAACAAAGTTGAAATGTCACCGTATCAGTCTAAACTGATTGGTTGCTTAGAGGCATTGCAAAAGACTGGAAGTAAAAAGCCTCAAGAACAAGAAATACATGACGAATATCATTATTTTGGAAAAAGTGTGGCAGAGCAAATTAGAAAGCTTCCAACTGCATTTCTTAGGTCCAAAGCAAAAAAAGAGATTCAAGAAATTCTTTTTAACCTTGAATTTAATGGCATTCAAGACAGTTAATAATTCAGTCATTAAGGAAAAAACTCTTGCCGTTGTTGTCACCTACGTTACAATACTAACAACATTAAAATTATTTACATTTTTCCTTGCACAAATAAACATATGAACAGCTTAATGTATGATGATATAAAGTAATTATGTATATTTAAATGAAATATGTACAAACAATGAATTAGAAGCTAAACTATATCATCTTGTATGTAGCACATAATCAGTTTGCCAGGGCAATTCACCCTCACTTGAATTAAAATAGCTTGCAAATTTTTCCCTAACTTTGAAGGCTGCTTGTGTATGGTTTCTTGAATGTGAATCCAGTGACTGTAGAGTGTCCTGGCCTGTCTCACTTCTCCAAGACCCACTGGTGATATTACCACTTGAGTCCACAAACTCAGTAAACCCTGGTGGTGTATAAGTTGCTGCATCAGTTTCTCTCAAGTAATTGTGCAGAACACAGATTGCCTTTGTCATTTTGATGACATTATTTGGCTCAGCTACTATTGGTGCTTTTAAAATTCTCCATTTTGACACCATTATACCTAAATTTCAAAAGAAAGAACATTAAAATAAATTCAAACTATTTTCACCATTTTAAAGATAAAAATATTAATTTGGGCATTACCAAATGTATTTTCTATAGTTCTTCTGGCTCTAGACAGCCTGTAATTGAATATTTTCTTGGATAGGGAATCCAGTGACTTTCCAGGATATGGCCTCATTATCCATGTTTTTAATGGGAATGCTTCATCTGCAACAATGCAATAAGGCATAGCTTCTCCACCATTAATAAGTGGTTTTGCTGGAGGAAGAGGTACTTTGCCTCTAAAAAAATAAAATCCTTTATTACTCTATCATTTAAAAAAACTGGAATAAATTTGTGATTTTTATGCATAATCTAAAATGTACTTAATATTCAAAAAGGCTGATCCAAATTCTGTATTTTCAAACACTGTGGAATCACTACATCTGCCAGCTTCTCCAATGTCAACATAAAGAAATTGATAATGGGCATTGCACATAGCCATAAGTACAATTGAATGAAAATGTTTGTAATTAAAAAAGGAAGAGCCACAATTTCTTGGTGCTTGTATAGCCACATGTTTCCCATCTAAAGCACCAATACAGTTTGGGAAGCTCCAGACTGATGAAAATCTACCAAAAAAAAGAAATATTACACTTATGATATTTTGTGAATTTTTGGAGCTACACAATACTGGTGTAGTGTTATGTTTAAAAAAAAAGCGAGCAGACAAGAGCAGAAAATCTGCCACTTGAAGTTTATCATCACTCATATAATACATGGAACAGCAGTTAACTTACCCTTGTTCGACTTTTCGCCAATCGCACACATCATTTGGAGGTTTCAGAAACATTGGCATAAGAACCTTCCACAAAATTTCGCAGGTGTTATATACAGTTTCACGGATGGTGCTTACTCCACGACGATAAGCAAAAGCAATTGACTGTGGCGAGTCTCCAGTTGCCAATCGTCTGAGTGTAATAGCCAGTCTTTCCCCTGTTCCCACTGATTTTCTTAAGTGGGTATCTTGTCGCCTCAAAAAAGGACCAACTAGACCAAGGAGACGATCAAATGTGTTGCGATTCATTCTAAAATATACGAAGAATTGCTCCTCGTCGTTTCGCAATTCCTGTACAAGATTTGTAAAATCACCCTGCTCTCTTTGCCTTTGATTTATATCTCGGATCCAAAAACGCCGCTTACGTGCTCTTCTCGTTTTCCTTTGGTTATCTTCTTCGTGCAATTCGTTCAATATTACGGCAACTAAGCAATACCAATCTCTTCCGAAGACGCCATCTTCGAATTTAGCGCGCTTTCGTAGGATCCAGGTGCTTTCGCGAATAAATTGCGCAGGAAATACCTGGAACGACTGCGAAATTTGATCGCACATTTGTCGCTTAGTCGCCACGGAATTTCCATAGTGTGTCTCATCATCTGTCGCTTTGTCGCCGGTCGTCTTGTCGCTGAGCTCTAGCGACCCAGCGACGCGATAGTGTGTCTCTGCGTTAATGTCCACTGCTCCTCTGTAGATGGACTGGAAACTCAAAAGAAATGATAAATAAATGATAAAACCTGCAGCTGTTTTTATTAATCTGTATTTACTTTGGTGAGCAAAGCTTCATTAAAAAAAATTAAAAAACCCCAAAACAATCTCAGACTTTTTTCACCTGAAACGATCAGTGTGTGCACTGTGGTAGATAATTTTATTTGATTGACTTTAAAAGTTATGTTACTTTAAGTTTTGGAAGTCTGAATTTGGCTTGACCATGGGAGAATGTAGCAAGAGCTTGGTTAGTGAATTGATTAGAGATGTCTGTACTGGTATTTTGACATACACCTGTTATACCATATTTAGAATTGCTAAGAAGGTCATAAAGCATTATCCTTGTTTGGAAGATTAAAATAATGAGAGAAAACATTGCTGAATTGGTAAGAATGACAGGTCTTTTAACCAGTTATAATTTACTTAATGTTTTATTTTTAGGTTTGTGCAGGATTATAAATACATGTAAATGGCTGTGTGCTGGAGCAGGAATGATTATTCATATCAGTAAGAGAAGTAAGTTCTTTACCATTACAAACAACTGATGTGTTGAGGCAGTTCTTGTCTTGTTGGCAAGTTTCTATGTCTTCATGTTCATTATAATAATACCCGGTGTTCTAGCTAGGCCTAAATGAAAAGGCATTCTGCCCTACCATTTTCTTGCCAGCCCTTTGATTTTGCTAAGTGCCCGTGATTTTTTCCCCTTTCCCTCTCGCTTCTTTTATCATTATCATGCAGTCAGCAGCATTTTAAACAAGCTTCTTTTTAGCTGCTATGGTTAT
The DNA here is from genome assembly GCA_030142905.1 of Heliopora coerulea. NCBI lineage: Eukaryota > Metazoa > Cnidaria > Anthozoa > Scleralcyonacea > Helioporidae > Heliopora > Heliopora coerulea. The sequence goes on along the minus strand of JASJOG010000061.1, from coordinate 596,079 downwards.
GCATCTCAAAGAGCAAATCAAATTTCTTATATTGGTCACTCAAACGTGTTGTATGCTTACACGCCATAATCAAATGAAAATATCTGTGATCGAAGGCTGTGATTTGAAGTTTATTAATTTTTGAATCTTTTCAATTGAGATAATGCCTCTAAAAAGAAAGTCTATACACTTGATCAATGGTGTGGCTTTGTGAAAGCTCCTCTAGTTAAGGAATCATTAAAATAATCGGCATCACCTTGGAGTACAGGCTATATTTCAAATCATAAGGTTGGCTTCCGTGATATTTGGACAACCAGTTGATCTTGGCTCAAGTATGATGGCTTGAACAACACCATGCTGTGCTCCTTGTGTTCGAAATACAGAAATAAGGGGCAAAGCAGTTCGCAAATTTTCTGCTGTTTCAATTTTTTAAACCTACATGTAGCTAAAACACTGATACCAAAAATGTTTTGTCCTTCTAAGACACTATTAATAGTACGTGGGAAGGAATAAACATGGCAGTCAATTTTCAGTAAGAGTTTAATAATATTTTAGTGTATTGTCATAGAAATTTTGTGTACCATGTTTTATTTGTTTTAGAGTTCTATTAACTTACTGGCTGCAAGTTAATATTATCATTGAGAGCTTTATGAGTTCAAACAGTTTAACTGTTACTTGCAAAAATATTATTATTATATTGCTCCATTTGTTGACTTTCGAAATAAAGTCTTTATTTTTTTGTTCAACTTACATTCAATAGCTATTTCTTCCAAACATGTGTGTTCTTGTTTTATTTTATTTTATCTTTTGTTTGAATTGGCTTAGTGTCGCGAGCCAAAAAATGAGCTATTTAGATTATTCATGGTTCAAAATGTAGCCGAGTGAACTGTTAGCTTTGTTTCCTTAAAACAGGGGTGTCAAACTCAAATTCACAGTGGGCCAAAGTTAAAAACTGAGATAGAGTCACGGGCCAAACTCAATATTTATTGAAAAATTAATTGCAACTGATATGTAACGTTTAACCTTTTTATATAGAAACAAACTTTAGTTTTGCTTAAACACAGAATCTGGAACAAACACATGAGAAATTAAATTTGAAATAAAAGACATATCAGTGGTATTCATTTTTTATTTTAATAAATAAAATAAATTATGTCTCTCTCTGCATCCTTTCAAGTTCCTTTTTAAAGTAAATCTTTTTATCAAAGCCAACAACAAAACAACCAAAAATAATAATTACATTCAATAAAAATCCAACTTTTCAACTATTAACAGTCCATACCTTGGAGTAGAAAAAGTGCATAAAGAAAATATTCAAGCTCAGTTTGCTACACTCTGATTTACTCTGCACATTGGTCTGAGCCAGATACCTGGCATCTTTTCTTAGATGCAAGTTCATCAATGTCTGGGTTCAGGCTCTGAGCTGAGGAAATCCTTAAGATGGAGTGAAGGTGTTCATCAGTGAGTCGACTCCTGTGTGGTGTTTTGTTCATCTTCATCATAGAGAACAGTTGTTCACATAGATATGTGCTGCCGAACATAGAGAGCATTTGAGCAGCTTTAGTACGTGGTTGGGGCACTGCGTCGGGAATGAAACATGGAAACTGCGCAGCACCCACAGAGTCATACTTTGATTTGAGCGTGTCACTACACTGGAGTTCAATTAGCTCCATTTGGAGGTTGGTAGGTGCGCTTTCCACGTCAATCGCAAACGGATTACTGAGTAGTTCAAATCTACGTTTCTGGGCTTCAAAGTTAGCAAATCGCCGGGTAAACTCGGTGCTGAGTACGTTGATTTTTTTAGCAAACTGTGCGCTAGGCAGCACGGCAGGAGAAATTTGCTCTTTCATGGTTTGGCAACGTGGAAAATGGCCCGAGTTTCTTTGCAGTATCTATGTCTTCCACAGACACAACTTAGTTTTAAAGGTCCTCACTGCAGCGTACATGTTCGTCATGACGCGGCCCTGCCCCTGAAGCTGCAGGTTAAGCACATCGAGATGGCTCAGAATGTCACACAGAAATGCCAGCTCACACAGAAACTTTTTATCTCTGAGCTCTGTTGTGTCTTTCCCTTTGCTTTCCATGAACTGACAGATTTCCTCACGTAGCTCAAAACATCTGTTCAGTACTTTTCCTCGGCTTAGCCATCTCACCTCTGTGTGATAGGGCACATCTCTGTATTCCGACTCAAACTCCTCCAGAAAAGACTTGAGCTGGCGATGATTCAAACCTTTGGCTCTTATGAAGTTAACTACTCGTGTTATGGTGATCATAACATGTTCCATTTGCAGGGCTTTGCCACACAATGCTTCCTGGTGTATGATGCAGTGATAGACTGTAAGCTCACCTGCATGTTCCTCCCGCATCTTCTCCCGAATCCTGCCGACCAATCGACTCTTTTGACCGCACATCGCGGGCGCACCATCTGTTGTCAGTCCCACAAGTTTACTCCAAGGCAGTTTCATTTCATTTACATTTTTGGATTCCTCTTCAAAGATATCTTTTCCTGTGGTTGTGCCATGCATGAATTTTAATCCTAAAAGTTCCTCTGTAACGCACAGGCTTGAGTCTACTCCACGGATGAAGATTGACAGCTGGGCAGTATCAGACATGTCGCTGCTCTCATCCACAGCAAGGGAGTATGCAATAAAATCTTTCCCCTTTTTTATCAGTTGTTCGTGTAGATTGGTGGAAAGCTCACATGCACACGCTCAGCCACGGTGTTTCTGCTCAGGCTCACATTTAAAAATTCTTGCCTTTTATCTGGGCACACGATGTCGCAAACTTTGACCAAGCACTTTTTGACAAACTCTCCCTCAGTAAAGGGCCGGGCTGATTTTGCAATCTCTGCTGCCACAATAAAGCTAGCCTTTACAGCAGCCTCACCTTTTGATTTTGCTTTCACGAACATAGTCTGCCGGGAAACCAGACTTCTTTTCATCTCCTCCACCTTCTGGAGCTTCTGCTTTACGTCCAGGTCCTTGTACTTCTCATGGTGTTTCGTTTCATAGTGTCTTCTTATGTTATATTCTTTCGTTACAGCCACGTTGGCTCCGCACACAAAACAAACAGGTCTGTCCTTTATATTCGTGAACAGATAATCTGCCTCCGACCTTTCTTGAAAGCTCCTGTTGTCCATCTTTCTTTTGGCCATTTTTGTAAAGGGGTTAAATTAATTTGCCCGGGGTGACTGGTAGTATGGTTGTTAATGACTGTCAACAGAAAAGGAAAAGCGCTTGGCGGTCTTGACTGCGCGCCAACATACTAGAAAAGCATTCTGGGATTTGTAGTATTAGCGGTGCATGCGGCGCGCCTTCTCTAATGCACATTTGATGTGATCTCGCGGGCCAAATATAATTATCCCGCGGGCCTGAGTTTGACATATGTGTTGTAGGAGGACATGCCCCCATGGTTCCCCGCTTCCTATGTCTATGTAGTGAACACAGCTATTCATTCTTTAACTCTTTCACCTCTGAATTTTCAAAACAAATTTTAAATTATTCTGTCTGTTCAAATTTTTTTTTAAAATCTATTGAAATCTTTTCATGCATGGAATTTAAATAGATTAAATCGTACCTATACGCGGGGGTTAAAAAGTACCAATTTCAACTTCACTCTGGAATTACGCCATATGGCCAATAGCACGCGATTCAATTGATAAAAAAGTTAAGAAATTTTAAGATTGGTTGTTCAAAGAACAGATTGCGCTGTCTACCCGCTGGGCTAGATCCATTGGATAAACCGTCCTGCGAGAGGAGGCAGGGGTGGTAGTGAGGCTACAGGTCTTGTGTTGGGGGTAAACTTCTTCCCCATGAATGAAAAATTAATCATTTCTCACAGAAAATCTTTCGAAAAGGTGTTACTTTAGTTGTTGTGTAGAGAGATATTTCAGAAAAATATATAGAATACCCAAAATGTCTTTCCAATGACCTTGGATTTTCAAAAATTTCCACTGACCTCAGTAGTTTGGCACCCTATCCGGGACTTTAGCCCCAACGGCAGGGAATCTCATTGGCCACCACAGAAATATCCGGATTTTAAACCACTGATCCACAAGTGTTTTAACAGTACATTTTGTTAATATATGACAATTAAGGGTAGTTAATCAGTCACCAATGTAGCTGTGAAGAGGGGTGTATATTTGTCGGGTGATGAATATGGGCCAGCGAAAATACTTTGGAAAGAACCAAAAAACAAATCGAGGGAGGACATTTCAATAGAATTTGTTAACGTTGCGAGTACTATGTAAGTGAAATAATTATAACAGAATAAGTATAACAGACTACTGTTGAATTTCAAAAGTAACGACGCCCGTTCCTTTTGGATTAAGAAACCATCGAGGCAGCTATTTGGGGGGATCGCTATTTTTGGATGGCTAAAACCCGCTCAAAGGCAATCGCGCAAATCTCCATGCATTTATCGCGAAAAAAAAACGTGTAGTTTGGCTCGGAACTGATTTAGCATGATGTTTGTTTCATTATTAATTGGATGGTTTTTAAAACGGCCATGCCACTTTTTATTATTGAAGGAGTACTTTCCAAAAGTATTTATAGTATTTATATGAGTGCTTCTTCAAGAAAGGCCTAAAAAACTTCGTTCAACAATTACGGCATTTCGTTGACGACCCCTAACTGAATCTTTCAGTTTTGTTGTCTTATTTGATTTTGCCTTCAACATAGCAAGATAGCCAATTGGCCGGTACTTTTGCGAGGAGAAGGCTACCTTTGTGAGCGCTACCTTCGCGACGACCGCTACTTTCGGAAAATCTTATAACAATCGCAAATTTGCCGTCACTTTTAAGAGGACGCTACTCTCAGGGAACCGTTAGTATAGGAATTCTACAGTACTACAAAAATAGACCAAAAACGTAATTCAAACCGGAGGTGAATAAGAAATCGTAGATGCGACAGGACAAAAAAAGAGATAAACAAAGAGAAAAAGTGAAATAGGAACAAACCACTTGAATCAGAACTGCCATTAAGTAATTAAATTGCTAATGGTCAAGTATTTGTAGGGACTACGGAGCTGGGTGGCTGGAGGGCAACTGCCCCCTCCCCGCCTTTTGGAGGACATTACTTCTTTTTCCAGTTTAACAAGTGATTACCTAACTGGTGAACAAACGTCTTCATAGTGCGCAGAGGAATTTGACTAATTTCCCCTGCTGATATTTCACCTGGATGTTTTGTCTTCCTTCCCCCCCCCCCCCCCCCCCCAACTTTGTAAAACGTTCCACGGTCCCTGCTTGATAAAATTCATTATAGATAATTCTTTAAAATACTTTTGCCTCGCGCTGTTAGCATGACTGATATTGGACAATAGTTTTTACGAGTCGAATTTCTGCCACTATTTCAAACAAATATGCTCATCGGAATGATAGTGTCTCATACGTTGATCTAATATTACAAATATTAATCAAGAATTTATCCTAACTAATCACTCCATAAAACAACACCGCATTACTTTAAAACCACGCTCCAGATCTCCTATCACAGGTAAGCTAGCGTCGGGCCTCATAGTTTTCCACCATACGTCTAATGGCGGAAAGAAAACGTTCAGGTGCAACTTCTCGTGTGAGACATCCGAGAAGGCTGGAGATGAGTCCGCGAGAACAAGATGAAATTAAAATTTGCGGCTTGGAGATTGAATATCTATTCTCCCCCAATTATGCTGCACGGATTTACTCCTGCGGTCACCATTAAGTCCCATTCACCTACCCCTTTCAATCGAGAGGAGCTTGAGGACGAATTCTTGAAACTTGGTAAAACGAATACCGTTGCCAAATGCCAATCACTTGTGTGAAGATGTGGCTCATTCCATTGAAAACGGCGAAGAGACTTCTGTATTTTATTATGAGCAGACAGTTTAGCAAATTCTGACCGACTACCAGTGACGAGGTAACGCAAAATGTCAGTTTAACAAAATTATCAAAAATTAAAGAATAAGTTCTGCGCTAATATGGCGTTGGACACGCGATGTTAGTCGCAGTTGGAATGGAGGCCAAATACTTGAACAATTCACAAGTCGACTTTGAGGGTAGGAGAAGCCGTCATCTTCTCCCCCATCGCCACCCCCCCGTTCTCCACCCCAACCCTTACGATGTATCGTTCGATATTGCCGACCTATTGAAGGGGAGAATACTAAAGCAAACATGATCGACAACATTTACTGGAACATCTGCCAAGAATATTGGTGGACAAAAAGTGGCCCAAGGCTATCATTTTAGGCGGGGCTCGTGTCTCAACCCGTAGCTTCCTCCACCGACCAACTTAGCAGGTTATACCCGTCAATGCAATTTTTCATCTCCAACTTTTGTCAGCCGGTCATATAGATCACTTCATTGTAAATACAAGCGTTCGATTTTTATCCACGAGTTGTGATGTTTTAAAGCAAAGGAAGGAGTTAGGAGGGAGTTTCAGGATACGTCACAAGTGAAAAAGTCCTCCAAAGAATTTACCATGATGTAATTTATGATACAAATCCTGAGGTTTCAATTAGGTTAATTATTGGGAGAACATCAAACTAGGTCTCAAACTCAGATATGGGAAGCTGACAGAAGCCAACCGTCAACACCTTAATAAAGGTTATATACCGTGATTGAGCTGTTTTAACGATAGATCAAACTGAGGGGGAAGCAAAAAGTTTGATATATCGCTTAAACAGCAAAATCAGTGTGTATAAGCGACTTATGTCATCGTTAAGGGTTGGTAAAGCTTAGAAAGAAGTATTAAACTTGCGCGACAAACATATAGAAATGACAAAATTTTGTTAGAAAGTACATGAATATCTTAATGAGGTTAATAAGTCAGTTATCAACCACTAAATAACAAAATAAACTGAGCCAACAATAATATAATTCTTGAACTTTTGGTTAATTTTCACATTTTGCAACTTCAAGTCAAAAACGTCCAACTCCCTACGCCCCTTTAAAGAAATGTCATTTTGCGATTCTTTTACTAATGGGTAGGGGAAAGAAATACATATATTAATATTTCACTGTTCTAAGAAAACAAAAGCAAACAATCGGAAGTCTGATTTTTTCTTCCAATTCTTTCCCCAACGAATTACTAATTTTTCTCAATGGTGAGCAAAGGTATCCCGACGAGGGAGGCTGCAGCCCTCCTGCTCCCCTCCGACACCACCCCCAGGAGATAAGCCTCAAAGATTGGACCGTATTTGTCCATTCTTTGAACAACCGAACTTAAACTTTATTCGTCGAATAGTGAATTATCCACCATATTATGCAAGATAAGCAATTGTAAGATAAGCTGTCCCCATTTACCACTTGGAGAATTTCTTTTTTGTTTTTTTCTGTTTTACTAATTTGTTTTACTTAAAAACTCGTAAGATAATTAGAAAATTTTGTCCACGCGGAAAATATCCGTCTGCTGGAAATCACGCCTTAGCCCGAACTACCTAGAGGTTGATTTCCTCTGGGTATAAAAAGTCGCGCGGGCGATGTCGTTCTTTTAGTAGATTGGCTAACATTGGCTGATGCAAAATATCGAGTGGAATATTGACTTGAAGTCAGCTTTTCCGCTTGCTACTCTTTTTCCTCCGACTTTTTACGCCGAGTGGAAATTGATTCTTAACGAGGATTAAGTGATTTTGATAGCTGCGATACATAAAACCCCCTAAATCCTCGTGAACTAAGTTTAGAGGATTTTGATAAAACTGACAAGTATTACCGTTATTTCAGTAATAAATGATGAAAGAACATGACAATGCTAATAAATCCTCTATATTAATCACCTTAAAGATACTGACCAATTCGCCATTTCTAAAACTTGGCTGAAACAATTTTCACTTTCATAACCCTTAATCGTTGCACGAATGCTTTGTTAATTTGCCACAGTTGCTCTGTATCAGGACACAGCAAGAAAGTCACTACAAACCTTATTTCGATGATTGGCGTAACTACTGGGGTGGCCTGGGGAGCCCAAGTCACCCTGAAAATTTACCAGGTTTCCTCAACTTGTAGAGTAATGTAGTCATCAACCGTTATAAAGTTGGAAATTTTCGTAATTGAAAGTGTGCATGATGACATAATTGAGTGTTTGAGGGATACTCTCTAAAATTTGTACTAGATATCGGTCTCCCAGCTGAAAGCCACACAAACCCCTCACCATCATCACTAAAAATGGCTTAGTTACGCCTCTGATTTCGGTCGTTTTAAAGTAATAAATTTGATCAATCTGCTCGTCGTCGTCTGTCCACAAAACCCAGACAACGACGTCTGAACATAATATGGAGATGAGAGACGAGCTCAGGAGTTTTAAATGGAGAGCCATAGCGACTGAAAAAACAAGGCAGTTAAAATAACTTTACTTCATACAGTTGAGCCCCTGTTAAGCGGTCACGCTCGGGGAGATAACAAGTGGCCGGTTGATAGGAGTTGGTCGCTTAATAAGGGTTTGTCACAAACTAGCATAAGGTGTGGTACAAAGAACTTTATTTGGAAACAAACACGCGTGAAGGTTTGTGACAACTGCAGTCCATAATAGAGGACAACTAGTACTGGCAAAATAGATGCTAAGGACAAACAAATTAACACATAAAGTGGCTATGGATTAGAAGTGCCATGTGAACACCATTTTATTGGAGACACATTTTCCTTTATATGATTGAACTCAAAGCTTGAAAATGAAATATTTGAGGTCAATATGTTATAACGGACCTCTGACTATAGATATTATCCAAGGATAGTCCTTGGATTCTCATACAATTTTGAAGCTTTCTGTACCATTTACAGCAGTTATGGTCAAAAATGTATTGACAGATGGTCGGTGTAATTTTAAGGTTTATGTTGTTTGAATGTTTTTGTCATTCATCACCTTCTACTTGAGACTTCTCTGTCAACAATTCTCTTAACATCGGGTGAACCTACCAATGTTAAATTCCCAATGGCCGCTTAAAAGAGATAAAAACAATCGGCGAACTGTTATCGGAACGGCCAAAAAGTAGTCGTGGCCGCTCGGTAGAATATTTGTACCGACAATAATTTCGGGAGTACGATAACTGGTCGCTTGAAAGGGGGTGGTTGCTTAATATGTGGCCACTTAACATGGGTTCAACAGTATACGTTTTCGAACGTGCAACATCTTATTTGGGATAATTAAACAACATGACAACTAGCCAGTGAGATAAAAGTGACAAGATTAAAAGGTGACCAGATTATAAAATAAATTTAAAAAAAGGAAAAATTAAGAAGAGTCTCGTGAGACTAAAATTAAGAAAGAGGTATGGATGAGATGTTTTAAGAGGGGTCAAAATTTCGATATCAGTAGGCTCTCTCGAAGCGGGAGCTCAAAGTTGGAGCCAGTACGACAAGAAGAGAGGATGGCAAAATCTCTAGGAGAGATGTAGTGAAGAGATTGTTTTTCCATTACATTAACAATCTCAACGTCCAGTTAGATATACTGAGGTAAAATTCGAAGAAATTCCAAACCTTGGGGTAAACATGTCTTGAGAAATACATGTTTGCTTTGCTTTCAGAACAGTTTTATCCATTCAGTATAATCATTCTATTATATGGCTGAGCTTGTTTTTCGGTCCGTGCGGAGCGCGAGAAATTACGGATGACGATTGGTTGCCTAATATTTCATGAATTAACCTAAATTAGGAAAATCAAGTCGAATTTTGACGAGAGTGGGATCCCAACTCACATCTTTCGTTTAACGGACCGCTGTTATACCAGTTGAGCTAGTGCTGTAGTCAACCGTACTCAATAACCAGGGCACTACAAAGGCACTAACAAGGCTCTACCAGGGCACTACCAGTGTACTACTAGGGTATTACCAGGGCACTACCAGTGTACTACTAGGGTATTACCAGGGCACTACCAGTGTACTATTAGGGTATTACCAGGGCACTACCAATGTGCTAACAGGAAAAAACCAAGGCACTACCAGGGTACTACCAAGGCACTACCAAGGCACTACCAGGGCACTAAAAAGCTACTACCAGGGCACTAAAAAGCTATTACCAGGACACTACCAAGCCACTACCAAGGCACTACCAGGACACTACCAAAGCACTACAAGTGCACTACCAGGGCACTACCTAGGCATTACCAAGACACTACCAAGGCACTACGAAGGCACTACCAAGACACTACCAGGGTACTACCAAGGCACTATCAGGCAACTACCAAGGCATTACAAGGGCACTACCAAGGCACTACTTTGGTGCTACAAGGGAACTACCAGGGCACTACCAAGGCATTACCCTGGTATTACCTGGGCACTACCAGGACACTACCAGGGTACTACCAAGGTACTTCCAGGAGACTTCCAGGGTACTATTAAGGCACTACCAGGGCACTATGAAAGGCCTTACCAAAATATATCCAGGGTGTTACCAGGGGACTACCAACATACTAAGAAGGTACTACGAAGGCACTACCAAGGCAATCACAAGGAAGTACCAGGGCACTACCAGGACACCATGCCCAGAAATGGATCGTGCCAAGCAAAGGTCTTAGACCAGCTAGAGGTTGGGACATGCCTCCCATAAAATTTTGAAACTCTAGAGACTAAAATGCTATTTCCATCATTTTGAGAAAGCAAAATATTTGATTTCACAGTTTGGAAAAAACGGTGACATGATAAAAATTGTCGATTAGACAAACCTTTTTCTTTTGGTGCAAAAGCTTGAGAAGTTTTATTTAAAACAGATGAAGAAATGCTGGATTATGTGCTAAATCATTGATTCTTTGTCTTTGAGAGTTCCAGATACGGATGAACACTCGCTCCTTGGTTGAGAAGCTTAACAAGAAGAGTCTTTGGCATCTGACAGACACTTCAGGGTCACCGAAGTTGGAGCTGTTAAGATTGATGATCATGTTTTGTACACGTGGCTGGTTTACAGAAATGGTATTATAGTCGGCTGAGCTGGCTCACTGCGCTGAGTTTCATGTTGTTCATTGTTTTCTTCGCCATTACCACAATTTGCTCGCTTATTCGCATCTCCTTTCTGGAAAAGCTTTTCGGCGCAGTCAAAAAGAGTACATTGCCTCTTCGTGATCGCAGTAAACTGATATCAACAAAATGCAGCTCCTGAGCCTGCAATTTCCTGCATCAGTGGTATGGGAAAATTGGGATCGTTAATGGAATGTCATACGCCGCACGTCACTGTTATCATGTTCTTTTCCGATAAATTACAAATAAAGAAAAAAATACTCAAAATATCACGGTGTCATGCACTTATAAAATGATCAATAAAACATCGTCCTTTGGACAAGCATTTATGATTACCAAAATGTTTTTTATCAGGACTTTCACGACGTTTATCAGTGCTCGTCCTCTCTGGGTCTTGGTCTAGCTACGCCACTAAATTGAGCTATCAAGTCAACTTGGTACAGTATGCTCCTTATATTCAATTTAAGTGAACGAAACATTCTTTCGACAACTAAACACTCGGTATCTATGAGGATGTGTATTGTTTCGACTCTATTTCAGATTCATGCTCCGGGTAACATGAACAAAATATTTCATAATCGTAATAAAAAGATCAGAGCCCAGCTCAGAATTCTTTAGTATGTCGCCATAAGGTAGATGAACGATCTTCAAGCTCGATATTCAGAAAATGATTTCTGAGCCCCAGACGGGGATCAGAAGGTTGCGGGTTCGATCCCCGTCTGGGGCTCAGAAATCATTTTCTGAGTATCGAGCTTGAAGATCGTTCATCTACCTAAATATACCCAAGCTCTCCCGTTTCTCAAACATCAAACTGTATTGCCATAGTGAAGTGGACAAGTCAAAAAGTTTTAAAACATGTTTACTGACGTTTCGTTGCGGCGTGCTACATCTTCAGAGTGTAGGTTTACAGGGATGAGAAAAAACTGTATATATGACTCTATAATTACATATTGGAATAATTAGACGCCTAACCAATAGAAAACTGGGAGACGTGACAGTTTTCCATTGGTTAGCCATCTAATTATTCCAATATGTAATTATAGATTCATATATACAGTTTTTTCTCGTCCCTGTAAACCTACACTCTGAAGATGTTGCACGCCGCAACGAAACGTCAGTAAACATGTTTTAAAACTTTTTGACTCGCCTATTTCACTATGGCGATACACTTAAGAATTCTGAGCTGGGCTCATCTTTTTATTACGATTACGCTTTCCGCCCGGAAAATCAATAGCCAAAAATATTTCATACTATGGCATACTGTTCCCAGTTTACTCGAAAGTTCAATCGGTAGAACAGTGGTCCGGTTATCCGAAGATGCGAGTTCGAATCCCACTCTAGTCAACTTTTCTGGTTGAATTCAGCAGTCTAAATCAACACATGAAATACTCAATTCATGTTACCCAGAGAATGGCTGTGAAATAGATTGGTTGCTAAACTGTACGAGATATTTTACCATATTGGACCACCCGGTTCAATACGTTTTTTAGTACGTACCCGTGAGTTTTGGCGGGAAAATCTTCGCAATGATTTTAACGACATTTAAGGATAATTAAGTTTCATCTTTGAAAAATTTTAGATAATAAATTTGTTGGAACTTTAGAGTAGTTTTATAGCTAATTGTATAAAAATTTTATAAACAACGTTTAACTGGTAAAAACAAGGATCACAACGAGCAAATTAAGAGGTAAGGTGAACAACAACAACGGACGACGAAAAGAGTTAAAAATGGAAAAGAGAACCAATCAAAAGTCAAATAATAAATTTTTCTGCAGTTTCTTCTGGTTTTACCAAGATTCCAGTCAATTTTTACATATTTTACTAAAAATTAATATCGCTTACGGTAGTTTTTGCATCAAATTGAATTTCCAAAAATAAATTAAGTTCTTAAAGTCCATTTACTAATCACTGACAAAATAACCAGACAAGACATCCTCGGCTAGAACGGATATTTTGAGCTTATCAAGTCCATCAGCTAACTTTTGTCGAGTTCCTCCTCTTTCAATGTATCTGGTAAGCATTGTAAGAGCTTTATGACTTTCATCTTCACCACACCGGGAGTAAATGCTGTCGTTAATTTCATGAGTTTCAAACTGCTTCGTAAGATTAGCTGACCTACAATATCTACGACATATTGTACTTGATCAGGTTGTACCTAAAAAATATCAGTTATGAAGTAAACATTTGTAATTACTTGGGCTGAAGTTAGCCAACAGATCTCACTGATGAGGATTACGATTTTCAATCGATACTTCACGAGGATATGGCTGAGATGTTTTGCACGCCTCGTATGCACCAAGGAAAAAACTTACTACAGTAAGACGCCAGAGTGCAAATTGTGTCTCAAAGTTTCCAAAGCTAACCGAAAGATAACGTACGGCGTTCCTTCCACCACAGATTAAGCTGAAGATTTTTCACCACAGCTGCAATCTAAGGTTTCATTGAGACATTCACAATTTTCCCGCGCAAAATTGGGCCAGTGAACAAAATTTTCACAACTTATATCCGAACACAAGTATTTATTACATGACTGGGGCAGCGAGCGGTCCGAATACGGAAATCCTGCAATTTGATTGGTTCATAAGCGGTCGGATATTTGCCGTATTGCCCGCTCTGGGGTGGTAATTTAAAAAAGCCTTGCTTGTGTCCAATTAAAATTTAAACTTTTGACAAAATTATGAAGTGGAAGTGTATGACGAACAATCAGAAAAGGAAAGTAGTTAAGCAGAATGAAGTTGGTGAACAAATTATTTACGAACAAACGACAGAATTGCAAGCTAGTCTATCGTTCTCTACCTTTGCACTTGTCAATTATATTTCAGTAAAGCCATATAAACCCTGTTCACACTGTAACATTTTGGCACGGCACCAACAAATGAGGTACTCGGCAAGGATAAATTTTCAGGAACGGATACCAAATTTTAAGAAGTCTTCATCGCTCATATTAAAGTCCGCACCGCTCGACGATAGCGGCACCAATACCAAAATTTCAGCCATGCCGTGGCCAAAATATTAACAGTATAATCCGAGTTATAATAAACTATTTATTGACTTCGCTTGTTTGGTCTGTACAAGTGAAATATCGGACCTCTGTTTTACTGCGGACTTCAACTTGCTGCGCTCGTCTCGGCCCATACTTGAAAACATTGGTCCTATATTATAAAAATAATAACCTTTATTAGAGTAGGGTAAATTTATACACCTATTACTTTGCAGTATTCTTCCTAGTGGCCCTTGCAAATTGAAACATTCTAAGTAATTATAAATATGAGCGTGATTAATTAAAACAATTACAAAAAACTAAGTATTTACAAGATAAACAAGCAAAATGTTCGAGATGATTTATTTCATAATTCATGTTAAGGAAAAAATGTTTATTATTAGCTTTAAAGGACGAAATAGTAAGGATTATTTTCAACTCAGTGGGCAGTGAACTAAAAAGCTTTGCACCACTGTAAGATAATTTAGATTTAGACAACTCAGATTTAATCGATGGAAGCTTCAAATCAGTTAATGAAGATCTAGTGATAACTTCGTGGGATTCACGGTAGAAAGAAAATAAATTGCGATCTTCGACAGGTGTTGAGGTGTGCAAAGTATTAAACTACTATATTTCACTAGGACAAACCTCACGTTAGGTCGATAAGTAGTAAATATTTATCTCAAGTGATAAACCAGGACACCTGAACATAATGTTCAGATGTAAAATCGGGAAACGTGAATTCAGAAATTGAAGCTTAATTTACTTAAATGACTACGCAAAGCAAAACAACTTACGTTTACAGTTGTCCAAATGTTCGTAATCCCACAAGATTACCAAATGTTTTTGACATCATTCGAGACAAACTCACACAAGATAATCCTCTGGATACTTTGGAGGTCCTTTTCCAGCAGAAATTCCTGTACTTCGAAAAAGCTTGCACACATCGTCAATGTTTGACTTGATATCGGCCCTGGTCGCTCTATAAAATTAAATAAAGTATTGAGTACTTGAATACAAGGTTTGCCTCGCGTCTTCTTTCACCATTAATTAGCATCGACTTTTTACCAGTCTGAGCTTGCTATAACTTGGAGTAAGTTTGAGCTTGTTCACATTATGAGGCAAGCATTCTTTCCCATGCGGCTTCGTTTTGCCGCTACAACAAACCGTCGCAAGTTAGTTCTTACAGGAACAATATTTTTGGTAGAAAATTCAAAACCGTGGTTGCCAAAGTATGTAAGCTATTTCCTTAATTTGTGATGTAACTGCTTGAAATTGAAATGCTATTTATTCTTTAACATTTATCATTATATTTTATTATTTATCATTTATTGTTCACTACGTACCAAGATCATTATCACTATCACTATCACTACTATTACCATTACCATTACCATTATTATCAATGTTACCAGTATCATTAACATTACCATCACCATTATCGTTCCCATTATCATTCCCCTTATTGTTACGATTACCATTACCATTACAATTATTACAATTACTGTTTAATATTTGAGAAACATGAGAGCTTGGATATATTAAGGAAGATGAACGATCTTCAAGCTCGATACCCAGAAAATGATTTCTGAGCCCCAGACGGGGATGGAACCTGCAACCGGTCATTAGAAGGTTGCTGGTTCGATCCCCGTCTGGGGCTCAGAAATCATTTTCTGAGTATCGAGCTTGAAGATCGTTCATCTACCTTATTACAATTACTATTACAATTATCATTACCATTGCCATTCTCATTACCATTATCATTACCATTACCATTATTTAAACTTATAAGAATACAGTTTAGTGGATGCAGACAAGCCACTAACCTTTCAGAATTAGAGTTTCAATTATAACTATGGTTAGGATAAGTTTCATGGTTAGAATGTGGGATATGGCCACGACTAGGGACGAACGCGACCAAATTTATAGTACGGTTAAGTAATACTTAAAAATCAAATCTTGTTAATATACTTTACCAGTATCTGTAAGACTAGACCAACATCCGCTCTCGAACTTCCCCACAAAACGTCTGGCCAATTAACGCCTCAAACCAATGAAACAAATTGAAGAATAAAAAAAAATATTGTAAATTATATTAACTACCATATTTCCTCCATTTAGCCCTTAGTCTTCTAACACCTTCCCAGTTCAGAAGGGCAGAAAAAAAATAAGCCGTCTCCTCCGATGGAGGAGAACTAACCGACAACCTTCCACGAAGAAACACATTCATTTAATTGAAAGTCGGTCTATTAACAAGCGTCAGTGTAATATATTTATATTATAAAATTTCTATTAGGCATGCAGTGATTATTTAGTTACCGTGTTTCTATCCGGCTATGCGAACACGGTTATTACATCAGAGACGCCGCTTAACGTTAGAATTTGTTTTTGGTGCCAATGGAAAGCTCCGATTGGCCGACAAACTTGTAAGAAGAACTTACGATTTCACATTGAAAATAAAGTTCGTTATTCACAATTATTATTACTTGGTTCTTTAATTATTTTATGAGAGAAACAGAAACTGTTTTGTGTTTATGTATCCTGATGCAAACACTTAGAGAGGTCGCGAGAGTTCTGAAACTGCCGTTTAAACCCTCGACCTTCGGTCTCGGGCGTACACAACAGCTTTCGATTTCTCCCGACCTTCTTCTCGTGCTTGCATCGGGCTATATAAACACAGAATAACAGTTTCTATTTCTTTATTATTATAAATTACATTTTATCTCAAATGTAACCAATAGAAGTCTAAAGCTTATTGAATGGTGTTTCAATGTCATCTTAACATCATTATCAAGTTTTAGTGATAAAAATTACAAGTCGGTTGATTTATACAGAGTTGATGAGGCATAAACCAAACTGAATCACCTTCGGACAAATCCATGTACTGAAATTACTGAACTACACGTTACCAGTAACTTTAAATTAACCAGTTCGAATTTGACGTAAGAAGTCTTTATGCAGGCGGCGTAGTTTAAGCAAAATACCGCAAACACTCTATCGAGCCCTCCATCTCTATTAAGTCTCCGCTCTCTAATGGGGCCCCACTGCAGAGCTTCAAGTTTTTAATAAGCACCCTCTCTACTAAGCCCTTCCCCAAACAGAAGCACAAAAAAATAGCGACTTAGGACTGGTTAGAATCGCACTATATTCTTGATCTCAACATCTCGAACTTCCGATTTCATACGGGACAGTTTTAGTACTTTTTTATCAAGTTCTGTTTTCCGCATATTAATAATGGTTCTTGACTTGCACATCGCACAATATATTCCTGGAACAAGTTCATCTTCAAACATACACTACAGTAGAAACACATTTTTATGGGCCTGAATTTGTTTCGGCTTCAAGAATGCATGTGACAAGTACATGCCAGCTGTCATGCTATTTATCATAGTTGGCCGACATTTTAGAAAAAATCGTGTCTTTGTCTTTGACTCCAGGGAGTGTTGGTGGCACAGTAGTAGTGCACCTGTCTCTCACCATTGTGACTAGGGTTCGATTCCGGCTCCATGCAATCACCTGGTTAAAGTTACCTTGGTCACATGTGAGTAGAGTGTTATCCAGTTTGACTCTACCAAGCACCATAGGTTTTCTCCGGGTATTCCGGTTTCCTTCTGTAGTAAAACTGGACCCATGAGGGGTGGCCTTTACTGGACCACTAGGGAGAACAGCTCAGGTATCTGATAGGGTTATCCAGTATAAATAAAGGCACTTTACCTTGAAATAAAGGCACTTTACTCTTATCTTTAAATAAGTTCCCCTCTCTAGGGTTTATAATAACAGTAGTTTTCTCGTGATTTGATTACAAAGAAACAAATCTGAGCTATATCAGTCAAAAAACTGATTACTGCATAATGCACACCTTTCTCGGAACTATTTTCATATCATAAACCCTGCGAAGTATCTTGATGAACTATTCATAAGTATGCGGTGGCACAAGACCAATGATTTTGACTTGATTATTGCTACGATTTGTTTATACAATGATTGATTGTGAGACGATTATGGGTACAGGGGTATGATTACATGTATGACTGGATATTGTAACAAGTTTAGGTTACATAAGTTTTTAATAACACAAAGGTGGAAGATCTAGGAGTGAACTGGATCAAGTAAAGATTTTGATAAAAACGAAGAGCGTGATGACGTTAACTATTGCAGTGATAATGATAATGACAATATTTATGATAATAAAAGATGATGAAATGATAACGACAAGAATGATAACTTATCTATGAATGTCAGTAGCAGTGCTCTGACTTCGTTTTACACCAAGAATTATTTTGTATTTCTAACAAAACAATGACAAGTGAGTGAGAGTGATAACGGCACTATCAATGAAAATGATGATAATGATGAAAATGATACTGATGATTATAACGTTAATGATGACTGTTACAATGTCCATGATGGCAGTGATCATGACAACAAAAAGAATGATGACAATGACAGATAATGAATAATGAAGATGGTGGTAATTAAGGTAATGGTGATGACAATAATGACAATCAAGTTAATGATAATGATGATGATGACATTGATACTGATAATTAAAACAGTAAAAGATGACTATAATTATATAACAATGATAATTACAACAAAAAATAATACAAGGAATGTACTGCACCATCAACTGTTTGCCATCTGCATTAATCAAGAGTGTTTCTACTGTTTGCTGGATAAAAATACCTTCATCTAGTTCTTCCAAGAACCTGCAAGAAAAACATAAGTTAGTCCACCATTACCCTTATGGTGAAAACCTTACAGTTCTACAATATGCATGGTTGCCGCAATCAAGGTTGCAAGACACTACAAAAGTCATACTCAGTTTAACTTTTGCAGTACTACCAGTGTTACAGTGTTTCTGGTGATGAATGACTTGTCTAGGGTTCTATGACTTCCAGGCAATGATATAAAAATGGGATGCTGTGTAGGCAGTATAAAACAGCACAAAAAGTTAAAAGGCTGGTAGACTGCTGAATTTATGATAATGATTTCTAACATTTCAAAAAACGAATTGTTTCACTCTTAGATGAAGGGCCATAGCTTGAAATGTTAGAAATCTTTATCATAAATTTGGCAGTCTACCAACCTTTTAACTTTTTGTTCAATGACTTCCACTAGACACCATGATTTATCTAAAGATTTAAAAATGGCACCCCACATAAGGAAGACAAAAGGCCTTTTTGGTCAAGTCAAGGGCTCTTTCTTCAAGTCAATGGCCCTTGATTCACCAGATACCTGCAAAACTACTGTTATAAATTGTTCACAAGTTGTTGGCCAGGCACAGCGGTCTGCCAGACGTTCCCGTCATTAATTTATGGCACAGTGGTACGCAAACTTTCTTAAGGTCGGGGACAGCAGGTCACTACTCTGAAGTTGCCGAGGTGAAACACTGGAATATGAAACTTACCTGAACCAGAATCAAAACCCTAATGCAAACTGTAATTTAGTCACTAACCTTGATCTTAACTGCAATCACAATAACCTTTGAATTAAGTCTACAAAAGATTTTAGGCTTTGGTCTAGAGACAGACACTGGATGTCCAAAATGTTAAGGGATTTTGTTTTTGATACACAGATGCTGCTATACTGCATTTGTGAGTCTATGAGGGCATTTGTACACATTTTGAACATTGCCTATGGCATCAAGAATGACCAAGTAACTTAGCAGGTAAAAATGACCAGGTTACTTTGTTGTCATGATGACAGATGAGCAATGATATCTACTACTCTATACAACAATTTTTAAAGTAACATGTAGGTGTGGTTACATTCCCAGAGATTACTTTTCATGTATGTAACAAAGTCAAGCTCAGTCTGAGCTCAGTTAAGGTTTCATGCAGGCTTCAGTTCTATGGGTGAAGTTTCAAAATTGCCTGTTCTAAATAAATATTTTTATCTTTATCACAGAAAAGGTCAATGGCTTTGACCTGAACTGAGTCTAAAGATTTCTACAAGTATTGCAAAATTGTCATTGCTGGTTTAAGAAATACATAGGGAACTACAGTATTTGGTATCCAGCCAGATAACTAACATTGTTGTCCAGTACACTAATTCTGCTGGATTAAAGTTTGAAAACTTGCATACATGTACTTACTGTACATGTTTAGGATGGTGATGCATTTCTAAATACTTTCAAATGCAACGAAAAGTCATGTCAATATGTCAATATGGTTTTCCACGCATACTGAACCAAGCTCCTGAAGCTCTTGAATTTATAAGATGAGAAAAAACAAATTAAAGAAAATTAGATCCTGGATAATGTCCAAAAAAAAGTCATACCATACCACATCAGTGCATATGAGCACACATTTATGTTAAGTACTGGTCATCCAGCAATCTGCTGTAAATAAAAGTAGAGTGCTGCATAGGTAGTGTTGAAATTGAAGTGAAATAATTGGAAAAGTCTGAGTACTGCCAAAATGTAAAGAGTAGTTCTCTAATGTTTCAAGCAAAGGCCCTTCATCAGAGAGAAAACCACTCTGACGAAAAACCTCTCTGACAAAGGTCCTTCACTCAAAACATTAGAAAACTACTCTTTACATTTCAGCAATACTCAGATCTTTCTGATTGTTTCAATCTGCTGTAAATCTTCCTTAGTACCAAATAGCTAAAATACTTCTACAAAAATGCTGCTACTTCCCATGGACTGTAAAATACAGCAGGTGAGAAATTAAGTGTAAGATAAATATTTTTACAGTAGAACCTGAGTTATACAACCACCGCTTTTGCCAGGCAAAAGTGGTTGTAAATGCCAGGTTGTTGCTTAAGACAGATAGTGATATGATTTAGTGGCCACCATATTTGCATGTGCAACTTCCGGAAAATGCATAAATTTAAGCAAAATGTGCATTATTATGACCAAACAAGCAAACCCAAATTTCATTGATGATTGCTTTATTCAACTAAGAATCACACATGAATTTGCTTAAGTTCATCTACTTATTAAGTGAAAAGAAATTGGTTAGTGTGAACTGCTTCAATTTCCTAACTTGTTCAGAAAGAAATTCACAACAGTATAAGTATAACTGCACGGACATGATCAAAACTTGATTGAAGTGGTATGTGCATAGTTTTACTTGTTTCCTGTATTCTCTTTGCCAAGACAGTTTGAGTGATTGTGGAGCGGCATTGATTCAAACAGCAAACTTAAATCATTAAACTTAATTATGATCAATCAAATTAAATCTGCCATACCTATTAGGTTTGGCAGAAGAGGATGCTGATCTTCTGCCAAACTTAATTCATCAATCAGGTTCGGCACATGAATAGAGCAGTCAGCAATTTTAATTTTCAGTGGTCACTTGTGACAAGTAAGACTTCTTATTTTGACTGCTAAAAAGTGGTCCCTGGTCGTGTTGGACAGGTATATTTTAACTACAAATCATCCGTGCCACAAAAACTGGTTGTATATGACAGGTGGTTGTAAAAAGTGGTGTCACAAAACTCAGGTTCTATTGTATCTTTATCAAAGAAAAGTTCAATGGCTTTCACCTGAGCTGAGTCTGAAGATTTCTACAAATAATATTGCAAAATTGTTGCCACTAGTTTAAGAAATAAAAAGGAAACTAAAATGGTATCCAGCCAGACAACTAAAGTTTAAAAATTTGCCTACTTACTGTACTTGTTCAGGTCAGTGATGTACTGTATTTGTAAACACTTTCAAATGCAAGGAAAAATTTTCTCAATATGGTTTTCCTTGAATGCTGAATCAAGAACTTGAAGCTCCTGAAGTAATAAGATGGGAAAAAATCAAATAAAAGAAAATCAGACCTTAGATAATGTACAATGGAGTCAAATTGATATCATGTTGATGAGGACACATAAGAGGACACATTTACATTGATTTATGGTCACCTAGCACAATCTTCTGTAAACGTTTCTACATACCAAATAAGCTAGAAAAGGTCTGAAACAACAACACTACTCCACATGGATTGTACACAACAGTAAGTGAAACTGCAGTTTAGTAGACTAACATGGATCAATGACTTACACCATGGGCTCAGAGAAAGTTTTAGAAGAAAATAATGAGGAAACATGTAAAGCATGAAAATATTGGAAAAGATGACATAAGAACTGACAACACCAATTTATAAATCATTTACTGTACAGTATTTTTCAATTAGGGTTACAGTAAGAATTAAGGTTAGGGCAAAGGTACAGTAAGATTCATGTTAGGAATTAGTGTAAGGATTTACATTGCTACAGTGACTTTGGTCAAAACTGCAATACAGGTTAGAGATAAATCAATGTTGAAGTTTTGCCTAGGTGCACAAATGTTTGGAATTAATTTGAATTACTCAAAGAACTGTACTTCTAATAAATTGAGACACTGTTTTCATATACAATATTCGAAGAAGTACAAATTGCACAAAGATTGTCACATTCCAGTCTTCAGTGATGATTTCATTACTGTATTCTATTTAAATTCATTGGTGCCATTCTATGCCACAAATTAATCACAGTAAACTTCTCGCATGGTGCTATGTCCTGATGACAGCTTCTCAATGATTCTCAACTTTGTTTTTGTATATACAGGGTAGTGCATGGAACCATTCAAGTGTTTTTGACTGAAAGAAAGTGCCTTTGACTTGGCAAAAATCCCCTTTTGTCTATCTCAGGTAGGGAATACTTTTTAAACACGGGGGGGTGGATGTTGATTAATGTCTGTCCAACTGACCACTATGTGTCAGGGTGCTTTGCTTCATTAAATCTAGGGTTAGTCACGATGACTTGAAGACACAATTACTGTACATACACAGTATGTTCCCATTATGAAATCTCTGAGTTCTCCGATTGCCCAATGTCATTGTAAAGTGTTGTAAATGCAACGGTGTGAGGAAAGTTGTAGAAGTTCGAGAAGACAAATGCAAAATGTCAGTGATGGCCGTTTAAAAAAATCTAATAAAAAGGCCGAAGAGCTCTAACAGTTTCGCCAAAACCACTTGTCAGTACGTTCTAGTCACAGTTAGATCCCAGTACATTATCAGGCTAGTTTAACTCGTCGAACTTACCGGTTTACCGTTGATTTCCGCTTCGTAGAATTCAGGTCCAGTGAAGTATGAGAAGTCGGTCAAAACGTCGCCATATTTCAACTGACCTCTTTTATTATCCAGACGGAATTCAGGTGGAATGAAATCCGACAAACGCAAAAGTTCAGCGATGATTGCATTTCCTCTGCTCACTAACTTTAACTTCAACAACGTTTGACCACAAAGATTATTTTCTGCAAAGAAGTTTACCATTTTGAAAATGATGACTGAGATTACCTCACGTGAGGTATGTTCGTATACAGCTGTCGGAAAGTATCGTTGAATGATCGTTTTAACTGCGATTGCTGCAGCTCACGGCCCATTTACACGATATGATTGTTGCTGGTCGCTAGACCTATCCAGATTGTGATCGGCAACTTTTTAGACACTTTCGGGATTTCGAGTAACTTTTTCGCAAACGAGCAAATTCGAGCAACTTTTCTTAAAGTTAGCACATTTTCAGCAACCTTATTTGAACCAAGATATAGAATTTTTGAAGTTTTGAACATTTCCTCATTGGTAATATGGTTGTTATGGTACAAGAAAATTCTAAGAAACATCGTTGTGCCGTTTAAAAGTGTTCTTTTACCGAACGGGAGGGACATAGGCTTAACATTGGTCCTTGACCTTTGGGTTTTTTGTGGAACATGGAAATTCATTCAAATTTCCAAGTATGGAATTGATGCCAGTATCACAGGAAAAATGGCGGACGCCACGTTGTCGTCGTTGTCATCACATTATGACACACTTCCACAATGGGCAGCAATGGTAAAGAAATTAAATTGGTACTGATTCAGCCTGGCTCTGCTGCTGCTGAACGGTTGTTCCGTTTGCTAAGCAGTTTATCGTTACAACAAGAAAGTGCACTGGAAGATTACATCGAGGCATCTCAAATGATCCGCTACAACAGCAGTAACAGAAAGGACGAGAACTAGAGCGCGCTCATTCAGTTTCTACGCACTTTGTAAGAAACTAAAGAAAAATCTGATTTTTTATTTACAGTTCTGGTAAACACTAGTTTAGTTTTGTTTGCGGCCGCTATATAGTGCGCGTGCACGGAGAAATTTTAAAGCAACGGATGATTCAAGATGTGAAACGTCTATTGATGCAATAAAAAAGACATGCAGCAAATATATATGCTTAGAAACACTTAATTTTGAGAGAAACTTTTCAGATTTCGGAAGCAACTGGCAACTTTTTTTATTTTGAGCAACATTTTAGCAGCTTTTAGGCATCTTTTGGAGCAACTTTTCCGCAATTTACGAGCACAATCTAGACAGCCCTACTGATCGCTCTAGGGAAAAACCATTTCTCTTGGGATGATTTCGCGTGAACTAGTGTACGAATTTTTTTTGGACTCGTCAAATTGTAAATATTTTTACCTGAACTGAACTCTGCTTTTTCGGGGTTTTTTTTTCCTCACCCGTAGTTACTGCAGGACATTTTTTTTTAAACTGATATTTCTTTGCAAGTTATATTTTCCGGGATAAGGCGCCAATTTGCTTTTGCGGGTCGCATTTCTCAAGTGCTGCCACATCCCGCATGTTCAGATGACAGTATCCAAAAACCAAAGTACATTTGGTATTTCTTGAATTGCATTTAAACCTTCGGTAGTTTTTATTTTTTCTGTATAGAGAAAGCACGGTAAATGATAAGTTTTTTTACAATTTTTTGATTTAATACATTTGTTTGGAAGATATATCACTTTAAATACGCCTATTTGCACGAAAATTAAATATTTACTTTTTCTACCATTTGTTGATGCAAGAAGATTGCTTTCTGTAGCCCACAATGTATGTAAGGACCCAATTAAACGATACGATTATCGTAAACAGTTGTTCATCCTGTGCTATGTAAAGTTGTCCCATAGGCACGATTCTTGCCCGCTTTCATTCGCTCGCCAAAGTATCAATACGTCCGAGAGGCTTCATTTTACGGTGGCCCGTAAGAAGACAAACGTATGTCTACCAAACCCCTCCGCTTACATATGATGAAAATTCTTCAAGGAGAGGAAACAGGGAGAGATGCATTTTTCTACGAAGAAAGTGCACATTATTACAGAGAAAGCGTCTATTTCGTAGAGCAAGGCGCTTATTTCTTCGCCGGAAATGCGCGTTTTTCCGGTGAAGATATGTCACTTCATAGAGAAAAGCTGCGTTTACAAATAGGAGATGCACATTTTAATTTCACAGTGACAGTGTCATATTTCCAAGGACAAGATCCATTTCCTCACAAAATCTACTTTGTTATACGGAAAAACTACTTAACTATATGTTTGCACGGAGAAGGGGTGGATCTTAAGGCTGGTTCACCAGCCACCATACCAATGACTTAATCGGATACATCAAATAATCATATACAACAATCGTATCGGGTAAATAGGCCTTAAGTCCTATATGATTTGTGTCATCTGTTAAACTAAATTTTGATACTCGCTGTGCTCGTGTACGATGTAGAAGCACCATAACCCTGGTCCTAACGCTAATCCTCATCCATAAATAGTAAAAATATGCTGAAGTAAAAAGCAACTAAGAAAAAGAGAGAAAACGGGCAACTGATGGAAAAAATTCAAAAATTGTTGCTTGCTGTATTTGATCCCAATACATTCCACATCGATCCCATGATATGAGAATGAGCCAACCACTGGACCAGGATCATGTCTCCTCTTCTTGCTAGGTCATGGATATATAATATTGAACAGGTAACTAAAGCAAATTAGCCATCTGGGCTGTGACAGTAGAAGGAAAATATTTTTTTGACAACATACAAGGAAAAACAAATTGGTGTGTATTTCCTCTCGTAGTGAAACTGAAATAGAGAATAAAGTGGCATCACGCCATTGTTCAACTTTGGTTAATAAGCCAAGTAAATCCCGAATTAAGGGTGGATGTCTGTAAATATCAAGAACTCGTGGACAAACACGAAATTTCGGATTTCTTCATATTTTGTATAGATAATCCCTTTGGTGAACTGTTATTGAAAATCAAGGTAAAACTTTCCAAAGGAATTTCGTTTCGAGGTTAAACATGAAATACTGGATCGAGTCAGAGACGACGTTTCATCGGCCGAAAATTCGCAAAATATAACACGCTCTTGACGCGTAATGGTTCATCGTATCTGTATGAAATTGAACACTTCAATATTTGGACATTTGGTGAACTAGAATATTAAATAAAATCAGAATTACGGGCATTTTTATAAACGCTCCAGTGAGCATGAGGTTTGTTAATTTCAACACCATGACAAAACTGTGTAAACGAGAAAAATTCAAAGACTAAATTGATGCCCTGGTATTTTGAATTTTACAATAAATTTAATATCAAAAGAAAGCTTGGTTATAGTATTATAATATATGAAAAATTTAGCTTGGGTAATTAAAAGGTGACTTGTCGAGAGCTGCAAACGTCGGGGCTATTTTCCATAAATTCGCTAATGTCACACTGCTGGTACTAAGAAGATATCTTTTAAACTCTCAGTGCTTACTTGACTTTTGGCAAATGTTTCGCACTTTTCAATGTCCATTAATGAGGTGTGTACAGAAGATTAGTTCTTAAAGTTCCTGGTCGATCTTTTAGAACAAGGGCAAAACAACAAATATATTCGCAATTGTTGCGTCCGCACTAATTAGCGAAGTTAATTACTCCACGAGTCGCTACCAGCAAAAATCCTCGTCCATTTTTTCAAAAAGTCACCTGACATCGGATTAGAAATTTCAGAGAAAGCGTTTTTGAGCATAGTTTTTTATTCGCTAGCAAATACGTCTAATAACGTATGGCTCTTTGACACAATAATTGTTTAGCGGCAAGCAAGGAATGCATTTGAGTGACGGACGCACTTGCAACAGTGAAACAGTTTCTTTTACTTTTATTGTTTTACTAACAATCTCTCTTTTTCGGAATCATCCTCAGGGTATTATGAAACGAAAACTTCACAATTAACCATATACAAAGAACTGTGAGGAATCAGGTGAAATAGGTATATACGTGGCAACGCTATAAAATAGCGTGTCTACAAAAACATGTAAACAAAGTAAAAAATGATTTGAAAGAAAAATAATTTTAGTTCAGTTTGATGTCGTAGATGAATTTACCTACGGTCTTAAGATATGTTCTATAACTTTATCTAATATTCTGACGAACTTCCTCATCTGCTGCTAGTGCACTAAATAATCCAGAACTACCCTTTTAAGTTGCGCCAAAAGAGCAAGGTTATAGTTTCAAAGATGTATTCCGAGATAATAAGAACCCAGTTACATAATTTTATAAAAAATATTAGTACTTGTTGTAAAATACCTCTGACAATAATCAGTTTCGGAACTGTCGCCGAGGATCCATACCTAATGACCATATTTTCTAGTTGAATTAGATTCTCGTTTATTAAAAAATAGCGTTTCGTTGATTCACCAGCCAGCGTATGATAGCATCGTGCTCATTTTCGTCCTTGGTAAATGACGAGAGTTCTTGCGGCCAGACTGCGGATTATTTATCGGTTGTAAAGTGTGTTTTCCTGAGTGAGTGAGTGCCAAAAAGTGTTACAACATTTTAGTTCTAACAAAGAGTAAGGAGATATAAAAATACTAGTCGTTTCACCCGTTCTAAAACGCTTAAAGCGTCAGTTCTAAATTTTAGAATAACGCTTTGAAGCGTGGCTCAATTGTAATCTGAGCAACCTGACCTCAACCTAACCTCAACCTTAACCTTAACCTTAACCCTAATCCTAACCTTTGACCAACTCCCTCCAGCTTTCGGAGGAACATTTTCTTAAGGCCAGGTTGTTCAGATTGCAATCTATCCACGTCTCAAAGCGTTATTCCAAAATTTAGAACTGAGGGAAGCGTTTTAGGACGGGTGAAACGGGTCAAAAAGCCTACTTAGGTGAGAAAAACTAATAATAAATAATTATATTTATTAAAGCCACTTGTGATATTGGCTGGTTAATCAGCAGAACTTGATCTTCCAACGGACTCGTAAGAGATTGCAGTTCACAACATGTCCTCAGCAACGGGCGCCCTTGGAATCGATAGTATGCAATCGAAGACAATTCTATGTTGGGGAGCTATTCGAAACAAACGGGAGGAGTAAGGGTACCCGTTGGAGATGAGTTCAAAGTAAGAAAAATATTCTGTAAGATGTAGCGGTCATGAAAAATGAAAGTGTCCACTAGTTTTCATTTTTCGTATGTTTTTTTTTTTTTTGTATACAAATTTTATCTGAAAACATTTTCTGATAAGTTACAGCTGCCAATAATAGTGATAATTATTTATTATTAGTTTTTCTCACCTGGTCGAGCTAGGATTAGTTTCATCTCACAGTCAGTTTTTTCTGTATTTCCGTACACCTTCTTAGAACTAAAACCCCGTTTACACTGTCACATTTTGGGTACGGCACGGCTAAAATTTTGGTACCGGTACCGCTATTTTTGAGCACGGCACGAGTGATTTTCACAGTGTAAACTGTGCTGACTTCTCAAAATTTGGTACCCGTGCCTGAAAATTTAGTCGTGGCAAGCATCTCTGTATGTATAGGTCTCGGCATGGCTAATTTGCCTTGTCGTGCCCAAAATGTTACAGAGTAAGCGGGGTTTAAGATGTTGTAATACTTCTTTTGGCACTCACTCACTTAGAAGAACACAGGTTGCAACCGTAAATACTGCACAGTTTGGTCGCAAGAATTCGTGCCATCTACCAAAGAAGAAATTGAGCACGTTGCCATCATATGCGGGTTCAGACATGGAACCTCAGACATGAATTTTCTTTCCGTCCTCCTCTTTATGGGAAAGGACCCTCGGAAGCTGTCTAGAACGTTGCACTTCTCCATTTCATCTTCGCTTGAACACACCAGCTCAATTGCTCTTGGTTGCGTGGACTGACATTCTCTTTGTGATGGTGTCGTGGTTGGTTCGGAAACACTACTGCCCGTCCGACGGCGAGAATATTCCAAAGATGGTGAGAGACAGAAATTACTGTTTGGGCTACTGGTTAAAGCATAATCTGCCCGACATGTCTGAATGGGCTGTGTAATCGTACAACAAGGAGCTTTATTGTCCAATTTCGCTGGATTTTTAGCTTTTGGTGTTAGAAGGACGCTGCTGCCATTGGAGCTTTGATTTATTTCAATCATGCTAGAAAACATGCTTCTCTTGTTCAGTAGGGAATCGTCTTTGCAATCGACCTCTTCAGCTGGAAACGTCTTGGTTGACTGCTGAGGTGTTGAGCAACGAGGTTGGTTCTCAAGTCCTGATAAACATTGGTCAGTAGCCTTTCCAACGATGGTCTGGTTATAGTAGGTTTGATGTCTTTCACTCGACTGGTTCGGAAAGTGATTGGTGGAATCGACCTTTTTTATTTGTGGAAACGCCTTGGTCTGCACTAATGGCGAAGGACAAGGCTCGTTGTCCAGCTCAGGAGGACTTGAGACGCTATCTTTTCGAGCACTATCGATGCAGCTGGAAGTACCGAGTTTATGTGAGACAAAGAAACGGTAACCTGCTGTTTTGGAGAGCGAAATCAATTGGAGATCTTTTCATTTGTGTATTTAACGAGGAGGCGCACACCTTTTTCATAAATCAAACGAAACGCACCGCTGAGATAAGCATTGTGATCTCTGAAAAACGAACGCTCTTGCGTACAGGTTAAACAACAAATATCGAGTATTTTAAGCCACGACTGCACTACACTTTTGGAGAATTCTGGAAACAGGACGACGCAAACTTTAAAAAAACAAAACAATTTGTTACCGTCTCTTTCTACGAAGCGCAACGACTCCGTAATTGTTTGGATTTTTTGAGGTTGTTTTTGTTTTTTTGTTCCCTTTATACCTTACTGCTACTAATTTTCGCGGGTCTTAATTTTCGCGATTTTCAAAAACTCGCGCGAAATTAAAGATCCGCGAGAAAAGGTTTACGCAAAAAATTGACAACGTGAAAATTAATTTTCTATTTTATTTTATTTTTCTATTCTCTTTATTAATTTTCTATTCTATTTATTAATTTTCTATTTCTATATTCTAAAAAATAATATTTCTTTAATCAAGGATAAACTGAGATACAGGTACATAATTCTTAACCACGTTCTCAATTAAACTTCGACGTTGGAACCCTCTTCTTCTGAATCACTGATTTCCTCTTCTTATTGCAGTTCTTTCAATATGTCCTTAGTGCAGTCATCAAACAATCCATTCTTGTCTGGCTCCTTGTAACTAGTCAAGACAAGCTGTTTATATTTGTCAATTATTTCTCTGTTCCTTGCTGTGGCTTCCATTTTAATAAGAAGTGAATCAACTCTTCAAAGAGGTGAATCAACTCTTCATCCCGACGATCCGTTTGTAGAAATAGACAATGTACGGTAGACATAAAGTAAGGTAGTTACTCTACTTTGCTGTAAACAAACATGGAACAATTTCATTTCATTATAATTATGGTTTTGTTCAGTTAAAGTATGTTGGAAACAATTGTTATTAATAAGGTATTATTTGCCAGTTCTGAGACTAACTGTTTTTAATGCTGATCATTCTTTTGCAATTTTCGCGAAATTTAGTTCCCTTAAAAGTACTTTTTTGCCAAATCGCGAAATTTAAGTCCCGCGAAATATGCCTGTTCCATGTTTGCGAAATTAAGTACCCGCGAAAATTAGTAACAATAAGGTGTGTAATTTCCAGTTACTGATCTCTAAATAAGACTGGATAGACCAACTGGGCTCAAAAAGTGAAGCCGGAATTCAAAGAGCGGTGGCCATATTGGAAGGCCCCATCCACGCCCCAAACAATATGGCATAAATAGGAGTTGTAGCGCTTAAACGGCATTTTTCGCCAATTTCAGGGAGGTTGAGATGACTTGACAACCAAATTAAGGTTCTTAATCTTTTTTAAAGTAATAAATAGGTATTCTGAATTGTTTTTTTTTTTTTTTTTTTTGCAAATACTTTATTTTGCAAAATGCACCCGTCTGTATACTTGCTACAAAATTTGATGACTATCGAGTCTGTAAGAGATTCTTCTGTATTTGTGTCTCTTTGTTTTTTAAGTAACCTTTATTATTTACCGATTTTCTGTGATGTTTGTTGCCTAAGTCCTGATTCATTTGCTGCTGATAAAACCCCAGGATGTATTAAACTGCAAATTTCCCGCTGCTGCTGTACATCTGTTTGAACACTTGAATCGAAATATGTGAAAATCGAACTTGGCCGTTTATTCGAAGAGTTCTAACATGAAACTTCACAGTAAGGTTTTCATGGTTGTATTTCAGTGAGATATTCTTGCATATGACTTGCCTTCATTGTCTTAAAGTTAACATGTTGATTTGGCTCCTAGATTTTACCGCTAGTGCCAGGTCAGCGGCACAATGATAAACATTTTTCCTTAATAATCTTCGCCTTTGTACCTCAGTAGTTTGAATATCTCACTATTTCTCAGGTGATAGATGGGTTGACACATGTAACCTTTGCTTGACAACATTAGTTGCTGTTGCTTAGTGGTTAGAGATTCCCACTAATAACCATGATGATAGGGTTCATTTCACTCAAGAACTCATAAGCTCTCCTGTTCTTTAAGCTTTCCACTTTTTACACAGGTTATTTTTTCATGTCTGTTTTTCTGGGTATATATTTAGTTTTACACCACAATTGACTCTACTTGTCTTCCATGGATAGGTGAACACTTACACAAATGTATGCAGTGACTGAGTAGGTTATCCAATATTACTGTAGATTAGATTTTGGTACTTACTGTTGCTGGAAGAGGACAAAATTAACTTTTTCTGATTTTTGTATAATAAACGTTAGCTTTTGTTCCCTTCTCAAGACAACAATGAATTTTGCTGTAGTACATTGCTATGCACGTGATAAGGGCAGAAATGTGACTTTAATCAACAGGAGAATCTACCATACAGCAGATTGAGCTCTGTGAACACTTTAAAGAAAAACCAAACTAATTTTCGTTTGACTTGGACCCAAAAGTTCTCTCTCAACTCCAACTCACAAAGCAGCTTCAAACATATTTCACATTGATTCACATGAATGAATTGATTACTGTATAAGTAAAACAATACTGACCAAGCTGTAACTAGAAGCTGTATCAAAAACGTGAAAAACATATTAAAAACTTCATATTAAATCACAACAAACGGCTGTGAATTCAAGTTTACTACATGCACTAGTGCAAACAAAATGCACGTATTGAACCTTTATAACAGCACAGAACCCATCTTCTCTGATCAGCAACATCTAGCGGTAAATTGGGTTTGCATGGTTCATTCAGTAATTGATCCCGGAAAAAGAGTTAGTCAAAGTTTATTTTCGTCAAACGCTCATCGTCATTGATAGTCAGGAAATTGTTGAATTTGTTTGACAAATACAGTAATTTAAATAAAACCTCGAATATATACACTTGGTAAACCCGAGATCCGAAAAACAAAGACAAGACGAATACAGAAACAGTAATATATTCTCTTTATTGTTAAGTCACTGTCAAACTGCTAAAGTTACATAATGTTATCAGCCACTTTTTTCTTACTTTAGTCACATTTCTTCAAAGATGTGACTGGCGCCGGTCTTCGCCAGGGTAAAAATCATCGAATTTCTGCTGATTTTCAGTTACTCTGGCCACGTTTAAAGTTCTCCACTATCGAAAGATACATTTTATTGCTAAAAATGGTAATGGTTAAATGGTTTTCGTTGAAATCACAACCATTAAGAGCGAAAATCATAATTCAGTAATAGTCGTATAACTACAAGTGGGTCCTTCCAAAACGGCCGCCGTGAAATTTTCAGCTTCACTTCCGGCTTTAATTTACGTTGAGCGAGAGACTAGAGTAGCTCTATCCGGTCTTATTTAGAGATCAGCGTTTCCAGTCTAAACGACAAAGGCAAACCATTGGAAAGGATGGGTCTTTGACAATCATTTTTGGTGCCACAATTTATGAGTTAGAAAGTATCAACGTCTTTCATACTTAATAGCCACTTAAATTCCATTTTTCTACAGACGGGGAACAAAACAAGTAGGATATCTAAACCTAGAGAAGTCGACAGAATGGATTTACCCTAATCCTAACCCTAACCCCAAGACAAATTATAAACTTAAGGAGGTGATTAAGAAAAATTAACGGTGAATAAGAAAAAATTCATGATAATAAAATGTGCTAGAAGGATATTACTACTCTTGTTTAAAGCCAATTGAATAAAAGTGGGATAATTGGAAGTTTAACTCGTGAAAACAAGAAGCCAAGCGTGCAAGTCACGATGTACGATAAACAATGACATTCTACAACAAAAACACTGGTAAAAATGAAAAAGAAACCCAACAAAATGTCATATAATTAATTCCTCAACAATAATAATAAAAATTGCAGCTAAATGATGTTATTTAATATCTTTTGTTTCATATCTAAATATCGATCATAATTTTATATTTGCACAGCACGATCCTGTTGCTATGCACAGATAATCTTAAATTTGTACAGCATGACCTGTTGCTATGCTTAGTTTCGTTGATTTCTTTTCACTCGGGCTCCTATGGTAGTCAGGGTCTAGGTTTTGCTTTCGTATTAGTAGTTTTTATATTTTTTCGATATCGCGAATTTGAAAAATTGCGCAGTATTTCCCCCAAGGCTTTGTGACGTGCTCGACTTCATGAAATCTCCTTTTGAGAACTTTCGCCCTAGGTACATTAGGTCAAGGTGCTCGGTAAATTTGGAAATTACTTGCTTAATAGACTAAGCTCGGCGCGTGATTCAAACGTCGAACTTAATCAGTCGAAGCTTAATTCTTGCAACGCACCAGTCTTTGGTTCATCATTCCCATTTGACTTTGCACATTTCTATACGCCATCCCTCAACTTCTTCGTTTTCCTCATAGACGGAGCATCGATTACAACACGGTATCAAGCAAGTAGTGCATTTATACTTCGTTTTTGATTTGCAAACTACACAAAAATCACCTTTTTGTCGATTCATAGTGCCCAGTCAACTCAAAAAGACCGAGAAAGTTATGACGTGTTTATTTATTCAAAGTGGCATTTTGTATCGTATTTCTCTCGTTTCAGTTCTTCTCGATCGTCTGAATTAGGTTCGGCACATGGTAAGCTCGACGTTTGAATCAGACGTCGAACGTAATTGATAAAGCTCGATTTAGCTCGACAGAGGCAGTCGAGCTTAGCATTAGACTCGAGTCTAATTAAAAGTGTCGAATTTAATTAATTTAAACGTCGGGCTAACCATATGCTTAATTATTTGAATTAAGTTCGGCACATGAAGGCTCGACGTTTGAACCGGGCATTAGTCTTACTAAGATTATGCAGAATAAACTCGATGTAATTCAACTGGTCCAACAGCTTTTGATTTCATCAAGTATGTGCATTGCCTGGTACACTGCACACTTATGACTGGTCCCGAGGGAAACAGTTTTGTTTCCCCGAGAAGTTTGATCTTTCCCGAGACGAAGTTGAGGGAAACATCGAAACTTGAGGGAAAACAAATGTAATAAACTCTTACTCCGAGACACGCAATTAACAACTATATATTCTGAGAACTTACGGCCACAAAAAAGACGGTGTCGAATGACTACGGAGTGGGTGTGTCATGCTGGTTAATATTATTACATCCCTCTTCTCAATAATTATCATTAATAATATCAACTGTTCGAAAGTTCTGATGTTCTTATTATAGGTTAGAATTAGAGTTAAGTTAAAGAATTTATATATCTATAATGTTCGATACAGTCTACTTCATGACTTAGTCTTCGTATCTCCTAGGTAAAGTTCTGATTCTTGTTGATCTTCTTGGTCTTGGTAGTAATGGGAAGTGCGGTTTAGGTGGTTGTGAATGAACAGGTGGTTGTTCTTCGTCTTCGTCATCAAGCTGGTCGGTTAATATTGATGAAACTATCTTTGTCTTGAGGAGATCACGGCGATTCCGCCTGTACTGTTGACCATCCAGAGTTGTGATGACATATGATCTTGGGGCGGAGACGAGTTTGGATACAGTTGCTGGTACCCAAATATTGCCTTGACGTAGGTAGACACTTTCTCCAATTCCAAGTGGTAATAACTGTTTGGCTCCTTTGTTATAATTCTCTTTCTGCCGTTTCTGCTGTTTCTTCAGCTGTTGATGTACGTTGATTGGTACTTCAGGTTGTAGTAACTCTTTGGCTAGAGGGATCTTCGTTCTTGCAACATGACTCATGAGGAGTTGCGATGGTGAATATTTCATCCCGGTAACAGGTGTGTTACGGTACTCTAGCAGACCAATGTATGGGTCTTCTGATTTCTTGATAATCCGTTTCACGGTTTGCACTGCTTTTTCACTCATGTCATTTGATTGGGGGTACGTCAGGCTGGACGTTGTTTAGATAAATCCCCATTCTGTAGCAAATTCCTCGAACTCTTTGCTGTTAAAAGGCATGTTGTCAGAGACCAATTCTTCCGGGATGCCATGTCTGGCAAAGATAGATTTTAGGTGTCGAATTACTGTTCCAGCAGTCTTGTTTGCAAGCAGGCTCGGCTCGATGTACTTTCAGTAGTAGTCAACTACGACAAGGTAGTTCTTGCCTTTGATTTCGCACAGGTCAGTACCTAACTTTTGCCATGGTCGTTTAGGTATTTGGTGTGCTATCATGGGTTCTTTCTGATTTCTGCTTCGGTATGTTGCACATGTGGTACATTTGGATACTTTCTCGTAGATATCATTTGACTTGCTAGGCCAGTAGATGATTGCTCTTGCTCTTGCTTTGCATTTCTCGATGCCCAAATAACTTTCGTGAATGAGATTGAGCATGTCATTCCGCATTGACGTGGGGATAATGAGTTTGTTTGCCTTGAATATCAGGCCCTCTGCTTCATTCAGGTCATGGCGTATGTTCCAGTATATCGCAATGTTCTGCGGAATGTTACGTTTCTGATTTGGCCACCCTTGGACCAACTGTTGCTTCAGTAGTTGCAGGGTTTCATCTACTGCTGTTTCTTGCTGGAGCTTGGTTATTTTCTTAGGGGATGCTGGTAAAGCTGTCACCATGCTGTGTACCATGACTTCGATGTCTTCATTCAGCTTCTTCTGTTCTTCCTTTTCTAGTAAGTATGCTCTAGACAAAGTGTCGGCGATGAAAAGGAACCTTCCAGGTACATATTTGACTTTCGGCTGGTACTTCTGAAGTCGGATAAGACGTTGAATTCTTGGTGGTGCCTGAGCCAGTGGTTTGGCTATGATGACTTCCAAAGGCTTGTGGTCACTCTCTACAGTGATTTCTCTTCCATAAATGAATTGGTTGAATCGTTCACAGGCAAACACAATTGCAAGTAACTCTTTCTCTATTTGTGCATAGAGTTTCTCAGTGTTTGTGAGAGATCGAAAAGCATTAATAACAGGGTGTCCTTCCTGAATTAAACATCCACCTAGGCCACTTTGCGATGCATCAACTTGAAGGGTAACAGGTTTGTCGATGTCATAAAATCGTAAAACTGGACTGCTTGTGAGAACTGCTTTGATTCTTTCGAGTGATCTCTGGTGTTCTTCATGCCAGAACCATTGGGCGTCTTTCTTAAGAAGACCCCGCAGTGGCGCTGTGATTTCGGACATGTCAGGGATGTACTGCGACAGGTAATTTACCATTTCCAATAGGCGTTGTAAATCTTGTTTGGTCTGAGGACGAGGCATTTCGATGATGGCTTTGATCTTTTCTGGGTCTGGTGTGAAACCAGCGCTGACGATGTTGCCAAGATATTTCACTTTATTGACTTGTAGTTGGATCTTTTCCTTGTTAAATTTGATGTTACGCTCCCTTGCTCGATCCAGAGCTTTCTTTAGTGCATTGTCATGCTCTTCGGTGGTGGTTCCTGAAACTATGATGTCATCGTATACTGCTAATACCCCAGGGATGTCGGAGAACTCTTCGTCGACCATCTTTTGCGCAACATCCGACGCAGAACACAAACCAAAGGGCATACGGTTGAACTTGTTACGGCCGAATGGTGTGCTAAATGCACAAAGATGGGATGACTCTTTATCGAGTTTTATGTGCCAGTAGCAATTCGACATATCAATAACGGTGAACACCTTCTTTCCGCTTAGGTTATTTGAGATGGTTTCGGCTGTCGGGGCGCTGTAGTGCTCTCTCTTGATCACTTTATTAAGGTTGTTTGGATCTGAACACAGTCTTAGCGTTACATCTTTCTTTTCAACAATAACAAGGCTATTTACCCAATCAGTAGGACTATCAACTTTGCTGATAACTCCTGACTTTGACATTTTGTCGAGTGTTTCTTTGAGCTTTGGCATAAGGCTCAAGGGAACTTTCCTCGCAGGGTCGATCGTTGGTTTGGCGTTGTCGCGTAGCTCGATGTGATATTCTCCTTGAACGAGACCTAAACCATTGAATACATCATCGTATTCTCGAATGATGTCCGTTGTGCTCTCATGGACTTCGTTGACTCGATTTATGCTCATTAGTTCAAGGTCGCGACAAGTTTGTAATCCGATCAATGGCTTTGTGTCAGATGTTTGAACAACGAAGAATTCCGCCTTGGTTTTCTTGTTTCCATCTCGCTCGACATTCAGTGAACATTTTCCTTTGACGGGAACTCGAGCTCCTCCATACGCTGTTAGTTTCGTGTGAGTGGAGTTGAGTTTCGGTTTCTTGTTTATTTCGTTGAATACGCTCTCGGGTAATACATTGCACTGCGCGCCAGTGTCTATCTTGAAACGTACGTTCTTGCCGTTGACTTTGAGGCTAGTCAAGATTTCATTTCCGTCGCTTATTGTCGAAATTTCTCCAAGAAACAGTTCTTCCATGCTAGAGTCGTCACTGTTTTAGTCTTGTTGGACTTCGTGTACACGTTGCTTTGGTTTTGGAGGGTTAAAAACTTTAGTACGACACATTTTGGCAAAATGATTCTTCCTTGACATTTATGGGAGGTTTGTCCAAACGCAGGGCATTGTCTCGGTGCATGATTTGAACCACAACGCTTGCACGACTTGGTTTTGCTTGACTTTCCGCTCGTACGCCAGAATTGTTCTTTGACTTTGTCTTTGGGACGATGTTGTTTTTATACTTGTGCAGCACTCCTACTTCGAATGGAGAGTTGTTTAGGTTTTTCACTTGATTCTTGCTTGTCTCAGCGGCTCTCACGGCACTAATGGCTTTCTCTAATGAGAAGTTGTTTTCTCGAAGTAATTGCTCCCTGACACTGTTGTTGTCGATTCCACAGATAATCCGATCTCTAATTAAACTATCGCGTAGCTCTCCAAACTCGCAAGTTTTGGCCTTATTACGAAGGTCAAGTAGGAATTCATCAAG
Source organism: Heliopora coerulea (assembly GCA_030142905.1). Taxonomy (NCBI): domain Eukaryota; kingdom Metazoa; phylum Cnidaria; class Anthozoa; order Scleralcyonacea; family Helioporidae; genus Heliopora; species Heliopora coerulea. The sequence goes on along the minus strand of JASJOG010000061.1, from coordinate 557,892 downwards.
TGTTCTTCCGTTTTGTTTACATGTGCTAAACACGTAGCGCTCGTAGGTCGTGTTTCTCTTCGGCGAAAAGTAATCCTCAAATTTTTGAATGAGTGGCTCGATTTTATCCTTTTCCGTTTCAGTGAAACTATAAGTATCGTAGACGGACAGCGCTTCCTCACCAATCGTGTGAAGAAATATCGCACACTGAGTTGCTTGGTCTTTCTCGTTGGCTCCACTTCCCTTAGCGTATAAATTCCAGCAATGTCTCCATTTACGCCAGTTTTCAGCCACATTTCTGTCCATTTTCAATGGACCCATTGGTTTCATATTTTCCATCGTGAAAATTTTTATCCCGAACCTGACACCATGTAATAAACTCTTACTCCGAGATAGGCAATTAACAACTACATATTCTGAGAACTTACGGCAACAAAAAAGACGGTGTCGAATAACTACGGAGTGGGTGTGTCATGCTGGTTAATATTATTACAACAAAACTGTTTCCTGAGGGACAAGACATGAAGTGTTTTGTTATATAGTGACAGACAAGGAAGAAAGAAAACAAGTTAACTCCTACTTCGATAGTTTCTGTAGGTTTTTCCGAGGCGATTCTTCTGCTGAAACCTCCACACGAAATTCAAAAAGTAATGCAACACACACACACACACATATATATATATATATATATATATATATATATATAAAACACAAGTGTCCCAACTCCACTCGGCAGCAGAGAAACCATATAGTAAACCATTTAATGCTACCACGACTTGAAGAATTTTTAAAAATATATTATATTTTAATTATTTAAATTTTCGGCCGTATGAAGCGGCCTTCATCAGAAATATACATACATAAAATCAATGACAAACATTTTATAAACAACTACAGAATGTAATTAAAATACAGGAAGTAATTAAAATACAAGAAGTAATTAAAATACAGGAAGTAATTAAAATACAAAAAATTACTACTACGAGAAATCATGTGTACTATTCATCCCTCCGACGTTACTTAATAATGTACCTATCCAAAAATTTTCACACTTTCTTAAATTTTCGTTGTTTTGGTCAATTAGAATAAACTTCAAACTAGAAAAATTGCTGTCATGTTTATCAATAAAATGGTTAACAGTACTACACGTCCTACGCCTACGCATAATGTGGGACTTGTAATTAGCCAAACGGGATTTAAAATTCACCGTGGATCCCACACCCTGCAATCCACAAGCCAACACATTGAGCAAGATAAACGGCATTGGGTGAGGAACAGTTAAGTGTTTTCCGAATATAATACAATCTACCAGTGATGGAGGAACTAAATGACTCTGCCGATATTAAAAAGTTGTTACAACAATCACATCTTTTCAAACACATACTACAGCCATTTCCTGTACTCTGAGTAGCTCGATAAGGATTCGAGGGTGCCAATAACTCTTAAATTGGCACTTCTACTGTATGCAACTCCCAAAGCTCCGGGAGGGAATATTTCATTAGCTCGTTCATCAGTGTCAAAGATAGCTCGATGTTTACAAAATATGCTGGCTATATCAGGAGCTCAGGGGTTATACTTAGTAACAAACACACATTTATTATCTTTTTTCTTAGGTTTACTCTTGCGTGCCTGCTCCCTTGCCATAAATTCTACTTCATTAAAAGCATTGCAAACATGGTTGCTATCATGACCACAATCAATAAGAAATTTTTTATACAATTAACTTTTTTCCTGAAAGTCACGATCCTGTGAACATATGCGCCTAAGCCTTAAAGCTACTCCCAAAGCAATACCACGTATTTGAGATCTCGGGTGTGATGAACTGGCATTGAGATATATATGGGCATCAGTAGGCTTACTATATATGGATGTTTCTAGCTTATTATCCTGCAAAGCAATGTCCAAATCAAGAAAATGTAACCTACGTCCACCAATATCCATAGTAAATTGTAAACAAGAATCAAACGTATTAAGAAGGTGGAAAAAATCCCTCCCCACAACGTGGGAGGGATGAGTGGTACACATGATTTCTCGCAGCAGTAATTTTTTGTATTTTAATTACTTCCTGTATTTTAATTACTTCTTGTATTTTAATTACTTCCTGTATTTTAATTACATTCTGTAGTAGTTTATAAAATGTTTGTCATTGGAGGTTTCCACAAGTTGCTCGAAATTCCGATAATAGTTGCTCAAAAAAAGAAGAAAAGTTGCGTAAAAGTTGCCCATTTTCCCCGAAAAGTTGCTAGTTTTCAAGAAAGTTGCTAAAAAGTTGCTACTTTTCACTGCTAAGTGCTGCTATTTTGAGCTAGATTCAATACATACTCTGTGATGATGTTTAGAGTAATCATATAAATTGGTGTCTTTATAAAAAAATGCAATGCACAGACAAATTCCTAATATAACGTGTCTTGATGAAACTTTTTTTTATATATTACTTCACATAAAATAGTATATAGTTCTATGTAAGCGAATATAAGACCCCGCGTAATGTCAATAATGATAATGTCAAATACTAAGTTTTGCGTAGATAAGATGTTGTTTGCACAATTTAAAACGTTACTCAGTTTTTTCCCTTTGAGTAGAATTGTACTTCAGCATGATTGACGCTTCAACTGTTTCTTCCAAAGCAGCTTCCTGTCCTTTTGAAAAGTTACTGTTCAAAAGACTAAAAACTCTCTCAACAGCACCAGAACTTGGTTGAACAAGCAAGATCTTTCTAACAACAGCTACCCATTTAGGAAGTGTGTTTGCATTCCTTGCCCACCACTTTACTTTGTCACCTTCTGTTTGTATTTGAACACCATCTGATAGAGCTAGGTAATTTGAAAGTTCTTCAGCAAGTCCATTAATAAGTGCATCATCATCCAAAAATGGAAAGTTACGAAGTAATTCTAAGGACTCTAAGGTAGGTTGGAGTCCTTGAACCTGTACTGGGCAGCACAGGCGTGCACCTCGAAATGCTCTGACAATATCGTAGAACTGAATGTTGACTTTCTCCAAGTAGTATTGGAAGCCAGGTTTGATGCAAGATTTCGCTCTTTCAAGCAGTTGGTTGAAAATAACCTGGTCTCCATTTGCTCTTTCACATGATAGGGCAGTACAATTGGGATAAGCACCCAATTGCACTGCTTGAGTCAAAGCCGTCAAGTGCTGATAGCAGGTAAATATCAAAGGACCATCCCCTTCAAGATTACACGTCGTTGTGACAAAGCTTCTTCCGCCATCAATTAGAGCTGCAATTTCAAGCTTTAAATCTGCAACATCTTCAGGACTGTCGAAAATTTCCAGCAAATGAGCACGTAATGCAGGAGCAAGATCTTCAATTTCAATTTCTTTGAGAAAAGGCTCCACAAACCCGAAATAGTCACAAACTTGATTCACGGCTTCCCATTTGCTCCACCACCTTGTTGCTTAAGCAGTACGCATGGCTTTACCAGTTTTGGTCTTCCACGCTAGTCGAACAGCAGGACTTTGAGAAAACATGCCATTCCAGTACCTGAGAACTGTATCTAAGATTCTGAATTGAAATTTCTTCCCAGCATTGTCAATAATATGACTAAAGCAAGTAATACTGAAGATGTTTGGAAAATAAAACTTGACCTGATTAAGTGCAGCTTCATTTAGTGCAGCACCATTCTTCGTTGCAGATAATATCATTTCGGGACGAATTGAGTATTCAACTGCTAAACATTGAATCAAACGTTGAGCTAGTTCTTGGGATTTTAAGCTCTTCGCTAGGGTTTCCAGCTTTAACAGTCTCTGCTGAATATTCCATTGAGTGTCAATATATCGTAGAACAATAGCAAGGACCTCTCCACGCCTGCTGCTACCATCAAAAATCACAGAGAATTCATCACCATCTGAAATGTCAGTTTTCAGTCTCCTTTTCTTTTTCCAACACGAGTGGGATGGTTTCTGAAAGATGATTACTTGATGTCAAACGATGGCAAGAAGAGAGTCAATCCTCCTCCGACAATCATCCTGTCACATTGTGACACTGGACACCCTGTCTCGCCTGATGATTTCACCATCTTGTTTTCTTCTCTTTTAAACTCTAAACTTCTCGTCAGAGAAAGTCTACTTATCCGCTGACGTAAGGCTACCTGGGATTGGAAAATGTGGAGTGTAGTTTTGTCGTGTAATTAGGTGTTGCTTTGTGGAGTAGTTAGGATTCATTTTGCTTTAATATTCGTAATATTAAATCAACGTTTCAGGATATGATTTATGAACTTATTTGCTTATGGGAGTGGCAGAAAATCTGATCTTAAGAACTATTGTCCAATATCAATCTTACCAACAGCAGCAGAAGTATTTAAAAAATTATTTTTTATCAGTTTTACCAATACTTAACCGTTAACAATTGTATTACATAACGGCAGTCTAGATTCAGGCTGTCAGTGTACTGATATGTTTAGGATCGAACTTTAGTAAGTTAATATTAACCAACATGTATATATCTTCTACTCATTCAATAAACAAAGCAGTTGGGTTGTTCACGTGAACTTGTGAACATTTCAGTCAGTTGCTATCTCACTTTTTGTCTTTGTTTACCTTTTTCCTGTCTTGTCGCGTCTGATTTCCTATTCACCTTTAGTTTGAATTACCACGTCTTTGACCTTCTGTCATATCTATTCCTGTAGTAGAGAAGGATACTAAATTTTGTAACAATAATGTTTCGTATATAGTAACATAATGCTTGTAAGTCAATTCTTTGGAAAGCCTTTCTTTTATCCTTTTTTGGTTGTTTTTGGTGAATAATGAAGTACCCTTTGTTATCATACCATAACAAAGTGTATAGTAAAAGAGCTTGTAGGTCAGTTGTCTAAAACCTGGATACTTTTATCTATAGTGTGGCCTGAGGTTTCCCGCCCTAAGGGCTTAAATCCCTTACCGGGTGCTAAACGATGACATTACTAGTGATAAATTTTTGTGAAATATCTCGCAGCACAACAAGTAAACACTTTAGATTTTTTCTTAAGATTTTCCCTAAAAATTATTTATTCATCCTAAATCTGGGGAGGACACAGCATCCCCAAGCAGGGTCTGTGGCCTTCCTGACACCAATGCCGCCTCCCCCAGGATCATTAATCCTTGGATATGTCTTAATTAGTAATAAGCGCAATCCATGCTTTGAATAACCAGACTTAATTTCTTAAAAGTTGTTTATTCATTAAATTGCGTCTTATCCACCTTATGGTGCAATTCCCTGGGCAAATTTTAAACTCGATGGCGAATGTCCGAATTACTATGTTCAGTAGTGAGGTTTAATCTTACGGATATGGTGTCTGGGCTCTGCACAACTGAACCAGTTTGTTTGTGCCCAACCAACTTCAAGTCAAAGTATAGTAATGAACAAAATCTGATACCTCCACTTTTGCATAGTTGGGTTACTGCACAAAAATATCGTAGTGAGGGCTGGGTAGACGTCATATCTTGCCACGCAAGTTGGGTAGTGAACTTGGTAAGTCCCAGAGATGGCGGGAAATCCCCCTTTGAAAAGAGCCGATGAAAAGCAATTTGTTGCTCCGCCCATCAATAAATTGTCAGCCTTGATCATAGCAAACAACTCAAATTTCAAGGTCAAACACGAATTCATGTGTGGTCGAAGGCGAAGGAGCAAGCAGACACAGTCACGAGGAATATTATTCACTGCTTGGAACTGATCAGTGCTTAGGTAAGGTATTTAATGACGTTTCCCTTCTAGTTAAAGCTAACGTGAATGATTGTCCAAATTTACTGGGTTTGTGAGCATATGTTTAACTTTAAGAACGGTCACTTACCGCGAGTGCTGTTCATTTGCTATAGTTCACGATAGGACCAAGTTAACGTTCGAAATCGTCCTTACTATCCAACAAAGAAGCTTTACCCGTTTAATTTCAATTTGAGTTCGATAATCTTCATAAACTGGAAAAAACGTAATTTATTTAAAGATAGTAAGGTCCATTGAAGTTAAACAGTGACCTACTGTTTGTTGTCACCATTACGGAACTAGGCAAACCTAAAGAAATTCAACTGTTAGTAAGAAGTCGAATGGCAACTAGGGAAACAAGAGTTTGGACAATACAACCATCGAATCCTACATCAAATTGGGCGAAATAACCATTTTCCATCCCCAGGTAGGAAGTGGAGTGCAGTAATGTGTCGTGGTTTCGTACCGAATGGAGTTCTATTTTCACTATTCGTTTTGTTCCTGGTTTGTCGTTTGATTTGATTCCCGTGAAATTAAGAAAGCGCAACACACCTCAGCAGTGGATAGTTTTCAAGTCATACCTGGGGTGAATTGATTAGGTTTATATTTGATTTCATGATTGTACCGTAGGGTTTTTGGCGTGGTGTTATATAAATGGGATGTAGCATGCTTAAAGTTTAAATTCTGGAATATTAGTGATATAAATACGACAGTATAACAAGGAAAACAGACTTCATGGGTAATAATGCATGTTTTATTGTCAGTAGACTACATAGATAAAAGGAATGTACAGATGTTAGGGCTGCTTTCAATGTTACAATACTAAATCTGCTGTGAAAGTGTCAAAGACTTCCATCTGGAACATCTGCCATACCCCAACAAAAGCAGGCCAAAGATGAAGTGTTTCTATTTGACTGCAATACAGAAAACTGACTGCAATCAACCCCATAATTTAAGTTTAAGGACAATGTTCGTAATCCTCTCCCAACTAAAGGTCTCTCTTTGATAAGTAAAATTGTTTACTAATGGTTACTGATAAATGTATGAGGGTTTATTCCAGTTGCACACAGGTCAGCCATGTAATGGGAATTCTGCCATGAAAGTTAAGAATGAGTGGTGCAATGTATATTATTTCTTGGCCTGAAATTAACATAGAGGTAGACATCCAGTTGTCCAAGATCACCAAACTTTGTTGTGACAACTATATTGAGATGTTGCCCTCTTGACAACAAAATTTCAAGCTGATGTCTTGTTATCCCAGGTAAAAAGAGTAAATTATACCTGTTCCTGGGTAAATTATACCTGATTCATGGGTAATGTAGGATTGTTAACATCAGGAAATGGGTGATCATGTTTTTGTTCTCTGAATGCCAGGTTTACATTGTTAATACAACAAATCAACCCAGAGTTTCTTAAGCTTTTTTGACAAGACCTTCCTTTAAAGGACCATGGATAGCATTTGCCTGAGCTCCAGTAGAATAATAGTGGCCACCTATGTAAAACTAAAAGAGTTACATGTAAAGTGTTTAGATTGATGCTGATGTAGTTAAATTAGTGCACAAAATTTTCATGCTTTGACTCTGAGAAAAGATTTCTTAGCCCCAGTTGGACATTGAACAAGAAACAGCTCTTCACTGCACAGAAAGATGTTCAAACCATAGGGGTATGACAATTTAGATGATAGGAGAAAGGTTGCAATTTCAGCTTGTTTTTAATTGGTATAATAGGTGGACCATATGAAGTTTGGGAAGTCTCAATATGTCAGTCATTTGTTGGTGATTAACTGAACCCAATGAATAACTGACATGTTAAGACATACAAGACCTGACAGTACACCTGTTTGCCATGAATTATGAACTATATGCAGTGCATGAACATAGTTGACATAATACATCACTCCAAAATCTTAATTTTTTTGTAGCTCATTGATTGGAGTATCCAGCTTGTGATCAGGTTTCATGTTCAAATAATATGGTCTATGGTACAGAAATCTGTTTACAAATTAACCCTTCCACACCCAAGGCAACATTTTTTATTTTACTCTAGCTATGGCATTGCCACTTGATTTTGTTAAGCAGCAGGTGGGTGCTCACTGCTGGCCTGTGGTAACCTTCCCATTTAAATCCTGCAAATTCCAGGCAAGCAAAGGGAAAGCATGGGTTTGCTGTGTGGGTAGCTTGACATTTTATCTGTCACATAAATGTGCTAACACTTATGTGACAGATAAAATGTCAGGCAAGTAAAAACATTGACATGTACCCAGAAAAATGACTTAATTATATAATGAAGTACAGATTCCACAGTCAAAGAGGCAATTTCGACAACCACAACAAAATGGTCAGTTGACAAGAGAATACTTGTAAAAATGGTATTGTAACCTTGGATTGCAGCAATAAGGCAATCAATGCAGACATGTACTGGGATCACAATAATTATTATTCTTCAATACACTGACATTATATAGCATTTTCTTTTTTATTGTACTATTAATGAGTTTCATATCATGCTTTTGTATGTACAGAATGTTTTAGTATTATTAACCGAAACACAGCCTATGAAATTCAGCTTCCAAGAATTAATTCTTTCCCCAATTCCACAGCCCTTGAGAATTTAATTCTTGCTAATGCTAGACTATTTTCACCTTGCATGGATAAACAACCAAGGGTTAAAGGGTTGAATCTTATCTTGTTCAAGCCTGCTACTTCTTAGTTATTACTGTACTTGAGGGCTGCTAGTTAATCAGTTGACACTGTCATGTAGTTACCCTGCTTAATAAAAGTTGATTGATTGATTGACTCTATCCATTCACAGGCCTCTCACGTTCGAAATTTGGCGCGCGCGGTCTATCGCGCGGGCAGATTACGTTGCGTGCGCGATTAAATAACAAATTAGGGGGGAGTTGTCAAAAAATAGAAAATTTTTCAATTTTCTTGTAATTACATCAGTTTAATTCCGATATGAATACAATGTCATATCAATGTTTTTTATAACAAAAGAAGGAACAGAAACATTGAAATATTACTTCAGCACGAGTCGCTTTCGAATTCCTTTTGGAAAAGTTCAAATTCACTGTCCTCACAACTGCTTTCGTCTTGGTCAAGTGTTGCGTGGACCTCGTCAACAACGTTAACGGTATTTCTCACTGACGTAATTTGATTTGGTTGAGAGATCTTTTTCCGTCTGTTTGATGTCACACATATTTCAACAGCACGCTCTATTATAGCCTCTTTCTCTTCTCTGTTCCAAAGCGGGTTGTTTCCGTCGACGATAAGACTTTCATTCAAAGCGTTGTGGGCCATTGACAAGTGCCTGTCCAAGAGGATGCTCGTGACGGTACTGAACGTTCTCTCTACTTGAGAGTTTGAGCCAGATGGACGGGAGCGTTTTGAAAATAAAACAGTTTGACAGGCGAGCTGAAATTAACATTTGCGCGCGTGATCATTCGCGCGCGTAACATTAGCGGGGCGCGTGCCTGCGCGCGCGTCCCATTGAGAGGCCTGCATTCAGGATTAAACTGGCTAATGTTAGGCAATTTATCTTGATTCACCAGAGCCAGATATTAGTACATGTAGGTTAACAAATCAAAATCTACCTTCAGTTAATTAGACACTCCCAGTATGAGATGTCTTTGCCAGATAAGTAAACTCATTTGGCCTTAGCCAAAGGAATACTAAACAGTTGGACACAGAACAAATATTTAATTGGACAATTCTTAACCTATTCTGTTCTGAAACATCTTCTGTTGACAAAAATTGTCTAGCATTATAGCATTAGCCAGAATAAAAACTGAAATAGTCAAATATGGACAAAAAATTTAACCTATCCAATCCCTAACTGGCCATTGTTTACCATCAGGTCTATCAAGTATCAAGCCAGAGAGAAAAAATGACTACCCAGTATACCCCTTTCAGTAGCTTTGGGAGTATTGGCCAAAAGCAAAGGTAAATGTTGTCGGTGTATTTTTATTTAATCTGTTTTTATCATTATGTGGTGAAAAGATGTGGTTTATGGTTACAGTTAAGATCAATTGCAAAGATTAGAACTTGCTTTCAACACAAGTCTGTATGGACTTTTGATTGGTAATAAATCTTCAAAAACTTTAATGCCCCCAGAATTTTCAGATTAGGTTTTACAAGAGGTTAAAAAATTCACCAAATTGTTTATCTATCCATTCATTCTCCCAATGACTTAGACACACACTTGCACATGAACATAAAGGTATAAACTAGTACACATTCACATGCACATTTACATTCACATTCATATACATATAGTATGATACTATACAGTACATGTACTGTTGAGTACAAGTGCATAGGAAGAAACTAGGAAAGCATTGCTTTGGACCAGTAATATTATTACATTCTTTTCTGATTTGGAATGATTCTGTATTATCTTCATTACCTTTTCCGTTTAAATAATGGTCTATATTATTTGCTAAATGTGCAATGGCTGCAGGAGTTACACTTTTTGAAATGCAGCAGTCATTATCATTCCCCAGTGACATTCACAGAGTCATAGTTGTTTCTCTAGCAATCTCTCCAGCACTGACAGCTTTGTAATTACTTTCTGTTCTTGGAGAGTGACATATGGGTCAAGTCAAATCATGAATAGAAACAGGTCACACATACTAGATTTTGCATCTGTCATTGCCAGAATCCCGAACATTTTTTTTATTATTCCTTTCACTTATCTTATGACAAATGATTTTGTAAATATTTAAATTCTTCTAGATTCTTCTGGTTGTTTATTTTTTAAATCAGGGGAATATTTGTCATAAGATGGAGTAACACTTAGACAGCTTAGACCTCTTGTGCTTGCTTCAAAACCCAGTTTACTTGTGAAAACAGTGAACCAAACACTAGTAAGCTCCAAAGCAAGCACAAGAAAAAGGAAATATCTACCTTATTTTGTTCTTGAGAATCAATTGACAATAAATGATGACATCATAATGATTCTGATTGGTTCAAAACATAAGGCATTATTGCTTTCTACCTGTAAAACCAAAAAGTGAACTCTTGCAACTGGAAACTTTTTTACTTGTGCTTACAGATTTAATAATGCATGAATCAACATTTAAAGCTAGATAGCAGTTAAACAAAACCACCTTATTGCCACTCTTTGTTGCAGGCTCAGAATGCGAATGAAGCAGCTTTTTGCAGGAAAGTTGCACATCCCAAAGCATGTGAAAAGATTTGATTATTTGGAATTAAAGAAACAAAGAGTTGTTAAAGAGGCGAAAGTAATCTCCATTCTTATTATCCACATTTAATTAGGGTAGGGGTTAGGGAAAGCGTTTAAAGATGGAGTTTAGGCATAAGGTTTAAGGGGTGGCATTCACGGGTAGGATTGGGGGGGGGGTGTTTGGGGGTTGGGTTTAGGTTTGGTTCTGGTTCTGGTTCTAGTTCTAGTCCTTGTTTTTGTTTTGGTGTGGAAGTAAATCCAAAACATTGGTGGCAAAACAATGACGTCAGTGAGATTTTGACCACAACATGTAGCTCCTTAAGGAAGCCTTTTTGGAGCAAAAATCTTTGAGAAGTTTTCTAACCTTATCATGTTTAAATGTGCAGGTATCTTGGTATCTTTTAGACCCGCTCATGGGAACAGAGCTTTGCTGTATAAATTTTGTGCCAAAACCTCACTTTCTTGTTGATTGAGCCAACGGTAAAAGACCATTGGAAAGATGGGTCAGCTAAACATTAACCGCAGTACTGTACTACAAAATCTAAAATGTTCTTCCAGATTTCTCTTGCACTTTTTTATAATTCTCATAATACCGTCATTTCAAGCAGGTCTCTAGTAGATTACATAACATCAAAAAGTCATTTTTGGCACCAATCTTATGTGTTCAGTCCCAATAGCATGCTACTCTCGAGTCCCAAATAATCGTGTATGTATGATTGTTTTTTTCGGGAAAAATTTCCACTCTATACCGCCTTATTCGGATCTATACGTCTATTAATTCTTGACATTTCTGCCCCACCATACGAAGTTTTAACTTGCTAAAAACGATTACTGTAGTACAGCTTTCCCTTCATCCCGGCTTCCTTCCATCATTTGAACTCAAACAGCCGTAATATCACCTGTCAAAAATTAGTCGATCAAGAAGAAACTGGCTGATGCTATGCGATGCGATGAGATCGAAACAGAAGTGACTTCCGCATGAACGTTGGTCAGCGGTTATATTATGCGATTAGCAATGTACTATTGCATCTTCTTTGCTTCCTCATCATGCTGTTGCTCTCGGTGTTTCAGTTCTTGTGTAAGATTTTCAATTGCATTTGAAATTCTCTGCCAAAGTGAGTTATTTTTTAACAAACTGTAAATCAAAAATTCACATGAAAAGGTCATTTCTTGTTCTATTAGCTCCCTGGTCCTTTCACTGCTTGTTATTCATGTTTTAGGCATGCTAAGCATGCTCTCTGTTGTCTGATCATGCGAATGAAACTCAGAGAAGTATGAAATAATGAGTTTTGACTAACTCTATATGTTTATTAACATTTTGAAATTTTTACACTCTATATGTTTATTCAGGCCTATACGCTTATTTACTTGCTCTTATTTTTCCACTCTATATGTTTATTTTGCCCTATACTATTATTCGGGACTCGAGAGTAAGGTTACAATCTTCAGTGATGTCATTTGGCATTCCAAGGAAAGCCTTACTTTTCCAGATTTCAGTTGCTAACGTGATAAATTTATTTTGATATCTTAAACTGAATCCACAGTTGCTGATTAGATAAGAATGACAGTCAACATCATGGTACAATACTCTATTTATTAACTAAACAGTCAATCCAAAAAAATTAGTTTGCCAATTTCATTCCTTTTAAAGCTTTTCTTTATTTCATTTATTTGTTAAACATTATGAATACCAATCTACAATGAAAGTCACGTACAAATTTATCGTATGGATCTGAGATTTGGATACTAAATGATGTAATGTATCAAATGATAGGAGGATAATTTTGTTCAAAAGTGGAGTACTGCAGTTAGCTGACCCAAGTAAGGCAGAGACCATTCTGCCAGCTCACTAAACCTAGTACAAATTCTTACCCTAACCAGTAAGTGGCACAGTTGGCCCTCTAAACAGCAGTCTAGCTGGAAATTGTATGGTTATCTTTGTGTTTTTATAATATGATAGTAACGATGTTGTTACCATGAACTAGAAGCGTTCGTCAGAGTACTTAATTGTACAAGATTTGTAGTGTCACAGGTTTTATTGCCAGTAAAAGGCCCAAAAGCCGCATTTTTTGCAACTGTTTCTGGATGTGTCTTAAAATGTATAATATCCACCCTCCAAAATTTACTTTTACGTAATATGGACTTCATCACTGCACTCTGCTTTGTCACAAGGACCTCGGTAATCTGGCTCATCCATTTAAAACTAATCATTTATAATCCTCTTTGTCACTGCTCAGTGGATTTTCACAATTGGTTGATTGATATTTATTGTGCTAATCAAAGCCCATAATTATTAATATGCATGGGTTTCATTATTACACTGGTTTTGCTCTCAATATGTATTTGACGTCCACTTTACGTTAACATGTCTTTGGCATTGTTATAAATACGTTGCACTAAAGGTATACAAAATCATCACTAAGTGTATGAAATACATGCAAGAATTCATCCACTCTGCTTGAGAATTCTGAGTGACTTTGCCATTCCATTTCCAAACGATGGTATTCAGTCTTATTATTTGAAGGACATGTAATGTCATTGCATCAGTATCACTTAACTGCAACCTCTAACCAACACATGCAGAAGTTTTAATTTTGCTGTTACCAGTTGCAACATGGTACTATATTCTCACAGTGGAACTTTCATCAGTAGCACCAAAGGATTGTGCATATGATCAAAGTACATCTTTATAAGGTTTATAATTTAACCCAGTATTTAAACATTAGAATCAGATTGCCTATCGTCGTTGTTGCTAGTGGCGGATTAACCAATAGGCACTATAGGCACGTGCCTAGGGTCCACGAAGGCGAGAGGCCCACGAAGATGTTTGTCTATGTGGTTATGTTTTATTTTTTTTATTTTTGAATGAGATAACTAAGTACAGACACATTTATCCTTGAGGAATTCGTACTCAATAGCATACAAGACTTAGATGCGTTTTGACCGGGGTAAACTACTAAAAGTAAAGACTATAACAGTATACAAACAGAGCTGAAAGGAGTGAAATGATTCATAATGTATTTTCGAGCAAAATACAAAAGAACCATTGATTTTCTGAATATTACTTACTAAATATTACCTTTTACGATTTTTCTAAACTTTGACAAAAACAGGACGTCGTACTTTTGATCGACGGTCAAATAATCCGTCTAAATGACTGAATTCTTAATTCTATTCTTTCTGTTATTAATTATTATTAATTCTATTCTTCTATTATTTTACTCTGACTATCGCCAGACGATTTTACTCGTCAAAGGGAGAGCTCCCCTCCTCAAAAGAGTTAAGTATTCCATTATTCGTTATGCTAATATATATATTTATGTAAATGTTTTTAAACAGAGAACCTCACAAAGAAAATGCACAAACGTGTTAAAAGAAACGAGACTGAAAAAACTGTATGTGAACCGTGACTGATACTGATCGAGTCATCTGGCGGCCATGTTGGCTTTCTTCTTTTTTGCCACTTGTTGATAGGAATCGGCTATTTGGCTTACCGTGAAATCGATCCATAAAGACGTAAAATGCATTATGACCTTAAAACGCATTATGCATGAACTTTACCTTTTCCGCATGATCATTTTCGTTTACTTACCTTACTCTGTATTGAAACATATCAAGGACTAGCAAGCTCGACCTTGAGTCAGCCGTTTTTGTTGCCACCCTCACTCCTATCTATCGAATCAGAGTTGATGTGCTCAATCCCAGTTGATGATATGATTAGTTCTTTTGCCATAAAGAAAACATACATAGTAAAATTGCAGAATGAACATCATTATGCTGTAATCCGACCTCCCTATGGTAATATTACTAATATCCACTTATGTACATGTTATTAGGGGCAGACTGGTACCATAGTACTGTTTTGCTTGTTAAGACTGTTTTTGACTTCTTGTATACCTTTTCCGATTCATTCATGTAATTGCTGTTCACATTCAACATAGCTATAAAAATTATATCAGTTTAATGTTTCAGAAACGTGAGAGCTTGGATATATTAAGGTAGATGAACGATCTTCAAGCTCGATACTCAGAAAATGATTTCTGAGCCCCAGACGGGGATCGAACCCGCAACCTTCTGATGACCGGTGAGACGCTCTAACCATTGAGCTACCGAGACTCAGATGGGGAGCTAAGGTGTTTATTCGATATATATGTGCGACCTTAACGGAAGCCACTATATATTAATAATGATTGAAGCAGATCAACGTTTGAGAAACGTGAGAGCTTGGATATATTGAGAGCTCTCACGGTATGGAAATAAGTTATTTAAAAACATTTCCATTCATCAAAACCCAGTGTTCCAACAGAGTACAACTGTTCAACACGTGCAAAGGGATAATCATAAAAGCTACACATCGGAGCAATTGCAGTCTCAGAGCAATGTAACCCATAGGTATATAGTGGCACCTTAATGAAAGTTGTTAATGATTAAGTGGGCGGAAAAGGGTGAGATAATTAATTGAAGATCATCTAAACTCTTGAGGTTCAAACGTTTAATACGATGGTCCCGAAGGCTCACGGTCCAGTAATACTTTTTTAACAGTCCAGTAATACTTTTTTAACAGTCCAGTAAAATATAAACAGAGTGCGGTAGAGTTTTTGGGATTTTTCCCATGATCCAGTAAAAGTTTTACCCACTATCCAGAAAATATATTTTGTTCAGTTCAGTAAAAATTTTTCAGTCAGTCCAGTAAAGTTTTTTTGACTGTCGGTCCAATAAAATGTTTTGCCACGGTCAGTACAGTAAATTTTCTTAAGCATGGTCAAGAAGAGGCCTCACAAAAATCTGAACTAGAAATCTTATTATCTTTGTTATTGCCATTGTTTTCTTTCTTTGATGACTGTTACTCTTTTTTGAAGATATCATCTGAGCCTACTATGCCGTTAACAAATTATACACCTTGCATGAATTCTGGCAATCATTATGAAGAGACAAACCTTAGAAGATCGCATTTTAACCAGGGATACAGCAATGGAGAAATATTGGAATTCAGAAGCTCCATAACATTGAAATTAGTTTATCAACTTTAAAAAGGAGGTTATCATCAATGCAGCTTCGTAGACGGCAAGTGAAGCTAAAGCAGAAATAGAAGAAGAACTTGGGGGAAGTGGATGTTTTATTGGATATCGTAAAATGTGGAGAAGACTTGAGCGAGGATCGGTGTACGTCGAGAAATTGTAAGGGAGTTACCATCTGAACTGGATCCCGCTGGTGTAGAAAGCAGGACGAAAAAAAGGCTACATTGGAGAGCGTACTCAGCAAATGGACCGAATCGTATTTGGCATATAAATGAGTATGATAAGCTGAAACCATATGGATTCAGCATTCTCGGCTGCATTGATGGTTTCTCGAGAAGGTTAATTTGGTTAGAGGTTGGTGTAACAAACAAAAAACCGGAAGTAATAGCCAAATATTACCTGGATGCAATACGACAAGTTGATGGGGTACCAAGAAAAGTAAGATCTGATGATGGAACTGAAAACTGCTTAATCGAAGCTTTGCACACATTTTTTCGATCAAACCACAATGGTGAAGGTGCTGGACTATCCAGTTTTCTTATTGACTCATCCACATCTAATCAGAGGATTGAAACATACTGGTCGCATCTAATTAGGGAAGGCCGTGGTTGGTGGAAGAATTTCTTTAGACTTACTTGATTTAGGATTATTTAATGATGCTGATCCAGTGCAAGTTGACTGTGTAAGATTTTGTTTTATGAATATCCTTCGGAAAGAACTTAAAGAAATTGCTCAATCTTGGAACCAGTACATAATTTCCTCCAGCAAATATAATGATAGTGGAATAAGGGACAGACCTGACAATATGTACTTCTTACCTCATCTGTATGAAACACAGGATTATAAATTGGAGGTAGATAGACTTGATGTTGATGAATTTGACGATCATGCAACTATGGTTGTGCAGGATACAAGTAAAAAATTTAAAGAATTTGCCACTGTGATCATGAATGAACACAACATATTAACTCCAATCAGCGTGAAAGAAACCTTAAATCTCTACATTGTATTGTTGCAAGAAATTGAGGGGTTTAGTGAGTAAACATCTCTGAGTAATTAATGCATTATTGTTAAATTATTTATAATAAATTGTTTTGTTGACAAATATGAATATAATTGTAGTTAAGAATCTAGTTTTCTCATTCATTATAAAATCTTTATTTACAACAGCACTCACCACAGGTCTAGATCTGATAAAGTACTTTTTAATTGACATATTAATGTTTAAAACAATTCAGCCACATCCTCATATGATGTGCATTTTAAAACAAATTGCATGTACAGCTCTATAAACACTGAATTACTTCAAATAAAAACCATCACAGGAAATCAAACTAAAGCAAACTTAACTCAAATCAATAACCAAATTTTTTCTTCCAAATAGCACATGATTAATTCTTTAACCAATAAGCGCTGATTTTGTCAAGATAAATGACTGGGCAGTTCCAGAGAATCAGAAAGTTAGACTAGGTGAATTTCCCAGCAACCTTGGTGAAGGATATTTTTGAATTCTCCCCTGAACTCACAATAATTACTATATGTGGAAGGTATTTCCAAAACAGGTTCACACGTGTGAGCTATTGGTATTCTACCAGAACCTTCAGATTTGATTAATGTGACTTGAATTTCATAACCAATCAAAATATCACTTGCAGTAGCAAACCTGAGAAACTGAAACTTTGTGATTGTTCAGTTTTCTAACATATCTCTGCAGAAATCTAAAAGCATCTCCCACAGCATCTGAACTTGGGCTTCCATTTAACAACGTCAAGATTCCCTTGGTGGTGGGTTTTGTATCCTCATAAAATCTTCTATAGTAGACAGGGTCTGGAAATGTTGATAATTCTTTAACTTTTGCAGTATAGGTCGGCGTGTTGCCACTATCAAATGAGGCTATTGTATCAATTCTTGTTAACCAATTTCTGTGATCACAGAGTTAATGTTATCCTTCTTGACCACATTTCGGCACTAGAATTTTTTCAGGAAATCCAGAAATTTTTCTTGATCCTCAATATTATCAGGAAAAGAATCTTTCACCAGGTAGTCCCTTACTAACTCTTTCTCTGAATGTGATTGGTATTTCAAAAATGAATCTCGAACCATTGAATCAGGAACCTCCCTTCCATATAAGCAGAAAGACAAGAAGGCCTTGGACAAATAGGTTGGAAAATAGGAAACCATTTCATATCTTTTGACCACGGTTCTGGCAACTGTTTCCCATTCAACAATGAAGTGATCATGTCGGATGAAAAGAACTCTTTCTCTTTCCTCAACTGTCATATCATTTGCAAACTGTTTCCAAAACAAAGTAAATACTTTACGGGTTACTCCAGCTCCTGCTCCCATCTCAGCATCACCCTTGTCATTAATGATGGTAAAAGTAAGCTTTGCACTCATGCACGAGCTGTCCTTAAAATGTTGAAGCATGTCTTTCTGAACAAACGATCTGTGCACTTTTAAAACTTTCAACTCCTCACACTGTGTCCCAGGAGTTTCTTATGGTTGCAATGTTTCTGCTGCCACTTCACTTGAGTTTGTGTTTGAGTCTATAGCAGTTATCTCATGATCAGCAGCTTCATTTACATCACGTATTCTGTACCGCATCAGGTATGCAACTCGATGAGCTCTTACCTCGTTCAAGTCAACCACATTTTCTTCAGGTTCAGATTGTGCTTCGTCGGAATTTTTTTCAGCAAGCAAGGACTGTTTATACTCTTCATTTTATTGACATCGAATGCAATCCTCTCCAACGTCATTACTAGTGAAACACACCTTGCATGTCACTCTGACTGGGGTCGGTTCTTCCATGATAAACGTAGGAAATTTGGCATTTGAACTTACCATGAAAGAGTCGTTAGGATTGGAATCACTTAAAACCGAAGCAGGCATTCGCATTGGCAATGGTAAAGGGTGTTCATCCACGAGTTCAGTTTGGAGGCAAAAGAATGTCGATGATGGATACATACCTTTGACAATTAGGTAATCACTCTCACGGTTTCTTCGTCGGAAAACTCAGTTATTACCTCTCCAGAACTATTCGTCAGATCCTTTTTCAATTTATTAAAATAGCCTGCGAATCGATTTTGTCCATTCGGGAAGTATAGTTCGCTTGCTTTCTGTAAGATGTCTGGCAAAGTTGGTGGGTCAGAAGACAGATACGCAATAAATCGATTACCACCACCGTTTTTCAGTCGAACAGGAAGGTACTTGCCCACCGTTTTGTCATAATGATGCCAGCGTACCTGGATCCTGTGCTCCTTTACAACAGATTTCTTCTTTTTTGCATTACGGCCACGGTTATCGGACTTTTCGCTCTTTATTCGAGCAAGTAGACCAGAAAGGCGATTGGTAGTGCGATTAGACGTTTGGCTTGTACCTGCTTCGTTGGTTTGAGAACACGTAGCAGGTATGTCGTCACTTTGAATAGACCTCAACTCATCCTTAACTACTTTCTTCATTACGGCATCCATGTTGTTTGCAATGGCTTTGACAACTGCACGGGAAAAGAGACACACCTCCAGTAAAAAATTTTACTGGACTGTTGTAAAAAATTTTACTGGACTGTTTTAAAAAATTTAACTGAACTGTTGTAAAAAATTTTCCTGGACCATGGAAAACAAAAACTCTACTGCACTCTGTTTATATTTTACTGGACTGTTAAAACTATTACAGTATTGTAAAATAGTTTCCCAGGACTGTTAAAAAGTATTACTGGACCGTGAGCCTTCGGGGTCATCGTAGTTTAACAACTGGACGGCGTACGTTTTCGGATGCGATTTCTTTGAAAAATGCGTTGCAACACGGAAAGAGACTAGAGTCTTGAACGCAGATAAAACTTTTATTGAATTTATTAGGATGTTGGAGTCCTCGTGCTGGTAGACTGGTGCGGAGTGAGCCTCTACAGAGACTCTGCTCCGATGGAGCCTTATCGCTTTGAGGAGGGTAAGGGGGAGCAGATGCAGTGGCTCCAGTTTTTTAAAATGTAGATGCGTATATTTTGAATAGGAAAATGTCTGTCTGGGCTGCTGCAGAGCACGGAGATTTGGATGGCGTTAAAGATGCAGTTAAGAATGGCGCAGACATTGAAGAGCGGGGAGGAGGGTTCAAAGGAACTGGTTTACATCATGCTTGCTTATATGGACACGTTGAGATCGTGAAATATTTATTAGATCAACAAGCCAACGTTACGGCTGTAGATGGAGTGTCACGACAGCCACTACACTGGGCAGCAAGAAAAGGTGATTTGGAAATTGTTAAGTTGTTATTACAACACGGTGCAAATATTAATGCAAAATATGAATCTGGAGAGACAGCACTTCATGATGCATCATTAAATGGACATACTTCAATAGCTGATTTCCTTATTCAACATGGTGCTGAAGTTAACTCTACTGACCAGCATGGTTACTTGCCTATTCACTGGGCCTGCTTGTTGGGTCATCTAGATACTGTAAAAGTTCTAATCAGCAAAGGGAGTGACTTCACGTCAACAGATAACAATGGTGATACCCCACTTCATTTTGCTTTAAGGAGTAGAGATATCTCTATAGTTGATTATCTAATACAACGTGGTGCTGAAGTTAACTCTAGAAACAAGGATGGTTACTTGCCTATTCACTATGCCTGCGAGTTTGGTTATCTAGATACTGTAAAGTTACTCATCAGCAAAGGGAGTGACTTCATATCGACAAATAATGAAGGTAATACTCCACTTCATTTTGCCAGGCGGAATGGACATACCTCAATAGCTGATTATCTTATGCAGCGTGGTGCAGAAGCAACAGGTAAGTGGTGTTAATTGTTATTTATTCTAATAAATCAAAGATTTTTTATATTTCTTATATAAAGATTTTATATTTTTCAATTTGAGCTTTAATTTTTTATCCAGTATTTTGCATTCTAAGATGGGGCGTAACTATTGTCAGTAATATAAAGTGAATAAAGTAAATTGCTGATGCAAAAGAGGCAGTCTGGGCTTTATAAACTTAATGTAATTTGACTTAAAAAGAACTGTCAGATATACAGTTGAGCCAAATTTGACCACATTTTTTTTGATCTATGTTAGGCGTCAACCTATTTTACTCGTAAAAGTGGTATTTTGTGCTATTGCTAAACCTTCTAAATTTACGAAATTATACCTACATTATACCATAGTTTATAAAAATTGCTCCTAAATTTTCAAAATGGGTTTACGAAATGATGACGTTCTTCTGTAAAAGTGTATTCAAATGCAGCGTTGAGTCAAGAATGATTATATCACGTTCAATTGAATTAGATAAACAATACGCAAGGGCTCCTTACATCGAACTACCCAGCTGTTTCCTCCCCCAATCCAAAAGAATCTCTGCAGTGGTAAGTACTTCCACGTTCGAGATACGCGATGAGACTTGATATGAGGAACAGGAGCAAGAATAGGGATCTAGGAGTTATATATCTATATACCGATGGCTACCAGTGCGCAATTCTAACCAGCCATTCGGGACTTTCGATGGCAGCAAGATTTGATCTTCCTAATACGTACGCTCTAAAGCTATTCTCTCAGAAAAAACTTTTCTGAGTCCTGAAGGGAAGCGAACCCATAACCTTCTGATCGCCGGTGAGATGCTCTAACCATTGAGCTACACAGATTCAGATGGTGAGCGAAGGTTACACTTGTAAACTGGTTCGTATGGATGGTAGACATTATTGTAGACAAGATTTAATCTGGTTTTAAAGGGGGTTAGGGCACTACACGTCAAGGAATAAACACCGAATGGTTCAAACACGCTTGTGAGACTTCTTGTGAGCTCGGTTTAAGAAGACCTATCGATTTTTTTCCAATTTTATTTATATTCTTTGACTGCCTCTTTGATCTCAGAGTTGCCGAGGAGAGGAATGATTTTCCTCTTGTTCAGATTTATCCCAGAATTGTTCACAATTAAAAAGAAATAACTACAAAAAAAAAAAATAACAAAAAAGAAAAACCCAAAAAACAAGAAACTTACTGTCATAGAGGTTTTATTATCCTTGTCTTTGATTATGTCTGTCTACCTATCTACCTATCCATCTATTTATTATTATTATTATTATTATTATTATTATTATTATCATCCTCAAACTCAGACAGATCTTATGTCGTCAAAATTAACATGTAGGAGCGGGTCATAACGAATGACTAAGGGTCCTGCAGTTCACACTTCTTACTACATTTGTAGTACCCTTCTCAAAATTCTAGCTGTTCCCAAGAGTGCAGTCTTTTTCAGCAGCTCAGTTTCAGCAATCACTTTTGGATCTTCTTTGTTACCACACCAAGAGCTCCAACAACAATTGGAATAACCTCCACATTGTTCATTTCCTAAATCCGCCTTATTTCAAATTTCAGTGGCTGATATTTATCTTCCTTCTCGTCTTCCTTCTCCGCAACCTTGTCATCTCCTGGTACTGCTATGTCAATCAAGAGGCAGTGTTTTCTTTCTTTTTCTACCACTATCAGATTTGGTCTTCTTGCTATGATATTCTCATCACATTGGATACTGAAGTTCCAAAGGAGCTTCACTTTTGCATCTTCCAACACTGTCTTAGGCTTATGCCTGTACCATTTCTCAGATCTTTCCAGCCCAAACTTCCCACACAATTCCCAACGTACTATGCGTGCAACATTGTCATGCCTTCGTTTGTACTCCTTCTGTGCCAAAATGGTACATACACTAACTATGTGGGTCAGTTTTCCCTGCTGCACCACACAATCTGCACAATGGAGGATCTTCTGTTTGGTCAATATTGTATTTAACATACTTAGTGCGCAATGCCTGTTCATCCAGGCACATGTGTCTTCTTTATCAATTCTATCTCTGTGTTGCTCTTTTTCAGTATCCCGCACAAATTGGCCATGCATTCTTTTCTCTCTCCATACTCTCATCTTGTCTTTTTTGATGTTCTGTTTGAATTCTTCTTTACTCTTGCAGTTTTCTGTGTCTATTTTCCCTACTTGTTTCACTCCATTCAAAAATTGTTCTTCACTGTTTCTTATATACCATCCTAGTTCATTTTCTTCACTTCTTATGCAATACTCGCATCCAATGAATCCCCTCCCTCCTTTGTTTCTCGGTATATATAGTCTATCTACATCACTGTTCAGATTAAATGCTCCAGACACCGTCATTTTCTTCCTGGTTTTCCTGCCCAATTCTTTGACCTCGTCCTGTGCCCACTTCAGTATACCCGCTCCATATCGTAACACTGCAACAGCCCATGTGTTTATTGCAGTAATTTTGTTCCTGCCATTCAATTTCGAGTCCAGTTCCAACCCCAACCTCCTGTAGTACTCAGTTGTAAATGCTTCCTTCATTTCAGCCTCTTTGATTTTGTCCATCTCCAAAATCCCAAGGTATTTGTAACCATTCTCTTCTATGTCCTTCATCATTTGTCCATCAAGTAGCTCTATCCCGTCAGTTGCAATCACCTTGCCTCTTTGCATCACCAATACGCCACATTTCCCAATGCCAAACTCCATACTCATATCACTACTAAAAAGATACACTGTGTTTACCAGTGAATCAATCTGATTCTGTCTCTTGCTAAACAGCTTGATATCATCCATGAAAAGCAAATGGTTGATTTTCGGCTTTCTCTCATACCATTCATATCCCATTCCAGTTTTTTTCCCAGCAGTAGTGTAAGCGGTATCATGCATAAGACGAAAAGAAGAGGTGAAAGATTGTCCCCCGGAAAAATTCCTTCATGAATTCGGTTGCATTCTCAGCAATTCCAAATAGCCTCATGCACTCTAATATCTAACTATGGGGACAAAGTCATACGCCTTCCGATAATCCACCCACGCCATGGCCAAGTTCTTATGTCTCCTCTTAAAGTCTCGAAGTATTACCCTATCTATCAGCAATTGATCCTTTGTGCCTCTGCTCTTCCGTCTGGATCCCTTTTGCTCTTCTAGTAGTATGTTTTCAGTGTCCATAAATGTGTACATACTGTCAGCTATAATCCCTGTCATTAATTTCCACATAAGTAGTAGACACGATATTGGCCGAAAGTTTTCTACAGCATTCCCTTTTTCCGGGTCCTTCAAACAAAGCGCAGTCCTCTCGAAAGTCATCCAACTTGGTATCGGTTTCACACTGCTTAATGTATCATTGGGTTCAACTGATATTTTACCGTGAAGAGATGTAAACGGGCCCAATATCGATCCTCAAGGATCGGTATTGGGCCAGACGCTATTCTGCCTATATTATAACACGATTGTTCACAGCTTCACGGAGTGTGACCCTTTTTTATATGCGGATGATAATGAAGTGCACCATTCTAATGAAGACTTGGCATTGGCATAGGCGAAGATTAATATAGATTTGATAAATGTCGATCAATGGTTACTACAAAACAGAATGATAGCCAATGTCAAGAAAACCAAATCGCTTCTAACTGGGTCAAAATCCGCCATAAAGAAGGCTGGAAAGCTTGAAGTTCGACTTAGTGATGAGACTGTAGAACAAGTTGATTCATTCGATTATCTAGGTCTTCGTGTTAGTAACTGTTTGTCATGGGAATCACATATTACAATAATATGTCGAAGGACACATTCAAGACTTAGTTTATTAAGTAGGATCTCTGCATTTCTTCCCAAGCCTGTTTTATGTAGGATCTACAAGCAAACCATTTTACCAATCTTAGATTATTGTTCAATCGTGTGGCATGAATGTGGCTCGACGTTAACAAGACAAGTTGAACTGGTTCAAAATCGAGCGATGAGAATTATTTTGAAAGAAGGAGAGAAAAAGTGTACCCAGCCACTAATTGACAAAAGCCTTACTTGGTAATTTTTTTATATTTAATATTTCCATATTTATGTTTAAGATTTTCAATTCTGCTTGAACGCGTTTGGTGAGAATGACCTTTAACGGCTGAACAAGTGCTAGCAGATCCATTATCACAATCAAAACAGTGAATGCTGTGATTGAGACCCTGTATCAGTTGCAGACTTGTGGTATTTCGTGTGATTATCCTCTTACACTTCTCTTCGCCTTAAAGAGAGATTTTTATTTACATGGCCAGACTGTACGTTTTAAAATTGGAGCATTCTCATAGTCTTTAGAAGTCAGTACTGCTGACTGCTAAAGACTGAAATTTTTTTGACATTTTTTTTTTCTCGTAAAAAAATTGAAAATTTTCGCATTTTAACAAACTTGGTGAGAAATGTCTAAGAGGTGCTATGATGAACAGTTATGCTTAGTACTCAAGCGGAGGTATAAGACTTGTAACGAAGTCAAAACGAACAGCGAATACAACAAAATAAACAAAGATAATATTAGGGACTTCTGCAATATTATTGCTGACTAGGAATTGGAAAAAGAAACTGAAAAGAAAATACAACCGAAACAGCTAAAACTATTGTGGTAATAAAAAAAAAAAAAGTTGAGGGAACTAGAAGAACTATCTTTTCGTAGTTAAACATTCTGCTTTGTTCATTTTCGAGGACGTTAAAAAGAAAATGCCAAAGGATACAAACCCACAACACTTACGGCTTTTAAACGAAGCATTCACCGACTCCAGTCTTGTCTAAAACTACACACGAGAGAACACGAGTAAACACGAGTAAACACAAGAGAAATACGAGTGAACACTTGTAGAAAACGGGTGAACACGGGTGGAATACAAGTAAAAACATGAAGAACAATCAATTTTAACTTTAGTTAACTTCTCGACCATGATTTTGCTTCAATATTGCATGAGCAGATATATTGCGTGATGGGTCTTTTGGAGAGCAAGAGAAGTCTAGTGTATTGTCTTTTTCTTTGTTTTGAAAACCTGACTGTTTTCTACGCTCTTTAGTGTTTCATTAATGTAATATATTTTTGGCTAGCAAAGGGCCTAATCTCCCTTAAATACTTCTTTGCACTTACAACATAGAAAGCACAAATATAACGCAATCTTTTTGGACATGGCAAATGCAACAAAATTCTGTAAACACAATAAAATAAGATGAAAAATAAGATAAACCCAGCGCTAGGCGGCGCATGATGTTCAAATTTTCTTCAATTAAAGACGTAATTTTGGAGTTATATTTGGTGCAATTGTGACGTATACTCAAGTATGACTACTTCTTTTTTCATTTGTCTAATTTGCAAATGGATAATTCGATAAAAATCCTAATCTAAATTTAGTTTGATTTTATGTTCAAGAATCCAGTGAACACGTCCTCCAACAGAACTCTAAACGTTTGCGTGCTCTTTGCGTGAAGCTTTCATTTGCTCGGTGCATGCTGCAAGTATGTTGAATTAAACAGCACAAAAGTGGCTTTTAGCAGGTGAAATGACTTGACAGACAGCCGATGAAGAAAGAGATTTATTAGGGGGCTATTATTGAGATTACTATTTACAGATAAAAATTTAAAGAAAAGTCTCTTCTAAAAAGTAATTTAACGTTAAGTTTAAGTTTTTTTGAGTACTTCACTCGTGTGTAGTTTTAGACAAGACCCACCGGCTCCTCAAAGCAAACCGTTTAACTGCAAATTTGCTGAAAGAAGACGAGTTTAAGTTTCCTGACACTTTTAAGTCTACAAGAAAGCAAATGCTGGTCGTATAGAGACAAGATAACACCTAGTACAAGTAGTGTCCCTTAGGGAGGAATGAAGTCGGGTAGCAACTTTCGAAAGCTGCTCAGAACAATTGTCGGTGATGAATATTAGCCCACCATTCCATTCGCAAAACTTGTATTTCAAAGCTTCTCAATTCAGACGCACCTGTGAATTATGTAGCTCAGCTAATTGATTAATACAACTCGAAGAGCTTGATTTATACAAATTACTTTTCATTCAACATCAGCGAAGAATGTTTTCCCTAAGTCATTTAGCAAATGTCCAGGCGACAAGCACCAGCTAGAATTCCTTTTACGTCTTTTGCCGATATTCATCAGAAACAACCAAGGCAAAGCCTCGCTGTGAAAAGTTGGGCATATTCCATAGAACTACTGGGTTTGCAAACTGCTCTTTCAAAATCCAAATCATGAATGGTCTTGTTACTAACACGGCTTCAAAAACTGAGTCAAGCCGCAAGCACGACTTTTTTTAAAGAAAGCCATTTCGTGTGCTTGTGTTCAATCATTTACTGTACTTTAGTATTTACATGATGTAAACAACTTCGCAGAGGTACATGAAAGTGAAAAAGGAGCGCAATATCCTTCTATCCGACCTCTCGTTTTGTAAACAACATACCAGTCCCCGAGTTTGAACACGGCATGCTTGAGTGACCGGAATCCGTGGACCTATACCTATATGAAATATATATATACCGATAAACATAGATATGCACTGCGGAATTTTTTTTTCTTCCTAGTCTCTACGTGTCAAAATAGATCCACGCACATCGAGATTAGATCCGTCGCACCGCGCTTTGCACGGTGAACGAGGGGACTAGTCACGAGTGAGAGTACCTAGGTATAGTAAGAGTATCTTAGTACCTAGTATTTAGGACTACCTAGTATTTATGGTAAAGTTATTATAACCATAAGATGAATAAGTTAAGACGAGTTTTATAATCTTTTAATTTTTAATATTACATTGGCTCCTGGGCGAACGTTGATTGCCCACATTTTATTAATATTTTGAACATATTTCATTAAGTTTGGGATATTTTAAAGTTTGTTGCCGGTTGCTCATTCGTTATTACTTTCAACTTCAGATTTCGGAACGAATGTCTCCGAGCATAAAGTGCAAGCTAAAGTCTCAGAAGCAATAAAATATGGGAAAAAACGAAATAACCGAATATCGGTATTTTTCATTGGGCAAGATCGTGTTGGAAAGACATCACTAAAGAAACGCCTTTTAGGCGAAGAACTTGACGAGAACGAACCAAGTACTGTTGGAATTGATTTCAATGTTGTAGAGGTGCACATGGATGAGGCATCAAAACCTTGGCTACCTACCGAGGAAAAACGACTAATTGCATCCGAAGAATACATGAATGGAGTAATTGGAAAGTATGCAGCTAAAAGGATAGATGAAGATTCGAAGTTTGTTGATAATGTGAAAGAGAAGAAGCAGGATAAAGATAAGGAAGACGAGAACATGCAGAATGAAGGTGGAAAGAATAAACAGGATGATAAAGAAGAAAGACAACTGTCTAAATATGAAGAGAAACCCGACCGTATTACCGGTAAGAGACTCTTGTCTTCTGGGAACTGAAATTGATTTTCACTTAAACTCTTATTAAAATAACAAATCCGTTAATTCTCTTCAATTTTTTATACCCTTTCTCCAGATGGACAAAGTCTTGGGATTACTGAAATTTGAATTGCGGAAATTAAGCTTTTAGTTAGTTGTGCGATACTTTCTAGCTTGTGGGCAGCTGAAATGAAGTGGATTAGTGATTTTACTCCAGCAACCTACCAACGTAAATTTTCAACAAGTTTCGTGCTTTGTAAACATCATGTAGTGCATGAACAGAATTTCTTTTTGTTAATTTTTCTATGATAATCTGACAATGCCGCAGTCAACTGAAAATTGTTGATTCGGCCAGGATTTGAACTCGCATCTTCAGGATAACTGTCCGCCGGTCTACCTGTTGAGCTATCGAGTCCGCAAGGATTGGGGAGGCAAGTTTACCTTTTTGGTTTGTTTGTTTGTTTGTTTGGTTTTTCGTCTACTTAAGTTGGACACAAACTCGCCTCCAGTCCCTGTGGACTCGATAGTTCAACAGGTAGAGCGGCGGACCGGTATCCCAAAGGTGCTAGTTGAAATCTCGTTCGAGTCAACATTTTTCAGTTCACTTCGGCAGTGTCAGATTATCATAGGAAAAAAATAAAAAAAAAATCTCTTCATGTCGGACATGCTACGCCAAACTCGTGACCATTACTAGTTATTCTTGCTGCTTACCCTATTTCGTTCTCTGACTTAAGGACATTAAGAAGAATAATACCCTGATTAACCAATAATTACTTATCAGTTACCCTCTCAAAATGAAATGGTTTTTGTGTTTATTGTCATTGTCACTGTCATTGTTATTGTTATTGTTGTTGTTATTGCTATTGTTTTCATTGTTGTTGTTGTTATTGCTATTGTTTTCATTGTTGTTGTTGTTATTGCTATTGTTTTCGTTGTTGTTGTTGTTGTTATTATCATGTTTCAATAGCTCTCCAGGGCTTAGCCTAAATTCTTCCAATGGCTTGAAAGCTACGAATCATCGTTAGCCTTAACAGGCTTGGATATCTGTGATCCAATTCAATCTGTTTGTGCAACTCCCAATATTACTTATTATTATTATTGTTCGTAGTAGTAGTCCCATTGGTATTGGTA
Organism: Heliopora coerulea; assembly: GCA_030142905.1. Classification (NCBI taxonomy): domain Eukaryota; kingdom Metazoa; phylum Cnidaria; class Anthozoa; order Scleralcyonacea; family Helioporidae; genus Heliopora; species Heliopora coerulea. The sequence continues at coordinate 528,743 of JASJOG010000061.1, read as the reverse complement.
TTGGAATTATTATTACAACTCGCACACTACCCAACTGAGGACAGTGAAACGAGTCTTAGCCTGCTACGAGTACCAAACATTCCGCCAGGAAAGGCCGCAACAGGCATTATACATTTCAGAGAAGTCGTAGAGAAAAGGAAATTTTACCATTAAAATGGATTTTAAGAGACACCCATAAGGCCAGTCCTTACTCGCCCAACTTATCCAGTCAGGAAAGAGTAACAGATGAGTAGACCTCTTAAGTCCCTGAAAGTCCACGATGCGAACATCCAGTTTGACCTTAACAGTGTTCTGTTGCACTTCCAACCAGTTAAGGTCAATTTAAGTGTACCACTGCAAGGGTTAAGTCTGAAAATTGTTTTCTTCTTAGAGCAGTGCTGATCTGTATCAGTATTATTATTATCAGTAGCACTATTAGTATTAGTAATAGTATTGTTATAATTAGTGTCATAAATATAGTTATTATTATTAGTCGATGGAACTGAACAAAATGTTCGATGGGATATGATGGTGCAAGGAACAGTGGAAAATAAAGACGATCGTATTTCTGCTGAATTGAAGCGAAAGATTGAAGAAGAACTGGGAAAAGTCGACCTTTACAGTAATGAAATGGACACAGTCAGGTTCCTGCTACAAGATGTCGCTGGACAGTCTGTGTTCTACGATATTCACTCAGTAATGTTGCGATTGCATTCTTTATTCGTCCTGGTTGTTGATTTGGAACGCCCGCTCGATGCCAAAGCAGAGCCGTTGTTCTTGGACAGAACAACAGGGAAGCAGGTACCAATCGAGAATTACCTTGTTGAAACCAACTTGGACTATGCAAAAAGATGGATGGCAGCTCTTGACGACATCAGCAAGTGTCATGGAAAAACCGAAAAGGTTGACCCTGAGACCGAGTACACTCTACCTGCAACCATTTTAGTTCTCACTAAAAGTGACAAGCTTCATGGTAGTTCTCACGAGAAAGAGAAAAAGATTTACGAAGTCAAAAAGACTTTAATCAATAACTTTAAGAAAGCCGGATTCCATTCGCACATTGTAGCCACGTATGTGATTGATAACACCAAATCTGAGAATAATGAAGATGATCAAATCCCAAAGCTAAGAGCAAAAATTTTCGAAGCAGCTCAAAAGATTTTGAAAGCTCAAGACGAAACTCCAATTAATTGGCTTAAATTGGAACGCGCCCTCAGTACCGTAATCGAATCTGAAAAACAACCGTACATCACGCTCGAAAAAGTGCGTGAAATAGGAAAAGTCTGTGAAGTAGTTGACAAGTTTATTGATGCGATGAAGTCCTTTAATGAGGAGAGCATTGTTGTCCATTTTGAAGGTAATCAAACAGAAAGTGATCTAGTTGTGCTTGATCCATCGTGGCTTGTCAAGCTATTTACCAAAGTCATCACCGTGCCTCCGGCGGAGGATAGTTCTGGGAATCGTGCAGCCATCTGGAATGAACTGGAAGACAATGGTAAGCTAGATTTTGCACTGCTGCCTGCTGCACTGGAAGAACACCGTGACCAAAAAGAGGCTCTAATAAAAATGATGGAAAGAGCGAATTTAATATGCCCATGGAAAGGTGATCTTTATTTGGTGCCATCGATGGTAAGATCAAACATTGAAAGTAAACAGTTTCTAACGCGTTTCGATAGATTTTTGAAGTCTTCACTATACGTTGCTTTCGAAAGTGGCTATATTCCTCTTGGATTGTTCCCGCGAATTTAACGTAAATGCCTTGAGTGGTCCAGAGATGCTTGCGGGGCTACAGAAATGCCGAAATTCGACTGTAAATTCAGCTGTATTCCTATACAGGGCAAGAACGCTCGTTATGCTTTTATATTGGTGAGACGCATTTCCAGAATCCAGGTTGCCATTAAAGGTACCAGATCTCTATTTCTTTTCATTGTTATTTTTACGTTTTTTTACTTTTATTTTGTTTTTATAACTTAATACTAACATAGAAACAAAATGCTGACTTCCGCTACGTAAAGGTGGTATTACGCTAGACAATTTTAGACGACGATTATTTATGCAAATGAAGCTGAAAAAAACGTGTACAACTGTTAATTCTTTTTTTAGTATGAAGTAATTAAGAAAAGCAATGCTACATCTCCGGTGCTAAAAGAGCCAACCACATACTGTTGAAAGGTTGTCCTTCCTGCGCATGCAATCGCGGAATTCTTGGCAATTTTAGTTTACTTCCTTCAACGTGTTGAGATGTGTTACTTATCTTTAGCAGGAAATGACGATTCCTCTTAGTTAAACTAGTGACCCAGTCTCCACTTAACTCTTTCCTATCCAGGGCGTGTCCCTTTGACAAGTAAAATCGCCTGGCGTTAGTCAGAGTAAACAATGAAAGTCGGATATGGACATGAAAAGGTCAAAAACTTTGATACTTATAAGTTTGGATGTGTTGCAAGTAATGCTTAAAATGTGGATTTTTTAATTTTTAACTTAACCCACTATTGACCAATATTTTGGAGACGTTTTGAAGTCTATCCATTCATCTTTACTGCAAGACGTCTTCATTTAAGACAGTAAAAGACATTAAAAATCATCTGGCGCCATCTGACAACAGTGAAAGGCGTCTGGGCCCCTATCGCACCATCTGGTGGTGTGGTGCCAAAGAAGGGCATGGCGGGCTGCAGTCCCCTCTTTGGCGAGCCTTAGCCCTTCTTCGGGGAATTTTTACTGATAACACATTTATATCTTGTTCAAACTATCGAGTTAACCGAGACAGATCATACACCCTTCCCTTCATGTCAAATCTAGAAGTAAAGTGTCTCTGGTCCGCTTTTGTGATTATGTTTTTTGTAGTATAATTATTTATGTAATTATTTTTGTTTTCTACCTTCAAATAAAGAAATTATGAAGGGGCGTGGTCCTGGGCCCCTTTCGTTTAGCTCCTCTTGTTGGGAACGTTAGCCCATGCGTCGGAAAATCCTGGGACCATCCCTGGCCCCTTGAGGAGGCTAAGATGGATGGGAAAAAGCAGATGCATTTTTTAATTGCTTGATTAGTCTTTTTGGCAATTAGTTTGACGACAAAACCCCATCCACGATTATGGGGTTAAATATCCAGAGCATCATAAAGCATATTTATCTTAATTATCGTGTTTACGTTCAGGTGATGTGACACCTGATATTGCCAAGGAAGTAAGGTCTTTTCTTGTTGATGTTCTTAATGAGATGCGAACAACCTACCCAACCTACAAAGGCATGAAGTACTACTTCGGTTTGAAATGTAACCTCTGCTCTGAAGAGACAACCAGATGCCTTCGACATGAAGAGGAAGCTTGTTCTGATGAGGACTGCGTTCATCTCTTGCGTGTAGAAGATCTGGAGAATGGAAAAGTTACTTGTGATTTAAACATCTGCGGCGAGAAGGACTTTTTTGACGTTCATAAATCAGCGTGGATCCAGCAAAGAGGTAAAAATGACGTTACATTAATGCAAGATTCAAAGTACGTGTGTGAGCGTCATTTTGGGTTTGTTTTTTTTTGAGGGTGGTTGTCGATTTTTTTCATGAGTGTAAGTTTTAAAAGGTAAGCTTTCCGTTTAATTGTGTGTAAAATCAATCAAAAGATCCCCAGTCTCTTGTCACTGAAACAACGTTGCGTAAAATCTCTGTCAAGGGAAAGCAACGGGCCTCCCTTAAACTTCGACATTTCATTCGTAAACAGGGAATATTGTAAATCTAAGCCACCCGCAGTGTCATTGTAATGGAAGTTTTAGTTGCTGGGGAAACGTTTAGTGAGAAGTCGAATTCACAAACTCTATATGATCGTTAAAGTTCGGGAACTATGGATTGACGTAACAGTTGGTGCTAATTTAACTACGTTTTTTCGTAATTAACGTGTACCGAGGAAAGCAATTACTCTTTTTGAGCATTGAAATATTTAAATAATTCGTTCTTGTTACTTTCTTTCAACAACAAACGCAGTGAGTGAGCCATCCACCAACTGCGATGGCAGTCCCGCTTGCGTGTTTTAATCAAACATGGGTTCGTACACAATTCCATTCGCTGGCTAAGAGTTAATCCTGATATCCATTCTTGTTTCATTTCACTGATATAATTGTAGGGAAAGACTTCTAAAATTTTACCCAGTTCTCAAGCAGCCACAATGGGAAACAATTTGGCTAATTTCTCGAAAACAGTTACACTGTGGATTTATTAAGCGGTTATGGCCTTAGCTGGGCTCGGTTGTTCAAAGCCTGGATAGCTTATCTGGTAAACCAGTACAAACAATTAAATATCTCTCTTCATGCTTTCATAAATCGCAACTAAATTCTAGCACCGAATAGAGAGTTATTTCACTGAAAGTTTTATTCGGTAAAAATGGACCGTAACATACAGTCTCTCGAACATGTGATACAGATAAGCTATTCTGGATTTGTATTACCATTTTCAGATGTACAGCTTAGTCATTGTACAATTTATTTCTGCATATTTTACCACATGGATTTATGAGAGTAACTCCATGATGGATTAATGAGATTACCGTGCCTAAAGATGTTTAAATAAATAATAAATAACTAAATTTAAAAAAAAGTGCTTTTCCGAGAAGGTTTTAAGTGCGTGATCTTGTGCACTGCTTAGGTTAAATTTTGTTGACGTTTCATATATGGATAACCTTAAAGTTGTTATTATGGAACAATATCTAGCAAAGAAGCTATTCAAAGCAAGTAAAAGTTTTTGTAAACTTTGTCTTGTTTATTTATTGTTAAGTTAGTTTTGTTATGGAATCACTATTATCATATAGAGTACAAACATTTGTATTCAGTTGTCTGGCGTATCCTAAGCCTCGTTCACACTATCGTCCTAGGCTTGGCCAAGGCCTAACCTGTGTTAGAGCTTGGGAAAAGTGGATTCGTTGGCACTCTACTCTGAAGCCAAACTGAACAGGCTTTCTTTAGCATTGAAGCGCCATCACTTACACAGACAACGGAATCTAAACAAGCTTTGATAATGTAAATTTTTTTTTCCAAGATTTAACTTTTGTCTTTGTGAACACGTAAAGGACGCTTCGTCATCAGAGATTTTTCCAGGCGATTCAAACATGGTAATGCCAGGTCCTTCTGAGAACTTTACCATTGATCATTTATATTTATGTTTATGATCAAAAGCATAAATGAAAGTTGGTCTCGTTGCTTTTCAAAGGATTTCCCGTAGATGTCGATAAAACCTAAATGTAAAGTATGCATGGCTCAATGAAGTCACAAAACGTAGTAAATTTTCCTGAATTAGTAACATTAACTTGGAAACTATGTTAGTTGATAAACCCCAGCGCTTGTTTGGTAATTTTAACAAGATTTGGCCAAGTCCGTGTAAAACACGTTCACACTGGCAAAATTGAGGGCTAGCCCAGGCCTAGGTCAAGTTTGGTTTTCGTGGCTTTTGCCAGGTAAAACCCATTCACACCACCAAAAATCTTGGCCCAGGTCAGGGTCAGGCCAAGCAAGGCCAGGTCAGGCCACGCCTAAGTTACTAGTGTAAACGGGGCTGTATACGGGAGTTTGCCTTGGGAAGCTGAGAAGCCATCTTTCACGTAGTCGATATCAAATGAATTGTTGTATTTTATCGTAAGGCGTCGGGTCATATTGCTTTGTAATATAACCAGTTCTGATATGAATTCAGTTTGTGAATAGTGGATTGACCGTTATAGGACCATATCCCATAAACGACCATTAACTCCTCGGCCCATTGTTGTACAGCTGTTTACATGCCAGTTTGATATTGCCCGTTTTTGTCAATTGTGCTGCATCAACAAAAGGGACTTAAAACGTCAGCTTTCCAGTTTTCCCTACCATGATGAGAGAGACTGTGTTTAGCATTTTCTCACACGTCTTGAATATCTTGATTATTCATTTCTTTGATTTGACGATTGATTTGTAACTAATCTGAAATGGTTCCCAAATGTTGCTAAAGTTCCTTTCGCCATGTCTCCTGTTTGTGTTAGCCGTTGACGTTTACTGTCAGTGACTTTTAATTTTTGGAGAAGAGATTCTCGCTTGGTCATCGAAAAAGGATCGGACATGTCTTCAAAATCGATTCCTAACGTCCAGAGTAGTGCAAGGATGAAGAGAGTAGCGACAGTCTTGAAGAGGATAAAGAATCATCCCTGTTGAGTTACGGATGTATTTTCTGTTTGTTATTCTTGAAATAATGCTTTCAATTCCGCAATGAGACAAACTACTTTGTTCACAAGACGAGGAATACTAATGGAGAAACCAGTTGATGCAGGCTAAAGAAAGCAAAAGTGCCCACCTTTAAAATGTTTTACACACCGCTGGAAGACTAAATAACGTTTCTGCCTAATCTGGTTATCTCCTAGATACTTAACTTTGTTCACCAAAAATACTGTGAAGGGGGGATCTACTCTCGGGTATTAGAATAGGGTAAACTAATGGAATAATGTAGTCACTATTTCACAAGAAAGTAACCTCGACAGAACTAAATCGGGTCACTAGCAGAAGGGGAAATATTAAGTACACTTGAGCAAGTGTGGTCTGCTGGATCATCACTTGCGTTGATTTTCCCGAAGCAACATAATAACTTATAGAAACGATAACTTCTATCAACAAAAGGGACCATACCAAAAGTCGTTATCACCACAAAACTGAAATAGACTTTAAAGACCGAGTATAGCAGTTGCTCTACAGTACATTTCGTTTTGTCCAGCGAAACGTTCAATTGAACAAGAAGCTCCAAATCACTGAGCGAGCAAAGTTGATTGCTTGCTGTTGATTGTTGTAGGTTGTCAAGCAGCTACTGGCACAACGTAAAAACAATAAGTAATAAGTATGTTCAACACGACCAGTTTCTTAAACATGATGACTGGACAACATTTAAGAGAATCTTATAGCTAATTCCATAACATGAGCTAGGAAACTAGCGATTACTTGTCCACCAATGTTGTAGGAGTGTTCAGGGTATTGTCAAGGTCGTAAACCACAAAACATCAACAAAAACGTCAGAAATTTCAGAGTACACGTAATGCGGTACTGGGATTTCAAAGTTTTAAGCCTATTGATATAGCATGTGTAACTTAGTGATGAAAGAACATAAAAGTAAGCTGTAAAATTCAACTAATGGTAGCTTCCCTATCTTATTAGAATATATAGTCCCTGTATACTTTTAGTCTTTGGCGTTAATCTTTTTCAGTGTCAGAACGTCAGGAAGAGGTGAAATTCAAGAGAAGATTTACACGTCATTGCTGTTGTCTTAAAATGTACATTGTTTCCAATCCACCTAATTCAGTAGGTCCTTTCCCAGTTTGTTGCCTGTTTTTAACCCAAGCGGGAAACGGGAATGACGACTGAAAGAGGTCTCAACGTGATGAATACATTGGGCAGTCCGTGCTGCTGAACACCATCAAGGAGATAGCGATGTTGCCTTTGCCAGCTTGTCGGACAAAAAGATTCGGTATCAAGTGCCCGGGCTCGTTAACGATGAGCAAAACGAGCGGTGTCTATTGCTCCAATAACAACTTCATGTTAAAGTAACACAGTTCGCTTCTGTAACTCTAGGCCTTACCAGTCCATGTAAAATTGCCATTCCAGATGGCGCAACTCAAATGACAACTAAAGGGATCTGAATGTTCAAAAACCATATTTTCCACGATTTTGTGGAAGAAATATTTGAATTTTCAGTCCGTCTCGGCACTTATAGGCCTATTTATACATACTGGTGCGTTTCTGCCCTACGTGTATTGTTACATCACTGTAGGTGGTACTGCCCTATTGAGGTGGCCGCAGAGAAAGGTCGCAGAAGGCAAAGATTATAGTAATCTTAATACTAGCTGGATCTATTAATTCGTATATCGACAAATATATATATTTCATGTATTTTTACAGTTATGAAAAACCAAGTCGAAAGTTTTTCACTAAAATAATGGCACTGTGTTGTCACTGCAATTGCTTTTCCGCAGTGGCCTATAACGCCAAGTTTTTGAAGATCATGTTTCCATTTTTATCATTGTTCCATAAATTGATAACTTTGTTTTCCTCGCAGGGTTAATTATCTATTTACATTTTATTTGGATTGCCTTATGTCAATTAAGCCAAAGTGTGTCCTTTTAACTGAATTCGTCTTTGGTTGTTCTTTCCAATTGGGAGACATAAAAGGCCATTATACGGCGAACAAATTTCATCTTAATTCTAAAGGTAATTCTGACTCATGCAAACAATCAGTTGCCGACCACAAAAATCTTTATCGAAACTTCTCTATTCGGGTCGATGAATTCTAATTATCAATCAACATATCTTGCTTCTAATAATTTACAAATTCCTCATTTTGAAGAAGGCGATTACTCGGGAAGTGAAAACTTTAACCATCAACAACAGTCGATAGGACTGCTCTATCGTACCGTTGATCAGTACAAACAACTGTGTTGTAACATATGACCACTAAAGATTAATTCGACTCAGTGACGATTTTCATTTTTGAAAAGTGCTGATTATTTTTTTTTGAAGGCGGTGAACCAAGCACAAGTGGAGCGTCAGTTCCAGGTCAGTCTGCAGATTATTGTAATGATTACTTTTGTCGACAGAAACAAATCGTAAAGTGATAACTGTCCATCCACTGATCGCAAAAGTTCAGTGATGTAAGTAACCGTCAGTTTACTAAAACAAGAAATGCAGTAGTAACTGCCAATTCAATGAGGTAATGACTAGTTAAAACAACGTTTTCAGTATACAGGAAATTCCAAACCAAACATGTCTATATTAACATGTGACATTGTGAGCAACTTATCACTTGAATAGTTATCCAAAGACCAGTGGGTGAATGCAACTTTAAATGCTTTTTCTCAGGTTCCTATCAGACTTCTCCAGCAAATAGGCTGTTCAGGCTTCTTACAACTGGCTCAGTATTAAAAGAAAAAAACATTGAACGACAGATGAACATTTGTCAAGCTCTATTGTCAGAAAAACGATTTCTTAGCCCAGATGGGGACCGAACCTGCAACCTTCTGATAACCAGTGAAATGCTCTGACCATTGAACTACTAAGACTCGGATGGTGGGACTCGTTTTCTGAGGATAGAACTTGACGAATATTCATCTATCGTTTAAAATATCTCTAAGCTCCCGCTTTTCAAAAATATTTATTTCATTATAACATTATTGACATTTACTGGCTTCCAGTCAGATTGCACATATGTCAAACTTGCCCTGTAGCTCACCAACTGAGTCTTGGTAGCTCAATGGTTAGAGCGTCTTACCGGTCATCATAGAAAGACACCAATCCTCTCCTGTTCTGTAAGTCAGGCTCTCGACCAGTGGCGGCGCCAGACGTCCTAGTCTGAGAGGGGGTAACAAGGGACAACGGAATTTCTAAGGTGGGCAAAATCTCGGAGAAAATATGAAAAATTATAGAAACAATTATAAAACTATTGGATCATTAAGGTTCGAATTGGCAGGTCGTAATCCACAATTTACGGCCCGAATTTTACAATTTGCGGATCTACTTCTTGTTTTTGCGAATCCAAATTTAAAAGTGTGTTTAAACGAAAAGTAACTCTAACAGTTACGTTTAGAGTTACTAAAAACTGTGATTTGCAATCTTCAGTGAACCGAAACAAATTGTTTGCAATTGTTTCTGTCAGACTTCGGTCAGCCACCTGAAACACGACACCACGCAATACAGTAGCCTGTCACATAGTCACTTCGTAAACAAAATGGCAGAGCATTACCTTTAGCAGCCTGAAGCGTTTTGGAAGAGGGAGGAGCTTCCTCCTCGTCCTGAAACTCACAACATTTTTTCGCGAATCGACTTTTTCTCTCAAATTCCAACCCTGATTATGTAATATTCAGTTTCTATTTCTCCTATAAAATATCATAACCCTATAGTGATATTCTTTATTTTGTATTCAAAATGCGTTGTCCATATTTATATAGCAACTGAGATATAGAAATCCTACCAATTCAATACAAGCTTTAGCGGCGGGAGGCAAAGTAGGGGGAAGCAAAATTTTCTTTGGGGGAGGAAATACCCCCTCATGGTCCTCCCTTTGCTCCACCACTGGACGTTTTCGCCGAATTTAGAGTATTCAGTATTCGGTTTCATGCATTCATTTTCTCATTGCGATTAAGCAGCCAGAATATTCGCTTCAGGCCGAATAATGCGAATAATGCAAATATTGAAAGTATGAATACTAACCGAATAAAGACTATAGGAAATTCTAAGGGATGGCTTTTCAAACGACCAGACACATGGTAGATTCTGAATTAATTGGAATAGACGGCCTGACAGAGACAGTAAAATCACCGAGTAGAGTGATATGTGACTGTATTTCATCTACACTTTGATTGGCTCGTACACTCGTCATGGTTGGACAAGATATATGAAAAAAAGATTGGAAAATGGCCACCTTCTTGACAATGTTCAAGATAGCGAAACATTTAAGACAAAAAATAACCAACAATAGATTCCGTATTACCTCAACAAAGAGCTCCTGGGCGCACTTATTAACCTATGAACTGGAAGGAGAGCCTTTAACATAAAATATGTCTATATTTTATTCTATTCATCTACGGAAGAAGAAATTTTTCTATTCCGTTTAATCTTTATCTTATTACGAGCTAATTGTAGCTGATAGCCGATACCCAATACAGTCATTTTGATTTTGACTTAATTCGATATAATTTTAGGAAAACTGTCTGAATGAACATTTTTAAACGTTTTCAAATTGTGGCATTATCTCTTTCTTAACAATAACGTCATGAAGATGTGTCGCTACTCAATAAGTAGTGCTTTCGGTATCGTTTGTCTGTTATTAATGCATCATAATAATTAATCATTAGTATATAGAAATGTGTAACTTAAATGACGAAGTGCTCAGTTTGAACAAAAGTAATCGGATGGAATAGTTCATTCGTAATTTTACCGAATTACATGGTTGTAATGATCTTAGATTGGAAAAAGAAACAGTTTAACACTTTACAGTTCTCTTCCTGGTGGCCACCTGAATGGAATATATTCTGGGTTGTTCCGGGCCAACGTCTACCGTCAAGTTTCCGCCTTACGATGTATTTTAAACATACTTACTACTATCTTGTCTGGCAGAACTGTATTGGCATGTATAAATATGGCTTTAAATAACATGGCATTCTTGTGTAACGTCTATCGTTGACATTAACCTGTAAGTCCCGTTCACAATGAACGCATCTGTTACAACGTGACGGTTCCGACAAGTTTAGTGTGAACGATACTACAGAAATTAAATTCAGGACTCGTTCTGGAGAGTTATACCGCACAAAAATACCACGCAATAACGCGTGTATCGGAAAAGAACTTTTAATTTCAACTGATTTCATTTGTCATAAACATGATTTTTGGTAACTACTGAACAAGTGCAGTTGACTTGCGACTGTGCCTTAATTTCATAAAGCTGCTATTGAGTCACTATGTAACCAGTTTGTAAACTTGTAGGCCAGTATTTTAAGGTAATAACGAAAAAAGATTAACAACAAAAAACTAGAGCAAACAAAATTTCCAACATAAAAATATGTGAATGTGGGAACTTAGAAATATTCATAGATGACCGTTGGAGGTTCTTCAAGTTTTAACCTTAGAAAAAAGTTTTTTGAACCCCTGACGGGGATCGAACCCACAACCTTTTGATGACCGGTGAGGCACTCAAACCATTGAGCGACTCTGGGTAACTTATTGCTTACAGCATCTCACTGGTCATCGAGAATGTTGCGGGTTTGATCTCCTTCTGGTTTTCAAAATCCGTTTTTTTTTAAAGGTTTGAGCTTGATGAAAGTCCACTGATCATCTACAAAAACATTGAAGTGTTTTATTTCCTTTGATGGCGTTGTACTGGTTGATGAATTGAGTAAACGGCAACTCACTAGTTAAAGTGCGAATGATTTAGTTCAGTAGTTGAAACATCGATCGAAGGGTTACTTATAATAACATTTTTTACTGTACAGGTAACGATTCCAGAAAGCGATTTCACTCCGAGGATGACCTCAGCTACTCCAAAAAACGTAAGCATTTGATGGTTTGTCTTTGGGTTTCTTATTTTTTGTCAGAATGTGTGTCTTATCCATTCATTAAGGATGTCATATTGGACAATCGCAATTTATCGCAAACGATACAATCATCCATCATGTTTAGTTATTTTCTTAGGAAGACTTTTTGAACTGTGCTGTTTGGGTACAGGAAAGTCTTTAATAGGATAGTTATTCAGGGAAAAATAGATGGTAATTTGGGCAAAATTTCGTTTGGTAATGTATATCAAAGAACTTTTGGTTACTGCCGAAGTCAACTGAAAAATATTTACTCGATCGGGATTTGAACTCGCATCTTCGAGATACCGGTCCGCCGCTCTACCTGTTGAGCTATCGAGTCCACAGGGATTGGAAGACAGTTTTTATCCAACTTGAGTGTACGAGATGTTCTCGCGACAACTTAACGCTTATTCGTGGGAGGATTTGTAGTGTTTCAATTCTATTTCAGAATCATCCTCAGACACACATGAATAGAGTGGTGAACCGGTAAATTATGAAAACTATTAAAATTATCAGATTATCATGAAAAATTTTTGTTTACGTTTATCTCTGAGGATGATTCTAAAATTTTGGTTACTGGTTTCTAATAAATTTTCGTGTTAGGAGGTTTGGAACCAAGGCAATATTGTACATGGCCTGAATAAGCGTCGAATGAAATTCTGGCAATTTTTGAAGGGACCAATATTCAGGCAAAATAAGCTGGACATCCTCATTCAATCAAAATCGGTTAAACGCAAAATGAAGATGAGAGCACAGCTCAAAATTTGGAGACATAATGTCCTCACACTCAGTGTGAGTGATGATGGGTGTGATGACACTAAATCTTCAAATTTTGAGCTGGTCTCTCCTTTTCATTTTTCGTCTAAGATTTCCCCCCGGTAAATCTGTAGAGCACATTTTCACAAAATGGGTTCGCTGTGCCCCTGGTTGCAGAACCATAAACAGCATAAAATTTCTTTTATCCATGCGTTTTAAATTATGCGTTAGTAATTTGTGCATTCACGTGAACAAATACTGTACGTGTTGTCTGCTGTCCTCTGAGGGTAATATTCCTACATTTTCCTCAACGGAGAGATCTGCTGAGTTTATTTCATGTTACATGACCACGACTTGACCAAGGGTTTTTCCTTTTTTCTTTTCTTGTGTTTGCTATATGAAAATAATTTTTGGCCTGTAACAGCAGGATTTATTCTCTGTGCAACGCTAGATGTAGTGAAATTTTTTTGGCGTCCACTTTTCTTTTTCCTCAGTCACTACTATCTATACAAATTCCCTCACAACCATTTTGCTTAATGCATTTTTGAAAACCCAAAAGTTGTGTTATTCACCAACATGGGGACTAAGGTCCGTGTTTTATGGACTAAAGAGAAAGTTTTCCCAGTGAAGGCCGACTATGTGTGGTAAATAACTTACTTTTCCTTGATTTTCTTCTTGTTCTCTTCTTCTGAAGGTTTTCGATTTTTTACCGGATTGCTGTAGCGCGCGAAGGTTAGCAAAACGGATCGGTAGTAAGCCAATCAGATTGCGTAATTAGATAGGCCACCGACCCGTGAAGACAGCCCATGATACATAAAGCAACCAAGCAGGTCTAATTATTCACCCTTTAATGACCTGAAAAATTCGAAAACTGACTTATTACACAATTTTGGCTCACTCTGACATTATGCAAGCACACGAGGTAGCAATATTACACACAACGTCATGACAGTTACTAAATAACAAACACTAGGATGACATTTTAGGCAGTTTGCAACATTGGCATTGAAGTTAAGGAAGTAATTTAAAGAAAAAATAACTCCAGGAAGCGCTGAGGGTTCGGTTCTTGCTAACCTAATGCCTACAGGTTTTTTCGATAAATCTCGCCAGCTTTACAGGATTCAGAATATTTTGCAACTTTGCTTGAGTGTTGCAATGTGTGTCCTGGTTGTCAGCACGTTGGGGACCCCCACTAAAAAACCCCAAAACTTTTCCTAAATGTAATATAGATTCTGACACGAAATGCCAAAAACGGAAAATTGAACCAGTCGCACACTATACCGGTCAAGGACTTGAAAGAATCAAGTCCAATGATATAGTGTGTTTAACTTGATATTTCAAGAATGTAAAAGAGATTTGTAACGTTTAACTAGAAATACGTGTACACAACAAACCCTTACCCACCCTTCCAGTACATCTCTCGAGAATCCAAGTAACATTGATAATTTTTCAAAGTTGTCAAAAAGACAAATCGGCTTTACTATAACTGGAACAGGTACTGCAATAAAGAAAACACAATATTTGGCCACAAATATTAACAACCCAAACTGGGTTGTCATATTTATGTTTAAAATTTCTATTCTGTTTTATCAAAACAAAACGTTTGGTGAAACGGTTTAATAAATGATAAGAGATCCATTCTCACAATTCTACTGCTTATCAATTAATGTTCATAGCAAGACATTACATTAATCGCGATCTTCAGATATTTCGAGTAGTTTTCCAATCAAACTTTTCACTCATTTTGCTTTAAAGAGAGATTTTTCATTTGATAGCCAGGCTTTTTGTCTTAAAATTGGATCATTCTCAAAGGTTACCGATTGGAAATCAGCATCACGGACACCGCATGAGTGAAATTTTTTTTTTTTTATATATATTTTTTGTCTTAAAAACTGGTAAATTCTCTATCATCTCAAAGTTGGTTAAAAATTCTATTAGAAGTGCTATGAAGAAGATTCGTGCTAAGTATTCATCCGAAGGTAGACGAAGGAGGACGAAGATGAAACGAATTACGAAACCGACGAAATAAACAAAGAAAACATAATTGAGTTCTGCGTTTTTATCGCTGACCAAAAATTGGAAAATACAAAACATACAACAAAATACGACAAGCAAACCTTGTGCGAGTTTTGTCGAAAAAAGAAAGAGAAGAGGCAAGTAAAAGCACGTACTTTTTCCACGGTAAAACATCAATAAACAAGAAGAACGGCGTACAAACCTGCAACTCTTGCGTATTTTGAACTAAGCATTTAGTGGCACGTCAATACAAAGGGTTCAACGGTAAATTTACTCAAAGACGACTTTAAACTTTCTTCAGAGGTTTTAAAATCCTGATGAAAACATTACTGGTCCAATACAGTAAAGTTCATCATGCACAAATCACTTTCGAAGTGAGAAAGACTGAAGCGGACAACTGTTTTGCCGAAGGATAATTTGGTGACCAAAAACAAGTAGCTTTGCAGCGAGTTAACTGGTGGCTGTTTACCTTGCATTTTTGTTTGGAGCCAAAAATACATCCTAACGTCTTTAGTGGGGCGACATTTCATAGGGAAAAAGTCCTTATTGAGGCGATGAAATCTTTGTGTGGAAAGCGGAGAAAGCATCCAAAGACTGTCATGGCCTAGACAACTCTTCTGGACGATAGGTGTGCTGTCCCACTTCTCAAACGATTGACCATGGACGCTGTCCGGTTAAATACTGCAAAATGTTCAAAAGTAATCGTCCTAAAGAGATGAATGAACCAAAATCTTCATTCCACTTTGCCAATAAACACCAGCAAATTCCAGGCGGTAATATTTGGTACAAGAAGTCTCCCTTAGGGAAGAATGAAGTCGGGAAGCTACTCTTGAAAGCTGCTCGAAACAATTCCGTTCGCGGAACTTGTACTTCAAAGCTACTCGATTCAGACGTACCTGTGATTGTGTAGCTCTGGTAAATGGTTACCAGGACGTGAAAAGTCCCAAGATTTATACAAATCGGGATCTATTCAACTTCAGCGAAGAATGTTGTTTTAATAACAGGGGCTAAAATAGCAGCCGGCTGCCGGCGTTAGGCTGACAATATTGTTCCTTAGCCGGCGATTTTTTTTTGCGATTTTAGCCCCCATATGCAACAAAATAAACATTGGAAAGCAAAAATAGCCGCCCGAAATAAGTAAGTTTCGCGTAAAAGCCGGTAAATAAATTTAACTGACGAATATTTATTTTAACCCTGCGGCAATCGCCGGCAGCCGGCTGCTATTTTAACTCCTGAATACACTTAGTCGCTTGGCAAATGTCCTGACGGCAAGCGAGTTACCTTCGTCTTTTGTTCGTATAAATCAGAAAGAATCACGACAATCCGTTGCTGCAAAAAATGAACAGTTGGCAAATGCATATTCCAAGGAGCTAAGTTTGAGAACTGCTCTTTCAAGTCATAAATTTTTCAGTTACTGAGGTGGTCCTCAAAAGCGAAACCAGCCGCAGACACCAAGAAAGCCATT
This sequence comes from Heliopora coerulea, assembly GCA_030142905.1. Taxonomy (NCBI): domain Eukaryota; kingdom Metazoa; phylum Cnidaria; class Anthozoa; order Scleralcyonacea; family Helioporidae; genus Heliopora; species Heliopora coerulea. The sequence continues at coordinate 512,484 of JASJOG010000061.1, read as the reverse complement.
TCGTTTGCCGGTCTTAAATCATTTTCTGGCTTCAGTGTTCAATCAATGTAAACAACGTCTGAGAGATCCATATAAGGGAAAAAAGAACGAGACCAAATTGATTTGCTTCAATACGGTACCTAAGTATGGTTCGTTGAACAACATACCAGTCCCCGAGCTTGCACACGGCATTATATATATATTTATATATATATATATATATATATATATATATATATAGAAAGATACATACACAAAGCGAAAATTTTTCTCCCTAGTAACCACGCGTGTAACAGGACTCCACGCACGTCGAGATTAACACCCTCGTCCGCTTGGGCCTTCGGCCCTCGTACCGCGCTTACGGGGGTGGGTGAGGGGTTTAATGATGGTTTCCACATTTGCTGAGATATATGGTTACATGTGCAGTGTTCAACAAGAGGTAAAATATCGCGTGAAATATGACTGTCTTTGCTGGGTTTTTTTAATTTTTAATCAGCACAACTTTGCTCGAGATACTTGTGAAACGATGAGCTAAGGGTCCTGAAGATAGATAGATGGATGGATAGATAGATAGATAGATTTATTAAAATTATATCGCAGCCAAAAAAAAGCTGAATTTCGTAATTATTTACATTTAAAAATTTTTCTAATAAAACTTTTATCTATACCATACTACCCGATGTATCTAACAAGCAATTTTTTAATGAATAACTTTAATTTGATTTAAAACTATATCACATTAAATTAACTCAATAATATTATCAAAAAACCTTAAAAATTTAACAAATATACAAATTAGAGTATAGGCGGATGTTTTTAATCGCACATTGCGAAAATGAAAGAGTTTATTGTTCTATTTGTTTGAACGCGTGGGATGTCAAAATTTCGCTGCTTTCGTAACTTATGATATGGAATATATCTTTCTGGTAATAATTTATTGAGTTTATGGCTTGGACCTAAAATTATAGATTGAAAAAGTTCATTACACAGATTTTCATGATGGTCCTTCATGGGTTTAACACATAAACTTTCCAGTGCAGTATAATAATCCAAGTCTGCCATAATAATAGTCATGGCCCTTTTCTTTTGACGCACCAGCTCACTTTTTAAATATTGCGGTAGGGAATGGTAAAAAGCTGGTATTCCATAATCTACCACCGATCCGATACACGATACATAGAACAACGCTAAATCTTGCGGTGGTACTTTAGCCCGCCTTAATTGTACTAAAAAATACAATCTTTTACCAACTTTCTTTATAACTTCGTCTATGTGGGCATTCCAGGTCAAGTTGTTACTAACAGTCAAACCCAACAGTTTAACGCAATTCACTACTTCCAACTCCTTGCCATTAACAACTACAGGATCAAAAACCGCAGGTATCTTCACAAGTGAAATTTTTACTTCTTTACATTTGCTCGGATTTAAATGAACTCTGTTTTCACGTGACCACTCCATAACACGATCAGTTATAAACTGGGCGTTGCTGACTTCCTCGTTGGGAACTATTTCGGACGTTGTCGTATCATCTACATATTTCCAAACATGATGATCGTTGATTACTAGGTCATTGATCATTAGGATAAACAACCAAGGTCCCAACTTTGTTCCTTGTGCTACCCCAGAGGGGACTGATCCCCACTCTGAATAGCAGCTGTCAGCCAGTTTAATTCTTTGAAATCTGTACTTTAAAAAGTTGATTATCCAATTGACAACACTTCTAGGTAAATCCAGGTTACATAACTTATCATTTAGGATATTGTGGTCAATGAGATCGAAAGCTTTACGATAATCAAATAATATAGTTCTTACAGTTGCCCCATTAACGTCAGTCCCTAGATACCAGTGATGCTACATACTAATTAAAGCTATCGTGGTAGAAGATTTTGGGATTACTTCAAACTGATTCGCATCAATTACTTTTAATATTGCTGGTTTAACATAGTCTTGTACTATGAACTCTTCCGCCACTTTGGAAGCACAAGGTGTGAGCGAAATAGGTCTTAAGTCTTTCTTGAGGTCGTGAACTGACTTCGTTTTCTGTACTGGTGATACATCAGCCATATTCCAAACGGTGGGTAAGCATTGCTCACGATAGGAAACATTTAGGATGTGCATAAGGGGAAGGGCCACCATGTTCGAATATTCCTTTAAAACCAATTTGGTATGTTATCAGGCCCAGACGCTTTACCCGGGTTAAGCTTTACCAAGGCCTTCTCTACCCGACTCTCAGTTATATTTAGGAACTCCGGCGACTCCTCCAAGGGAAGACGTGCTGGTTGAGCTAGTAAACGGTACTCTTGAAGCGGTTCCAGAAAAGCTGCATTAATAGCATTAGCTTGTTCATGTTGCGACAGATTCGAAAACTCGTTAACATTTATTTGACATAAAATAAAACATATTCCGAAGAATAAAGTCATCTTGAGAACTCAAGATATGAGTCAATGCAAGATAAAACTATTGTTGAAACTGTGATATTTCGACTTTATTCCAAAGTCATCTTCAGACAGAATGATAATTACAAAAACATGCCAGAGTCTATATACAGGAGGTGTGATGACATCATCGAGACAGAATTAGAAACACTACCGGTAATCTCGATGATGTCATCACACCTCCTATATATAGACTCTGGCATGTTTTTGTAATTATCATTCTGTCTGAAGATGACTTTGGAATAAAGTCGAAATATCACAGTTTCAACAATAGTTTTATCTTGCATTGACTCATATCTTGAGTTCTCAAGATGACTTTATTCTTCGGAATATGTTTTATTTTATACTTTTTGAAGTTGTCGGCTGGTCATGGTTTTTATTTGACATGTTACGTCACTGTTTTTGATTTTTATATTGCTAAGACGTTTCACTTCATTCCACCATCTCTTCGGATTTTCCCCTTTCAGTTGCTGTATCTTCAAATGAATGTATCTGAATGCTTTGAAACCACATTTCTTGCAATTTCGGCGAAGCAAATTTTCAAAATTTCAGCTAGTCAGAAAGTTTAAGATGAGTTTATAGAGTAGCTTAGATAAAGAAAGTTAAGAAGGCACAAGTGGACGTTGGGTACGATAGTGTGTCGAAAACTCGCAGTGACGATAAGGCTGATTGTTTTTGTTGTTATCAACATTTTGATACTAGCTCTTCCTTATTAAAGTATCGGTTAACAAGGCTATAGTTTTGCTAAGGCTGAATTTTAAGAGAGTAGGTTTTTAACACAAGACAAACCGAAGTGAAAAACAATGGCTTGGATTACGGCCTGACTTTACATGTAGGAAATTCAGTCCGAGATTTAGCCGACTGAAACATGTTTTTGGCACCCAATTTGGCAATCAGACTGGCTCATGTCCTACCAATGTTTTCAATGAAAACAGGTCATGAAGACTTCTTTCTCCCCCTATGGTACTACTTTTGTGTGTTGTTGTCTCCGTCTAATAGGTCGACACAAACACAGATCAACTAACCAGGGTTACATGTGCCATTTGGACAAGAAAACCGCGCACGTGCGGATGACTTCTTGCGGGAAGATCCAATACAATGCCAAAATCTCGAAAAGTCGTAATTAAAACTGCTGTGATTCAAGAATTTGATCGCGTTTGTAAACTGCATGTCATTTAATCTAAACTGGTGTCGTTAATAGCAATAAACCTTAGGATTTATATCAAACTTCATCAATTTAATGTAATCCTACCTTTACTTTGGGATTTAGCTGGATTCCTCTCACTTTACTATTCCTGAACAATGCATTCGTTGCTTATGTCTTTGTGAAGGTTGATGTGAAGTAAAAAATCTCATGTGGTTCATATGTGCTGTGCACGTAAACAACAAAAATATGCTTTCTTTGTTTTTTTGAATGCATTAAGCGAACAGAAGCGAGTTTTTCGTTTGTACTATCTCTTGATGGTTAAAAGTTTGACGAAACCATCAGATAAATGACACTTTGCCAACAAATACTCACAGACTTTGTAATTAAGAATGGCCAGTTACTAAGAAGATTTGTCCTATATTACTCGTGCGGATACACTCACCTTGACTTCGATGACTGACGTCTAATGAATAACCTCTCAAAATCCTTACAATACTCTCCACTTTATTGTCGCTGCTCGAAAACCACTACCACACTCCCCCTTATGACTTCGTTTGTGGATGTCTCATCACGCGCTGGTGAGCACGTGACAAACAACGCTGTTATGAAACTTATATGACTGAATTCGTTATCCGGTAGCACGCCAAATGACAAGTACTAGTTGGCTACCTAGCCGTGGAATCAGGCTCATTATAGACCGGTAATTTTTGTTGGGAAAATTTCCGAGGTAGTTTCAAGACAAACAAACGAGATTCAGGTTCATTTTACTAAAGATCAGCATCAACAAAATCCTTGCCACGAAAAGAAATCCTTTCAAACTTTATTTCAAACTTGAAGGGGAAACTTGGTGAACAGATACAGAAAATCATAACGTCAGTAGCAAAAATGTTCGAGTAAACCTTAACCACTACCTTGTATAACAAAAAGAGCTTTAAAAGCGAGGAAGGTCGGAACCTAAATGGATAGAATAAATTCCTAATTAAAATAATATTGTCAGTGTGTACTGGAAAGTATTTGCCTTCAATTTTTTCGTACAGACCTCGCTCTTTCGCCTCTATATCTTAAAGAAAACCTCAGAATGTCAAAAATATGTACAAAATATTAAAATGTGTCAAAAATTATACTTAGCTCATTAATTATGCTAGAAATCCTCGCTGTTTTTGCTATGAAATTTAATGTGGCATTGGTCGTGAATTTCATACCCTCACATGATCGTTCGCATTGATCCTCAACAAAGAAAACAAACGTTTACTTTGTTGCGAAACAATGGATGCAACTGTCTGACGTCATGAAATCCTGGTTGGCAGTGCCCGCGAAATTCAAAGCTGAAAATGATTTCTGTTTGTAATTTTCTGATCTGATTTTATCGTATGTATATATTTTCAGTTTTTGGGAGATGTTTCTGTTAAATTTTTGTTTTCAATTCTTAAGACTCTTCTTTTATTTCGGTTTATTGTTCCTAATGTTCCACTCTCAAAATTTTTTTCATGTTGTCACTTAATGGCCATGGGCTGCCTATACTAACAGGTCATTTGACCTTAACTCTCGTAAATTAGACGGTGTGAAATTATTTACACAGAAAACGCATACAAAGAGGTCATTTAAGTCAAACTCTAGAATTTTGGTTTCCAGAACTTTAATTTGCTGAGATAAATGGGTCACGTTTGTTTGTGGATGGGTGAAACGATTGAATTATTTAATCAAGGGAGAACTCAGTTTAAAGTTAGATTTTATACTTTAGTCTAAAGAAGCAGAAATTGAACAGATAATTTGAAGTCGTTCATTTCAAAATATGGCTTTAATGATGAATCTTTAGCAAGTTAGACTACGTTTTGGTTTTGGTCACCATATTTGCTGAAGTGAATTTATCTTGCCGCATGGCGACCAAAAACAAAATATATATTTATCCTGCTCAAGATTCATTATTCCTTCGAAACGTTGGTGTAAACAAAATTAAACTCACTCTCTCATTAGTTTCTCGTCGGATGGGTGTAGTAATTGCTCTATACAGGGATACTTTTTACATGGATAAAAAGTTACGTGACCAGCTAACATCAAATCTATTTCTCGTAAGTAAAGCCCTAACGCTGGGCAATTAATTAAATGTTACGTTTTATGCGTTATCTTAGATAATAATTTCTTGCCTGATATTTTGTGAGGATTGAGATCTCGTGACTTAGAGCAAGTGCCATGTATTCCAATAGACATATATTGTGTGAGGAAAACTAGCTCTAACAGATAATCCAGGGTTGAAGTAAAAATTATGCAACGTATAGGAAAATCCTTGTTGACCACTTACGCATTTCCCATAACAAGTGTTCGCTTGAGGGGTACATATAGAGAATCTACGTGAGATTTCGTTATCCACCATGAACGGGACATCGTTTTCCTTCATGGCAAGAATCCCCCTGGACGAATTGTACTATATGAGATGCAAAAATGAGTCAGAGTTAAATTCTGCGCCTGGAATGTTTTTGTTTGCCGATTGAGTTATTTTTCTCATAATTTTCGCTAGTTTAATTAAGTATACACTGTTCGTAGTTGAACCGTTTTCTCCCGCGTTTCTCCGGCAGCCTGTTCTGGGTAGGAATTTCACCTAACCTACCATGGAAATCTTCATGAATTTTTCTAAAGGAAAATTTTAGCGTCGAAATAAGACAAAGTGATTATTATTTTTGACGTCAAAGAAAATATTTCACTATCGATTTTTTAAAATTTTTGTAGCACTTGGAGTTTACCCTGTTGAATGATATCAGTTTTACGCAGATAATAAGCATATTAGTAACTGTCTTTTCGTTGCCATAACAAAAGGGAGTTGATTTAAAACACTTAAAAATATGTGAAGATTATTGTTAAATCAGAAAAATTCAGCTATTTGTGTTAACCTTCCTTAATACAGCATTTGTATCAACAGTATCTAACTACGGAAAACTGTATTTAGCCTCCTTAAATACGATCAGAGATGTTATTGATGTTGTGCCACCAACTATATTCCACATGTTTTCCAATACCAAACACGACTATATCTGAGCGATATGCTGTACTAATACAGTTACCCGTGTAATGAACTGGGAAAGAACGTTTAATGTCACCAGTCGGCATTCCTCGTATCTACTCAATGCAGTGGCGGATTTAGGATTTTTATCATCTTAGTCAAACTTTTGAGTTTTCATCCCAGGAGGGTAGTACAAAACACGCACTATATTCCTCATATGGTAATTACATAAATTTTCCAATCAATAATGATTTAAATTTGAATTACGGAGTTAAATATAAATCAGCTCAGAGCATTCAAAAGCGCGTAAACCTATATTTAAACGTAAATCAGAGCATTCTGCACATGCGACAGGCTGAAGAGAACCAGCAGAGGAACCGTAGTCAAATTTTGATTTGCATTTGTGTTAACCGTTTTGTGACATCACAACACATTGCTGACAGACAGACTATAGTACGCCAGAGTCTTTAATACGTTTATAAGGATTCAAATCATGTCAGTTACCATTGCAATTTTAAAATCAATGCGGCATTTTACGCCGGTACCGTGAGTATGCAAAGTCTATTGCATTCGATTTTGTTACGGCTCCATTTCGTACGGTATCGGGGGAATAAACTGAAGAGGAGAGAAGATGGCACATGAATGCAATCTGTATAACAATACTACGTCACCACAGTGTCCATGAGGTTAATGGACTCAGTAGTGACGTCGGTACATCTTCAATGATGTGCTTCCATAACAAGGCATATTTTGGTACGCAACTGTCCAGTACCATCGATCCCTGCAATCAACAGTGTCTTAATATTTAACCACTAAAAGTTGATTCAATCCAGTGAAGATTTTTACTTTTGAAAATCACTGATTATTGCCTTTTGTTATTCAAGAGAGACAACTTTCAGATGAGGCATCTTATGAACGTGGTGAGCCAAGCTCAAGTGGCACGTTAGTCCAAGGTAAGTTTGCCAATTGTAAAGATCGATCTTGTCTTGAGAAACGAATAATAAAGAGGCAACTGTCAAAGCACTGACCACAACAGTTTTGTAATGTAAGCAACTGTCAATTGACTTAAGTAATAAAGTAATAACAGTTAATTCAATTAAGTAATGACTATTCAAAACAACTTTTTCAGTGAACTCGAAATTATGGTTCCAAACCAAATATATTGTGAACAAATTATAATATCATATCCAGTGGATAGATTTTATTTGAATTGGATAGTTATCAAATGACTAGTGAGTGAATGCAACTTTTAATGCATTTCCTCAGGTTATCGAAATTCCCGGTCAAATAGGCTATTTAGGCTTCGTACACCTGCTTCCCACTAAATTCACCAGCCATTGAAAAAAGTAATGCCCTATTGAGATCATTTTTACAATGACTTTAATTCTCTCCTGTCTTACAAGTCAGGCTCTCCGCCAGTGGTGGCAACAGACGTCCTAGTCTTGCGAGAATGACGAGGGGCAACAAAGTGTCTATGGTGGGCAAACCGTCGGGGGAAATATGTCAAAAACCACAACCAGTCGACAACTTCAAGAAATACAAAACAAAACAAATTCAAAAAAACAACATCTTGTGAACTCAGAATTTGAGTTAGATATTACATTTTGGAATCTGAATTTTTTTAAATATGCTAAAACTAGAGAGAAATATTAACTAGTAGAATTATGGTAACTCCTGTAAATATCATAACTCTGTAATGATATTCCTGATGTTGCATTCAAAATAGTTTTTTCATGAATAAATAGCTACTGAGATACACAGATCTTACAAGTTCAATAAGAGTTTTAGGAGGGTGAGGACAAGATGGGGGCAGGACAAATAATTTCTCTAGCTGTTGAAGCAAAAGTCCCTTCACTCTCTTCCCTTAGGTAACGCGGCCACTGCAAATCTCCACCGACTTTCAAATATTCATTATTCAGTTTCATGCCCTCAAAGCAACCCGACTATTCACTCCTGACCGAAGTGCCAATAATGCGAATATTTGAAATACAAATACTGACGTAATAAAGAATATTCGAAATTCGAAAACATAACTTGTCGAACGATCAGTGTTGTGATAGACTGCAAATAATTGGAATAGACGGCCTGAAGATGACAACAAAAAAACACCGAGTAGAATGACATGTGTCTGAATAATGAATTGTGCACTTTGATTGGCTGATACAGTTGTCACGGCGAGATACACGAAAAGGAGATTTTAAAATGGCCACTATTTTGACGCTGTTTGATAAAGCGCAAATAGTAGGACGTTTAAGACAAAAAAAAATTGATTACTTATTACTTGAATTAAGAATCCTGAGACGTTCGTTAACCCCTACACTAAAAGGAGGACCAGTTATTCGAGGGAGGCCCTTAATATTGCTATGTTTATATTTTGCTCTATTCGCATATAGAAACAGACACTTTCCCATACCATCAAGTCTTTATCATATTACAAGCTAATTGCAGCTGATACCCAGTACAGTCATTCTGATTTGGACTTAATTTGATGTAACTCTGGGAATAGTGTAGTAGTAGTAGTACCTGTAGTAAAACTTTATTTAAACACGCTAGCCTCGGTCAATTTAATAAGCTGGTTTCCACGAGGGGCGTCACACGATCACTATATACAAACTGAATTATATACAAATTAAACAATATAAACAAATAAAAATGAAAACAAAAAAACTCTTAAGTTAAAATTGGTGCGATCCAGTAACAATTACATCAGACGCATTTTCTTTTTAAAAGAAGAAAGAGTTTCAAACTTTCGAAAATCCTCAGGAAGATGATTCCACTGTATGGCACCACTATATCGAAAACTTTTCTTCAAAAATTCACCATTAGGCTTAGGCAAGAATAGGTCTATATCGCTACTACGTAAATTATAATTATTCTGAATTATATTTCTTTTACAGAAAAGTTCATTTAGATTAGGGGCAGTGTGGTTGTTAAGTATTTTCATATCAAGTGTTTAGCCAACCGAAAGCGTCCAGGACATCGGCCGATCTAACATCGTAACTGAGTCCAGAAATCACTCTAGCTGCCTGACATTGAAACTTTTGTAATTTATCTTGAAGTGTTTTGCCACAGTTATCCCACAAAGGGAGCAGTAATCAAAATAAGGTTGAACTTGTGCTTTATAAATTGTTTGCAGAGTTGCTAGTGGAACATAGGGCTTAATACGCCTCGTAGCTCCAATTCCTGCACTCACTTTACTATATATTGTCTCGATATATTCACCCCAAGTTAATTTTTCATCAATATCCACCCCTAAACATGTATGTTTACTGGTTCGAAAAATAGGGGTACTGTTCATAAGTACTAGTGTATTTCCAACTTTATTGATAACATTATAAGATGACCCAACAAACATCACTTTTGTTTTAGTCGGATGATGTTGGAGTTTTGTTTTTCAAAAGCCACATCTGAATATTATTTAGATCACAATTTAAATTCTGAATTAATGTCTCAAAATCTTCTGAAAACGACGAAATTTGTGCATCATCTGCGTAGATATGGAGTTGTATTTTTCAAATAATCAGGCATGTCATTTACGTACAGTAAAAATAACAATGGTCCCAATATTGAGCCCTGCGGAATACCGCATCTTATTTTCTTTGGTGAAGATGTATGCTCATTCACTGGACATACTTGCTCTCTATTCGTTATGTAAGACTTAAACCATCTTAATTCAATATCTTGTATTCCAAATTGATTTTTAAGCTTTCTCAATAAAATATCATGGTTAACCGAGTCAAACGCTTTACGAATATCGAAAAATACAACTCCATTTAATTTTCCTTTATCCATGTCACTTGGCCATTGGTCACACATCTGGATAAGTACGCCCACGGTTCCGTGTTGGTCGAAATCCTGATTGGGATTTTGATGATAAAGAGTTGTCGTTCAGATATTTATATATTTGAGTAAAAACGTCTCTTTCAAATATTTTACTTGTTATGGGTAGAATTGCAACTGGTCGATTATTTTCACATTTTTTTCGGTCCTCTGCTCTATAGATCTGAGATATTCGTGCTAGTTTCCAATCATTTATGTAAATACCTGTGTTAAGGGATTGCCTAAATATAACAGTCAACGATGGCGCAATGATGTATGATACCACTTTGAGAGCTTCTGCCGGTATGTTATCTATACCGGTTGCTTTAAAAGCTTTGAGATTCGAAGACGCTAAGCAACACTGCTCACATTGATATCAGAAAAATAAAAACGAGTCCCCGGGCAATAATCATAAGACATTGAATCAACACCCTTGTTATTATAAAGTTGATTAGACTCAGCAGCCAATTTCATTCCTACATTTGTTAAATAATCGTTAAAAGATTAAGCAATAATTGTACCATCTGAGACAATTGTATCATTAATTTGAAGCTCTTTTACATTAGTTCACTTACGATTTCGTCCTGAAATAGTATTTATCAAAGACCAACTTTTTTTGACATTTTTAGAACATACACTATCCTCAATTTTTTCACAAAAATATTTAGATTTTGCCTTACGGATCTCAATGTTCACTTTATTACGCTCATATTTATACAACAGCCATTGTGGCTGAGAATCATATCTTATTGCTTGTTTTTGTGGAAATCCTTCTTTCTCATTTGCCGCTTGATTTGAGGGGTAATCCAAGGTATACCATTCTCCTTCAACCTCTTCTGTCGCAGAGGTGCATGCCTATCAAGAGCCCCAAGAAAAAAAGATTTGCACACTAGCCAAGATATGCTTGGATTATCAATTTGACCAACCATGTCCCAAGGAAGTTGCGATACATCTTGAATAAAATCATTTTCCACAAAATTTTTAATCGATTAGTTTTGAAATTGTGAGATGTATTTGATGTTTGTTGTCAATGACGTCATAAACTTGTCTAAGTGGTCAATAGGTCGTATTTTCCGAATCATTTGTCTTGTATTAGTGCGTCATAATGATTAACTATTAGTATGTAAATCCTATAAGAGTTTATGTCACGGCTCTTAAAGGGTCTGCTTGATTTTGATAGAACTGGAAGGAAAACACACTCCACCAGACCGTCTCCAAATGGAAGAAATTGCAGAGATAGCAGAAAGAATATCCAATAGATGGGTCGAGTTGGCGTATCGCTTGAACAAGTTTGAAACTCATGAGATTGATAACATCAGTTTTTCCCGTATTGGTGAAGATGAAAGTAGAAAAGCTCTTTGTATGCTTACTAAATACTACGAGAGAGGAGGAACCCGGCAAAAACTAGCTCACAAACTGAAGAAGATTGGCATGGCGTCGCTATCTCAGAATGTCATTAATGGATGCTTTATTGATGATGATGATGATTAGTAAATTGTATATAAACACTCAACTTATTTTTAATATTATATAATTTTATTATTTAATATTTATAAGATATTTTCATAAATTTAATATAATCTGTCTTAAAAAGAACTGTCAGATATATAGTTGGGTCAAATTTGACCACATTTCCTCAGATCTACGTTAAACTTCTGCCAGTTTTACTTTTAAAAGTGGCGTTTTGTGCTGTTTGTAATCCTCCCGATTTTGTGAAATTATACCAAAATTATGCTACACTTTATAAAAAATCCTCATAATGTTTCATAATGTATTCACTAAAAAATGATATTTCGTATTAAAAGTTGAAAAAATGCGTCGTTGAATCAAGAACGATTATATCACGCTCGAGTTTATCATATAAATTACACGCAAGGCCTAGGTCCTTTATGCTCCTCACTTCGAACTACCCAACTACTTCCTTCACTGATCCAAAAGAACCTCTGCGGTCGTGGGTAATCCCACGTTCGTGATACTTAAGGAGGCAGGACATGAAGAGCAGAAGCAACAGGTTCTAGGAAGGGTCAAGGTGTATTGACACAGGTTACCAAGGCCTAAATCTAACCAATCATTCATGACTTTCGATTGCAACAGGATTTAACCTGCTTATGAAAGGGGTTAGGGAGTCGTACATTAAGGAAGAAACACCATGTGGTTCAAACATATGTCCAAACTCATGTGCGAGTCATATTCGAATATTCTGTCTGAGAAGACCTTTCGAGTTTTGATAATCTTGTAGCTCTTCTTGACTCCATCTCTGATCTTGGAGTTGCAAAGGTAGAGCGATTTTCATCTTCTTCGGGTTCATTCGAGAACTGCTGAGAATTACTGCTGTAAACTGTTGTCGAAATATATCTTAAATAGCTGCAACCAAAAAAAATTACCAGTTAATATCATAGAAATTTGAAGTTTCTTCTTGCCTTTATTGCTGTATCAATTACACGAACATACACATTACCTCCTGGCCTTCTCCTTTTATATGAAAAGCTTCAAAGAAAAAAATGTTAAAGCAGTTGAACCAGCAGAAGAAAATTGCGGAAAGCATCAAATCATTAACTTATCTCAAAAAAAAAACTACATGAAGTATTCATAAAAAAAAACCTCAAAAGAAATTGGCTAATAATTAGTAAATATAAACTTTTTCTTTGATTTCCTACGTTTAAATTTCCTGAAACTTTAAAATAGCTTGTAAACATGGCCATTTAAATGAAAATCCTTGACTGTTCGGTCGCTCATATCGATTCAATTACTTCACGTGGCTTGAACTTTATCTTGCGGATGAATTTCTGATCAAGTTGTCTTTATTTTGCTCGTTTGAGCAAGTTCCACTTGTGCCCTCGTTTTTCTCAATTACAGAGCACTTATCACAGTGGTTTAGTGAGAAGATTTCTAGTGGGGAGCTTTCATGAGCCCTCAGTAAACGTGTAGGGAAGAGGGGGGGGGGGAACATCTAGTCAAGATTGGACGAAGTGCATCTTGAACCGTTAAATCATCCGTTCTCATCTTAACCGCCTGTAATTGTGGAAATGTCTAATTTTATGGAGGTTGATGATTTCATTGCTCAGCAAGTTGGTATGGCCCCTGAAAGTAGTCCAGTAATCTTTTAGGGGTGGGGGCGGGGGCACCCCGCTAATTATGTCAGTCGCATTAAATACATACTAGTATCCCGTATATGAGACAGCCATATTTCGTACGTTCGAAGCAGGAGCAACAAGCATTTGTCAGTGGTGTGCTGGCTCCAAAGCTACAAGTTGTAGAAATAATAAAAGTGAAAGTAAGTCTAAAACTGAAACAGTTGAGAGAACTGTGCGTAACACAGATGTTTCAACTGTTTAATTCTTGGTTTTTGACGATGCTTCGTCATTTTAAAAAATTTTGGTAAAATGTCTGAGCTGAGAACATTTTGGACTAGATTTTGGCGAATTTATTTTATTTTACTTTACTTTATTCATTCGTTCTTTCGTTCGTTCGTTCAGTTATATATTTATTTATTTATTTGGTTTGTTGGTCAATGTAAATTTATTCCCCCAATGATTTGATTTTTTACGTCGATTTTCTTCCAAATTGATAAACTTGGAGACGTTTTTACTAGAAAGTGATTTTGAAGAAATTTTTTGTGAAAATTTACCACATTTCAAACATAGATTTCTCGATTATTTCTGTAAATTTATAGTGAATTTCAGTTGTTGATTTTCCAGAAATTCTAATCTCGATTTTATTCAAGTACGTTAAATTTTGAAATACTTCATTCCACGTGACTTTGTTAGAATTATATTCCACATTGCTAGGTTTCTTTTGCTCTTTTGGGTTATTTAAGGTCATAAGTATGTAAGAGAACTTACATACTTATGACCTGTTCAATGGAATTCGACTCGACACTAATTTTGTGTTCAAAAAAATCTCGTCAGACTTACCACTCATGTCTACTAAGTTCCAGGATATTAAGCCAATCAAATCACTTTCCAATTTAAATATACCTCTTCAAAATCCTACTACGGAGGGTTCGTACATCTGCTGTATTACTTCATCGCTTTAGAAACGCATTCCGAAAGATACTCGGAACAAAAGCATTTCTTTGCAATTGTCTCTCAAATCAACTTCGTCCGTGTGGAATCTAAATCAGTTATTTTGAGGCCCCTCGGGGACATGTGATTCATTCACCTCGGGCTACGCCGTCGGTGAATAAATCATATATCCCCTCGTTGCCTGAAATGAAACCTATACTTATTTCGTGAAAATTTACCAATTCAAAGACCGAAGGCTGTTGATTAATCCTGTAATTTTATATTTAATTTTGTTTAGTGGTTTCAATAAACCCTTCATGTGATTCTCTTCAAAATGTAGAATGTTTTCGACATGATTTTTAAAGGAATTTTTTATGAAAGTTTACCACTGTTTAGTGAAAAGTTCCAACTTAAATGAACTTGGAAGTTTATCGTTTAAATTCATAATTCATTTTAATCAGTGATTTTGAGAATTTTTTGTTGATGTAACTTTAAAATGTTAGATTTCTGGACATTTTCTTATATGATTTTGACATTACTTCCCATAAAAAAATTTGCCGCTTTGTGAACCAATCACGTACGTTGTGACCTAGGAACTTTTATTGAATTTGCTAAAACAAACGTTCTGGTATTTTAAATGGTAGGTTACGACTGATTCATGAAACGATTGAATACGCTTTACATGAAAGTAAGCAAATCAAGCAGCACTAACGACACTAACGTTGCATGTAAAACCCTTAGATGGGATATTTTGAGGTCCTGTCTTCTCACAAAGGACTTTGACTTACAACGATAGCCTAGGTCTTTCTATTTGGCAATTTTGTGCCCAGTTTTAGTTGATTTCTATTTTTTATCTACAGTTTGCATTTCCGAAGAGTAGTATAGGACATGGCGGTACCAGATTATTTTTACATCGACTTTGGAAACCCACTTACGGCCGAAGAAATTTACCTACGATCTCTATTTCATCAAGTTTTGCAATACTTCTTCCGACAGCCTAAATGATCTTATTTCTTAGACTCTTAACCACCTTATTTTTTAGATGGAGTTAGAGGCCTTGAAATAAGGCTCATTATGATTTTTCCCAAGTTTGTTTAATGATGCGTCGTACCGCCATGAAGTTAAACCATATGGTATAATGAATAAAATTTTATTAGAGTAGTCCTTTTTATTAGTTTCATCCAGTTGTTTGTTTTTATGATAGTAGACGTGCTTGGCAGCAGTGATTCCACCTGATAGAATTCCCAAGAATGGGATAAATAGGCTAATTTTTTCGACTAATGAATAAATGCCTCTTTTTAACTATTCATCTTTTCTCAATTCATTGGTTAATTTCTCAGGTGATTCGATAGCGTCAAGGCCTCCTAATGTATTAGCAAATTTACTTATTAAAAGACCAGATAGGAACTTATTAGCTTTTTCCATCCTTTTGCGTTTGTATTCGGTGTATAATTTATTAATAACCTTATGATTGGCCTTTTTTATGTAAGCAACCGATTTATCCAAATCACCATCTTATGCTAATTTCAAGAGCGCATAAGGGTTAAGGTTAGGGTTTTGGTTAAGTTTACGTTAGGGTTAGGGTTAGGGTTAGGGTTAGGGTCGAGTTAGGGTTAAGGTTAGGTTATTGCTAGGGTTAGGGTTACGGTTAGGGTTGGGTTAAGGTTAAGGTTAGAGTTAGAGTTAGGGTTAGGGTTATGGTTGTGTTAGGGTTAGAGTTAGGGTTAGAGTTAGGGTTATGGTCAAGGTTAGCGTTAGGGTTCGATTAGGGTTAGTGTTAGGATTAAAGTAAGGGTTAGGGTTAGGTTTAGGGTTATGGTTGGGTAAGGATTAGGGGTTAGGGTTATGGTAAATGTTCGGGTTAGCGTTAGAGTTAGGGTTAGGGTAAGGGTTAGGTTTTGGTTAGGGTTAGGGTTAGCGGTTGGTTAGGGTTAGGGTTAGGATTAAGTTAGGGTTAGGTTAGGGTTATGGTTAGGTTAGAGTTATGGTTAGGTTAGGGTTATGGCTAGGTTAGGGTTATGGTTAGGTTAGGGTTATTTTAGGGTTAGGGTTAGTGTTAGGGTTAAGGTTATTGTTAACGTTAGGGTTAAGGTTGTGTTAGGGTTATGTTAGGGTTACGGTTAGGGTTACGATTGGGGTTACGGTTAGGGTTACGGTTAGGGTTTAGAGTTAGGTTAGGGTTAGGGTTAGGGCTGGGTTAAGTTTAGGGTTAGGTTTAGGGTTAGGGTTAGAATTATTGTTAGGGTTTGGTGAGTGTTGGGATTAGGTTTGTGTTAGGGTTAAGATTACAGTTAGGGTTAGGGTTAAGGTTACGGTTAGGGTTAGGGTTAGTGTTAGTGTTGGAGTTAGGGTTAGGGTTATGTTAGGGTGACGGTTAGTAACCCTATATTATTAACATACTTCAAAATGTGACAGCCAAGTAAATTATATTTTTGTAAGATTATTTTGATAACAATGAAAAGTGAGGGTAAAAATCACTGTGCCAACCCACCTGTCGCCTGTCACGACTCGGCAAAGATTGCTCTTCCTTCGGATGAACAGAAGGGACTGATAATACTCCAATATCGTCTCTCTTCAGTCGAGCGTCATACTTCGACTCTTTTTCCGTCAAAAATGTAAACTTTCGTACTAAGTCGTCTGGTGTAAAATGCGCAGAACAGACGACTGAGGTTTTCGAAGGAGTCCACTTGGCCCGTTTGCGGGAAACAAATGCAAGTCACTGTCGTCTCCGTTTTTTGGCTTCTGGCCGCTCATCATTCCAAAATGGAATTCGATGAAGTGAAATATCCTTCGCAGGATCATTTACATTCGAACAATTAGCAACGACACATCTGTCTGGCATTATTATAACTTTTTAAAATTATTAAAAATGTTACTTTACACAAAATAAAAAAAAATGTGATTATGTCGAAAATTATGCTAAACGTGATACCAGCCGAGATAAACATCCGTTCAGTAAATGACGTCACAAATAGAGTAGTACCGAGTCCTCTCCTGCGCGGAAATTCAGCTGGATTCGGAAAAAGTATTCAACTTTCAAGCGTCATAAAAAGTAAACGGGCCACTATATTTAATTTTTGTTTGTATACTGTATTCATATTGTCCATGAAGTATTTTTGTGATTTTTTTTTTCCGAAAGGTTTGTAGACACTTTAAGTGATAGACCAAGTTAAAGCTCGAAATCGTTGTTACTATCAAACAAAAGGGCTTTATCCGTGGAATTTCATTTTGGAGTCGATAACCTTCTTAACCTGGAAAAATTGAAATTTATTCAAAGATAGAAGAAAAAATTTCAAGCTCCATTAAAGTTAAACCGAGACTTCTTGTTTGTTGCTACTACATGTATTACAGAGCTAGACACACCTAAAAAAATGCAACTGTTTGTAAGCAGTCCAATGGCCTCTTGAGAAACGAGAGTTTGGTTAATATAACTATCAAATTCTGCACCGAATTCTGTTAGATTTGATTTCCGTGAAATTAAGAAGGCGAAAAGCATCTCAGCAATAAATAATTTTTTATCCATAAACCTGGAGTTAACTGGTTAGTTAGGTTTATATTTTATTACATGATTGTATCACAAGGCTTACGGTGTGGTGCTATATAAATGGAATGTGACATGCTTAAAGTTTAAATTCTAAATATTAGTGATAGAAATACCACAGCATGACAAAGTAAACAGATTTTATGGGCAATAATCCATGATTTATTGTGAGCAAACTTCATAAATTAAAGCAATGTACAGATGTTAAGGCTGGTTTCAATGTTACAGGACCAAACCTGCTCTGAAAGTGTCAAATACTTCCATCTGCAACATCTGCGATACCCGAAGAAAAGCAAGAAAAAGATAAAGTGTTTCTATTTGACTGCAATACAGAAAACTGACTGCAATCAACCCCATATTTCAAGTTTAAGGACACCGTTCTTAACCCCCTCCCAACTAGAAGTCACTCCTTGATGAGCAAAATTGTTTACCAATAGTTACTGATAAAAGTATGAAAGGTTATTCCAGTGGCACACAGGTCGTGTACCCAAGTGTGATGGAAGTTCTATCATGAAAGATATAGATGAGTATGCAGTATATATTACTTCCTGGCCTGAAATTAAAGAAAGAAGTAAACATTCAGTTGTCCAAGATGACCAAACATTTCTTGGACAACTAGATTTTAAGAGGTGGTTGTGCACTTGACAACAAAATTTCAAGATTACCTCTTTTTTTTCCAAGGTAAAAAGGATATTTTAGGTCTAAATTAAGATTTCTAGATTTCTCCGTGAGTAATGTACTAGGATTTTTAACTTAAAGAATTGGGTAACCACACGTTTTTATTTCTGAAGGCCAGTTTTACGTTGTTAAGACAACATATTAACCAAGAATTTCTTAAGGTTTTTCGACCAGCCTTTCCTTTCAAGGACCATGGATAGCATTTGGCTGAGCTCTAGTAAAGAAATAATGGCCACATACATAAAACCACAGCAGCAGCAGATCAAGGGGCAGGGTTTAGGGGGCTCAAACACCACCTTTGAGCCACAAAACAATGTGAGAGTTTCTTGCCACTGTCCCTATGTTTATATAATAAACTTTATTTGCCAATTTTTTCCTCTAATTGTAAACCCATTTAAGTGATGAAGGAACCTCCCCACTTAAAAACCTAGAACAACCAGTGATCTGGTTAACCACGCTCTCCTCAAAAACCTGAAGCCAGATCTGGCATACCGAACACCCCCTTCTGCAAAATCCTAGATCCGCAAAAGTACAGTAATATTGATAACTTACATTTAAAGTTGAGATTAATGATAAAATAGTTAAGTATTATTAATGCTCATGATTTTCATACTTTAACACTCAGAAAAAAGTTGTTGTGCCCAAACAGACATCAAACAAGTAACATCTGATCACTGCATGGCAAGATTCTCAACCAATACGGGTACAAAAAATTAGATGGTTGGGGTAAGGTTACAGTGTGGGATGGTTTATATTTGGTGGAACAGATGGACAGTATGAAGTTTGGGAACTCTTAATAAGTCAATTATTTGTTTGTGATAAAGTGCACACAATGAGCAACTGATATGTCAATACACAAGACTTGCCAGTACACCTGTTCTCCGTCAACTATACACTATAATGTAGTGCACATAGTTTAACATGAACCATCACTCTAGAATCCCGGGGGGGTTGTAGCTAAATGTTTGAAGAATATAGTTCGTGATAAGGTTTCTTGTTCAATTATGGTGTGTGGTACAGAAACCTATTCACAGAAGTAACCCTCCCACACCTAAGGCAATATTTTTATTTTATTCTTGCAATAGCAATGCAACCTGATGTTGTTGAACAGAAGGAGGGTGCTTACCAGTTTTCAGCAATGCATTAAAACTGTCTCCATTATGGTAATCCATTGTTGCTTTTGGTAACCTTCCAATTTAAATCTTGCTAAGTCAAGGCAAGAAAATAGAGAGCATGGGTTCATTGTCAGGGTAGAAAGAGGTTGAAGTTTAAGAAGTTGGCGCAAAAATGTGAGATAAAATGTCAAGCAAGTGAAAGCCTAGATATGTACAGAGAAAAACAGCTTAATTATATACTTCAGTACAGATTCCAACCGGAAAGTGGCAATTTTAACAATCACAACAAAATAGTCAGTTGACGAGGGAACAACAATTGTAGTGTTCCCTTGGACCGCAGGAATAGTACAGTACATGTAGACATGTACTAGGATCAAAATAACATTCTTCAACACAGTGACAGTATACAGCATTTTCTTTTTCATTGTACTATGAATAGTGACTTTTGTATGTTTGTATGTACACAATATTGAAGTATATTTAATCCAAACATACCACTTGAAATTCAGCTTCGCAGAATTAAATCTTTCCTTTTTTAGGTAGCTCTTGAGAATTTAATTCTTGCCAATGCTAGACTATTCTCTCAACTTCTAGGTAGAAACAACTGAGAGTTACAGGGTTGAATGCTATTTTAATCCTGTTGCTTTTTAGGTACGGCCATATTCATTCAGAATTTGTCTAAGTCAGACACTTTATATTGCTTTACCAGAGCCAGATGTTAAAAGGTTAACAGATCAAAACCTAGTATCCTTATTCTCCCATCTCCCCTTGATGATTAAAATCATCTGACATTTGCCAAAGGAATTGTAAAAGTTGTGAAAAAATCTGAGGTATTCTTAATGCCTTCTTGTCCGAAACATCAGTATTCTATTGTTGACAAAAATTGCCTGGCATTAAAGCATTGCCCAGAGTAAAAACTGAAAAGTTAAATGTGGAACAAAAAGTTAACTTATCTAATCCCTAACTACCCATTTTTGAACTGTTTACCGTCAGGCCTATCAAGTATCCAGCAAGAGTGCAAAATTCACTGCCCAGTGCACCCCCTACAGTAGTTTTGGGAGTATTGGTTAACAGTAGACTACTCAAAGGTAAATGTTGTCTGTTTATTTTCATTTAATCCGTTTTTATCATTATCTACTGAAAAGGTGTATTTTATGGTTACAGTTAAGGTCAATGGAAAGATTAGGGCTTGGTTTCAACACAAATCTGTATGGGCTTTTGATCGGTTTTAAATCTTCAAAACCCTTGAGGCCTCCATATTTCTCACACTAAGTCTTATTAATAAAAGGTTAAAAAATCCACCAAATCTTTTTATCTATCCATCCATTATTCCAATGACACAGACATACACTCACACATTGGAAAAAAGGTATAAACTAGTACACAGTCATGCACATTCACATTCATAGTGACACAAACATGAATGGTATGTATGCACTGATTGTAGAGTACAGGTGCACAATTATGCATAATTTATGAACATACACATGTAATAGTCACATGTACAGTATGTAAAGAGGTAGGAAGAAATTAACACAGCATTGCTTTGGGCCAATAATATTATCGGCATTACATTTTTTCTGGTTTTAGAATGATTGTGTGTTATCTTCATTGTCTTTTCCATTATTTTAATGAATGGTCCGTATTAATGACCAAATTAGCAATGTCTGCAGGAGCTACACTTCTTGAAATGGTGCAGTTGTTATCATTCACCATTGACACTGATAGAATCATGGTTGTTTCTCTCACGCTCTCTCCAGTACTGGCAACTATGTCATTAATTTTTGTTCTTGGAGAGCAGCAGATGAGTCAATTCAAGTCATGAATGAAAACAGGTCAAATATACTTGATTTTGCATTTGTAATTGCCAGAATGTCAATCCTTTTTCCTTGCATGTTCTTTTCCCTTATCTTGTGAGTAATGATATTCTAAATTTTTAAACATCTGCTTGACTCTTCTGGTTGTTGTTTTTTTTAAATCTGGGGAATATTTGTCATAAGATGGGGGTAACTCTTTGATAACTTAGGCCTCTTGTGTTTGCTTCAAAACCCAGTTTACTTCTGAAAAACAATAAATGAAACAGAAATACATGTAGCTACCAGTGCAAGCACGAGAGAAATGGAAAATTTTCTTCACGTTGTTCTTGAGAAATGATGAACAATAAAAGGTGACATCATACTGAATTTGACTAGTTCAAAACTTGTAAGCTATGTGTTGACATTATTACTTGCTATACTACAAAACTAAAAAGTAAACTCTTTCAACTCGAAACTTTTTACTTGTTCTTAGAGATTTTATAATTCTATGCATGAATCAAAATCTAAGGCTGGATTGCAGTTTAACAAAACCACCTTGTGGCCAGTCTTTGTTCCAGACTCAAAACACAGATGAGGCAGCTTTTGGCTGCTGGAAAGTTGCACACCCTAAAAGATGTGAAAACATTTGATTATATGGAATTAAAGAGACAAAGAGTATCATAAAGAGACAAAAGAAATCTTTATTCTTATTATCCACATTTAATTAGGGTTAGAGTTAGGGAAAGGGTTCAGGGATGGAGTTTAGTCATAGGGTTTAGGGATGTTTAGGAGTTGGGTTTTGGTTTTGGTGTGGAAGTAAATCCAAAACATTGGTGGTGAAACAATGATCTCTGTAGGATTTTGAACACTATATGTAGGTCAATAAGGAAGCCTTTTTGGAGTAAAAATCCTTGCAACGTTTTCTAATCTTATCTTTTTTAAATCAGCTGATAGAGTATCTTGCGAAGCTAATGGGATTTTAGGCCCACTTGTGGGAACACTGAGCTTTGCCGTACAAATGTCATACCAAAAGTTCATTTTCTTCTTTACTGAGCCAATGGCAAAAGACAAACAGCAAGATGGGTCTGTTAAACTGTAGTACTGTACTAGAAAATCTAAAAAGTCCTTTTAGATTGCTCCTACACTTTTTATATATGTATCATAATACCCCCATTTCAAGTAGGTCTCTAGAAGATTGCATAAAATCAAAGCAGCCATTTTAGGCACAAATCTTCTGTGTTCATTTCCAATTGCACACTAAGTTTACACTTTTCAATGATAAGATTTGGCATTCTCAGGAAAGCCTGACACTTCCAGATTTCAGTAGCTCACATCCTAACTTTATTTTGATATCTTAAATTGAATCAATTGCACATTAGATAAGAATGACAGTCAACATCATGGTACTTTATTTATTCACCAAACAGTAGATCCAAAACATTGTTATTTTGCCAATTTCATTCTTTTAAAAGCTCTTCTTTATTTTATTTAATTGTTAAACATTATGACCACCAATGTCCAATTAAAGTCACGTACAAGTTGATCGTATGGGTCTGCAATTTGGATTCCAAAATGATGTAATGTATCAAATGTCAGGAAAATAGTTTTGTTCAAAAAATGGGCACTGCAGTTAGCAGACCCAAGTAAGGCAGAGACCATTCTGCCAGCTCACTAAATCTAATACATACCCTTACCCTAACTAGTCAGTGACACAGTGGGTCTGCTAAACTGCAGTCTAGTCTTATGTTTTTATAATTTGAAAATAACCACCTTTTTACCATGAACTAGAAGAGTCCATGACAGTATTTAATTGCACTGGACTTGCAGTATCACAGGTTTCATTGCCAGTTGAAGGCCCAAAAACTGAATGCAACTGTTTCTGGATGTGTCTTAAAATGTATGATATCATCACTCAAAAATTTACTTTCACATAATATGGACATTATCACTGCACTCTACTTCACAAGGACCATAAGGATTCATAAGGATTAAGTGCGTGGCAAAGGAGAGCACTCTCAGGCTATGTTGGAATATGACTAAAGTCCGAATACAATTTTATTACTATTTTTGTACTTAAGACATATTGTACCATTTTGCATTTCATATACATGGTATTCTACCATTCTAACACTTTGCATTTAAAAATAACAATAAGTAAAGTGTTTTTTTTGTTTTTTGCAAAAAGTGTGAAAAAGAATATGGTGTAACACGAGAAGATGCTCTTTCCAAAAACGTTATTTGAAGTGTTAATGTGCACTGAACCGTGCAAGAGTGAACTGGACGAGCCAAATGATTTAGTTCATTATGAGGCAGGAGAGTGCAGCATTCATGAACTTTTCTAGTGCATGGGAACTGTTTAAAACAGAATACAAACCATACAATTGGGAGTGCACATGCACATGTTGCTCTTTCACAAATAAATGAAGGATTACGGGTTGGTCGTAGCAACTAAAATTAACTGTTGACTTCGTATACGGCACGTTGATGTTGACTACAATTGTACATTCATTGTCTAAGATATAAAAATAAATTTAGCTGACCTTGTGAACATTAATCTGAAATTCACGTTCACTCCCCTCATTCCTCCTGAGAGATTTCAATAGCTGAAACTGCTTGGCATTCGCGTACATTGAATCGCGTAAGTATTGACGTTTGCAGACGGGCGACTGATGTCGATAGTAGAATATCGAGTTGTTTGAAATATACAATTTAGTAGCAACTCATATAAAATGGTTACTTTGCGGAATTTAGTTGAAATTTAGTATTTGAAAACTGCAGTCTGCAGGAGCAACGTAGTGTGAAAAGAGTGTGGAACGAAACTTATTTTCTGATTAGCCGACAGTCTATCGGAAACCTTGAGGGAAAGTTTCCAATTCGTGTCTTGTCGCACATGCTCAGTGGAAAAAAAAGTTAAAACATAAAAATAAAATAAAGTAATAACTAAAAAAAAAAAAACACGTAAGACCTTTTGTTCATGAATAAGATAAAATTGTGATATTTATTGGGGGTGTTTGGTTATTTCTTGATAGGTGACGTGAAATCATAAGTGGAGCTCCCACATTGAAGGAACATGGAGTCTTGAACATAGATAAAATTTTGTAGAATTTATCATAATGTTGGAGTCCGCGTGCGGGTGAACAGGCGCGGGATCGGACTCTGCAGAGATCCCTATCCACTGATCTCTAAATAAGACTGGATAGAGCAACTGCCGTCTCTCGCTCAGCGAAAATTGAAGCTGGAAGTGAAGTTTGTAGTTATACGGCTATTACTGAATTATGATTTTCGCTCTTAATGGTTGTGATTTCAACAAAAACCAGTTAACCATTACATTTTTAGCAATAAAATGTATCTTTCGATAGTGGAGAACTTTAATTGTGGCCAGAGTAACTGAAAATCAGCAGAAATTCGATGATTTTTACCCTAGCGAAGACCGGTGCCAGTCACCTCTTAGTAGAATTTTGACTAAAGTAAGAAAAAAGTTGCCGATAACGTTATGTAACTTTAGCAGTTTGACAGTGACTTAGCAATAAAAAGGAGATATTGCCGTTTCTGTATTTGTCTTGTCTTTGTTTTTTGGATCTCGGGTTTACCAAGTGCATGTATTCGAGGTTTTATTTAAATTACTGTATTTGTCAAACAAATTCAACAATTTGCTGACTATGACGATGAGCGTTTGACGAAAATAAACTTTGACTAAATCTTTTCCCGGGTCAATTACTGAATGAACCATGCAAACCCAATTTACTGCTAGATGTTGCTGATCAGAGAAGATGGGCTCTGTACGTTTATAAATATTCAATATATGTGAAGTTCTCAGCCGTTTGTTGTGATTTAATATGAAGGTTTTTAATATGTTTTTCACGTTTTTGATATACATGTAGATTCTAATTACAGCTTGATCAGTATTGTTGTACTTGTACAGTAATTAAGTCATTCATGTGAATCAATGTGAAATATGTTTGAAGCTGCTTTGTGAGTTGGAGTTGCGGGAGAACTTTTGGGTCCAAGTTAAACAAAAATTAGTTAGGTTTTTTCTTTAAAGTGTTCACAGAGCTCAATCAGTTGTATGGTAGATTCTCCAGTTTATTAAAGTCACATTTTTGCCCTTATCAAGTGCATAGCAATGCACCACAGCAAAATTAATTATTGTTGTCTTGAGAAGGCAACAAAAGCCCACTTTTCTCATGCAAAATCAGAAAAAGTTAAATTTGTCCTCTTCCAGCAACAGTAAGTTCCAAAATCTAATCTACAGTAATATTGGATAATCTACTCAGTCACTGCGTGCATTTGTGTAAGTGTTCACCTATCCATGGAAGACCAGTAGAGTCAATTGTGGTGTGAAACTAAATATATACCCAGAAAAACAAACATGCAAACATACCATGTGTAAGAACTGGAAAGCTTATGACATCTTGAGTCAAATGAACCCTATCATCATGGTTATTAGTTGGAATCTCTAACCACTAAGCAACAGCAACTAAGGTGGTCAAGCAAAGGTTACATGTGTCAACCCATCTATCACCTGAGAAAGAGATGTTCAAACTACTGAGGTACATAGGCGAAGGTTGTTAAGGAAAGGTGTTTATCAATGTGTCGCTGACCTGGCATTAGCAGTAAAATCTAGGATCCAAATCAACATATTAACTTTAAGACAGTGAAGGCAAGTCATATACAAGAATATCTCACTGAAATCCGGCCACGAAAACCTCACTATGAAGTTTCATGTTAGAACTCTTCGAATAAACGCCAAGTTCGATTTCCACATATTTCGATTCAAGTGTTCAAACACATGCATACCATCAGCTGGAAATTTCTAGTTTAAAACATTCTGGGGTTTTGTCAGCAACAAATGAATTAGGGCTTTGGCAAAACACATCACAGAAAATTGGCAAATAATAAAGATTACTTACAAAACAATAAAAAGAAACAAATACACAAGAGTCTCTTACAGACTCGATAGTCCTTAAACGAATTTTGAAGAAAGTATACGGACGTAATATAAAAATGAGAGCCCGGCTCATGATTTTTATGTGGAGAGGCATAATGACAGAAATAAAACACAAAGTATTTAAAACAACTTTACTAACGTTTTCGTTTCGACAAGCTGTTTTAAATACTTTGTTTTTATTTCTGTCATTATGCCTCTCCACATAAAAATCATGAGCTGGGCTCTCATTTTTATATTATGTCTACGTTTTCCGCCCGGAAAATCAATAGACAAGTATACAGACGAGTGTATTTCGCAAAATAAGGCATTTGCGAAACAAAAAAAAATTTCAGAATACTTATTTATTGCTCAAAATAAGATTAAGAACCTTAATTTCGTTGTCAAGCCATCTCAACCTCCCTGAAATTGGCGAAAAATGCCGTTTAACCGCTACAACTCCTATTTACGCCATATTGTTTGAGGCCTGGTTGGGTCCTTCCAATATGGGCGCCGTTCCTTGACTTCCGGCTTCACTTCTTGAACCCAGTTGCTCTATCCAGTCTTATTTACAGATCAGTGCTCCTATCCCGTTGAGGGGGGTAAGGGGTGAGCAGAGATGGGGGCTCCATTTTTTTAAAATGTGAATGCGTATGTTTTTAATAGGAAAATGTCTGCTTGGGTCTGCAGGAGAGGAAGGAGATTTGGATGGCGTTAAAGCTGCAGTTCAGAATGGCGCAGACGTTGAAGCGCGGGGAGGATGGATGGAGGGAACTGGTTTACATTATGCTTGCTACGAGGGATATTTCTCAGTAGCTGATTATTTAATCCAACGTGGTGCTGAAGTTAACTGTAGAAACGAGTATGGTTCCTTGCCTATTCCCTTGCCTGTAAAATTACTCCTCAATGACTTCACATCAACAGATGTTACTCCACTTCATCTGGCATCATGGCATGGACATACGCCAATGGTTAATTATCTAATCCAACGTGGTGTCGAAGTTAACTCCAAAGACAAAGATGGTTACTTGCCTATTCACTGGGCCTGCAGTGCTGGTCATCTAGATACTGTAAAATTACTACTCAGCAAAGGGCAGTGACTTCACATCAACAGATAACCCTGGTCGCACTTCACTTCACGTTGCATCAAGGCTTGGACATAGGCCAGTGGTTGATTATCTTGAAGCAGGTAATTAGTGTCGACTGTTATTCTGGAAGATCAAAGATTTTTTATATTTTATATTTTTCAATTCCTACCTTTGATTGTTTATGGGGTTACTATTCTCAGTAATATAAAACAAATAAATTAAAGTGCTGATGCAAGATAAGCAGTCTGTGTTTTTTACCAGGCCCGCAGAGAGGCAACAGGAGGCTCGGGGCAAAGTGGTCATCCAGAGGCTTGTTCCCCCAACCTTTAGGTTATGGCCTAAGCGCCAAATAAATCCTCGACAATGAGGTCTTGTTATGGGGGGAGCATACCCCGGGAGGCAATCCTAAACCTAACTCTAGTCCTAAAGTTCATTTGAAAAAATTACCTCTTCCCATAATTGCATCCCGGCCTATAGGGATGGGAGTTTACGAAAGCAAACCGTGATCTTGCAATATAATCTCTCTTGTGCAACAAAAGAAATGAATAATCCCTTGAGTATACTTGACGACGCCCTGGCTCCAGTAAAGAGATGAGGCAGAACATTTTCACCGTTTTGGGGTAATGGCAGCTCTTGAAACACCGGGAAGTTTAAAGAGTGTTCAACGAAAAACGTTAATCGACCAACTGGAATAGCTTGGAAGAATTTTGGAAAGAAGAAAAAAATTTCTAGGTTTAGAATATGAGCTTTGCTTCACGGCTGTAGGATTGGAACTGCTTTGTTTACTGGTGTCGGTGCCGCAGCTTTCGTGAACGTTCTCCTGATACTATTAATTAGAATAGGAAAGCAAATGACAGCGTAGCTTTAATACAGAAGGAATCGAATGACAGTACAGGATTTTATCTGTAATACCCAGGGAACTTCAGTGAAAATTCTCTCGCTGTTAATTCTTTGGTAAATCTGTCGTACATAAATTCATGGATTATTAAAGAGGTGGTGGATGAAAATTTGCCTTAATGTAGCTGTTTGATCATGTTGCGAACTGAAAATTGTTTGAGGCTGGTTCGAGCAAATTCATGCCGTCATGAGATGAAAAAAATAATGACATCACAATATTCTCGGAGCTTCTAATTAATTCCTTTTGCTCAGGGGCAAGTAGGCCTTACCCATCCTTCACAGCCTGTAGTTGGGCCACTAGAACCACTGGTTTCGTTTCGAAAGAAGTCAAGATCATTCGAGATTGTTGACCATAGTCCAATTACAGTGAACTAATCAATTTGTCTAAATAGAACCTACGTTTCCACGGATAGGCTTGCAGCTCGAAGGATCAGACTAAAGCTTGTTTCCGAGTATCCGATGTCAGCTAAGTTAAAGTCATATATTTGTATGCAGTTGGAGTCAAAAGTTTACATACAACTAGGCTGAGAATATTCAACTTAGATTTTCGCATTTTCCCATTTCATTGCGCTGTACATTTCACGAGAAAGTCAGTTAGGGATCTACTGGATTTAAATCAGAGATGGCTAAGAGATAGATGTATTTTTAGGTTTTAGTAAGTACTTCAGAATTCCTACGGGCAAAGATTTACATAGACTTTGTCAGTATTTGATTGCATTTTCTCGTACTTACTTGTTTAGCGTAAATTAAACTCTTTGGGTAGCCTTCAACAAGCTTCTGAAAATTCTCTGCTGGATTCATTTCTCATCCCTCCTGCCAATACTGGTATAACTTTGTCAAGTTTGGTGGCATCCAGAAATCAGCCTTATATTACTTGTATACCAAAAAAAAGCCTAATTTTCTTGATGAAAACTCTATATTTCCTTAGTAACACGTGAAAATGTCCCGCCAATTTCATCCATTGCCCCCCTCCATTTAATTGGGCTCTTGACGCCATGCGTTTCAGATACATGAAGGATAAAGAAAAATCGTTCGTGAAGTAATAAGGCAAATTTCTTGTATACACTCTATAAATGATTCTTCCCGAGTAGAAATTCATTTGATTTGTCCATCAATGACATATCCAGAAGGGAACAACTCATGATCAGGACAGGTCGTCTAAGATACGATTGGAGGATATTACGAGATAGAATTCTTACGAGACACCAACTACTTCACTGTGACCAGTGCAAAGATTTTTGAGGAAACTGTAATGTATGGAGTTTTATAACAGGAAGTGTTCTAGGGGCTTGTCAGTGTGCATGGGATTGTGGGAGATAAAAAAAGAAGCATGTCTTTTTCCTGTGCAACATGGCGTCGGTTTATATTAAAATTGTGTTCCATTTTAACCCGGTTGAATCCGTGTCTTAAATGCGACATCCTTGTGGAGCTATTACATTGGCGACGAGAATAGTTATTTGGATCGTCATTTGGAAAACTATTTCAGCAAAGTTTGAGTCGTTTGTAAGTACGATGTCACAAACGAATGCAACGTCAAGTATTCTAACTACTGGAACTTCGAGCACAACAACTCCGCCATCTACGTTTGTTCCTCTGTTGGATGTGGCCAGTCTTCCTTCCTTTAACCCAAAAGAAGACCCTAACACTCTTGCGGCTCGATGGAAGCTGTGGAAACGCTCATTCAAGTTGTATTTAGTGGCGAAAGGAGTCACGAGGGACGAACAGAAGACCGCACTGCTGTTGCATACGGGCGGATTGAATCTCCAGGAACTCTACTACACGTTGGTGTCTGGCGCGGATATCCGACCTTTTACCGAGAGCATAGAATTGTTGGATAACTATTTCGTACCGCAATTCAAGATTCCATTCGAGAGACCCCGGTTTCGGCAAATGGAGCAAGCATCCTCGGAATCGGTGGATCAGTTTGTTTGTCGGTTGAGGCAAAAGGCGATTCTCTGCGACTTTACAAATGTGGACGAGGCAATAAGGGATCAACTTATCGAGAGATGTAGGGACCCCAAGCTCTGCCGTAAGTTTCTAGAGAAGGTCAATGCTACTCTTAAAGATTTACAAGATGTAGCTCGTGTTTATGAAGCTGTGGAAATGCAAGTCAAGGCGATGGATCATTCTGGCCCTTCAGGTCAAGTAAATGTTGTCTCGCTAGGCAGACCACGCAACAGGAAGAAAGAGGGGAGAGCAGTACAAGGTAGGAAAGGAGGAAACAAGTCTAGTAAACAGTCTAGTGGTCCACAGGAAATGAAGGGGATGAGGTGTTTCAGATGCAATCACACTGGTCACATGGCGCGGGACAGAAACTGTCCTGCACGTAACAAGAAATGCAGTTCATGCAGAGAAGTTGGCCATTTTGCAGTTCGTTGTAAAACAAAAGAGCAAAAACCTCCGGTTAGAGATGCAGGTGGAAAGAACGCTGCACAGGGGAGAGCCTACCAGGTTGGAAGTTCGTTTACTGGCCCACAAGATTACTATGCATTTGCAGTTGGAGCTGCTGGGTCTACAGGTGATAGTGAAGTTGACTTAAAGGTCGGAGGAGTGTTGTTATCTGCAGTCCTTATTGATTCAAGTGCTTCTTGCAATCTTATTGACCGTGCAACATGGGAGATGATGAAGCAAGGGGATGTTAAGGGCGAGTCCAGGAAGACGAACAAAAAGCTGATTGCTTATGGGCAGAGAGAGCCTATTGAGGTCATTGGAACATTTGTGTCTGAAATTGTGTGTGAGGCTAATGGCAAGAGTTGTGTTGATGAGTTCACGGTCATTGAAGGCCCCGGGAAGTCTTTACTCGGAAAAGAAACAGCAATGAAGTTGAATGTTTTGAGAGTTGGTCCATTTAAGGAAGGACAAGTGTGCTCATTGACTGCAGAAGGCTATGGTGCTGATATTCGTGAGGAGTATGCAGACGTTTTCAAGGGTGTGGGAAAGCTGAAGGGTTTGCAGCTGAAGTTATATATAAGAGATGACGTCACACCTGTGGCACAATCCGTGAGAAGGCTACCATTCGGTTTAAGAGACAAAGTGGGAAAGAAGTTGGACGAGCTATTGGCCATGGATATTATTGAAGAGGTTTCACACAGTCCAACAAAGTGGGTGTCACCATTAGTTGTGGTTCCGAAGGCAGACGGACACATACGGATTTGCGTGGACATGCGCAGGGCTAACTTGGTAATAGAGAGAGAAAGACACCCTATCCCTGCAATTGAGGAAGTTCTATATGATCTCAATGGTTCAACTGTATTCTCCAAGCTCGACCTCAAGTGGAGTTTCTATCAAGTGGAACTGGATGAAGCATCTCGTGAGATCACAACTTTTGTGACACATCGTGGTTTATACAGATATAAGCGTTTTATGTTCGGAATAACATCGGCTCCCGAAAAGTACCAGAAGATAGTGGCAGATGTCTTGCTTGGCTGCAGAGGAGTGGTTAACATAGCTGATGACCTGGTTGTACATGGTCGTGGTGTGAAAGAGCATGATAAGAACTTGCATGCCGTACTTACCCGGCTGAGCGAGAAGGGACTAACCCTGAATGGGGACAAATGCCAATTTCGTCTTCCCAAGCTTACGTTCTTCGGTCATGATCTGAGCAGGCAAGGTGTTATGCCCAGTGAAGAGAAAGTAGCTGCCATTCTGAATGCTAGTCCTCCACAAGATGCTTCAGAGGTCAGGTCCTTTGTACAGCTTGTCCAGTGTTCTGCCAAGTTCATTCCCAACTTTGCACAGGAAGCAGAACCTCTCAGGAATCTACCAAAGAAGGATGTGCCTTTTGTTTGGGTCAAGAATCAAGAGGAAGCATTTCAGAGGTTGAAGAAGATGATGGCGTAGGCTAGTGTACTCGCATACTTTAGAGGAGACTGTGTCACACGTATCATAGCGGATGCAGGTCCACATGGTTTGGGTGCTGTTTTGACTCAATTTCAAGATGGGAAATGGCGAGCTGTCTCTTATGCCTCCAGGAATCTCACTGAAGTAGAGCGTCGATACTCACAGACCGAGAAAGAGGCCTTGGCGCTAGTTTGGGCAATGGAGAGATTCAACATTTATGTATACGGTTGCAAGTTCGAGCTTGAAACAGATCATAAGCCACTCGAGTGCATTTTTGGCAGAGCCTTTAAACCTTCAGCACGCATTGAACGTTGGGTTCTAAGATTGCAGGGATATGGCCACAGTGTTGTCTACCGTCCTGGAAAAGGAAACATCGCTGACGCGTTATCAAGCCTCAATCAACTCAGACCCAAGGACACCAGTGGAGAGAAGTTTGACTTTGTCAAGGTGGTCGCTCAGGAAAGTGTACCTGTGGCTTTTGCAGCAAGGCAAGTAGAGCTAGCTTCCGAGAGAGATCCAGAAGTAGCTAGTCTAAGACAGTACATTCTGAATGGGAACTGGTCCCAGTGTAAGATGACGGCTTATCTTGCAGTTAAAGATGAACTGTGCGTCCTTGGCAAACTTGTTTTGCGAGGTTTATGAATCATCATCCCGGAATCTCTCAGTGGAGAAGTTTTGCGTCTTGCCCATGAAGGACACCAGGGCATCGTGAAAATGAAGGCACGCCTTAGGATGAAGGTTTAGTGGCCAAAGATTGATTCTGATGCAGAAAAAGTTTGTAGGACTTGCCATGGATGCCGAGTGGTGGGGAATGGTCAAGCACCGGAGCCAATGAAAAGGGTGGAGACGCCAAGTAGACCTTGGCAGGATGTAGCTGCAGATTTTGTGGGTCCTCTTCCCACAGGAGAGAGTCTGCTCGTAGTGGTAGACTACTACAGTCGATTTTACGAGGTAGTAATTATGCACTCGACTGCAGCAAAGAGAGTGGTTGATGCTTTGTCACAGATATTTTCCAGATAAAGATACCCGTTTACACTCAAGACTGACAATGGCCCCCCATTTTGTTGTGAGGAGTTTACAAAGTATCTCTCTGATCACGGTGTAGAACACAGGACATCACCACCCCTTATGCCGCAGGCGAATGGGCAGGTGGAAAGAGAGAACCGGTCCATTCTTAAGTCTCTGAGAATCGCCCATGTGGAAGGGAAGGACTGGCGAGAAGAGCTACAGAAATTCCTGTTAGCAAACAGAACCACACCCCACCTTAGTACTAGTGTCACTCCTGCTTCTCTCATGTTTGGTAGAGAACCCAGAACCAAACTTCCAGAATTAAGAAGAGCTGAGAATGTTTTGGATGAGGAAGTCAGGGATCGTGATTGGAGTCACAAGATGACCCACAAAATACATGCTGACAACAAGCGATGTGCAGCAACAAGTCCTGTAAGGTCTGGAGACCTGGTTCTACTGAAAAACACAAAAACAAGTGGAAAACTTTCAGCAAATTTTGAGAGTGAGCCATACACAGTGCAGACTAACGAAGGTAGTGAAGTTACTGTCAGGTCCAAAGAGGGTGTTGAGTACAGGCGCAACAGTTCCTTTGTGAAACCATACAACCTACCGGAGGAACCAAGGGACACATCAGAGAATGCAGATCAAGAGGCTGTGAGCCAAGCACATGCTTCGCCTCCTGCAAAGGAAGTTCTGGATAATTCTTCAAGACCAAGACTGACTGTGGGGATGCCAGCAAAGTACAAAGACTATGTGCTTACTTGAGTGTCAATGAACTCTGTTCAGACTCTGAATATGTATGGAACTTTATTAGACTTTATTCACTTTTCCTGACTTTCGTTAGACATTTGTTATTTCCATTGTTTTGTCTTTGGTCATTGTTTATTTCTGAAGAAAGGAAGGGATGTAATGTATTGAGTTTTATAACCGGAAGTGTTCTAGGGGCTTGTCAGTGTGCATGGGATTGTGGGAGATAAAAAAAAAGCATGTCTTTTTCCTGTGTAACATGGTGTCGGTTTATATTAAAATTGTGTTCCATTTTAATCCGGTTGAATTCGTGTCTTAAATGCTACATCCTTGTGGAGCTATTACAGAAACAACTGTCCGCCTGATAGGTATAAAATATATTGGGTGTTACCAAAACTTTGGATAGAAACTCAGAGAAATAGCTCATGATTAAGTCTCCATTTGTTGAACACTCCCGATGATATGTCTAGAATTAAATTCAGATATAGGAATTCCGAAATGTATTACGAACATCACTAAGATCAACTACGAAAACATAATATGTGACAAAACGACATCATTCCGAACATGCCATCATGTGCATTATCCCCAGGTTCATCACTCCGAGCGTGGCACGAGGGTACTAATCTTTGCATTTATAAATCGTAGCTCAACCAAGCCGACGTTTTTGCAATTGCAGTCCTGATAAAAAGTGGGAAAATGATGACTGCCCTTCAATTTCAAATTTCTTAAACTTACACCGCAATTAACATGGTGAAATATTTTTTAACAAATTTTTCTTATTTTCCATTCGAGAGGTAAAAGTATGCTCCAAACCATTAACTTATTAAATTTATATTGGAAGATTGTGTACGTAGTCACTTTTCAGTATGAAGTAAAGGCTTGGGGAAAATGAAATCAACTGGCAATTGACTGATGCTTAACACAATTATTCTGTGGTAAGTATACAAATGTGTGAAAGTGTGGAAAATATACAAAAGCCTAAAGTTGTGGACGAAATTTAAATGAATTCAAGAAGCTGATTATGGTTTGTAACACGGAAAATAGTACATTATGGTATATATTAAGTGACTGGTTACGGGGAAGGAATTCATCCCGGGCTCAAATTTCAGCTCGGCAAACCGGAATAAAACTTAAAGGTTGAGACCGGGTTGAAATTTTTGCCGCGTAATGGTAACTAAATTTTTAACGAGGTTTTTTAGGGGAGGTCAGGCTAACATATGAGTCCAGTTTTAAATTTTCCAGATATAATGATTCGCTGAAAACATTTGTCGTTATAGTATCTCCATGACAAACATCTTCGGTTCTTGTAAGGTTCTTCTTTGCCCTATCTTTAACTGTTTTTCGTTTAAAAATTCTGATAGAACTGCTTGATGGAGAAATTGGTGGAATAGCAAGAAGAATTGGGCACAACTGGAAGCAAGTCGCCTTGCAGACCAATCAATTCCAATCACACGAGATTGACGACATATTTTATTCAAGAGTGAATCAAGATGAAACGTCAAAAGCTCTAGACATGCTGATCCGTTACCAAAAAATGTGTGGAACTAGAGAGAATTTGATGCATGCTCTAAATCGCCTGAAGCTTTACGATGTAGCAAAGAAAGTGGAGTCTCGATATTTTGTGGACAATGACTAATGAATGCATTTGAAGAACTAAATTTCTTTTTCAAAATTCAACGTCCTATGAACAATACGAGTCACTGATATTTTTAACAGCGTCGGCTGAATTTTGACATTCTGCAAAGTTTCTGTGTTTAACGAGTAAAGTCATGTCTAGCCAAACAAACGTTTTTTTCTTGGGATACTGGAAATTTACAATTTTACTTTTTACTTCTAGCAAAATAACCCACAATTAAGCGAAGAGAAAATTTCATGATACACCTCTTTACCAGACCTGCCGGCCAATCATTATGCCGGCCAATCATTATGCCGGCCAATCAATTACTTAAGCGTGCGATCCTGCGGGATATCTTCTTTGAAGACCAAGAATGTCCCACTTGAACAGCAACTGGACTACTCTGGGAGCATACGACAAAACGAAACGCATCAGCCAGGCCGTAGCTAGCCTGTCAAAGTTGGGGGGGAAGGGGGGCGAACGAAAATTTCCGAATGACAAAGGTTTTTGTCCGAATCTTTCCGACTCAGATCAAGTGGGAAGCCGAAGCCCGTGGAAGCCTGTTTAAAACCCAGATGAGAAATCAAAATAAAAGTACATTCGTCATGGGCAAAGGTATCATATAAGTCAAAAACTCGCTTATATAGGCTTTTGTTATCTATGTGTTTACGAACTTCCATAAAATTTGTAAGTTTAATAGAATTTCTATGGTTTACTTAATTTAAATAGTGTCCATTCTACGTAACCGTTGCTTTCCGAATGGATACGTTATTTTCTGAATATCGCAATTTCAAAAAGTTGGGGGGTGAAACATCCCCAATACCCTTCCACGCCACGGCCCCGCACACCAGAGACGGGGGGCCGTTTTGCTTACTTGATAGATCCTTTTTTGACATTGTTATAACTAAAAAATCTAAAACTATGTTTGGTCACTCGACTTGTCGCATTCTTATGGAGGACAGTGCGTGGAACAAACGTATGGTCGAGTACGACTGTATTAGCTGGCTAAAGGTTAAAGAAGGTAAGTGTTGATTCGGCCATTATTACTGAATGAACGGAAAAATTCCGTCTCTGAGACAGCGACCAAACATGCGACTTTCGGATAGAATCGAAATAATACCATTTCAATTTCTATCTTCTTTTTTTTAAGTACTCATATCATGGGTATTCGAGATGATGCTGTTTTGTTCATGTTTTATGTTCTAATTTTTAAAATCAGTTAAATACCCAAAAAACTATCACACTTGGTAGTATTTTTGCAGTTAAATGCTGATCTATTTAATGAAAACCAAGGGTTATCACTGACCATTTTCCAAGGATAAATATTGATTAGGGGTATAAAATTGGGAGATTTTACTGAGATTGCCTTAATGTCGTTTTATATTACAGAAATTGGTTTGAAATGAAGGAACTCTGGTTTTCGTAAAAAGGCTAAAAATTGATGGAATTGAAATGCAGTTGTTTACTTTTGTACAGTCATATTTGAGTTTTAAAAACGGCCAGCCGCGATGAGCTGACGTTTAAAGGATACAGGTTATTCCAATGGGAATAACTGTGAAACCTAAGGGTCCGTTCGTACATGTGATATTTTTGCCTCACGATTGAAATTTTGCCTGATGTGCTAAACTGACAAGATCATCGAGGACGAATTGGAGCTGAACAAAAGAGGATATATTGCTACATGGTTGTCATGGATTTATTGCATACACCAGGATGACAATCACAACATACAATATCGGACGTGTACACCGGCCGTATTAATCCACTTTTATTGCGACAGAAGTTCCTTTGTTTAATAAGGAATCCCTCGACAATCTTGTTTTCGAAATAACTTTGTACTGTATAACAAGCATCGAGGGCGGCAGAAGCGGGGGAGAGAGCTGTGGAGTATTTACCCCCCACAAAACCTAAAAGGTGGAGGAATAGCCCCACGAATGGAGACATTGTCCCCAACCATTTTGCGGCGAAGCAAAGCCTTTATTGTTGTCATCGTTAGCCGTGCAAAGAATTCGAATGAGAATTGAGCTATTTTGAACAGCAACAAGCCGCTGAAAACCTGAAATACATTCAACTACTAAAATAAAGATGAAATGCAGCGAATTTTTATTGCCGTTTCTCGAAAGACTCGTCACGCTGTAGACGAGAACAAAACTAACGTGTTTGTAAAAAAGGAATAAAGAGTTAACAGAAATTTAAATATACAAAAAGTTCAATGAGAAGAATTAGTACAACAGCACGCTTTAGAATTGGGAAAATTGTGGTTTTTAGACAGTGATCCCAGAGTCCCAATGATTTCTTGAACATTTGCACCTCGCCTTCACAAAACTCACTGTTCTGCCGTCATTGAAAATCATCAATGCTAATGCAACTATCAATGCAAATAGAAACTGTTATAGCCTCACGTGGTGCTACCATGTATTGTTTGCAAGTTCCAGCTTTACCTCTTCCTATTAAAACTCCTTCACTATCGCGTGGGCTTTATCTGTGGCTTCATTTCCTTTGTTGGTGATGAACTCAGTCAAAAACGTTTTATCCTCAAGATGTTGTTGAACCATCAAACAAACCAGCTCTATCAATACTTTGTCATCTTCCTCAACTAAATTATCCCCGACAGTTCACTGACAGTTAGTCCACTTTCTGTTCAGGCCTTTCCCTTATCTTTCCACCTTTTCCTTGTAGCTTTTCACGTTTCATCCAGGGATTGAGCACCTAGACATCGGTTCTTTCTGCCGACTTGACCACCGTATAGTAATATTTGCTACTGTGTGTGTTTGTGCTGGAAAATTTAAAGCACAAGTCCAACTTGGCTTGACACTCCCCTTCGTCGGTTTTATTCGCAACAATCCTGATCCCACTGCGCTTGCCAGACTTCATGAAAGAAATCACATAAGAGTGGAAGGTGACAAAAACAATAGGCTACTTAAAACGCTTGACAGTTATTTTTTGAGTTGCAGGTCGAGTTATAAGAGAAAGACAAGAGACATTGTGAACAAAATTTGCTGGATGTCAAACATCCATTTGGGCCCACTAACGGAGAAATCGTTCAGTTAGGTGAGAAAATGTTATCGGCACGAAAACTATTCCGTATAAAAAATATTTTTGAATGCCATTTGTAAGTTTTCACTGACGGCCTGCTCGCTGTGGTTGTGAAATATCAAAGATTCTTCATTGTCACGGTGGTACCTAATTCCAAACTATTTCTTGGGTTAGTGCAATAGCCAAGCGTATGATTGCGTAGCGCTCATAAAATGAATTGGACGTTCTAACATGGTGATGACCAGACTCCATTACTCGTTCAAGAGATGAGCTTTTATTCATAGTCGTGATTCAAACACGCGGAACGTTGCGAGACTTGAGTAAAGCGTACAAAAACATAGGCCGCTAAACGAGTGTTTTTTGCTTTTCGAAAGTCGAGCAACATCCCAAGTGTTTGGATCACAGTATCCAAACAAGGGAATCCATTTGGTATTTCTTTTATAAAATAACGACAGATGAAAAGGAGTTAACTTAATAAAAACACAATGATGAAGTGAGCAATTCTCCCGAAAATCATCAACTACGCACCAATCAGAGCCAAGCTTATGAAGATCGAACACTGATAAACAAAGCGAAGCCATTTCAACGCGGTGAAGTGTGTTTTTTAAAGTGTGTTTTTTAAAGCTATTTGAAAGTGAACTAACATACCAAGTGTTTGGATTACAGTATTCAAACAAACAAAAATCGTTACGTATTTCTTTCATGAAATAATAAGGCGAAACGTACAAAACAAACTTCAGTACATTTTTGGCGGTAAATTTTCCGTGTTTGGATACTCTTATCCAAACACGGCTATTAACCAATCAGAGCTTGAGAACGAGTCACGTTAATTTATAAAACTCTATCAGCTAGCTAAACTGTTCTCACTAGAGGGGCAGTAAGGGACACCCCTCATGAATCCAGTGTTACTACAGGAGGAAACCAGAGTACCCAGAGAAATCCTGCTATGTTTGGTAGAGTCAAAGTGGACTACACTCATCCAACATGTGACAAAGGTAACTTTAATCAGATATCTGCACGGAGTCGGAAGCGAACCCTAGTCAAAGAGGAAAGACACGTGTACTACCACAGTGCCTCCAGCAACTAATGTTGTACTTTTGCGTAACAATCCCCCCTGTCAATATCAAACATCTTCCACCGACAATACCTCACCTCCAGTGTTTACCTGCCGATAACTCTTCAATTAAGTAAGCAGTCATACTGGTGCATATCTACGATTCCTCGTGACACAATTGTCGACGAAGTAACCTCACATCGAATAGCTGGCCATTGCATTTATTGTCAGACCAAGCAAATTCATATTACACAGTGGTGCTTATGCTAAAACCTCAGCTCTAAATCACGAGTTAAAGTCAGTCTCAGTTTAATACGAAGTTCCCTGAAATGAAATTTCGTCGCTGGGTAAAATTGCTTCTGAGTACAGCGCAATAACTTACGAGGTACATAAAATTTAGGAAAAAGACAAAGATTTTGGTTAAGGTGACATTGCTGGAGATGAATACATTCGTCGAAAGGTGCCCGGTAACTTCTGCAGTTGGGACGGTGGTGACATCTTTGCAACCATCCAAACAGAATGGAATGAGGGAACAATGTCAGCACCTGGGGAATGAGTCAGACAATGCGTTTGTTAAGGCGGTGTTGAAGACCTGGTCAAACGATCCAACTTCAAACAGAAATTCTTCATGAAAATCTGACTCTGCTGAAGTCAACTGAAAAATGTTCACTTCAGTTGACTTCAGCAGTGTCATAGGATCATAAAAAATTTCTTTTCATGTATATCTCTGAATATGATCTTGAAATAGAATTGAAACACTGCACATCCTCTCATGGATAAGCGATAAGTTGTTGGGAGAATATCTGCTAAATTAAAGTTGGATAAAAACTTGCCTCCGATCCCTGTGGACTCGATGTCTCAACAGATAGAGCGACGGACCGGTATCTCGAAGGTGCGAGTTCAAATACCACTCAAGTCAACGTTTTTCAGTTGAATTCGGCAGTGTCAGATTATCATGAAAAAATTCTGCTCATATATACCTTTGTGGATGATTCTGAAGCGACCCCACTTTGTTGGAAAACTTTGTTGCATCCAACATTGTTTAATCGTTTGCCACGATATGTTCATCGAACATTTTTGTGGGAAAGGATATTTGAAATACGTTTGCTTCCTATCAAAATCTGATCCAACATTTTGATTTGTCCAACAGATGTTGGAGAGTTTGGTTGTTTGTCTAACAAAGTCGCATTGCTGAAATGGAGGAGCTGGCAACACACGGCAATAAAATATGACCAATAAGCCACGTACTTCAGCACTGGGAAGGTTGATACATATGTTAAAAATTATACTAAACAACCCGGTACGGCGAAAGTAATGAAAGTTTGGAAGGACTCCGACAATGAAAACTGGATTAGTCATGACAAATCTAGACGAAGTCTCCAGGCAAGGTTCGTACACTATTGGTCCATCAAAATTCCACGACTTTTCCATGACCATATTTACAAAAATCCATGACTTGGAAAAGCTAGAAACAATGAAACGAGCTGAATACGGGCTCCGTCAAACCACAGGAATAGATGAGACCCAGTCTCTGAATTGAAGTGCACGGCTAAGCTATGATAAATTAAGGTTAAGACTATCGTAGATACAATTTTTGTGATATTTTTTGTTCATTAGTGGCCTCAAGAAACCTGAAACTGTGAGCGAAGAAA
Organism: Heliopora coerulea; assembly: GCA_030142905.1. Taxonomy (NCBI): domain Eukaryota; kingdom Metazoa; phylum Cnidaria; class Anthozoa; order Scleralcyonacea; family Helioporidae; genus Heliopora; species Heliopora coerulea. The sequence goes on along the minus strand of JASJOG010000061.1, from coordinate 471,111 downwards.
ATTGAGATAGAATTATTTACTGATTTAGAAGAAATCTAATTTTCCATGACTTTCCACGACTGACACTAATTTTCCAGGTTTTCCAGGTCTGGATTTTGAAATTTTGACTTTCCATGACTTTCCAGATTTTCCATGACCCGTAGGAACGCTGCCGAGGTAAATTTTGTTAAGACTATCGGAATTTTCAATCTCGTGTCAAATATCCAGTCTCGCGTCTTTTTTGTTAGGGAATAATCATATGGAGCGTGCCCACCACAGCTAACCGCTCGGTTAATCGATCTAGATTAAACTTGTCGTAAACCCAGCGGCATATCTCGACATGCTTATATCTATGAGCTTATTTCGTCATATACAAGCCAAATTTGTATTTTTCTCAAGCTAGCCATGGTTTAACTCTCACTTTTGTCGTCGTTGACGTTCCCGCCTTTTCGAGTAATTCGTAATGTAATTTTTCAAGCAACCTCTGCTCTCACTTCCTGTTGCTACGAATTCCTGAAAGATGTGGCTAAAAATTCCTTAGACTGGACAGAATTTCCTTAAAATAGTGATGGAGCCTTTTTTGTGGGTAAATAATGCCCTCCAGAGCTTTAAGTAATAAAAATTTCAGTTCTTCTAGAATCTTTAAATTTACTTTTTAACATATTTTCAGAATTGATGCTATTCTTCTTTTCGAGATTGAGACTGTTTGGGATTATTATTCGTCCCAGATCCCTAATCTCCACAATTCGAGTCTCCACCGCACATGTTGCATTCTTTTGGCCAGGGTTTTAGACTTGTCCAACAGCCAGGTTCACAAAATTATGACGAAGGAATTTTCAACCACTAACGTGTAGTTATTAGCTGAAGGGCTTAGCTGATGATCAGACAGAATAAGACTGAACAAACTTAGTCATCATATTAATGACAGCAGTCTTTTTTTGTTCTGTTTTACTCATTATTCGGAAAACATTTGCTTTCATAGAATGTTCACAATAGCACAATTTTCTGAGAATTGGAACTTTCAGGTAAGATCCAGAAATTCCTTAGAAATTCCGTTAAAAAATTAATTTCCTTATAAAATTCCTGAAAAAGGAGTATTGGAGTACCAGTCTTCAGTCAAGAAAAGTTTAAGGAAATAATTTTAACACTTTCACGATTCAAGGTCTCCTCTTGACCATTTTCATCTTCTCGCGTTTCCCTGAGTAAAACAGCAGAGCACTTGTTGTTAGTCGAGAAAGTGTTAAGTTTTTAACACTTTCGTTACTGGAGGTCTCCCTTTTATGAGTAAAATCGTTCGGCGTTAGTAAAATACTTTAAATCGTCTGGCCGGAGTAAAATACAAGAGTACTCGCTTTTAAAAGGTTCACCAGGACGAACCTTGCCATATTCAGGTGGTGGGTGGGTCCACTTGTGGGCTTGACTGGTCGCAAACTTTTATGGAGCAATATTTTCAGAAACAAAAAATTTGTTCTATTATTTCCCAGGATTCAACAATATTTATCTCAACATAATCTTAGATCAATGTCTCGGCTTCTCATCGTTAATTGACGACTTTACGCCAGTCAAGGCTCAGAAACGCCTGTTTTAAATGTTTAATTACATTTTAAGTAACAAGAAACAAAAAGCACAGAAAAACATTTGTTTTTGCTGAAATGCCTCGTTTAGCTGTGTAATGATAGTACCGGTACACAATTATTCAAGTGTAAGAAGCTTGGAGTGTGTTGCCGAGGTTCGGCACTAAAACGTGACGACTGAAACCAGGTAACCGTGTGGAGATTGGAACTGAAAAATTAAGAATATTTATTTACCTGATATCCTATCGCCTAAGATTCAAGATAATCCTGAAATGTCAATAGTTCTAAGATTCAGAATTATTGCGAGTGTCATGATTAGGATTAAGGTTGCGATTAGAGTAAGGATTCTAATCCTAACCCTAATCCTAACCCTAATCCTAACCGTAGACAAATTACCCCTGGTGACATTTTAATCTAAAATACAACGACTTTTTCCAACAAGTTATCAAGTAAATAAATATTGTTAATTTTCTAGTCCCAGTCTCCACATGCTTATCTGGTCTCAGTGGTTACGTTCAAGTGCCGACCGTTGGAGAGGGCCTTGGGGGAGGAAGAGGGGGCGCCTTCAGCAGAATTTGACCCAGGCGAATTACCACTTAGGTACAGCCCTGGGGAATAAGACAATGATCTCGGATCAGAAAGAGTTCTTACCTGGTTATAAATATTGTCGGAACGCAGTAGCAGACCAACTAGTATTTTAATAAAGGTCTAAGAAATAGCAACTCGCGCGCGGGAAAACGAAAGGACATGGTATTTAGTTGAAACTGGAAAACCAAGCGAGAATGGTGGTGTACAAGGAAAATTAGAGTCCAGAAAGAACTCGGAATAAATCCAACAAACTCAGCTTAAGATTAATGTACCATTACCGGTATTCATCGCTAATGTTTTGTTCCAATCTTAGAGCATCATCACAGACTGGGCAATACAGTGATAAAACTGGACTTACATGCCATGAAAATAAGTAAAGCGAATGAATTAAAGCGATCGAATTACAAAAGTCTACCTAAAAACATCTTAAAAATAAAGGATGAAGTAGATAAAGGTATTAAAATATTAAAGTAAGGAAAGTGGGAAAACCCAAGGTTAACGTTATAAGACGGTTTTATTTTATTTATGAGAAGACCTTCTCTTCAAAGAAGTTCAAAGCTGATGAAAGGCGAACTTAAGATGGCGAAGTCCCAACGTGAAAAAGAATGTTCAGTGACATCATTATGGACATAAATGCTGGATAAGCAGTGAGTTGTCAATATGTTACTTTTAAAAAAGTGATACTCTCTTTTAAATAATCGGAAGTGAGGAATCAGGTGGGAATCATAATCTAAGGAAATATATTAATACCCAGCATTTGTTCCGTCTTTTATGCTGGACATTTATATTTGTTGCAAGATTGTATTATTCCTTCATGGTACAGCATGCGCATGTGCACATAAAGGCAAGCAGGGCAGATCTAAGATCCTCTGTGACAGGAAATTCACATGCCCAGAAACAACTACGATCACACGTACACTGGTGTATTTAAATATAGAACAATTATTCGCCGAAGTGAAGGTAAATATCTACACCATTCAATGATACTGGGGTAAATAATCGTTTTAGCGTATACCTCGGATAATTGTTTTCAAACATATTATTTAAAATTTTAAAAACAATTTTACGAAATGTCGACTTGTCGCCCACTCATCATGTGTAAACAAAACATTTTGAAACACATCCTGAGTACATTTATCGCTAAAAAAGTAAATTAGATACAAATCTTTGAAAACTTAATTGCTAAATTTCGTCGCTTTTTTGATGTTGTCTGGCATGGCGACTTCGTTTATTAAAAAGATGTTATTCTTCCGTAACTGAAGCAAAACTGGACGCCATCTTGTTTTGCTCGGAGGTCAATAGTGCAGGATATTCCGATATAGAGGAATCAATCACATAGCCCAAAAAACACTAGTGACCTGAGAGGTATATGATAAATCTAACTATATATAGGCCCCCTATAGTTAAATATTTCAAGGACAGGACTGAATTTGCTAATTCAAATCTCGTTTCAACTAAGGTTGTCCTTTCATTAGTGTCACCAAGAGCTGCTGCGGGCCTAAAATTAATTCGACTAACCTCACTGACTATAGGGCAGAATGAAGCTTTGTATTCTTTAATTTTCGGAAATTTTCATGTTTTCCGATAATGCACATGCGTACAACGTCTCACTATGCACTTCGGAAATGAACAAAACACTGAAACAGTTCAAAATTTGAATTAATAAATACAGGTAATACCAAGCTCAAAATTTTATAGCAGGTTTTCAAACTTTCATTCACATCTTCTTAATTCAATATTTCATGAAAGATAACTTCATACCGTCTGAACTCTAAATGTCATGTAATATAAAATCATTTATGTTTTCGAGTCTTTGCCATGGAATATTAAATTGAAATGCGAAAATAGTCATATTGTCTTGTTTTACATAAAATCACAGATGGCGCATGAGCTATGGTTATTTATTCCAATGAAAAAATCTAAATTCAAAATAGTTATTACCGGCCAATGGGGTCCCTTGATATCTTCCGAGTCCCCTTATTTCTTCCGCGTCCGGGGTCAATTTGACTCACTATACTTCCCTCTCGGCAATACTGTCACTCATTTCGACAAGGACTGAATGTCGCGGCTTGTTTGTCCTCACGGCGTCAACATTCCTTCTGAGGCATATCCACCCACAGCACATATTAACAAAATGACGCCCGCGTGAGATCTCGTGGGCACTAGATCACCTCGCGAGTCTGGCCTGGCATGGATGGTCAAAATTATCACAAGGACCCGACCTCCCACCTAAAACTCGGCAAAAACATGTCATTCTCTTTTGCAAATTTAGTGATAGGAATAATTTGCCATTTTGTGGATGTAAAAAGATGCTCTCTGACATGTGGGGGTTGGACCACCCCAAAACTCCCTCTTGATCTGAATCCGCTATTTTCCCTTTCGTTAACGGTCGATGCCAACATAATGTTCTCGCCATCCCGATTTTAAGCAGGATCAACTGAGCCTGCAAACCTACTGTATTGGCTAATGTGACCAAGAGCGACCGGTGCTGAGTGGGTTCCAGTCCGTAGCGAAATTATTTTATTTTCTTCCCACTCAGAGTTTTTTGTTTGTTTGTTTGTTTTTTATTATTGTTTTATTTTTTCGAACATTCGTACAGTCAAAATGTTAAAATTAGAATAACTAAGCGACTAGTAGTCAAGCTAGTGTGGAAGCGATGCAGAAATCCACCAATGGGACGGTTAGGTGAGGGTTTCGCTTTAAGTAAGATGACCCAGATAATCCATCGTTGAATTTAAAGTCAAGGAGAGAAAACAGGTAAAAGATTTTGAGCGTGTTTCTAGTTGATGCGACTGAGAGAGTTAGGGTGAGAAGGGTACACTTGGACATGGCAAGAACATTATGTTGTCATCGCCCGTTCCGGTTGTCTACGACCGTCTACGAAACGGAAAACTGCTCCGCCTGTGGTAAGTTTGGCCTACATGTGTCTCAGTTTTGACACATAAACAAATAAATGCATTAATTGCCATACTGAAAAATTTAGACATGTGAAATTTGGGACAAGAGACACTCCAGCCCAGAGTTCGAAATTAACGGTTGTCCAGTTGACCCGGACCACTAAATCTTCTTTGGGCAACCAAATATTGATGAATGGTTGCCCCTTTGGTAAACCGTTTTTAAAGGCTAATATAATTGAAATTTTTCCTAATTTTGAGTCATTGAAGAAAGTGAAATGAATGAAAGTACTAAGTATCGCTGAAGTGAGCTCCTTCTTCTTAAAAAAAGTTGGGTAAATTATTTCCGATGTACCCGGTTTTCTTCATCACGATTCAAGCAGGTTTGACGTTACTGAGCCTGCAATACATGTACCAAAGCAGTATTCAAAACAATGACCATTGAGCATTCCAAGCTGACATAGTTATCAAGTAAACATATTGACGAGTGATGACGTTTTTATGCTCATTTGGCCGATATATAAAAACAATAACAAAGAGGTTTGGTCAAACAAACTCTTTCTGGGACATCGATAGAACATTATGGCATTTACACTCGATCGCTAACTGTTACGTTGAAAATTTTAGATGCAGGAAAATCTCGAGTGTCACGATATTTTTAAGACACAACCTGGACCTGCTGCGAAAAATGCAACACTGGGCCATCCCACTGGGAATCGAACCTGCGACCTCGGAAATCTAGTACGACGCACTTCAGTTAAGTACTGAACTCGTGGCTATGCTCGCGGCAATGGCTTCCGTAGCTAGGTTAGCAGTGCGTCACACTAGATTCGCGAGGTCGCAGGTTCGATTGCCAGCCGGATGGCCCAATATTGCATTTTTCGCAGCAGGTCCCGGTTGGGTCTTAGAAATATCCTGACACTCGAGATTTTCTTCTTTCTGGGACAACCTGAAAAGACCCATGGTTGCTGTACCGAACTGTTTCTCGATACACACTCTCAACTCACTCGTGTGTTGTGTCTTCTTACAAAGGTAACTTTTATTGAAGTAAAATAAACTACATTTTTCCAAGCACACTACAGTTCTTATTTTTTCGAGTCGTCCTACGTACTCCGAACATTTTTTCCCCCGTATGTTTATTCACGTGACTAACTTTGTTTCTGGGGAGGGGAGGTTCATTCGGGACAGTTGCCCAAGGGACAACCAAGAAAAAAAATTCATTTGGAACCCCATATGCACCGAGGGAAAATTAACTTACAATAAAATGCCAGAGTGCAAACTGTGTCTCAAGGTTTCCAAAGATAACCGAAAGACAAGGTACGGCGTTCCTTCCACCACAGTTTAAGCCAAGGATTTTTCACCTCAGCTGCAAACTAAGGCTTTATTGGGACATTCACAACTTTCCCTCGCAAAATCGGGCCAGCGAACAAAATTTTCACAACTTGAACTGGTATACGAGTATTTATTACATGGTTGCGGCAGCGAGCGTGCCGAAAACGGAAATCCTGCAATTTGATTCGTTCATAAGCTGTCGGATATTTCCCGTATTGCCCGCTCTGGGATGAAAATTTAAGAAAGCCTTGCTTGTGTCGAATTAAAATTTAAATTTTTAATAAAATATGAAGTGCAAGTGTATTACGAACAATCAGAAAAGGAAAAGTAACCATGTAGAATGAAGCTGGCGAAGAAATTATTTATGAAAAGACGACAGAATTGCAAGCTAGTCTATCGTCCTCTACCTTTGCAATAGACAATTATATTTCAGTAGAGCCATATAAACCCGGTTTACTCTGTAACATTTTGGGCACGGCGCTAACATAGACAGAGGTGCTCGGCAAGGCTAAATTTTCAGGGACAGATACCAAATATTAAGAAGTCTGCATCTCTTATATTGAAGTCCGCACCGCTCAACAATACTGGCACTCGTGTCAAAATTTCAGCCATGCCATGCCCAAAATAATAACAATGTAAACGAGATTATAATAAACTACTTCTTGACTTCACTTGTTCGGTCTGTACTAGCAAAATATCGGATCTCTATTTTAGCACGGATCTCAACTCCTTGCGCTCGTATCGGTGCGTACTTAAAAACATCGGTTCTATATTTCACTAGTGCAGACCTCACGTTAAGTCGATTAGCAGGAAATATTTATCTCAAGTCATAAACTAGGACACCTGAACATAATGTTCAGATGTAATATCAGGAGACGTGAATTCAAAAATTGAAGCTTACTTCACTTGACTGAGTATGCAAAGCCAAACAAGTCACGTTTACAGTTGTCCAAATGTTTGTAATCCCACAAGATGAGCAAGTACCTTTGACACCATTCGAGAGACACTCACACAAAACAATCCTCTAGATATTTCGAAGGTCTTTTTCCAACGGAATATTCCTGTACTTCAAAGAAGCTGGCACACATCGTCAATGTTTGAATCGATGTTGGCCCAGGTCGCACTATAAAATAAAATAAGGTATTGAGCGCTTGGGTACAAGGTTCGCTTCGGGTCTTCTTTCACCATTAACTAGCATTGACTTGTACCAGGCTGAGCTTGCTATCACTTGGAGTAAGTTTGAGCTTGTACACATTTTGAAGCAAGAATTTTTCCCATGCGGTTTCGTTTTGCCGTTACAACAAGCCGTCGTAAGTTAGTTCTTACTGAAACATTATTTATGGTAGAAAATTCAAGATCGTGGCTGCCAAAGTATGTAAGCTATTTCTTTAATTTGTAATGTAACTGCTTGAAATTGAAATGTTATTACTTTTTTAACATTTATCATTTATTATCTCTTATTATTTATCATTTATTATTCACTATTTACCATGATCATTATCATAATCATTATCACTACGACTACCATTACAACTACCATTACTATTATCATTAACATTACCATTACCATCATCATTGCCATTATCATCATCATGACCATTGCCATTATCATCATCATGACCATTGCCATTATCATTAGTATTATCACTACCATTATCATTATCATTACCATTATCATTGCCATAATCATTATCATTATTATTACCATTATCATGATCATTATCATCACCATTACCATTATCATTATCATCACTATTATCCTTGCTATTATTATGTTGCATAAAACATATGTTGCATTAAAATTCTTTGTCAAAATCAGCTTTACACTTAGAAGATCTAAAGCTGCAGTGTTTCCCCATAGCAACCTCATAGCAATAACCTGTTATTCCTGCCCTAAAGACAGCTTGTGTACCACTATGACTTAAATTTCTCATCAAAAAATAAACTCTAAGCTGGCTGCTGTGTCTTATCAACAGCTTATCAATGATCCCCAAAAGTAATTTGGCATATATTCAGAGATGTAACCAGTCAAAAATGAGTGCCAGGTAAAAATATCCTGATTTAATTTTCATTAAGATGTCTGGAAAAATGCAGGGAATAAGGTCCTTCCTTGGAAATTTTTGTAAAATTGGCACCCTAAGTCAATATAAGAGGAAATTCCCAGCACTTTCAGTAAGATTCAATTAGACTAATGCTCTGCCTCTTTAGGCAAATGGTTGTACACCTTTGCACTAAATCCAGAGTCATATGTAGTCTTTGCAGTGGTTAAGACACTAGCTACTTAGCAACAAGTCTTAGTGAGGAATGGCCTATAAGAATCCTGTGAAATTTTGCTTCTTTACACTAATTTTGGTCCTCATACCTGAGCTTGATGAATGATGGACAACTACCTGCCTTGTGGAAACCATTTATTTCATTATAATTGGGCTAAAAATGTGCCACGCAGGATTGATAAAATTACCCTGAGTGTCAGGTGCTTAGAATTTCTGCTGGATCAGGATGTTTCCTCCAAGCATGGCTACATCCCTGGTATTGTATGTGGTCATTCTAGTGACGTTGACTTGAAAATAGTGCCCTTGACTAGAAAAATCTCCCCTTGACTTGATTGAAATACTCTTTTGTTCATTTTAGGTTGGGTGGCCCTTTTACATTCTAAATCCTGGAGGAAACACTAAACTGCAGTGTATTTTTTAACATAAACACAGTTTAATAACTCTACATCACAGACTCAGTCTCTACAAAAGAACATTTTCACTTCAACACTACCTTACTGCCCAGTCAATTTTGTCATCAGCTTTTGCATCTGTAAGTTTTCCTAAAGGGCCTTTTGACTGCTAATAAAAGCCTGTGCATATACTCTACCTCTCATACAATTATTTGTGTCTTTATTTACAGTGTCTGTGCCTCCAGGGCCCGAAAACATTTTTGTGTTGCCATAGTCTGGATAGTGACAGGATTGAGGGTCAAGAACTGAACCTATCAAGATAGTAAAATTTTAACAATTCAGCAGATAATAATGTCCTGGTAACCGCTGGTGGATACTTTACTCCTAACTCTGAATTGGTTTCTAATTAGGAAATATGAGCAAAAATTCAAAAATCCCTTTTTGGTTACATTCCCAAAGATTACTTTACAGGTATGTAACAAAATAATATATAACATATACATGTAATATAATACAATATCATACAATATATAAAAAACTAGCAACATTTGTTATATCCATCCTAAAACTGCCACATCTAATTAAAAATGGCAGATATACTGCAGGCAGGTGGATTGTTTGTACAAAGAATTTGTCTGAGCTCAGTCAAGGTTTTGTTCAGGTTTCAGTTTTGTTGGTGAAGTTTCAAAATTGCCTGTGTAAGATAAATATTTTTATCTTTATCACAGAAAAGGTCAATGGCTTTGGCCTGAAGTGAGTGTGAAGATTTCTACAAATTTGCAAAATTGTTGTTAGTGATTTAAGAAATCAAGAGGAAGCTACAGTATTTGGTATCCAGCCAGATAATTAACAGTGCTGTCCAGCACACTAATGCTCCTGGATTAAAGTTTGAAAACTTGCATACATGTACTTACTGTACCTGTTCAGGTCAGAGATACATTTCTGAACACTTTCAAATGCAAGGAAAAATCATGTCAATATGTCAATTGTTATGGTTTCTCTGCATACTGAATCAAGGTCTTAAAGCTCCTGAATTAATAAGATGAGAAAAAAACAAATTAAAGAAAAACAGATCATGGATAATGCACAAAGGAGTCATATCATACCATATCAATGCATAAAAGCACACATTTATGTTCATTAATGGTCACCAAGTACAATCTTCTGTAAATCTTCCTTAGTACCAAGTAGCTAGAATACTTCTACAAAAATGCTGCTACTTCCCATGAACTGTAAAATACAGCAGGTAAGAATGCAGTTTGGTAGAAACCTATGGGTCAATGATCTACACCATGCCATGGGCTCAGTGGAAGTTTTGGCACAAAATAATGAGATGACATGCAAAACATAAAAATTTTTGAAATGATGACAGACAAACCAAGAACAGCAGTTCATAAATCAATTATTTTGCAATTAGGGTTAGGGTAAGAGTTAAGGTTAGGATAAGAATTAAGGTTAGGATAAGAATTAAAGTTAGGATAAGCATTCATGTTTGGAATCAGTGTAAGGATTAGCATTGCCACAGAGATGTTTGGTCAGAACTGCCATAGATGTAGGAGTGAAATCAATGTCAACGTTTTGCCCACATGGACAAATGTCCCAAATTAATTTGAGAAACATGAAGAACTTTTCTTCTGACAAATTGAGGTGCCAGTACTGCTTTTGTATGCAATATTTAAAGAAGTACTGTATGAATTTTACAAGTATTTTCAAGTTCTTGATTTCTTTACTGTATTCCACATAAATTCAATATCTTGTACATGTATATGGCTATGCTGTAAATTAATCAATGATGTAATTGTGGTAGCTTGGTAATTATGTTCTTAATACGCACACTCTCAAGCTGTTCTCTCAGAAAAACTTTCAGAGTCCCTGACGGGAATCGAACCCATAACCTTCTGATCGCTCTAACCTCAATGGCTAGAGCGTCTCACCGCAATCAAAAGGTTATGGGTTCGATTCCCGTCAGCAACTCAGTAAGTTTTTTTGGGAGAACAGCTTGAGAGCATGCGTATTAAGAATGTAAATTAATCACAGTATACTGTACAGGGAGTACTGTATGTAAACTTCTGGCATGCTGCAATGTCCTGATGATGGCTTGTCAATGATTCTTTACTTCAGATGTGCAGATAGGCTAGGTAATTATTCAAGTGCCTTTGACTTGGCCAAAATTCCTTTTAGTCTACCTTGAGGGCTCTTTACACCTGTAATTTTGTGTTTTGCAAATGACATCTTGGAGTACAGTATGAGTTTAACTGATGGGAGCATTGACAACAAAAAGCAGCAAATCATAAGTACTCTAGGGTCCCCAATAGAAGTCTCCCCCCTACTATTAATTTTCAAGAATTTTTCCAACCCCCCCCTTTCTTATAAAGTCCACCCCACTATTAAATTTCAAGGTCTGAGAGTTCATTTATATTTTTTCTTGATGCAGAATTTTCATTTTTCTGCAGTGTAAAGTTTTTTATTAACCAAAATAAAAAGCTACTTTAAGTAGATTAACAAAATTCACACCTATAACTTAAAAAAATATTCTTCCTTGTTTACTCAAGTGTTTTGGAACCCCTAGACAGCTAGAGAGCTGACTAGACCACTAGACAGCTGTCTAGACAGCTGAACAACTGTTATGAAATTACAAAACAATACGAAGTCTAATTAAAGAAAGTGATTGTTGGTAAAAGTGAAAACACATGAGGAGAATAGAGCTTAGTAGTGGAAGAATCATGTCTGAAAATTCTAGCCCCCTCTACTATTAACCCCCTGCTATTAAGTTTCAGGGATTTATCCAATCCCCCGTTCTATTCCACCCCCCCTTCTATTCGGGGCCCTCGAGTAGACATCTTGCTGCATTGACTGTCATGAGTTTGTGACATACTGTACACCAGGATGACAATCACCAATGGCAAAATTGTACAATAAAGTATGTAAATCATCCTTTTGCTGGGGAATCCTTTTTACACCATGGGGGAGAAATCCTGATTAATTTTCATCAAAAGGACTCCTCTGTGTCAGTTTGCTTTGCTTAATTAAATCTAGGGGTAGTCAGTGTGACTTGGAGACACATGTATGTTCCTATGGAATTCTCTAATTCCTCAATGCAAATATAAATGATGTCCTTTAGTTGATGTCCAATTACTTCAAATGTTTCCCAGATTTTTGCAACTTTTGTCCAAAATAAAAATTTTCTTTTGAAACAAAAATTGGGTCTAAAATTAGGTATTTGTGTGTATATTTATTAATTTTCACAAAACTGACAAGAGCAGATGCCATATTTTCAAATGTTTAATTTTAATTTAGTACCAATAATTAACAATTTGTCCTCAGTCACCATCAATTTTGGCTTTGTTATTGGAAAAGTAACTGTGTGGCAATTCATTTTTTTGTGTGAGCTTAGTTTGGATGGATATGCAGGTCTGCCAAATCCAATTCTGTTTTTTTGGTGTACCCATCGGTCGATCACTGCAGTTGTTTTCCCTAGCACATAGTGCATCGCACTGAGTTAACAACTTTCCCATCACAATCGTACTCAAGCCAGTCAACATTAGGCATTTCTTTTCACTTTTTTACTATATAAACCTTGCTTGTACAACCTTTTGATGATGAAGCCATAACAAAAGACAGCTTTAAATGAACAATTTTTAGTTTTCTGTTTGACTCTATCATTTGTCTCTTGCCAGACCCTTTTGGACTTTTGACCTTGTAGCAGTTGTTATCAGAGAAAGAAAAACATCAGGTGGCAACTTCCTGGCAACAGCCTTATGAAAATTCCTTTTTTATATATCGATTTGAAAAATGGTGTGGGATCAATCATTATCATTTTGATATGCAGTTATTTTAGCATTTAGCAAGTTATACACAAACGAATTGATCAAAGAAGTTGTTATAACTCAAAGAATGAACAATACGGAAATCATGGTTATACATATTACCAGTGTCATACATCTGAAGCAAGGATGTTGATTCATAACAGGCAAATAGCATGCAGCTCACACAAAAAAAACCTGGCATATCACTGTGACAAGTTGTGTGACATGGCACGTGATGTGCACGCCATGTATGCGCAAGGGACCAGCTTTTGTTGTTGTTCTCAAACACGGAGTAAAGTGCAAGTCACAAAAACAAACCCGACCTATATTATCATTACATGGTGGCAGCGGTTATTAACGGATCTACGATCGACATCTTCTGTGACTGAGCGAGGTATGGCCACAGGATACTCTCTGCCACCGCCGGCAGCTTTAGAAATACACGCTGAGAATGCAGCCGAGAAATGGAAACGGTTTAAGCTGGCCTGGAAAAGTTATGCTTTAGCGACCGAACTGAAGAAAAAACCAGAAGACGTACAAGTTGCTACTCTGCTGACAGTTATCGGAGAGGAAGCACGAGAGGTCTACTCAACGTTTACATTTGGCGAAGATGAAATAGACAAAATAGAGCCTGTTTTGAATAAGTTCGCAGAGTATTGTCAGCCTCGAAAGAATGTGCCTTTCGAAAGATTCCGCTTTAATCAACGAATGCAGGAGCCGGGTGAATCCTATGAGCACTACAGAACAGCCCTGAGAAAGTTAGCCGAAGGTTGCGAGTTCGAGACCATTACACCCGACGAAATATTGAGAGATCGTCTAGTATTTGGAATACTAGACTCAAAGGTCAGAGAGAGGTTACTACGAGAGTCTCAACTTACACTGGCGAAAACTGATGAAATCTGTAGAGCGTCTGAGAGCATGCTAGCTCAAATGAAGATAGTAAAAGACTCTACAGACACTGATGTGAATGCCCTAAGCAAGTCCGAGAGTACAAAGAAATTAAATACCAAGAATTATCGTCGAAAACAACGCGGTCAAGCCAAACAATGCGAAAATTGCGGCTACCAGCATTTGGCAAATCCAGAATCGTGTCCCGCCCGTGGAAAGGACTGCCGGAAGTGCGGAGCAAAAAATCATTTTGCTAATAAATGCAAGCAAGAGGTGAAAGCGACAGAAGAGGAAGGCGAAACAGGTTTGGAAGAGACATACCAAACCGAAGAGATATCAGCAGTCCAATTGGACGACTCTCAGCTTGTCACACTGAATTTGGAGTCTGGAAGTTTTATCCGTTTTCAGCCTGATACAGGGGCCCAATGCAATGTGCTTCCCTTACACATATATAAAAAAGCGAGTAAAGATGACAAGCTAGAGAAAGTTAGAGTGGTGCAGACATCCCTCGTGGTGTATGGAGGCTCAAAAATCAAAGTTGTCGGTAATGTCACCTTAAGAGTATGGAGAAACGATGTTTCATGTCTTCTCGACTGTCGTCTCGTTGAAAGCCGCAAAATTCGACCAATCTTGGGTCGGAAAGCATGCCTGGGCATGGGCATTATACAATACAACGACAATGATCAGCTACATAAACCACAGACGGATGGCACCTCTGTTTATGCAGTTCACCCGCAACCAAGCTGGGTTCTAACAAGAGATGAAATACTCGCCAAATTCCCTGAAGTCTTCAGTGATGGAGTTGGCCTACTTGACGGAGAATACACAATCAGAGTAGATCCAAGTGCCCAACCAGTACAACATGCACCACGTAGAGTGGCAGTTGCCCTCAGACCTCACCTCAAGGAGACCTTAGAGGATCTTGTTCAGAAAGAAGTGATAGCACCCGTCACAACACCCACACCATGGATCAGCTCTATGGTGGCGGTAACGAAGAAAAATGGGAAGCTACGGATGTGCCTCGACCCAAAAGATCTCAACAAGGTCATTCGAAGAGAGCACTACCCACTTCCAACGATAGAAGAAATTGCTACGCCACTACATGGGGCTAAAGTCTTCACACTCCTAGACGTGCGTAATGGCTTCTGGCACGTTAAGCTAGAGGAGGAGTCGTCATACCTGACAACCTTCCACACAGCCTTTGGCCGATATCGATGGAAACGAATGCCATTCGGGATATCCTCTGCGCCAGAAGTGTTCCAGAGAAAGATGCATGAATTTGCAGAAGGTCTTGCTGGAACTGAAGTTGTTGCGGATGACTTCTTGGTCGTGGGGTACGGTGAAAGCTATGAGGAAGCGTTAAAGGATCACGACAAGAACCTCTTGGCATTTCTAGATCGTAGTGAGAAGCAGAACATTCATCTGAACCCAGACAAGATGAAATTGAGGCAGTCGGAAGTACTCTTCATTGGACACTTAGCGACGGAAAAAGGACTTAAAGTCGATCCTGCTAAAGTTAAAGCCATCCTGGACATGCCACCGCCTACCGACAAGCTCGGGGTTCAACGCCTTCTGGGCTTGGCACAGTATCTCGCTAAGTTCTTGCCACAGCTGTCAGACATCACAAAGCCTTTGAGAGATTTGACGCAGAATGACGTAGAGTTTGTATGGGATGATGCCCAGTCAGCCTCATTTAGCAAACTTAAAGATGCCGTTACAGCCACTCCAGTGTTGCGTTACTACAATCTGAATGAAGAGATCACGTTGCAGTGCGATGCCTCCCAGAGTGGCCTTGGAGCGGCGTTGCTACAAAAGGGTCAACCGGTGGCCTATGCATCACGAGCGCTCACCCCTACAGAAACTTGCTACGCACAAATTGAGAAAGAGCTTCTGGCAATTGTATTCGCGTGTGACCGTTTCCACGCGTATGTCTACGGCCGGAAGGTGGTAAACATCGAGACAGACCACAAGCCACTGGAACCGATATTCACAAAACCCCTGGCAACAGCTCCAAAACGACTACAGCGAATGTTGCTAAGTCTTCAGCGATACAGCCTAAAAGTGAAGTACAAGAAAGGTAAAGATCTCTTCCTCGCCGATACTCTGAGCCGAGCCTATCTGCCTGAAGTAAATGCATGCCAGCTAGCAAAAAAGTTCGAGGAAGTAGACCATCGACCTTGGATGCCGGTAAGAGAGGAAACTTGGCAGCAACTAAAACACGCAGCAGAAGACGACCCTGTGAAGATAACCCTCAGACATCTGATAAGGAAAGGTTGGCCCGACAACAAGGCAGAGATACCGGAGTGTGCGCATCCCTACTTCGACTTCCGAGATGAGTTAACCGTCCAAGGAGAACTTATCTTCAAAGGTCAGCAGCTGGTTGCACCCAGAGTTCTGAGAAAAGAGCTCATGGAGAAGACACACTCATCTCACATCGGGATAGAGGGTTGCATAAGAAGAGCAAGAGAAACTTTCTTCTGGCCTCGCATGACTGTGGAGCTGAAAGAGTACATATCCAAATGTGAAGTTTGTTTGACTCATCGCAGCGGCCAGAGAAAGGAGCCTATTTTCCAGCACAAGTTCTTCGCCAGACCTTGGAGTAAAGTGTCAGCTGACCTTTGTGAGTTTGACAGCAGAACATTGCTTGTCGTCAGTGACTTTTACAGCAATTATATTGAAGTTGCCCGTCTGCAATCGGTCACATCCCGCGCTGTAATCAAGGAGCTGAAAGCGATATTTGCAAGGTTTGGTATTCCTGATACCCTCATAACAGATAATGGCCCTCAGTTTGCCTCCGCAGAGTTCAGTGTGTTTACAAAGTCGTGGACGTTTGATCACAAGACCTCATCCCCCAGGTATGCACAGTCAAATGGGAAAGCGGAAAATGCAGTGCAGACAGTAAAGAGATTGTTCAAGAAATGCAAGACCTCTGGTGGATCTGAGTTCCAGGCCTTGCTCGATTGGCGAAACACTCCAAGCGCTGGAATCGGCACCAGCCCAGCACAGCGCCTGTTTGGTCGAAGGTGCAAGACACTACTCCCAGTAGCTGGGTCTCTCTTACAACCCAGCTATCCCACTGAAGATGACACTAGAAAGATTATAGCCAACAAGGAACGTCAAAGATTCTACTATAATCAACACAGCAAACCATTAAAGCCACTAGAAGAAGGTGAGACTGTGCGCATGAAGCTACCTGGTCAAGAAACGTGGACCACTGGTCAGTGTGTGGGTCAAGAAGGGCCAAGAAGTTACACCGTTAAAACCGAAAAGGGAAGCTTCCGAAGAAATCGCCGGGACATCATCAGCACAGGTGAATCAAGCGTTGAAGTGCCGGATGAGTTGGAGCCACCCAACAGCAGTGATAGCCAGCCACAAGGAGCACCTACTCCGGCAAGACCTGAACCTACCCCACTGTCAAGACCCAAGCGTCAAGTAAGACCACCAAGTTGGCTAAAGGACTTTGTAACTAAGTGATCTGGACATTGTTAGATAATCTTATATATGTTTTATTTGTTACTGTTAAAACGGGGAAGATGTGACAAGTTGTGTGACATGACACGTGATGTGCACGCCATGTATGCGCAAGGGACCAGCTTTTGTTGTTGTTCTCAAACACGGAGTAAAGTGCAAGTCACAAAAACAAACCCGACCTATATTATCATTACAGTCACTCTCAAAACAATTTTTTTAAAGTCATCAAAGTTATGTATTTTCATATTATTTTTGTTTTTATAGGTTTTTTAAGTCATCAAAGTTATCTATTTTCATATTACTTTTGTTTTTATATGTTTTGGAATGAAGATTAGCGTACTTGTCGTTGTCATTGGTCTGTTTGAGTTAATCTGCTATTTTTTTTTTTTGCATATTGTTTTGAAAAGTGACATGCTACTTTTGCTATTCTGGCAAAAACTATGTGTAAAATGCTTATTGCACACCATTAATTCAAACCCTGCAGGATTTTTCTGATCATCTGGTGCACCTAGGCATTTAAGCACCTTGATTCTTCTTACTGTAAACTAGAAATATTCAGTGTACTGTATCTCAGTTTCATACTGGTTGGAAAGACCACACTAAAAATATTGAAAAGCAACTTACTACTGTACATCTCAAATACTGTACACTGTACCTGTACCACTTACAGCCAGCAATTTCAAGAAATTAAGTAGAAAAACATGCTCCAAAGAAGTGCCTGACATTTGACAAATGTAAATACAATTTATTGTGAGGTACTTAAATGAAATAACTTGAATCATGTTTTATCTGATGTTGCGTTGTTCGCCCTTCGGTAACATGCTTCTCGGTTGACTTGCAAGTTGCAAATTCCTTGACGAACTTGCTAAATGAAGATTGCATTGTTGCTACGCACCATCGAAAAGTTGGCTATACACGAACATCCGGTTTGACTGTAACAGTTTTTGACTTGTTTAAAATCGTGGTAAGATTAAAAAGAATTCAGCACATGTTTGAATCCATCGAGCGTTGTCAACACATTCGTACGATATTTGTAAATTGTGGAGTATATTTTATTTTGTAAGCTCACTGAACAAATACCCCTCGATAGGTTTGAAAACCTAATTTCAATATACCAGTTTAGTACTACAATCAAACTTCACTTTGTTTACATATAAATGGCAAAAGTTCGTATGAGGTCAAAACTGCCGGGGGAACTTGCCAGGAACATGGCGGCCAGCGCATGCGCATAAAAAATTTGGGACAAATTTTCACGCGAGTTGGACCTCTGGTTGGATTATTTACTCTGTGATTTTCTGCAAGGAAGTCCACCATTTTGAAAATGATGACTGAAATTACCTCACGTGAGGCATGTTCGTACACAGATGTCGGAAAATATCGTTGAATGATCGTTGAACAACCGTTGCTGCAGCTCAGGGACAATTTACAAGATACGATTGTCCCTTGACGGGTTGCTAGCTCTGCGGCCAACAATTTGATCTTTTGGGATAATCTCGCGTGAACTAGTACAGGAATTTTTTTTGGCCCGAACAAATTGGAGAGGCTAAGTCATCTTCAGGATATGAAGGACTGCCCACTTTATGCATGGCTTATATAGATGTTTCGGTTATCCCCAATGGGAGTAACTGAGAAATATAACGGTTGACTTGTTCATTCAAATTAGGGCTTTTTCTGTTGGATAAAGAGTCTCTCAATTATTTTACGTTTGAAGGAGTTTCAAGCTGTTTTGTAAAGAATTTGCCGCTGGAAAACGTGTGTTGGATTGTGCCTTAAATGAGGGGCTGATGGATTCCCCTATGTAATTAGCTTCACACGAGCACTTTCCCTCGTAAACAACACTCGAGTGATGAATATTTTTGTCCTTAATACTGAACAAACTTTAAATTTTCCTGGTTTGCCATAGGATAGAAAAGACGTAATTATTATTCGTAAACTTATTCAATTTCGCGATGAATTTCTTACATACCTTATCATCATTGGCACAATGTGCTATTTGAATATGGTTCTTCCTTCGTTCTTCAAACAAATAATGAGGGATTAGTTTGTCATCGTCATCTAAATACTTGTTCTGAAAACTGTGTAATGCACTTGTTTTGAACGGTCTTGGATAACCAGCATTTAAATATCTTCTGATAGATTCAATTTCTTGATCAAAATTCCCAGTGATGCGCTTCGCCCTGTGTAACTCTTCCAAGATGCAGTTCCGTTTCCACTGAGAACTTTCCGTGGTAATTTCGATTTCCAATGGATTGGTAGTTTTCCTGGTTTTCTAAACACCTGACAGGTAATCTTTCCCTCGTAAGCAAAGCTGTGTCCAGGAAATTGAAATATATTAGGGTAGTAATTGTTTAGTTCCCGTAGACGTTTGTCTGATTAGTTCACGTTCTCTTCAGTGGCGTGCGGTGACTAAAACTATTAGGCAAGCGTTTATGTTCAGTTGCATGCGATATAACCGGAACGCCCTTTTAAAGGGCTTCAGGTGCATACCACCGAGAAAATTTTCAAATTTTTGCCGATTAAAAAGAACGTTTTTGTGTATGTGTCAGCTAGAAATGCTGTAAGAGGGAACGCAAAAGCTTGCTCAGAAAAAAGTTTGATTGCGATATTTAGAGATCCAGCCAACCATAAGCTCATCACGAGCTTTTTGTAATAATGTAATACTATATTCTACTTTCTCAGTTTTTGCCATGTTCTACATTCCCGCAAATTCTAAAGCGTTCTAGTACGATCAGTGGTTTTTTTAAACCTCAGTCAAGTTTACCCTGGGACGCTCCTACTTTACTTTTGCTCGATGAATCGTGGTGCGTGTCGCGTGTGGGAAAAATCTCCGTCGAGTACCCAATGTGCGTTCGGCAAAGAGCCAAACTACTTGTACGAATAGAAATTTTTTATTTATTGAAGGCAATTCATAATTACGGATCTCCTAAAGGGCCATACCTCTTCCTCATTTTTTTTGGGGAAGTCGACTTATAAGTCGTCCCATAACTCATTTTGTTTCAAAGGACGGCTTGTAAGACGTCTTATAAGTCGTCTCGTAAGGATCCAAGATCCTCAGAACACGTCAAACTGTTTCTTTACCATCCTCTAGACCGTGTTCCGTGACAAGTCTTTGCCGTATGGACCGATATCCAACATTACTCCAACTGCATCTAAGCTCGCGCTTCACGTGATTTAATACCGTTGTAACATCGGACAAATTTTTCCTTCTCTGATAATCTTTCTGTGCAAGTATTCGTTTCAACTGCCTGGAACTAAGTTTCTTACCCTATATCAAAAGAAGACAAGACAAGATTTTATTTTGCTTGTATCCGAGATTAAAGTAATGCTCTACAAGATCATTTTCATCCTCCATTATAAAAGAAATATGCGGACGCAGTCTCCAGTCCGACACTTTTCCACATTATCTCATATACGCGTTATAAATCGACTTATAAATCGTCTTACAAGACGAGTTATAAGTCGATTTATAAGTTGATTTATAAGATGAGCTGTAAGTCGAGTTCTTAGTCGACTTATAACAAAACATCTCATCAACTCACCTGTAAGACGACTTACAACTTGTCCTTTGAAATAAATCGACTTACGAGACGACTTATAAGTCAACTTTTGGTTAGAAAAGGAGAGGTATGGCCCTATTGGTGCTCTATACATAATATAGCTTAATTGCGCAAACTTTACTTTTTAGTACAGTGTAAATATCACCGTCCACAAACGACCTATCCTGATCAGCTAAGCACTTATAGTTAAGGACAAGGCGCATTCCTGGCCACGTTTAAAACGTGTCATAATATACTCTAAAAATAAATTCGTCACACTACTTGTGCGCACTGACTCTTGTCCAATCAACCATCAAGCGGTTGCTATTACAAGCGCCGTTAGCCTACCATGTGTATTCGGTGAATTAATGCACATTTGTAGGTTTTGAGCTCTGAAGGCAAGCAGCCCTTTGTTTGGTTAATGATCAAGAAATTAATTGAATTCTTAAGTAGATCGTGATTTTATAACAACCAATCAATGCAGAGGAATGAAGATCAGCTACTTTTATTCCACTTGAACTAGTTCCAGAGGAAACAACCCTCAATCATCACGCAAACACAGAAGGGTGAAAACGAATAATAATAGCATTGAATCAATTTTCGCTTTTTTTTAAAAAATAGTTCTAAAATATCCTTTTTTGCAAATATCATTGAGCAAGAGGTGCTTACCTGTGCTTGTATGATCGTACTCCACTGGTTCGGTTTAGGAAAGCAATCATCGACATAAGGATTGTAGGATGGAGGGTTGTGAGGATTAAAGATGTCAACTTCAAGTTTCGACATAAAAATATTAGCAAGGATGGGAAAAACGAGATTCCCCATTCCACAACCATCGACTTGTCTATAGAGGTATCCGTTGAAACTGAATTCTGAGTTGTGGGTTATCCTGCTTTGAAAGCATCTGCAGAGGAGTTTAGAACTTAGCGGAGGTAATTTATTCTTGTTATAGATTTGGTCAATGATGTAGACGAAATTTAGATCAATATGCACTTCAGTGAAGAGTGACGAAACATCATAAGACAAGAGTATTTCACCTTTCTCTAACATTTGACTCTTTAACCGATCAGCAAATCTATATTGAGAATATTCGCGGAAATTTCTGGTTTGGAGTTCAAAATTGGACTTTTTTGGCAATATTTAAAGAGAGATATCTAGGAAACGAATGAATTAAATAAACTGTAAAAAAACTTAATGGCCAGCTTTCCGTCCTCTTTACAAAGAACTAAAAGCCAGGAAGGGTTGATATGCACTTTAAACGATTACTAATACAATATTTAATTTTGCTACCATTTTTTGACGTAAGAAAGTATGCTCCTTTGGCCTATGATATTAACGTGCGTAACGATCTATTTACAAGATGTGATTGTCCAAAGCGATTGTTTGTCTTGGAGTATGGAATGTTGTCTCAAAGGTGCGATTCCTGCCTTTGATTGACTCACCAAAATTTTCAAAATGTCCGGAAGGCTCCAGCAAGTTAATCGGATACAACAAAACAAACAATCATATACAACAGTTGTATACAGGGTGTCCCAAAAAAACCGAAAAATATTGAAATCACCAATAATAATTTAATTGTTAGAATTTGAATCCCTTAGCACTCTGTTGGTCCCCATGAGTGCATGATTAAATTCCCACTGGCAAAAAATCGCGCACTTTACAAGGCGATTTTCTTACCTAAATTTTAATACATGCACCTTGTCAATATTTTACGCATCATTACGTTCAGCTTTTTCGTAGGGCATTCAAATTTTAATAATAAGTGATTTCAATAGTTTTCGGTTTTTTGGGACACTCTGTAGAATAAATGGGCCTTAAGTCAACATCCACAGTTCTGTGAAGTAAGAACACAAAGTTGAGCCCAAGTGAGCAAGTGGGTAGGATAAGTCCTGGTAGTAGTAGCTTTTTCGGTACGTGCTCAAGAACAACAGAATATCCTAATCCATGACCTGGAGAAAGACTCTTTTACCAACATGCGCATCTACACAGGACGCTAGCAACGCAAACTTGATTCGAATGAAAGCGAACACTTTTCTCTTCCTTTTTGGCCACTCGTCCACACGTAAATGATACTTTCTGTCGAAAAAACAGGGTCTTTCGAAAACGGTCTGACATCCAAAGTGGAGCGATTCGAAGATGGCAGTTCAGCGTTTATGTGCAGACTGCGGAATTAGAGACTTTAGAACACAATGACATCAGTGTCGGTGGAGCTAGCCTACTACGCATGCTCAATAGACAGGTAGTAGCGTTTTCCAATCGTTGCTGCATTTACGTGTGGACGGGATGATAAATGAAAACAGTTTAAAAACGGTGGTGCGGACGGAAAACTTTGTAAGCGTTTTCATGTGAAAAAGTATACGTGTGGATGAAGACTTATTGTGATTAATTGATCTGTGCTGACAACTCGTGGGATTGCCTTAATCCTGTTTCTCTTTTCTGACTGGTCTCTCTTCAGTTCGTTGCGTGGGTGGGGGATGTGAAAAATAGATCATGTTTCGGTAAGGCCTTGATTACATTAAGGCCAGCTGACCCGGCCAATGGGCTAGCCCTGTAGCCGGGGACGATTATGTTTTTTAATATTACATGAAGTAAGCTGGTCCGCTTGCAGACCTGGACTGTTGTTTGAACTTACTACGTGCGCATGCATGCTCCCGGACATTAGACTAGCCAGGTTGCCAGGCTCACCCATTTTGATTATTATTACATGAAGTCAGCTGGCTTGTTTACCGAGCTGGCCCGGTTGGCTTGAACCGAGCTGGCCAGGTAAATGGGATGGGTCATTGCCATGTAATCACATTATTTTCTTTAGTGAGTTTATCATTGTTTGTTAGGCAACCCCTTTTAGCGAGTTGGCCCGGCAGCCGGGCCAACTCCTCTCATGTAATCAAGGCCTAAGACTGGCGTCATTTATTCAATTAAATTTTGATACTTGCTTCGTTCACGTACGGTGTAGAAGCTCCATAACCCTGGTCCTAACGCTAATCCTAATCTAAAAATAGTAAAAATATGTTGAAGTAAAAAGCAACTAAGAAAAAGAGAGAAAAAGAAAAAGTGATGGAAAGAATTCAAAAATTGTTGCTTGCTGTATTTGATCCCAGTTACATTCCCCATCGACTTTATGATATAAGAATGAGCCAGCCACTCGACCAGGATCATGTCTCCTCTTCTTTCTAGGTCGAGGATATATAATATTGAACAGATAACGAAAACAAATTAGCCATATGGGCTGTGACAGTAGAGGGGAAATATTTCCTTAACGACATACAAGGAAAAACAAATTGGTGTGTATTTTCTCCCATAGTGAAACTTAAGTAGAGAATGAAGTGGCATCACGCCATTGGTCAACTTTGGTTAGCAAGCCACGTAAATCCGGAATTAAATTAGAGGAAGGTAAAAATCTATTGTTACATATGCTGAAGGTGTTGGTGGTAAAAGTTACGTTTGTTGAAAATTAGTGAATATCACTCAGACGATTTCTAGACTTTATTCGCTTTCAGGTTAGAAAGTCAGCGATATATAACTTTCAGTAAGGGATAACCTCAAACATAGTCTATCAAATGCAAACCCAAGAACTTACAAAAGATAAGTGAACTCAAGTGTGCTTCCCACAAAGCGCCATAACGACTGGGTCACGTGAAGTAAAAAGAAACTCAGTCTTGGTCGAATTGCCGACGGAGTCAACAAAGTGACTTAATGACAAGGAAATCACGATATAAGAAAAAAACAAACCTACCTTTTTGTTTTTCTTTCCTTATCTTAATGTTCTTATGTCGTTATGCCACTAGTGCGAACTAGGCCTCAAAGTGGCTTAACTAAATAGTGGCCACACAGAGCGTGGTTAACGTCGTCCCGAAGCTCTGCGACTGTACCGACGGGAAGGACAACCTGCTACAGAGAACGTAGTCATTGCTTATTACACAAACGATGAACTACAAGTACGAACGACAAATTTACAGGATCGCTGCCAAGTTATTGAACACCTTATTTTTCGCAAAGAGATTACATGTTTTGGGTTTTGGGACGTTAAGGTCATCTCATCTCGAAGATGAATTTAAAATACATTCGGTCAAGCTCTTCTAATATTCAAAGACATTCTAATACGATATGAATGAGCTACTGTAATATGAATACGAATGCCAAGCACAGAACATGAAATAAAGCTTTTTAAAATGGAGTATAACAATTATAATAGGACTAGGGTTTCTTCTCGTCGCGCAACATACTGGATAAAATTACAATATACAATGAATATTAAGCTAGTCTGATGCGGATAAGGTCAGTGTAAGAGACTTTCTTGCCAAATTTGAATGGGCGGCAGTCAACACTAACCAGGGAGTGCTAATTCTGTATTTTATTGATTCACTCGACGCTTTGCGAGCATTCCAACGCTTTGATCTTAAACTTGGGAAGGTCAAAATTGGACTTCACCTTTCAAGAACTGTAGCAAGCGTTGCATCTTTTCGTGGATTTTGTGGTTCAAAGTTACTAATCGACGATGGCTGATTTCGAGTGGGTACAGCCAGTATCCAAAGAAATTTATTCAAGAAGAAATATTCGCGAACGCATCGCTTGTCATGTATCGTCACAGTCGACTGTCGCCAGTTCAAATTTGGCAGATCTTGCGTGCGTCTTCCATCGACTTAATCCATCTCAAACTAGCTTTATATTTACTGTATATGTAGTTTTACCCGCTCTGATGATGTTTCGCGATGCGATGAAGAGTTTTAAACTTAGAGTCATATCAAGACTATTTATTAAGTTACATATTAATTGGCTTAGTTTCGTGTTTTGTGCTGGGGTACTTATACACATATATCATATTACGATTGCGATTATCGTCTGGTTGATTCCTACCAGTGACTGAGTAATAAAACAGACCCTTGTTAAATGACTGAGATTTGATTCTTGATTCCTCTCTAAATTATATAATTTTAAGACAGTATCACTCGTCAGAGAAGATTTCTACTTGGTGTGCAAACCCATTGACTTGTAGAACAGCCTTAATGCGGCTAGGCAGCCATTCAGTACTGTAGGGTATTTGGTTACATACCAAATTTCCTTCGTATCCACGTCTTTAGCACAGGAGGAACGAGGAAAGTAGAGGGATTCTGTTTTATCGTTTATCGCAAGTTCTACACGGATAAGAAGTTAAGGGCATGGTGTTTGTGCAAATCATGGTCATTTCGGTATATGTAATTCACTGTTATCATAGCTTCCTGTTCAGGCGTGTTATTCGTATAAATATGAGAGTTTGTCTGTCCCCTTACTTCTCGTAAGCGTAAATACTTCATCGTAAAGCGACTTACTTAATCGTAATGAGTAAACGATGTCATTTTATATCGCAGTGTGCATTAGCAGACACACGTTTTAAGTTTGACTATCCTTTGCCGTTTTCCAACAACATGCATCTCACCTAACACAGCCACAAAACACAACTTTTTCACCTCAGATGCTTTGGGCAACATACGGTGGGCCGTAAAACATGCCCGTCCGGACATCAGGTTTCTTTCCGATGTACTCACGAATATTAAGCAAATCTGGAACAACAAATCCTAAACTGAAAAGCGAGCTTAGCGAGTACGTCGATTCGATGCCTAACAGTATTCTGGTTGTAAAACAAGTTAAAACAAAGGGATGGGCCCGCAGACATGACTCTATTGTCAGCAGTATATTAGTGTTCTTTTAACGTGTATACCTTACAAAGAACAAAATCAAATTCAATTGACAAAGGCTCTGTCATGTAGTCCTACTACCTCAGATCAGGTTTTCCGTGAAGAACCACTTCATCTGATCTCGGCGAAATTTGAAGTGGGTCAAATTCGGCGTCGAGATGACATGACCATATCATCCTAAATTTCATGCTTATAATTATCTAATCAAAAACAAGGTATTCAATTATTTATAAGCAATCCTGTAAATGTTGTTCTCAATGGTGATGCACAAACAAATCCAAAATAATAACACAAATTTATACTTTTATGGATTTGTCGAAGGAAAAGAATAATCAAAATTAAAATTGAGTCATACGTTCCTGTGATGACTCAAGCCCTACCTTCGTTTTAAAACGTACAAGTGTTTTTTACTGCTTGTCAGCAGAGTGATAACGCATCCGTTCCGCTTATTCTAAATCACTTATACTGAGAGATCTAAAATAGGACGTATTTATACGAACCCTCGTTAGCCGCCAGCCCGGGTCAGGACGCCAACTCGGATTGTTAATAAATTATGTTTACATTGGCCAGGGTTGCCAGCCATCCGAGTCTTGCATTCTGGGTAAGAGAATGAACCCAGGTTGATACATCTACCACCACTTTACTCGAACCCCGCTCATTTCAACTCATGTTTACATGAACATTCAAATAATTTCACATCTTTACGCCCACGCCAACCTGGGTCAACCCAGGTCTTCAATCTGGTTACCCGGCAAAGCGGGTTGATCCGCCTGTTATGTAAACATTGACAGGAGTTTATTTGTAGGCAGGTTAACCCGGGCTAACGCCCTAATTCGGCTTGACGACCCACCCGGTTTCGTGTAAACAGGCCCTTAGAATGCCACTTTTATGCGACAGGAATTATCAACCCGGCAACCTGGCATAAGATAACACAGCCTAATCGGTTGCAACCGCTGTTTTTATTGTCACAGAAGACAATAGTTCAAAACAAAATCTTCCAAACAGAGTGACAGGGTCAATTCCACTGGTTTATACAATTCCTAATTTGAGTGAGATGCTTCAAGAAGGTTTGCTAATGTTTCAGCGCAGGACTGGCGGCAAAGGGGGGCTACAGCCCCTCTCTCGAGTTAAAATTAACTATTCGTCGGGGAATTTTGACTGATGATAGCACATTTATATATTGTACAACTATGAGAACTTGTTATTGATTTAACCAAGAACGACAAAACATGTATACCCTCTCTTTATGTCAAATGTAAAAGTAAACTGTTTCAAGTCGGTTGTTGCGATTATTCTTGCGAAGAACAACAAGTTTTCTACCTTCACAAAAGGAAATTATAAAGGAGGCGTGGTCCTGGCTCCTCTAGTGTAGTACACCTGTCGGGACGTTAGTCCCTGCGTGGGGGAATTCCTGGCACCACCACTGTTTCAGCAATGATTTGGATTGTCTCGATAGACTTTATGACGACCTAATCAACATTTTGCGCAGTCACATTTTTAAAGGGCTGCCTATGTTTTAGCGTATGAGTGGCGAACGAAATAGGCACAAGCGCAAGTAGGGGAGTAAATTGGTGAATAAAGCTAGGGGGATCTTTTTGAAAAACAATTACAGTTTGAGTTCAAAAATAATGAGTGCTAGCATGGTAAGAATTTAAGGCAACCGGGCATTGGTGTGAGGCCATTACGTTAGGATCAAATAAAGCTAAATAATCAGAAAATGTTGAAATTGCAGCCAGGATTGCGAATATTTCAAAAGTTGTAATGATTGACACTGGTTAGGTAAAACGTTAAAAACACGTTGATAAAAACTTTAGAAGACTTTTGAACAAACAGCTTAGGTCTTCGTTGGTTAAAATGAATAAATAATTAAAAGTTAGAATAACATATATCAGTTCAAAGTTATGTAGATTAGTTAAAAAGAGATTTGTCAATATCCGAGATACAGTCGAACCCCTCAAGACGGACACCCGGATAAGACGGACACCTCTATAAAACGGACACCAAATCTTGGTCCCTGCCTTTTTTTCAGTCATTTACTGTATTTGAAGTCTCTATAAGACGGACACCTCTCTAAGATGGACAACGGACACTTTGAAATACGGAACGGACAGTTAAAAAGTCCTTTTTTATTGAAAAAAAAAGCTTTTTAATGGCAATGTGAATACTTAATTATAACTGTAATTTGACCTCCATTACTGTAATTGCATTTATCAATCACGTCAGCCCTTTTACTTTCAGTAAACTGTTTATGTACATAGTGCTCATGCTGTACAGTATTCTCCAATAGTTCAATCGTTCAATTATGCTTTTGCTTTTTGGGCTGAGGCGCATTTTCTGAAGCATCTTTCTTTCTCTTTTCCTGGTTTCGGGAAACAGCACCGTCCAATATTGCCCTTTCACTCTCGATGCGTTTTCTTAGCCAATTCACAGCCAGCATGCTCCCTTCAATCACATATTGGCAGGGCACTTCCAGGCCGTATCCTCCACCTCGATTCATCCTTTCTCTGGTAACCTTGCAAGATAAGGAGCTGGAACGTATTTGCAGAAATTGACTGAGGTGTCGGGAATATGATAGCGGCACATGGCCGACCACTTTGTTGTCTTTCATGATTGCAACTGCGTACTTGTCCTTTTTTATTTAGCAGTTCCCGCATGCAGTGTAAACTTTCGCCAATGGTAGGTGTCCATATGTCCTTGTAGACATGGTGTCCCCGCACAAACGAATCGAAAGAATAGCGATCCGCGCCTGTCATGATATTTGGCTTTAAGTGAAGCTAAACAATTCATTCATCCTAGCACGTGCGCTACATGCAACACTGTAGGTAGTCTCACTTCACTGTAGTCAAAAGGTGTGAAATCTGTCAGTTTTTGATGTGATGCAATGCGGTTCTCTATCAAGTTTCATTTCAACAAGTTTCATTTCTTAGTATTTCTGCAGCCGGGCGGTCATGTCTAAACAAGGACGTAGTCACTCTAAAAAGAAAACTCTGACTCTTGAAGAGAAAATGCGTGTCTTGGATTATGCTCAAGACCATCCCAAATTAGGCTGCAGAAAAATAGCCGACGTATTCGAAGTTGGAAAAACTCAGGTTGCAGGTGCTTTGAAAGATAAGCAAAACATCAGAGAGCAATATGAAGCCTTCGCTTCTGCGGGCATTAAGCGCTTACGAGAAGTTAAGTACCAGGAAATAAATGAGGCAGTTTACAAATGGTACTGTTTGGCTAGAGATGCAATGGTCCCTGTAAATGGTCCTATGATTCAGGAAGAAGCAACAGAAATAGCAACGAAATTGAACATTCCAGGTTTTGCAGACTTCAAAGCTTCAAATGGGTGGCTTAGCCGCTGGAAGGACCGCTATCGTATCAAACAGCGAGTTGTCGAAGATGAATCAGGACAAGTGCGGTCAGAGACAGTAGAATCGTGGATGGAAAGGGTGAGAGAGTTGTGTAAAGGATACAAACCTGAAGACATCTGGAACGAAGATGAAACGGGGTGTTTCTTTCACGCACTTCCCGAGAAAAGTTTGGCAGAGGAAGGAAGGAAATGCAAGGGTGGCAAGAAATCAAAACTTAGAATGACTGTCGCATTTTTGTAAATGCCAAGGGCGAGAAGGAAGAGCCAATTGTCATTTGGAAAAGCCAAAACCCAAGATGTTTTAAGAATCTCAGAGACAAACAGAGGCCAACCAACGTAAAATATTTCGCCAATCCTAAATCATGGATGAATTCTGAAATAATGATTAAGCTGCTGCAACCGCTTGACAAAAAAATGCGGAGGTGCGATAGGCAAATTATTTTGTTCCTTGACAACGCAGGCTGTCACCCTGAGTCATTGCAGGACATGTTCTCAAACATCAAAGTTGTCTTCCTCCCTCCCAACACAACATCAAGACTCCAACCTCTACACGCTGGAGTGATCAGAGCTTTCAAAGTTCGCTATCGAAAACTCCTGAAATTCGTGGTTTCCCGTATCAACTGCGGATTATCAGCAACACATATCACCAAGGAAGTTGATGTGCTCCAAGCCATACGTTGGATCAAACAGGCTTGGGATGAGGTGCCAGAGGAAACTGTTCGTAAGTGCTTCGAGAAATGTAGATTTAGCGAGGCTGTGTGTAATTCAAGGAGTGAGGAGGAAGAGGACCAAGAATTCGAAGAGCTTGTACGGCGCATCAGTTTGGACGAAACAATAGCTGAACAATATGTTGCAGCTAATGAGGAGGTCCCATCCTGTGAGCCCCCTGTTGATACCACCCAGTCTGACTGGCGAGAACATTTAAGAAGTGAAGCACTCTATCTCTATCAGAAAGAATCCGAGGTTCCTGTCAGCGAGATTTTGGTAGTAGAAAGCGACGAGGATGATGCAGATGTGGACATCCAGCCTCGGACTTCATCTATTAAAAGAACTGCAGAAGCTCTGGGTCGTGTGGACCACTTGACAAAATTTGCGGCCCAACTCCAAGAGGAAGATCTTGTAATTGCGTTGCGCTCAGTTGCGCAGCGACTTGAAGATTACAAAATTGCCAATCTAACGCAATCAATAATTACAGATTACTTTAATTTTAACGACCAAATGAGTGATCTATCCGCACGTAAATAGTAGCTGCATTTCAGCATGTTGAATAATTACTTTTAGTTAACTGCAAGAACTAATTTCACGTTTGTATGTTCCAGTTTGCAACATTACTGTGGTCAGTAATAAATTTGTTCCAGTTTTCTTTTATTTCATTAAATTGTCACCAACAAACGCGTATTAATTGACCATGTGGTCAGGTTGACAATTATGTACAGGACTGGTGTCATATTACCTCGAGTCTCTATAAGACGGACACCTCTCTAAGACGGACAGTTGAGGCCGGTCCCGAAGGTGTCCCTCTGAGAGAGGTTTGACTGTATTTATATGGCCATTTCTTTACTGGCTTGTCCCCCGCAACACCTGACGCCAATTACTGCGTTCCTAAACCTAAAGATAAAACTTAGACAACTGGGGACAACAAATATTCTGAATATTTTCAATATTAATTTATAGTATACAATATATCTTCTATTTCAACTAAAAGTACTTTTCATGTATTTCTATATTTATTCTTATAGTAAAACCAACAACTGAAACAAATATCCTGGAAGGAGAGAGTCAGCAAGGGAAAGAGTAAGTGCACCAATGGTTACTTTGAAATTACTGCAATAATTTATTCTCTATAATAAGGGGATAAAGATTAACTTACTTTTGGGAAAAAAATTATGGAATTCAGTACTGTAAGGTCAATCAGTAATTTTTATATGGTCGAAGGGATACGTGGTGGCAGACATGGTGTTTTGGGAACATTGTTAATTGCATCAAACTTTATAAGTACTTAGATAAGGTAGTTTAATGCTATTTGCTTTCTGCTCAAAGGTAACATGAAGGATTCTCCAAATGTATTCGTTTTCTGATTTTATATTCAACTTTAAGAAGTATTACTGAACGTGACTGCTGTCCATTGCGATTGATGGTTGCACGAGGGTGATCCAATCACTCTGAGGGATTTTTGATAATCACCAGTGTAATTATACCAACGTACTATATACACCTTCACATTGGTGAACAATTAACTGCCCTTTATTGTCATACCATAAAAAGTGTATAGTTATAACAATTGTGGGGCTCTAGTTCAAAACCCGGATACTTTCGAGGAGGAAACTGAAATTTTATGCTGTAGGGGCTAAAGTCCCCGATCGGGTGCTAAAGTCCCCGATCGGGTGCTAAACGGTGTGGTTGGTGGAAAATCTTAAGAATCTAAAATGATTGCCAACCATTTTTATATCCGTTTCATAAAACAGAATCTTTTCTCTTGTTATAAAATAGTTGCCTAGTAGTAACGAGGTTTTACTCAATTTTCTAGAATTAAATCACAAAAGTGCCCTCTTTTGTCAGTGTCCCCCACTTTTGAGGTGCTTCCGCGGACTATGGTGATTAGAAAACGATTATAATTATTTTGTAAAAAATTTTTGTAGAATATCTCTCTGCAATCTGCACTACTTCTAAATCCTTTAGATCTTTTTCTAAGATTTTCCTCTAGAAATTATGAATTTTTCCCAGATGAGAGAGGGCATAGCTTTCCCAACATAGGGCCTGTAGCCTTCTTGCCACCTTCCCCAGGATGACTATTCCTTGGATATATTCTAACGAGTAAAAAGCACTATCCATGCTTTGAATCGCCAAAGCTAATTTTTTAATAATATTTTATCCATCGAAATGCGTCTTATCCACCTATGGCGAATTTTCCGCCCGTAAAATCTTAATTCGATTGTGAAAGAGTGAATGGCTGTGTTTACTAGTAAGGTTTTATCTGATGGATATGTTATGTGGGCTTTTTACAACTGACCCCAGTTTCTTAGTGTTAACCAACTTTCAAGTTAACTAACAGCGATAAAGAAGATCTGGTAATTGCACTTTTGCACAGTTTGGCTGCTGCGCAAATATATCGTAAGAGGGGGAAGACGTCATGTCCTGCCTCCCAAATTAGAGAGCGAAATGGATAAATCCCAGAGATTGAAGGGAATCACTTTTGACAAGAGCCAATGAAATGCAATTTTTTGTCCCACCATGAAGATATCGTCAACCTTGATCATAAATATGCAAACAACTCAAATTTCAAGGTCAAGCACTATTTCACGTATGATCGAAGACGAAGGAGGAAGCAGACACGGTCACAAGCAAATATTTGTTGATTCGTTGAGCCTTATCAGCACTTAGGTAAAGCATTTAATCGTGTTTCCCTTCAAGTTAAAGCTAACGGAAAAGATTGCCCAAATGTCGTGGATTTGTGACCCTATGTTTAAGAAGGGTCACTGAACGCAATGGATGTCCATTGCGATAGTTGGTCGCACGAGGGTTATAAGCAACTGAAGTGATGGACCAGGTTAAACCTCGAAATCATCCTTACTATCAAACAAAAGAGCTATATCCGTGGAATTTCATTTTGGAGTCGATAACCTTCTTAACCTGGAAAAATTGAAGTTTATTCAAAGATAGAAGAAAAAATTTCAAGCTCCATTAAAGTTAAACCGAGACTTCATGTTTGTTGCTACTACATGTATTACAGACCTAGACACACCTAAAAGAATGCAACTGTTAGTAAGAAGTCGAATGGCCTCTTGAGAAACGAGAGCTTAGCAAATATAACCATTGAATTCTGCACCAAATTAGTAGAAATAACCATTTTTCACCTTCACGTAGGAAGTGGGGTACAGGAATGTGGCGAAGTTTCGTGTAGAATGTACTATCGACGAATAGCGAAATTCAGACCTATGGATAGAATGTTCTACTCCCCGCTCTGAACTTGACTATTGTAATTTTCTAGTTCCGTTTGAACTTCTACTATCGATGAAGTTCAATTTCTACGACTCGTTAGTTAAGACGATAATTTTGCACCTGGATTTCTGTTAGATTTGATCAATCTCCGTCAAATTAAGAAGGCGAAAAGCATCTCGGCAATAGATGATTTTTTATCCATAAACCTGGAGTTTACCGGTTAGCTAGGTTTATATTTGCTTTCATGATTGTATCGCAGAGCTTATGGCGTGGTGTTACATAAATGGAATGTGACATGCTTAAAGTTTAAATTCTTAGATATTAGTGATATAAATACCACAGTATGACAAAGTAAACAGACTTTATGGGTAATTTTGCATGATTTATTGTGAGTAAACTTAATAAATTAAAGAAATGTACAGATGTTACGGCTGGTTTCAATGTTACAGGAACAAACCTGCTGTGAAAGTGTCAAATACTTCCATCTGCAACATCTGTGATACCCCAAGAAAAGCAGGGAAAAAATGACCTCTTTCTATTTAACTGCAAGAGAGAAAACTGACTGCAATCAACCCCATATTTTAACTTTAAGGACACCGTTCTTAACCCCCTCCCAACTAGAAGTCACTTCTTGATGATGAAAATTGTTTACCAATAGTTACTGATAAAAATATGAAAGGTTATTCCAGTGGCACACAGGTCATGGAGCCAAGTGTAATGGAAGTTCTATTATGAAAGATATAAATGAGAGTGCAGTATATATTGCTTCTTGGCCTGAAATTAAAGAAAGAAGTAAACATTCCGTTGTCCAAGATCACCAAACTTTTCTTGGACTACTTGATTTTAAGAGGTAGTTGCACACTTGACAACAAAATTTCAAGATTACCTCTTGCTTTCCAAGGTAAAAAGGGTAAATTAGGTCTAGATTAAGATTTCTAGATTTCTCCGTGAGTAATGTACTAGGATTTTTAACATTAGGAATTGGTAACCACATCTTTTTATTTCTGAAGGCCAGTTGTACATTGTTAAGGCAACATATTAACCAAGAGTTTCTTAAGCTTTTTCGATCAGACGTACCTGTCAAGGACCATGGATAGCATTTGGCTGAGCTCTAGTAAAGAAATAATGGCCACATACATAAAACTACAGCAGCAGCAGATCAAGGGAGAGGGTTTAGGGGGCTTAAACACCACCTTTAAGCCACCAAACAATGTAAGGGTTTCTTGCCATTGTCTCCATGTTTATATAATAAATTTTATTTGCATATTTTATTTTATATTTTGCATATTTATTTGTTCTCCGTCAATTATAAACCATAATGTAGTGCACGTAGTTTAACATGACCCATCACTCTACAATCCCGACTTTTTTTGTAGCTAAATGTTTGGAGAATCTAGCTAGTGATATGGTTTCATGTTCAATTGTGGTGTATGGCACAAAAACCTATTTACAGAATTAACCCTCCCACACCTAAAGGCAATACTTTTTATTTTATTCTTGCAATAGCAATGCAACCTGATTTTGTTGAGCAGTAGGATGGTGCTAACCAGTTGTCAGCAATGCATTAAAACTGTCTCCATTATGGTAATCCATTGTTGCCTTTGGTAACCTTCCCATTTAAATCCTGCTAATTCAAGGCAAGCAAAGAGAGAGCATGGGTTCATTGTCAGGGTAGGAAGAGGTTGAAGTTTAACAAGTAGGCACAAACACGAGACAGATAAAATGTCAGGCAAGTAAAAGCATAGATATGTACCGAGAAAAACAGCTTAATTATATACTGCAGTACAGATTCCACAGGCAAAGTGGCAATTTTAACAACCACAACAAAATAGTTGACGGGGGAACAACAATTGTAGAGTTCCCTTGGATTGCAGGAATAGTACAGTCCATCTAGACATGTACTGGGATCAAAATAACATTCTTCAACACAGTGACAGTATACAGGATTTTCTGTTTCATTATACTCTGAATAGTGACTTTTGTATGCTTGTATGTACAGAATGTTGAAGTACTTCTAATCCAAACACACCATTTGAAATTCAGCTTCCCAGGATTAACTCTTTCCTTTCTTAGGTAGCTCTTGAGAATTTAATTCTTGCCAATGCTAGACTATTCTCTCAACTTGTAGGTGGAAACAACTGAGAGTTAAAGGGTTGAATCCTATGTTAATCCTGTTGCTTTTTAGGTATGACCTTACTCATTCAGAATTAGTCTGACTAAGTAAGACTATATTGCTTTACCAGAGCCAGATATTAATAGGTTAATAGATCAAAACCTAGTATCCTTATTCTCCCATTATGAGACATCTCCACGTGATGATTGAAATCATCTGGCATTAGCCAAAGGAATTCGAAATGTTGGAAAAAGATCTGAGGTATTCTTAACGCCTTCTCGTCCTTAACACCAGTATTCTCTTGTTGACAAAAATTGCCTAGCATTAAAGCATTGTGCAGAGTAAAAACTGAAAAGTTAAATGTGGACCAAGAAGTTAACATATCCAATTTCTAACTACTCCTTTTTGAACTGTTTACCATCAGGCCTATCAAGTATCCAGCAAGAGTGCAAAATTCACTGTCCAGTGCGCCCCCTTACAGTTGCTTTGGGAGTATTGGTTAACAGTAGACTACTCAAAGGTAAATGTGTCTGTTTATTTTTATTCAATCCGTTTTTGTCATTATCTAGTGAAAAGGTGTATTTTATGGTTACAGCTAAGGTCAATGGAAAGATTAGGACTTGGTTTCAACACAAATCTGTATGGGCTTTAGATTGGTTTTAAATCTTGAAAATCCTTGAGGCCCCCAAATTTTTCACACTAAGTCTTATTAATAAAAGGTTAAAAAATTCACCAAATCTTTTTATATATCCATCCATTATCCCAATGACACAGACATACACTCACACATAGATGTAAAGGTATAAACTAGTGCACAGTCATGCGCATTCACATTCATAGTGACACATACATGAATGGTATGTATGCACTGATTGTAGATTACAGGTGCATAATTATGCATAATTTATGAACATACTCATGTAATAGTCACATGTACAGTATGTAAAGAGGTAGGAAGAAATTAACACAGCATTGCTTTGGGCCAATAATATTACCAGCATTACATTTTTTTTCTAGTTTGGAATGATTGTGTGTTATCTTCATTGTCTTTTCCATTATTTTAATCAATGGTCTATATTATTGACCAAATTAGCAATGTCTGCAGGAGTTACACTTCTTGAAATTGTGCAGTTGTTATTATTCACCAATGACATTACTAGAAGCATTGTTGTTTCTCTAACGCTCTCTCCAGTACTGGCAACTTTGTCATGAATTTTTGTTCTTGGAGAGCAGCATATGAGTCAATTCAAGTCATGAATGGAAACAGGTCACACATACTTGATTTTTCATCTGTGATTGCCAGAATCCCAAACCTTTTTGCTTGCATGTTCTTTTCACTTATCTTGTGAGTAATGATTTTGTAAATTTTTAAACATCTGCTTGATTCTTCTGGTTGTTGATTTTTCTAAATCTGGGGAATATTTGTCATAAGACAGGGGTAACTCTTAGATAAGTTAGGCCTCTTGTGTTTGCTTTAATACCCAGATTACTTGTGAAAAACAATGAAGGAAGCACAAGTACATGTAGGCCCCAGAGCAAGCAGAAGAAAAAGGGAAAATTTTCTTCACATTGTTCTTGAGAAATGATGAACAATAAATGGTGACATCATACTGATTTTGACTAGCTCAAAGCTTGTAAGCTATGTGTTGACATTATTATTTGCTATATTGCAAAACTAAAAAGTAAACTCTTTGAACTTGAAACTTTTTACTTGTTCTTACAGATTTAATAATCTATGCATGAATCAAAATCTAAGGCTCGATTGGAGTTTAACAAAACCACTTTGTAGCCAGTCTTTCTTCCAGGCTCAGAACACAAATGAGGCAGCTTTTGGCAGATGGAAAGTTGCACATCCCAAAGGATGTAAAAATATTTGATTATTTGGAATTAAAGAGACAAAGAATATCATAAAGAGGCAAAAGCAATCTTTATTCTTATTATCCACATTTAATTAGGGTTAGGGTTAGGAAAAGAGTTCAGGGATGGAGTTTTGGCATAGGGTTTAGGGATAATGTTTAGGAGCTGGGCTTTGGTTTTGGTGTGGAAGTAAATCCAAAACATTGGTGGTAAAACAATGTCATTGGGATCTTCACCAGTACATGTAGGTGAATGAGGAAGCCTTTTTGAAGTAAAAATCCTTGTGACGTTTTCTAACCTTATCTTTTTTAAATCTGCAGATACAGTATCTTGGTAAGCAATTGAGATTTTAGATCCACTAGTGGAAAACTGACCTTTGCTGTATAAATGTTATGCCAAAAGCTCATTTTCTTGTTTACTGAGCCAATGGCAAAAGACCAACAGCAACATGAGTCTGCTAAACTGTAGTACTGTACTACAAAATGTAAAAAGTCCTTTCAGATTGCTCCTGCACTATTTTATATGTATCATAATATCCGCATTTCAAGAAGGTCCATAGAATGTTGCATAAAATCAAAGCAGCCATTTTAGGCACCAATCTTCTGTGTTCATTTCCAATTGCATGCTAACTTTACACTTTTCGATGATGAGATTTGGCATTCTCAGGAAAGCCTGACACTTCCTGACTTCAGTAGCTCACATCATAACTTTATTTTGATATCTTAAATTGAATCAATTGCACATTAAATAAGAATGACAGTCTACATCATGGTACTCCATTTATTCACCAAACAGTGGATCCAAAAAATTTTTATTTTGCCAATTTCATTCTTTTAAAAGCTCTTCTTTATTTCATTTAATTGTTAAACATTATGACCACCAATGTCCAATGAAAGTCATGTACAAATTGATCGCACAGATCTGCGATTTGGATACTAAAATGATGTAATGTATCAAATGTCAGGAAAATAGTTTTGTTCAAAAAATGGGCACGGCAGTTAGCAGACCCAAGTAAGGCAGAGACCATTCTGCCAGCTCACTAAATCTAATATATACCCTTATCCTAACTAGTCAGTGACACAGTGGGTCTGCTAAACTGCAGTCTAGCTGGCAATTGTATGGCTATCATTTTGTTTTTATAATTTGATAGTAACCATGTTACCATGAACTAGAGGAATACATCACAGTATTTAATTGCACTAGATTTGCAGTATCACAGGTTTCGTTGCCAGTTGAAGGCCCAAAAACTGAATGTTTTGCCACTGTTTCTGGATGTGTCTTAAAATGTATGATATCATCACTTAAAAATTTACTTTCACTTAATATGGACATCATCACTGCACTCTACTTTGTCACAAGTACTATAAGGATTCATATGGATTAAGTGCGTAGCGAAGGGGATCACTCCCACGCTATGTTGGAATGTGACTAAAGTCCAAGAATAATTTTCACTATTTTTGTACTTAAGACGTAATCTACCATTTTGCATTTCATCTACATGGCATTCTAACATTCTAACACTTTGCATTTAAAACAACAATAATTAAATGGGTTTTTTGTTTATTGCAATAATTGCGAAAAAGAATATAGTGTAAAATTAGAAGATGTACTTTCCAAAAAGATTATTTCAAGTGTTAATGTGCACTGAACCGTGAAAGAGTGAACTGCACGAGCCAAATGATTTAGTTCATTTTGAGGTAGAAGAGTTTCGCACTGATGAACTTTTCTAGTTCATGGGAACTGTTTAAAACAGAACACAAACCACGCTCTTGTCGAACAATAACAGTCTGTTGGTACAGAGTGTTCTCTACATGTACATGTTGCTGTTTCACAATTAAATGAAGGATTCGGGTTGATCGTAGCAATTAGAATTGACTGTAATTGTACATTCATTGTCTAAGATATAAAAATAAATTTAGCAGACCTTGTGAACATTAATCTGAAATTCACGTTCCCTCCCCTCATTCTTCCTGAGAGATTTCAATGACTGAAACTGCTTGGCATTCTATGCTTGACTCTCGCGTACATTGAATTGCATAAGTAGAGACATTTGCTGATGGGCGACTGATTTCGAAAGTCGAATAGTGAGTTGTTTGAATTATACAATTTAGTATCAACTCAAATAAAATGGTTACTTGGCGGAATGTAGTTGAAATTTAGTATAAGAAAACTGCAGTCTGCAGGAGCAACGTAGTGTGAAAAAAGTGTGGAACGAAACTTATTTTCTGATTAGAGGCAACAGTCTATCGGGAACCTTTATCGGTGGTGTTAGGTTATTTCTTCATAGGTGACGTGAAATTAAACATGGAGCTCCCACATTGAAGGAGCATGGAGTCTTGTATATAGACACAGAGTAAATAATCAACCGGAGGTCCAACTCGCGTGCAAATTTCTCCCAAATTTTGTATGCGCATGAGCTGGCCTCCATGTTCCTGGGAAGTTCCCTCGGCAGTTTAGACCTCATACGAATTTTTGCCATTTATATGTAAATAAAGAGAAGTTTGATTGCAGGAGTGTAGTGGAGGGGGGGGGGGGGTCAGGGGGGGCTGAGCCCCCCTTATTAAAATTGCATGGCAATTTGGGGGTGCTCAGCCCCCCCTTTATATTTTTTTTGCAGATTTTGTAACTTTAATCATGTTTGAATGTTCTGTGAAATTTATGTAAAGATATTCAGTTATTTCCAACAAGAATGATTTCAGTAATTTCTAGTCGGCCATAAACTGATCGTGGTGATTGTATTCCTAATATTTTACCGTTTACAAACACAGAAACACTGTTAAATTTTAATTACAGAATTACTGTTACCAGAAATAAAAAAATAGCATTTTTCAAATTTATCATTTTTTCGAACCTCCCCTTATGTTCACGACACTGTTCGGGAGCCCCCCTTGTTAAAGTTCCAGGACTGCACCACTGTTTGATTGTAGTACTAAATTGGTACACTGAAATTAGGTTTTCAAACCTATCGAGGGGTATTTGTTCAGTGAGCTTACAAAATAAAATTTACTCCACAACTTACAAATATCGTACGAATGTGTTGACAACGCTCGATGGATTCAAGCATGTGCTGAATTCTTGTTAATCTTAACACGATTTTAAACAAGTCAAAAACTGTTACAGTCAAACCGGATGTTCGTGTATAGCCAACTTTTCGTGTTGCGTAGCAACAATGCAATCTTCATTTAGCTAGTTCGTCAAGGAATTTGCAACTTGCAAGTCAACCGAGAAGCATGTTACCCGAAGGGCGGACAACGCAACATCGGATAAAACATGATTCAAGTTATTTCATTTAAGTACCTCACAATAACTTGAATCATGTAAAGAAAGTATTGAAGGTGGAGACAACTTATATATTGGCACCGTCAATTGCGAAGAGAAATCAACATGCCACTCCCTAACACAAGAAGAAAACGCTCGCCATTAAGTCGAAATATATGAGAAGCAACATGATTCGAATACATGGACCGTATCAAATGATACATCTGGATTACTCGTCGAATACAAAATCGGTACAGGAGCACAAGCCAACGTAATACTACAAAGCATATTCAAACAACTTCCAAAACAGCACAAATTACGCCAAACGAAAGAGAAACTACTCGCTTATGATGGAACAGAAATACCAATCTCAGGCAAATGCATACTAGGACTAAAAAGAAAAGGAAAGATTGATTATCCGATACAGTTCTTCGTCGTCCCAATTAAGTCATCTCCGATCCTAGGACTAGCAGCAAGTGAACGCCTCAACCTTATTAAACGTGTAAAGCAAATAAAGCGAACTTCCGACATTACACAACATTATGGACAAGTATTTGGAGATATTAGTTGCCTATCTGGAGAGCACCACATCAATCTGAAAACCGATGCAAAGCCGGTGGTACACCTTCCTCGCAAAGTACCGTACCTATTGAAAGACAAGCTAAAAACTGACCTTCAACGCATGGAAAGAAATGAAATCATCGACAAAGTAGACGAACCGACCGATTGGGTGAATTCTCTAGTTATAGTCGAGAAGCCTAATGGAAAACTGCGAATATGCCTTGATCCATACGATCTAAACAAGGCAATAAAGAGAGAACACTGCCCAATGCGTAATGCTGAAATGGCAGATGGAGAATTCTTTTCCAAGTTAGACGCGTCAAGTAGATATTGGCAAATAAAAGTCGATGGGGAGAGCTCAAAAATCCTAACTTCTAACACCCCATTTGGCAGATATAAATTTAAGAAACTTCCTTTTGGAATCTTAAGTGCAAGCGAAGTCTTCCAGGAGAAGATAACCCAGATACTTGAAGGCATTGAAGGCTGCGCAAACGTTCAGGATGACATCATCATTTGGGGAAGGACCAAAGAAGAACACAATGTTCGCCTTTCGCAAGCCCTCGAAAGAATTGATGAATCCGGTTTAAAGTTAAACGAGGAAAAATGTGTTTTTGGAACCACAGAAATGACCTTCCTCGGTCACATATTCTCAGATCAAGGCGTAAAACCAGATCCAAAAAAGATTAGAGCTATCACGAACATGCCTCTACCAACCAACAAGTCGGACCTACAACGATCTTTAGGAATGGTCACATATCTTGGAAAATTTATTCCAGATCTTTCATCCAAGACAACTTGTCCACGACAACTATTAGAGTCAAGCGCTGAATGGCAATGGACCGAGCATCAAGATAAAGCCCTTAAACAACTCAAGAAAGAAATATCATCAAGCCCCACTCTCAAGTACTACCACCCTAAACTACAAACCATGATATCAGTTGATGCATCAAAGTATGGCCTAGGAGCAGGTCTACTGCAAAAGCATGAATCATGGGCCCCAGTAGCATATGCCAGTTAATCACTGACGAAAACAGAACAAAACTACGCACAGATCGAAAAAGAGACTTTGGCAACAGTGTTTGGCACTCAACGATTCCACGATTACGTATACGGCAAGCTTTTCGTTGTAGAATCCGATCATAAGTCTCTCCAACCCATCTTCTCAAAACCAATTGCAAGTGCCCCTCCAAGAATCCAGGGATTG
The DNA here is from genome assembly GCA_030142905.1 of Heliopora coerulea. Classification (NCBI taxonomy): domain Eukaryota; kingdom Metazoa; phylum Cnidaria; class Anthozoa; order Scleralcyonacea; family Helioporidae; genus Heliopora; species Heliopora coerulea. Next base: position 428,422 of record JASJOG010000061.1, on the reverse strand, counting down.
AGATTAAAACTCCAGAGATACGACATGACAATACAGTAGAACCCCGGAAAAAACTTACCCGTTGCGGACACTCTGTCAAGAGCATACCTACCTCGACTACCAGAAGATGAACTTAATTTAGAGGGCCAAGAAATCACCGAAGCCAACGGGATCATCATGAAAGGACAACGAGTGATAGTTCCCTTGACCATGAGAATGGACATGAAAGAGAAAATACACGATGGACACCTGGGAATCGAGAAATGTAAATCTAGAGCTAGAGAACATTGTTCCGGCCTGAGATGAACATGGAAATAACGGAAATGATTAAAGGATGCAGCGTATGCCAGGAATATAGAAAATACCAACAGAAAGAGCCCCTGATGCCGTACGATCTTTCTACGAAGCCTTGGGCGAAAGTAGGAACAGATTTATTCAAGTTTCAAAACAACGACTTTGTCATTGTTGTCGACTACTACTCCAATTATCCAGAAGTAGCAAAGTTGGACAACACCAGCAGCAAACAAGTCATCCAGAAACTGACGTCAATATTCTCAAGACATGGCACACCACGCGAAGTAGTCTCTGATAACGGAACATAATACACTAGCAAAGAGTTTAAAGAATTTATCAGAAAATGGAACTTTGCCCACACCACATCGAGGCCAAAATACCCAAAGTCAAACGGAATGGCAGAACGAGCGGTTCAAACCATCAAACAGCTCCTCAAGAAAGCTACCAAGAAGGGAGAAGACCCGTACATAGCAGTTTAAGCACATCGAGCCTGCCCAGATCCTAACGGAGGACCGTCGCCTGCTGAACGATTGTTTGGAAGAAAGGTTCGAACAAGACTTCCATCATTTCAACAGTACACCCAGACTCATAATGAGAACAACAAGTACCTCCTAAAGAAAACAACCCTGATGGACAAGCAAAAAGAATACTACGACAGAACAGCAAAGAAACATCCATCACTAAGAGAAGGATCAACGGTTCGAGTAAATAAAGACGGCTCATGGCCAACCAAAGCAAGAGTGATTGAACAAGACCAACACCCGAGATCCTACAAAGTCCAAACAGAAGAAGGCAGAGTGTTGAGACGAAATAGAAGAGATCTTCAAACAAATGAACCATTCATACAAGCCAACACAGAGATCGAAGTACCACTTACTGAGTGTCATAATACGGAGAGAGAACTTCAAAAGAAACGAAACGACACTCCAACAACGAAAACAGATTCCGGAAAACAATCAACTATGGTAACCACACGTTATCGACCGGTTAGCAAACCGCCTGACTATTATTATTGATTCGTACACGTTTATACACGATTAAACAGTATTGACTCTCTAGTTCAAATTTTGTTAAACTTTAAGAAAAGGAAGATGTAATGATATGACACTTAATATTCCGAAATTATTAATAACAGACTAATTAGTTAATGATACAACAAAGCTGTAACATAAGAACACAGAGGAGTTGTCACTTCAGTTCATTAGAGCTAGGATAATAAAATGCCACAGATCATAACACTCTATGACATCGATAAAACTTTGTAGAATATATTAAAATGTTGGAGTCCCCGTGCGGGTGGACCGTTGCGGGGTGGGACTCTGCAGAGACTCTGCTCCGTGAAACCCTATCTCGTTGAGGGGGGTAAGGGGGGAGCAGAGATAGGGGCTCAATTTTTTCAAAATTTGAATGCGTATGTTTTGAATAGGAAAATGTCTGTTTGGGCTGCAGCTTTTAGAGGAGATTTGGATGGTGTTAAAGCTGTAGTTGAGAATGGCGCAGACATTGAAGAGAGTGGAGGATTGTGGGAGGGAACTGGTTTACATCGTGCCTGCTACGAGGGATATTTCTCAATAGCTGATTATCTGATCCAACGTGGTGCTGAAGTTAACTCAAGAGACGAGGATGGTTCCTTGCCTATTCACTATGGCTGCAGACGTGGTCATCTAGATACTGTACAATTACTCATCAGCAAAGGCAGTGACTTCACATCAACAAATAACTATGGTCGTACTCCACTTCATCTTGCATCATATCATGGACATACATCAGTTGCTGAATATCTAATGAAGTGTGGTGCAGTCGTTAACTGCAGAGACAAGGACGGTGACTTGCCTGTTCACAATGCCTGCATTTATGGTCATCTAGATACTGTACAATTACTCATCAGCAAAGGCAGTGACTTGACATCAACAAATAACCATGGTCGTACTCCACTTCATCTTGCATCATATCATGGAAATACATCAGTTGCTGAATATCTAATGAAGTGTGGTTCAGACGTTAACTGTAGAGACAAGGCTGGTAACTTGCCTATTCACTATGCCTGTGAGAAAGGCCGTCTAGATACCGTACAATTAATCATCAGCAAAGGCAGTGACTTCACATCAACAAATGACCATGGTAATACTCCACTTCATCTTGCATCATTTTTTGGACATAGGCCAGTGGTTATCTTAAGCAGCATACAGCAGAAGCAGCAGGTAATTAGTGTTAACTGTTATTCTGATAGATCAAAGATTTTTTATATTTTATGTTTTTCAATTCCGAGCTTTGATTATTTATCAAGTATTTTGCATTCTAATATGGGGTTACTTTTCTCAGTTCTATAAAACAAGCAAATCAAAGTGCTGTCTGCAAGATAAGCAGTCTGTGATTTTCACCAGGGTTGCAGAGAGGCAACAGGAAGCCCGGGGCAAAGTGGTCATCCAGAGGCTTGTTCCCCCAATCTTTAGATTATGGCCTATGCGCCAAAAAGAGTTTCATTTGGGATTAAGGCCTTTAAGGGAATTTTGAGAAATTCTCGAGAATAATGCCCTTAAAATCTGAGGCCCCTCAGAGTACGAGGCCCTGGGGCAATCTGTCCCCCTTATCCCCCCTGTCCCCCCTGTCCCCCCTTTCTCTACGGGCCTGCTTTTCACGAAATCCGAGTCCAAGTCCGTGTCCGAGTCCAGTCAATTAGACTCCGAGTCCAACGGTTCGAGTGCTAGTCCTACTTATCAACGTATGTACTTCATAAAGAAATGATCAAGTGCAATCAAATACTAGTAAACTACAGTGTAAGCACAAGCTTTCGTATGTTGCTGAGAAAAGCCTGTGCTGGAACAGCAATATGAAGGCACACGATAGACAGTTTCGGCAAACGACCTACTCTACCAATTCGTTTGACTTTGAGGGCGGATGCTGATTCACTTCACCATCTAAGTTTTTATCTTCACCTTCATTTGCATCGTCGTCTGGATCCAGTGGCAGTAGGCCTTGTTTGAGTGCAGCGTAATCTGATGCAAAAGATACGAGATCCTCTCGTAATGATAGTGTGTCAATTTCGGGCAAGACTTCAGGTTTTTTCGCTAAGCTTTGTTACGCTAGCTATGCTAAGCTGATTTCTTTGTGAAGATCTTTGTGACCACCGTATCGTCTATTGATGCTTTGTACCGCTGTGTCTAGAATGTTATGACAGGAAATTACAAAATGTCTCGTTGTTATCTGTAATACTCAGGGGACTTCAATGAAAATTCTCTCGCTGTTAATTCTTTGGTAAATCTGTCATACATACATTGATGGATTATTAAAGAGGCGGTGGATCAAAATTTGCCTTAATGTGACTGTTTGATCATGTTGCGAATTGAAAATAGTTTGAGAGTGATTCGAGCAAATTCATACCGTCATGATATTAAAATAATAATGACATCACAAAATTCTCGGAGCTTCTAATTAATTCCTTTTGCTCAGGGGCGCGTAGGCCTTACCCACCCTTTTCTACCCTGTAGTTGGGCCACTAGAACCACTGGTTTCGTTTCGAAAGAAGTCAAGATACTCGTGATTGTAGATCATAGTCCAATTACAGTGAACTAATCAATTTGTCTAAATAGAACCTACGTTTCCACGGACAGGCTTGCAACTCGAAGGATCAGACTAAAGCTTGTTTCCGAGTATCCGATGTCAGCTAAGTTAAAGTCATACATTTATATGCAGTTGGAGTCAAACGTTTACATGCAACTAGGCTAAGAATATTCAACTTAGATTTTCGCAACACCGCCCATTTCATTGCGCCGTACATTTCATGAGGAAAGACAGTTAGGGATCTACTGGATTTTAATCAGAGATGGCTAAGAGATAGATGTATTTTTAGGTTTTAGTAACTACTTCAGAATTCCCTCGAGCAAAGATTTACATACACTTTGTTAGTATTTGATTGCATTTTCTCTTACTTGTTTAACGTAAATTAAACTCTCGGGGTACCTTTCAACAAGCTCCTGAAAATCCTCTTCTGGATTCATTTCTCATCCCTACTGCCAATACTGGTATAACTTTGTCAAGTTTGGTGGCTTCCAAAAATCAGATTTATATTACTTGTATACCAAAAAAAAGCCTGATTTTCTTGATGAAAACTCTATATTTCCTTAGTAACAGGTGAACATGTCTCGACTATTTCATCCATTGCCTCCCTGCACTTAATTAGGCTCCGGACGCCATGCGTTTCAGATACATCGAGGATAAAGAAAAATCGTTCGTGATGTGATCAGGCAAATTTCTTGTATACACTCTTTAGATGATGTTTTTTTGAGAAGAAACTCATTTGATTTGTCCACCAATGACATATCCAGGGACAAGCTCATGATCAGGGCAGCTCGTCTAAGATACGATTGGAGGATATTACGAGATAGAACTCTTACGAGACACCAAGTACTTCACTGTAACCAGTGCAAAGATTTTTAAGGAAACAACTGTCCGCCTGATAGGTATAAAATATGTTCGGTGTTACCAAAACTTTGGGTAGAAACTCAAAGAAATAGCTAATGATTATGTCTTCATTTATTGAACACTCCCGATGATATGTCTGGAATTAAATTCAGGTATAGGAATTCCGAAACGTATTACGTTCATCACTAAGACCAACCACGAAAACCTATGACAAAACGACATCATTCAGAACATGTCATCATGTGAATTATCTCCAGGTTCATCACTCGAAGCGTGGCACGAGGGTACTAATCTTTGCATTTATAAATCGTAGCCCGATCAACCCAACGTTTTTGCAATTTCAGTCCTGATAAAAAGTGGGAAAATGATGACTGCCCTTCAATTTCAAATTTCTTAAACTTACACCGCAATTAACATGGTGAAATAATTTTTAACCAATTTTTCTTAAAAATTTCTTTTGAAGAAAGTGAACCTGCTTGGAATATGATGTCGACCACCTTAATTTTCGAGTTAACTTTAGACGTTTGATCCTAGTTTGATTTTTTTTTTATGTCTTTTTATCATTGTACAAGTGAAACTAAAGCAAGCAGTATCAGAGACGCTAAAGAATGGTAAAAAGAAAAACAATCGTATATCATTACTTTTTATTGGTCAAGGTCGTGTGGGAAAAACATCTTTGAAGAAAAGTCTTCTGGGTGAAGCGTCAAAAAAGAAAGAACCGAGCACAATCGGCATCGAATTTGACGTTGTTGAGGCACAAGAGAATGACAAATCCAATCCTTGGAAGCGTGCAAAAGATGACCAGTTCATGGCATCCAAAACATATACTGACAATGTCCTCGGAAAGGAAGTCGCCAGAACAATAGCTGAAGGTAAAAACGAGCCTGAAGAAGGAAGGGTTGGAAGCACTGCTAGCGATGAGGATTATGGCGTTGAACTTGAAGGTGACTCTGGAGATCCAAGTGAAACTAAAAATGAAAGCGAAGAAAGAGCTGATGATGAAGTTGGACAGGGAGATAAAGATGGAGCTAGATCTGGAGATGAAGATGGAGCTGGAACTAGGACTGGAGCTGGAGCTCGAGCTAGAGACGTTGCTACATATGGAGATGACTGCCGTAGCGACGCACGTATACGTGGAAAGGATGACGAAGGAAAAAGTGACACACCGGAAACTATGAAAGATCAACTTGACTATCACGTATCAGACGACTTAAAAAGCAAAATCGAACAAGAATTTAAAAGCGTCGAAAGTTATCGTGATTATACCATGGACACAATTAGATTCATGTTGGGAGACGTTGGTGGCCAGTCAGTCTTCTACGACGTGCATTCGATAATGCTAAGGTTGAGAACGCTATTTATACTTGTTGTTGATCTGTCAATGTCACTTGACGAGGAGGCACAGTCAAAGTTCGTGGAAAAGGGATTAATAAACAGAGAGAGAGACCAAGAAAACCTCCTGCATGAAAAGAATTTCGATTATGTTACAAGGTGGATGGCAGCTCTTCGTAATCTTAATCCAAGCAAGAAAGAAACCAAAAATAATTCTATGCAAAGTCCAAATCAGCCCAAAACTATCCTTGTTTTTACCAAACCTGATGTGCTGAGACGTCGTGAGAAACTAGAGCAGAAGCTGAAGAAAGTTACTGAAGCTCTTGAGGAGAGGCTTGAGCGCATTGGTTGCGGTTCGCTTATTGTCACCAAGTATGTTATTAAGAACAAAGAGCCAAGGAATGCTGGCGAAACCAGTGAGCTCGAAGCTCTACGAGCGAAAATCTTCGAAACAGCGCAAGATACCTTGAAAGCTCAAGAAAAAACTCCTGTAAGTTTGCTTATGTTAGAACGTGCTCTCGATGCCCTGAGGAGGTCTGAAGATCTGAAAGACTGCCCATACATCACTCTGGATGAAGCAAGGAAACTGGGAGAACAATGTCAGGTGAACGAAACGTTAGAAGAAGCAATGACATTCTTGCACGAGGAGAACATAATCGTCCATTTTGATGGAAATCCACCCATGAGCAACCTGGTTGTACTTGATCCATCATGGCTAGTAAAGCTGTTCACCCAAGTATTAACCGTTGCCCCGAAGCTTTCCTGGGGTACAGCTAATTCACGTGCATGGAAAAAGCTGACGACGGAAGGAGTGCTCGACTTCGGAAAACTTTCCAATCCGTTAGAGAACCATAGCCAAGAGAAAGCCTTGAAAGACATCATGGTTCGAGTGGGATTAATCTGTCATTGGGGGAAAAACATCTATCTGGTTCCATCCATGGTGACTAAAAGATGGGAGGAGAGCGATATTAAGAAAGTGTTGTCATCAAGTTTGCAGCCGTCACTGTACCTTACTTTTAAAGGTGATACCATTCCACTTGGACTTTACACGCGAGTCCTTGTGGAAATATTGAAATGGGCCCGTGGTGATGTCGAACACGACGATGTGGAAATGCCTGAATTTCACTGCAATTGCTGTCGCGTTTTCAAGTGTGAAAACAACATTAAATATTCCGTGATTTTGATCCGCCAGGTCACTAGAATCCAGGTTGCAATATCAGGTGTGAATGTCTGGTTTTTAACTTCATGTGGAAACAATTTAAAGTTGTGCCAAATAGAGTAATTTAAAACTGCTTGAAAAAATTTAAAAATGAATTTTTATTTGTTTTATTTAGTTATTTGTTTGTTTGTTTGTTTATTCATTTATTTTTTAATTGACGACTACACGATTGAAAGTAAGGACATTGCAAGGAGTGTCTTGTCCGCCCTTCATGGTGCAATGACCAAAGTTCAGTCCTGTCCAAGCTACCATGGTGTAAGATTCGACTTTGGTTTGAAATGTGGTCTTTGCCTGGAGGACTAGACACCATGTTTGAGACATGAAAAAGAAGCTTGTACTGACAACGACTGCGTATGCATTCTAAGTCTTGAGTGCTTAAAGAAAGAATTTGCTGTATGTCCAAAAAACCGTACTGGCAAGATTTCTTCGAAGCTTCATAAAACATTTTGGGTAAATATCACAGGTAAGAAAATGTGCTTTTTCGCAGAATTAAGAAACTTTGTGGTAAAGTAAAGAGATTAGATGAATTAAATAGGAATTTGTAGAAGTGCATCCTGAAAAATCTATGTGGAATTTGCTTCGGGTCTCCTGGGTACCGCTTTCCAACAAAACTTGTTTGATTTCATTTGTGTGAGTTGTGAAGATGTGATTATTGTCCGTTGATGTACATACAGCGACCAAAGTTTGAGCCGTAATTTCGTGATCTTCTATATCATTCTCTTGCCGAGTCATATCCAGTGAGGATTCCGGTCACTACATAATACTACGTAATACTACATTTAAATAAATGTATAGAGGAAGATGAACGATCTTCAAGTTCGATACTCAGAAAATGATTTCTGAGCCACAGACGGCGATTGAACCCGCAACCGACTGATAGGTTGCGGGTTCGATCCCCGTCTAGGGCTCAGAAATCATTTTCTGGGTATCGAGCTTGAAGATCGTTCATCTTCCTCAATATATCCAAGCTCTCATGTTTCTTAAACATCAAACAGCAACAATAGTATGGTCGGTCAACATCGATTGTGGCCTTGTCAATGAAGTAGTCTTTATCAACCTTAAAAAACGTTTGCCAGCATCAGCAACAATATTGTCACACGTAAGCATCAAAATTATGGTGTTGACGAAGCCATAAATGTAGTGTAAAGATTGGTGGTTGAATTCAACAATCAATGCTTTTTGTGCATGCTCTGTTTACTTGCAGTTGAAAATGTTCGTAGGCAATTTCTGTGTCAATTTTGGTACGGAGACTTCATTGTAAGAAACTTCTTTATCCAACAGGTACTGAGTCCAGGAAAGGTTTACCTACTGCAGAGGATACTGGCTCCAAAGAGACGAGTAAGCATGTTTCTTTTACTTCATGTGTTCTCTCCTGATCCATCTAATCATAAACTAGTCCGATACTTGTCGAAATGCCGATTATTTCCTTGGCTCTGTCCATTCGCGAGGTAAAAGTATGCTCCATACCATTAACTTATTAAACTAATATTGGAAGATTGTATAAGTAGTCACTTTTCTGTATGAAGTAAAGGCTTGGCGAAAATGAAATCAACTGGCAATTGACTGATGCTTAACACAATTATTCTGTGGTAAGTATACAAATGTGTGAAAATGTGGAAGGTATACAAAAGCCTAAAGTTGTGGACGAAATTTAAATGAATTCAAGAAGCTGATTATGGTTTGTAACACGGAAAATAATACATTATGGTATATATTAAGTGACTGGTTACGGAGAAGGAATTCATCCCGGGCTCAAATTTCAGCTCAGCATACCGGGATAAAACTCAAAGGTTGAGACCGGGTTGAAATTTTTGCTTCGTAATGGTAACTACATTTTTAAAGAGATTTTTAGTGGAGGTTAGGCTAACATATGAGTCCTGTTTGAAATTTTCCAGATATAATTATTCGCTGGAAACATTTGTTGTTATAGTATCAAACATCTTCGGCTCTTGTAAGGTTCTTCTTTGCCCTATCTTTAACCGTTTTTCGTTCAAAAATTTTGATAGAACTGCTTGATGGAGAAATTGGTGGAATAGCAACAAGAATTGGGCACAACTGGAGGCAAGTCGCCTTGCGGACCAATCACTTCCAATCACACGAGATTGACGACATATTTTATTCAAGAGTGAATCAAGATGAAACGTCAAAAGCTCTAGACATGCTGATCCGTTACCAAAAATTGTGTGGAACAAGAGAAAATTTGGTGCATGCTGTCAATCGCTTGAAGCTTTACCATGTACCAAAGAAAGTAGAGTCTGGATATTTTGTGGACAATGAATAATGAATGCATTTGAAGAACTAAATTTCTTTTTCAAAATTTAACGTCCTATGAACAATACGAGTCACTGATATTTTTAACAGCGTCGCCTGAATTTAGACATTCTGCAAAGTTTCTGTGTTTAACGTGTAAAACCATGTTTAGGAGAATAAATAAATCTTGCTTTTTTCTTGGGATACTGGAAATTTACACTTTTACTTTTATACTTATGACAAAATACCCCACGATTAAGCGAAGAGAAAATTTCATGATACAACTCTTTACAGGGCCTACTGACCGATTGTTTTTGAGGTCTTTGAGGTCAGTCACTTCAGTATGCGATCCTGCAGGATGTCTTCATTGAAGACCGAGAATGTTCCACGTCAATGGCAACTGGACTACTCTACTAGCATACGACAAAACAAAAAGCACAAGCAGGGCCGTAGCTAGCCTGTCTAAGTTGGGGGGGGGGAGGGGGGCGAACAAATATTTCCGAATGTCAAAGGTTTTTCTCCGAATCTTTCCTACTTAGATCAAGTGGGAAGCCGAAGCCCCGAGGAAGCCTGTTGAAAGTCCAGATGAGAAATCAAAATAAAAGTACATTCATTATGAGCAAAGGTATCATATAAGTAAAGAACTCGCATATATAGGCTTTTGTTATCTATGTGTTTACGAACTTCTATAAAAGTTGTCAATTTAATAGAATTTTCATGGTTCACTTCATTTAAATAGTGTTGATTTAAATAGTGTTGATTCGTTGCTTTCCGAATGGATAAGTTATTTTCTGAATATCGCAATTTCAAAAAGTTGGGGGTGAAATACCCCCAATACCCTTCCTCGCCACGGCCCCGCAACCCAGAGACGGGGAGCCGTTTTGCTTACTTGATAGGTCATTTTTTGACATTGTTATAACTAAAAAATCTAAAACTATATTTGGTCTCTAGATTTGTCTCATTCTTATGGAGGAAAGTGCGAGGAACAAACGTATGGTCGCGTACGACCCTATTAGCTGGCTAAGGGTTAGAGAAGGTAAGTGTTGATTCGGCCATTATTAGTGAATGAACAGAAAAATTCCGTCTCTGAAACAGCGACAAAATACGCGACTTTCTGATAGAATCGAAAGAATGCCATTTCAATTTCTATTGTCTTTTTTTTAAGTACTCATATCATGGGTTTTCGATATGATGCTGTTTTGTTTATGTTTTATGTTCTAATTTTTAAAATCAGTTAAACGCCCAACAAACTATCACAATTGGCAGTATTTTTGCAGTTAAATACTGATTTATTTAACGAAAACCAATGGTTATCACTGACCATTTTCCAAGGATACATATTGATTTGGGGTATAAAACTGGGAGAATTTACTGAGATTGCCTTAATGTCGTTTTATATTACAGAAATTGGTTTGAAATGAAGGAACTCTGGTTTTCGTAAAAAGGTTAAAAATTGATGGAATTAAAATGCAGTTGTTTACTTTTGTACAGTCATGTTTGAGTTTTAAAAACGGCCAGTCGCGATGAGCTGACGTTTAAAGGATACAGGTTATTCCAACGTGAACAACTGTGAAATCTAAGGGTCCGTTCACTCATGTGAAATTTTTGCCTCACGATTGAAATCTTGCCGAATGTGCTAAACTGACAAGAGCATCGAGGACGAATTGGAGCGGATCAAAAGAGGATATATCGCTGCATGGCTTTCATGGATTTACTGCATACACCAGGATGACAATCGTAAAGTACAATATCGGACGTGTACACGGACCGTATCAATCCACTTTTATTATGACAGCAGCTATTTTGTTTAATAAGGAGTTCTTCGACAATCTTGGTTTAGAAATAACTTTGTACTGTATAACAATTATCGAGGGCGGCAGAAGCTGGGAGAGGGCTGTGAGGTGTTCACCCCAACAAAACCTAAAAGGTGGTTGAATAGCCCCACGAATGGTGACATTGTCCCCAACCATTTTGCGGCGAAGCAAAGCCTTTATTGTTGTCATCGTTAGCCGTGCAAAGAATTCGAATGAGAATTGAGCTATTTTGAACAGCAAGAAGCCGCTGAAAACCTGAAATACATTTAACTACTAAAATAAAGATGAAATGCAGTAAATTTTTATTGCCGTTTCTCGAAAGACTCGTCACGCTGTAGACGAAAAAAAACTAACGTGTTTGTAAAAAAGGAATAAAGAGTTAACAGAAATTTAAATATACAAAAAGTTCAATGAGAAGAATAAGTACAACAGCACGCCTTAGAATTCGGAAAATTGTGGTTTTTAGACAGTGATCCCAGAGTCCCCAATGATTTCTTGAACATTTGGACCTCGCTCTCACAAAACTCAAACTGTTCTGCTGTCATTGAAAACCATCAATGCAAATAGAAACTGTTATAGCCTCACGTGGTGCCACCATGTATTGCTTGCAAGTTCCAGCTTTACCTGAAAACTCCTTCACTATCGCGTGGGCTTTATCTGTGGCTTCATTTCCTTTGTTGGTGATAAACTCAGTCAAAAACGTTTTATCCTCAAGCTGTTGTTGAACCATCAAACAAACCAGCTCTATCAATACTTTGTCATCTTCCTCAACTAAATTATCCCCGACAGTTCACTGTTGAACAAAATGTGCTGGATGTCAAACATCCATTTGGACCCACTGACTGAGAAATCGTTCAGTTAGGTGAGAAAATGTTATCGGCACGAAAACTATTCCGTATAAAAAATATTTTTGAATGCCATTAGTAAGTTTTCACTGACGGCCTGCTCGCTGTGGTTGTGAAATATTAAAGATTCTTCATTGTCACAGTGGTACTTAATTCCAAGTTATTTCTTGGGTTAGTGCAATGGCCAAGCGTATGATTGCTTAGTGCTCATAAAATGAATTGGACGTTCTAACTTGGTGATGACCAGACTCCATTACTCGTCCAAGAGATGAGCTTTTATTCATAGTCGTGATTCAAACACGCGGAACGTTGCGAGACTTAAGTAAAGCGTTAAAAAACATAGGCTGCTAGGCAAGTCTTTTTCGCTTTTCTAAAGTCGAGCAACATCCCAAGTGTTTGGATCACAGTATCCAAACAAGGGAATCCATTTGGTATTTCTTTTATATAATGACAGATGAAAAAGTGTTTACTTAATAAACACAATGATGAAGTAAGCAATTCCCCCGAAAATCATAAACTACTCACCAATCATAGCCAAGGTTATGAAGATCGAACCCTGATGAACGAAGCGAAGCCATTTTAATGCGGTGACGAAGAGGAAAATCAAGTGTGTTTTTTAAAGCTATTTGATAGTCAACTAATGTACCAATTGTTTGGATCACAGTAATCAAACAAACAAAAATCGTTACGTATTTCTTTCATGAAATAATAAGGTGAAACGTACAAAACAAACTTCAGTACACTTTTGGCGGTAAATTTTCCGTGTTTGCATACTCTTATCCAAACACGGGTATTAACGAATCAAAGCTTGCGAACGAGTCACGTTATTTTATAAAACCCTATCAGGTAGCTAAAATGTTTTCACTGGAGGGACAGTAAGAGCCACCCCTCATGGTTCCAGTATTACTACCGGAAGAAACCAGAGTACCCAGAGAAATCCTGCTATGTTTGGTAGAGTCACAATGGACTACACTCTTCCAACATGTGACAAAGGAAACTTTAATCAGATACCTGCACGGAGTCGGAAGCGAACCCTAGTCAAAGTGGCGAGACACCCGCACTACCACATTGCCTCCAGCAACTAATGTTCTACTTTTGCGTAATAATTCCTCCCCCGCTTAATATCAAACATCTTCCACCGACAATACCTCACCTTCAGTATTTACCTGCCGATAACTCTTCAATTAAGTAAGCAGTTACACTGGCGCATATCTACGATTCTTCGTGACACAATTGTCGACAAAGTAACCCCACATCGAATAGCTGGCCATTGCATTTATTGTCAGACCAAGCAAAATCATATTACACAGTGGTGCTTATGCTAAAATCTCAGCTCTAAATCACAAGTTAAAATCTGTCTCAGTTTAATACGAAGTTCCCTGAAATACGATTTCGTCGCTGGGTAAAATTGCTTCTGAGTACAGTTATCATCAATACAAATATAGGGAGATCAAGAGAGAAACCGCGCGGATTTTTCTAATCTTTTTTATGTACTTTATCTATAATATTGAGCAGATATACTAAAAACTATTATACTGTTTCTTAAATCGAAAATAAAAGTTACTTTTTATTCATCCAAACTTGAAATTTTTCCCCTTACGTATGATAGAAATCATTTTGAAAGTTATCAAAAATTTATATCTTGGTTTTTTGAATGTGAGAAAAAAATGCCCCTTAACTGTGTCATTAAAGGCTGCAAGAGTAGAGGATATACAACTCAGTCTTGTTGCAAAAAGCAGATGCATGTTGCTTTTCACAGGTGAGTATTAATTTCTTTTCAAAATAGTGCTGTTTCATCCAAGTAATTAAAGTTATTAAATGGCCACCTAAAAAAGAAAACAAGAAAATAAAATAAAGCACTAGTCACAACTTTCACTTCTTTGTAGCATAAGAAAAGTAATAATCATAAGTTTTAGAATAAATATAGACCATACACACACTTAGTTTTTGTTTGTTTGTTTGTTTGTTTACTTTCTTTTCCATTTAATCAGATGCACATATACATATATGCATAAACACATATTCCATTATGATATAATTTTACCTCTTATAATGATCTAGGTTTCCTTTTAAAAATGAAGCAGTCCTAGAAAAGTGGGAGTTTGCAGTTCAAAAAGCAAACAAACTCAGCAAATCCTGGAAACCAACACGATTTAGTTGTATATGCAATAAACATTTTGAAAGGTTCGATTATACCATCCTTCCATCTTCAAATGGGACATGCAGGTTAAAAAGAAATGCAACACCAACACTTTTCTCAGAGGTCCGCCAGCTGGTTGATACAACCATGCCAGAACTAAGAACTAGGATGGAACTTCACAGCAAGCGACCACTGACTTCTCCAGAAGTTGAAACCATGTCACCAGCAGCAAAAGTTCAATGTGACCACAACTATGCAAAACAACCATCAGAAGAGCACGACAGATCATTTCTGGAGGAAAAACTACAACAAAAAATAAAAAACTTACAACAGCAAGTAAGAAGATCAAAACAAAAGTCTGAAAGTATAGAGCAGATAATTTCAACTCTAAAAGAAAAGTTGATGATAACTTTAGAGGAAGCTGACATGCTACATGCATCATTTAACACACTCCAACTAACACTCTTTAAAAATGCAAAAGATAATTTAAAAAGCACACCCTCAGCAAGAAGGTATTCTGATAAATTGAAAGAATTTGCATTAACACTTTCCGGGGGCGGATCTAGGGTATTTCATCAGTAGTTTCCAACCACGCTGCCGAGGCGCCGCCATGGTTGGCGCCGAGCGAGAAAACTTTTAAAATTTGGACCCTCTAGATCGTCGGAAACGACCTTTCTAGGATCTTATCTCCCTTTTTCGATGGGGTCGTCCAGGTCCATGCGATTGGGTTATTTTTGAGACCCCATGACAACCAGTATCAGTGAGTTATTAAAAAGCGGCCGAGTCACCAGAGCTTTAGATCCACGCGATCTTAAAATATTTAAAACACCTATGTATTTTTTTTCACAATTAAACTTCCGATGAACGAAAAGTTGTTTTAAAAATATTGATTACTGCACAGATATTTGAATATAGATTTTTATTCCATTTTAAATAAAACTAGTTCCGTAGATTTTTTTGGGGGGAGGACCGTCCCCCTTCATGTACTATTGGGAGGCTGCTTACCTAATTCAGTAAGTGCACAAGGGTTTTGGGGTAACATTAGATGTGAGCCATCCATGCCAGCTGAATTTGTTGTTACCTTGATAATCTACAACTCCAGAATGGAGAGAACACAAAGTATTAAAAATGTTTTGATTACCACTTACAAAGATAAAAATAAATACACTACTTCCCTTTTGTTCATTCCATGGACCAGCAGAATTCAAGAAACATAACACAGGGTGAGACAATAGATAAAGAGAAAGCATAAATTATAACAAGTATTATAATTTATACTATAGTATTAGTAGACAACAATGAATACATGTTATCACTTGCCCTTTTCATCTTATGGTCCAGAAAGGCAGATTCATGTTCCAAACAGCAACAACAGCTGCATAAAGAGGATAAAATGATAAATAAATACATGATAAATAGGCCACTAAATAAGTAAATTGATTTATACCTGGCATTCAGATTTTCAAATTTGTACCATCCAATATAACTTCATGACACACAACATCACCTAAACTGGCTACAAAAGCAGATCAACAAATTTTGATGTTAAACATGAATTAACAGGCCAGTAGTAAATAAGGAAATTCATTTTACCTGGCAGTTTACATTGATTTCTTCAAATTTAAGTTCTAATAAACTTGCATCTTGTGACTAGTTTCAGAATCCACCACCACCACAAGAACAGCTGAAAAAAGAAAACAGCAAACCTTAATATAAACACTCAACTACTGAGCTACTGATGAATTGATTAAATAATTTATAACTGATATCTCAGATTCTTTTGAAAAACTTTAACAACAGCAGGTTTCCATAATCAGTCAACCATGAGAGTGAATATCCAAAGAACTGGCAAATATATGTAGCAAACTGACACAAACTTTTGTGTCTCTGTACTGTTCTCCATCAGTTTAAGGATTAAGAAATCCAGATGGCTCACAACTCACAAGTACTCTAGAAACTGCTAGTAGCTACACATAATAATGTATCTAATCTTCCAAAATATTTGCCATTCTCATTCTCCTGGGGTGTAAGTTTGCAAATAGATCAATAAGTTCATTATGATCCAACTCAATGTCTGCATGAGTGTGCATAAATGCCAAGCCGTTCAGTCTATCATGGGTCATTGTATTCCTCAAGTAGTTTTTTAGGTTTCGAAGAGTTGAAATGGATCTTTCACAACTCGAAGATAAAATTGGAATGGTTGCCAGCACTTGGAGAATTGCAAAAATATTTACAAAACATTCTTTATCAACAAACTTTAAGGTACTGCTTAGTCTGTCAGGAATATCTTCCCCTTTTGCTTTCTTTTCATTCCATAATCTCTCCCACAAGATAAATTCTGCCTCTAAGCCAGCAATGTTAGGTATGTCCTGTCTGTAGCTCTCACAGAATTCCATTACATTGTTTTTCCAGTCCAGTGGGTGTTCAAGCAAATGAGAGGGAATTATTGACAACCCCTTATAGCAAACATACACTTGATCTTGAAATCTGATGTCTAGTTGTTGAAGTGCATGGTCCAGGAACACTCTGGTCAAATTTATCTTATAATAGTCCTCTGGTGTTTGGACTGGAGCATTGAGTCGATGAATTTGTCTGTTAACTATCCTTGGCATACTGGGATCAATATGAATACTCTGTGCCAATTCGACTGCCTCTGTGAAGAGTGAATGGTGTCTTTCCTCAATGTGGTCTTGCATGTCTGTCAAGGCAGATTCCAATCTTTTAATCTCTTCTTTTGCTTTCATAAGATCAATTTCTTTTCTCTGCAGCTTGACTGTCAGGGGTCTGGTCAAATCCAAGATGTGCCTGACAATCACAAGAGTAACAATATAGCTGAAATTGATAGCATTTACCAAGGCCCGGGCATCATCCCTGCTGTTGTGTTTCCACTGTTGATTACCAAAATCATCTCTATTTAATGAGTTGTCTTCTAAGGTAGAGACAACTGGCAGTAGCAATTCAACAATTCTGTCCATCCCATCTATGCGTGCAACCCATCTGGTCCTGCAAACATCAATGAGTACATGGTGGTTACGCTGAGGCATTTGGGCTTTAACCCTCTTAATCAGGTATTCCTGTTGCTTTGGAGAGTTGCTAAAAAGTCAGACAGTTTCTTTACAACACCCATCATGTTTCTAACAAGGGTCAGAGAGAAGGTGTCAGTTATACACAGGTTCAGGCGATGATTCATACAGTGAACATAAATAGCCTTCTCATGTTGTTCTTTGATAAGGGCTGAGGCTCCATTATATTGACCAGCCATATTCCCAGCACCATCATAACATTGTCCACGACAGTTATCCATTGACAGTCCCAAATCATACACAACTTTCAAAATCATTGTTTTAATGGCTTGCCCAATTTACCTTCACTACAATGATAATAGCCAACAAATTCCTCACGAATGGATTTAGAAGCATCCACAAATCTGATTACAATAGATAGATTTTCTTTGTTCGAGATATCAGCAGCTTCGTCTGGCAGAATGCTAAAATGTTTGCTCTCTTTTATTTCACCTGACAACTTGTCCAATATGTATTTGCCAACAGTTGTAATCGTCTCATTTTGGACTGTTTTGGAAGTATAAGCTGCATTTCGGGGAGCATTGTTGAGATGTTGTTGTAGAGTTTCATCACCACTGTCTACTCTGAATTGCAGTAAAGTCCAAAAATTTCCTTTAGTGGATGAAGTT
Source organism: Heliopora coerulea (assembly GCA_030142905.1). Classification (NCBI taxonomy): domain Eukaryota; kingdom Metazoa; phylum Cnidaria; class Anthozoa; order Scleralcyonacea; family Helioporidae; genus Heliopora; species Heliopora coerulea. The sequence goes on along the minus strand of JASJOG010000061.1, from coordinate 410,436 downwards.
GCAGGACCATCATCTCGGTGACCTCTAAGGGCAATGTTGTTGCGACCACAAAGGATAACTGTCTCAAAAAGGGATGATAGGATTTTGCGATTGGTTTCAATTTGTTGCCGCAATAGAGTGTCTAGCTGCTCGTTAACAGGAACTGCTTGGCGTCACATAACCCTCACAAAGTTATCCATTGCTAGTACTGCAGTATTGTGGGTATCAGATCTTCCACAAGAATGTTTTTTAAAACGACTAGTTGCCGAGGTCTAACATGTAATTGGAGACTTCATGAGTTTGTCGACAGTTGCACCACGCCCAAACATTACGCACGGTAAACAAAAAGCGCCGTTGAAGTACTTTGAGTAAGCCAACCAAGAGTATTTCTGTAGCCACGACCGTTGAAATTTTCGCGATTTTCCCGATTCTACAGTAGACGGGAATTCAAATAAGCGATCGTTACGAGGACTCCATACATTTTCAATGAATTGAAGTTTCTGAGCATCAGAAAACGTTCTGACATCGTTAAGTACCACACCAATATCCAAGGGAGAGCAATCTTCCTTGGAAAATATCGGCTGACGACGAGGAACTCGAACTAATGCTATTTCCACTCAAGCATGGAATTGAAACGCAGTATAAATTAATATTCACGCAAAAACAATCTGTTAAACCAAGCGTAAATCCAATGAAATTTCCGAAAAATCATTTGTATTCTGAATTCGAACGTAGATCGAAGCAAATGAGTGAAATTACACTTATCAAACAGTGTTCTGTTTCAAACGACTGTTATAGAACGTCTAACGAAACAGAGGGACCTAAGTGGGGGTAGGCTTGGCTTTTTATACTTTTCTCGGTAGTTTCCTCAGTAGTTTCCGGCCAATCAGCGACCGAACTCAGTAGTTTCCAACAATTGATCTCAACATACATAGGAGCGCTCAGTAGTTTCCAAAATGGTTTCCTAGTAGTTTCCAGCCTTCCAGTTAATAGTTTCCAGATTTCGATAGATTGAAGACATTTCTTCAAGGAAAGGTAGAATTCCCAGCAAGAAAATGAGTCGAGCTCGTAAACAAACGCAAATATTCGCGAAAATTTTTGAAAATAGCGCACTTAAAACGGCTAGGAATATGGTATTTTAAAAAGATATTTTGCAAACTGTTTTAAATTGTGCTGATTTAAAAAATAATTCCCAAATCTTCAGTAGTTTCCGAAAACTACGGAAACTACCCTAGATCCGCCCCTGCTTTCCTTTTACTCACCCAAGGCCTACAGCAATCAGGTGATACAGAATGGAACGCCAAGCAATCGACCTAAACTAACGAAATTAATTTTATTCAAAAACCAATAAACACATCAATTCCTCTCTATCTTAATGTTACCAAAACTACATATATTAAAAACATACATGAATACTACTGTCATTGACTGTAAATAATCGTTCGTAAGAGTTCGACCCAAGATTCGAGATCAACATCAAATGATTGAGTTCGTCGATCCAAGTTATATATCTTACCATGAATCCTTTGTTACTTGTATTTCATTTGTACATTGTCATTCTTGAAATAGTTCGAAATTAAAGTTGCTTTAATTTGCGTTGGGAAATACTAAGCAGTCCATCCGACAAACTTACTTTAGTTCTAACTCACTGAGGCCGAGCAACGTTTTGCCCGCTTCTGTAAGTTTGAGGCCCGCGCTTACACGCCTGTTTTTGACCTACATGGCTGCCCCCATGTCGGCTTCTCTCACTCGTAAGGCCAGACATAATGAGGTAGCGTTCCAGTCGTTTTAGAGTTCACTGCTCCACGCACATCAAGTTCTGTACCCTCGCCCACTCGAACCTTTGGCCCTGGCACCGCGCGAAGCGTGGTGCCAGGAAATAATCGGAAAATGTTGAAATTGCAGCCAGGATTGCGCATATTTTAAAAGTTTTAATGATTGACACTGGCTAGGTAAAACGTTAAAAACACGTTGATAAAAACTTTAGAAGACGTTTGAACAAACAGCTTAGGTCTTCGTCGGTTAAAATGAATAAATAATTAAAAGTTAAATAACATATACCAGTTAAAATTTATGTAGATTAGTTAAAAAGGAGTTTGTCAATATCCGAGATATTTATATAGCCATTTCCTTATTGGCTGATCAACCGCAACACCAGACGACAATTACTGCGCTCCTAAACGTAAAGATGAAAACGTAGACAACTGGGGACTACAAATATTCCAAATATTTTCAATATTAATTTATAGTATACAATATATCTTCTATTTCAACTAAAAGTACTTTTCATGTATTTTTATATTTATTCTTATAGTAAAACCAACAACTGAAACAAATATCCAGGAAGGGGAGAGGCAGCAAGGGAAAAAGTAAGTGCACCAATGTTTACTTTGAAGTTACTGCAATAATTTATTCTCTATAATAAGGGGATGAAGTTTAACTTGCTTCTTGGAAAGAAAATTATGGAAATCAGTACTGGAAGGTCAATCAGTAATTTACATATGGTCGAAGAGATAGGTGGTGGCAGACATAGTCTTTTGGGAACATTGTTAATTGCATCAAACTTTATAAGTACTTGGATAAGGTAGTTAATGCTATTTGCTTTCTGCTTAATAGTAACATGAAGGATTGTCCAAATGTATTCCTTATGTGACTTTATATTCAACTTTAAGAAGTATTATTGAACGTGACTGCTGTTCATTGCGATTGATGGTTGCACGAGGGTGATCCAATCACTCTGAGGGATTTTCGATAATCACCAGTGTCATTATACCAACGTACAATGTACACCTTCACATTGGTGAACAATTAACTACCTTTATTGTCATACCATAAAAAGTGTATAGTTGTAACAATTGCAGGGCTCTTGTTCAAAACCCGGATACTTTCGAGTAGGAAACTGACATTTTATGCTGTAGGGGCTATAGTCCCTGATCGGGTACTAAACGGTGTGGTTGGTGGAAAATCTTAAAAATCTAAAATGATTGGGAATCATTTTTATATCCGTTTCACAAAACGGGATCTTTTCTCTTGGATCTTTACTAGTAACGAGGTTTTACTCAATTTTCTAGAATTAAATCACAAAAGTGCCCTCTTTTGTCAGTGCCCCCCAACTTTTGAGGGGCTTCCGCGGCTTATGGTCATTGGAATACGATTATAAGTATTTTTGTAACAATTTTTTGTAAAATATCTCTCTGCAGTCTGCACTACTTCTAAATCCTTTAGATCTTTCCCTTCACATTGGTGAAAAATTAACTGCCCTTTATTGTCATACCATAAAAAGTGTATAGTTATAACAATTGTGGGGCTCTAGTTCAAAACCCGGATACTTTCGAGGAGGAAACTGAAATTTTATGCTGTAGGGGCTAAAGTCCCCGATCGGGTGCTAAAGTCCCCGATCGGGTGCTAAAGTCCCCGATCGGGTGCTAAACGGTGTGGTTGGTGGAAAATCTTAAGAATCTAAAATGATTGCCAACCATTTTTATATCCGTTTCATAAAACGGAATCTTTTCTCTTGTTATAAAATAGTTGCCTAGTAGTAACGAGGTTTTACTCAATTTTCTAGAATTAAATCACAAAAGTGCCCTCTTTTGTCAGTGTCCCCCACTTTTGAGGTGCTTCCGCGGACTATGGTGATTAGAAAACGATTATAATTATTTTGTAAAAAATTTTTGTAGAATATCTCTCTGCAATCTGTACTACTTCTAAATCCTTTAGATCTTTTTCTAAGATTTTCCTCTAGAAATTATGAATTTTTCCCAGATGAGAGAGGGCATAGCTTTCCCAACATAGGGCCTGTAGCCTTCCTACCACCTTCCATAGGATGACTATTCCTTGGATATGTCCTAACGAGTAAAAAGCACTATTCATGCTTTGAATCACCAAAGTTGAATTTTTTAAAATTTTTTATCCATCGAAATGCGTCTTATGTACCTATTGGGAATTTTCCGTACGTAAAATCTGAATTCCATTGCGAAAGAGTGAATGCCTGTGTTTACTAGTAAGGTTTTATCCGACGGATATGGTATGTGGGCTTTGTACAACTGACCCTAGTTTCTTAGTGTTAACTAACCTTCAAGTCAACTAACAGCAATAAAGAAGATCCGGTAATTCCACCTATGTACAATTTGGCTGCTACGCAAATATATCCTATGGGGGGGAAGACGTCATGTCCTGCCTCCCAAATTGGAGAACGAAATGGGTAAATCCCAGAGATGAAAGGGAATCCCCTTTGACAAAAGCCAATGAAATGCAATTTTTTGTCCCACCATGAAGATGTGGTCAGCCTTGATCATAAATATGCAAACAACTCAAATTTCAAGATCAAGCACTATTTCACGTGTGATCGAAGACGAAGGAGGAAGCAGACACGGTCACAAGGAAATATTTGTTCATTCGTTGAAGATTATCAGCACTTAGGTAAAGCAGTTAGTCGTGTTTGCGTTCAAGTTAAAGCTAACGTAAAAGATTGCCCAAATGTCGTGGATTTGTGACCGTATGTTTAAGAAGGGTCACTGAACGCAAAGGCTGTCCATTGCGATAGTTGGTTGCACGAGGGCTATAAGCAACTGAAGCGATGGACCAAGTTAGAGCTCGAAGTCATCCTTACTATCAAACAAAAGAGCTTTATATGTGGAATTTCATTTTGGATAACCTTTATTAACTTGGAAAAATTGAAATTTATTCAAAGATAGAATAAAAAATTTCAAGCTCGGTTATAGTTAAACTGAGACTTCCTATTTCTTGCTACTACATGTATTACATAGCTAGACACACCTAAAAGAATGCAACTGTTAGTAAGAAGTCGAATGGCCTATTGAAAAACGAGAGTTTGGCTAATATAACCAACGAATTCTGGAGCAAATTAGTCGAAATAACCATTTTTCACCTTCACGTAAAAAGTGGGGTACAGGAATGTGGCGAGGTTTCGTGTGGAATGTACTATCGATGAATAGCGAAATTCAGACCTCTCGATAGAATGTTCTACTCCCAGCTGGAAACTTGACTATTGCAATTTCCTAGTTCGGTTTGAACTTCTACTATCGATGAAGTTCAATTTTTACGACTAGTTAGTCAAGACGATAATTTTGCACCTGGCGTTCTGTTAGATTTGATCTCCGTCAAATTAAGAAGGCGAAAAGCATCTCAGCAATTGATAATTTCTTCTCCATAAACCTGGAGTTAACCGGTTAGTTTGGCTTATATTTGATTTCATGATTGTATTGAAGGGCTTATGGCGTGGTGTTACATAAATTGAATGTGACATTTTAAAGTTTGAATTCTAAGATATTAGTAATATTAATACCACAGTATGACAAAGTAAACATATTTTATGGGTAACAATGCATGATTTATTGTGAGTAAACTTCATAAATTAAAGCAATGTACAGATGTTAAGGCTGGTTTCAATGTTACAGAACCAAACCTGCTGTGAAAGTGTCAAAGACCTCCATCTGCAACATCTGTGATACCCCAAGAAAAGCAGGAAAAAGATGAAGTGTTTCTATTTGACTGCAATACAGAAAACTGACTGCAATCAACCCCATATTTTAACTTTAAGACCCCCGTTCTTAACTCCCTCCCAACTAGAAGTCACTTCTTGATGACGAAAATTGTTTACCAATAGTTACTGATAGAAATATGAAAGGTTATTCCAGTGGCACACAGGTCATGCAGCCAAGTGTGATGGAAGTTCTATCATGAAAGATATAAATGAGTATGCAGTATATATTACTTCTTGGACTGAAATTAAAAAAAGAAGTAAACAATCAATGGTCCAAGATGACCAAACTTTTCTTGGACAACATATTTTTTCTCTAATTGTACACCCATTTAAGTGATGAAGGAACCTCCCCACTTAAAAACCTAGAACAACCAATGATCTGGTTAACCATGCCCTCCTAAAAAACCATAACCAGATCTGGCATACCAAACACCCCCTTCTGCAAAGTCCTAGATCTGCACCAGTACAGTAATATTGAAGAGTTACATGTAAAGTTGAGATTAATGTTAATATAGTTAATATTATTAGGGCACATGATTTTCATACTTTAACATTCAGAAAAAAGTTGTTGTGCCCAAACAGACATCAAACAAGTAACAACAGATCACCGTACAACAAGATTCTCAAATAATATAGGTACAAAAAATTAGATAGTTGGGGTAAGGTTACAGTGTGGGCTGGTTTATAATTGGTGGAACAGATGGACTGTATGAAGTTTAGGAAGTCTCAATAAGTCAAACAGTTGTTTGTGATTAAGTGCATGCAAGAAGTAACTGATATGTCAATACACAAAACTTGCCAGTACGCTTGTTCTCCATCAATTATAAACTACAATGTAGTGCACTTAGTTTAACATAACCCATCACTCTACAATCCCAGTTCTTTTTTCTACCTGAATGTTTGGAGAATCTAGTTAGTGATAAGGTTTCATGTTCAATTATGGTGTGTGTTACAGAAACCTATTCACAGAATTAACCCTTCCACACTTAAAGGCAATATTTTTTACTTTATTCTTGCAATAGCAATGCAACCTAATTTTGTTGAGCAGTAGGAGGGTGCTTACCAGTTGTCAGTAATGCATTAAAACTGTCTCCATTATGGTAATCCATTGTTGCCTCTGGTAACCTTCCCATTTAAATCCTGCTAATTCAAGGCAAGCAAAGAGAGAGCATGGGTTCATTGTCAGGGTAGGAAGAGGTTGAAGTTTAAGAAGTTGGCGTAAACATGTGACAGATAAAATGTCAAGCAAGTAAAAGCATAGATATGTACCGAGAAAAACAGCTTAATTATATATTGCAGTACAGATTCCACAGCCAAAGTGGCAATTTTAACAACCACAACAAAATAGTTGACAAGGAAATAACAATTGTAGTGTTCCCTTGGATCGCAGGAATAGTACAGTCCATCTAGACATGTACTGGGATCAAAATAACATTCTTCAACACAGTGAGAGTATGCAACATTTTCTTTTTCACTGTACTATGAATAGTGACTTTTGTATGCTTGTATGTACAGAATGTTGAAGTATGTTTAATCCAAACACACCATTTGAAATTTAGCTTCCCAGAACTAACTCTGTCCTTTCTTAGGTAGCTCTTGAGAATTTAATTCTTGCCAACGCTAGACTATTCTCTCAACTTGTAGGTGGAAACAACTGAGTGCTAAAGGGTTGAATCCTATGTTAATTCTGTTGCTTTTAACATATGACCTTATTCATTCAGAGTTAGTCTGACCAAGTCTGACACTTTATATTGCTTTACCAGAGCCAGATGTTAATAGGTTAATAGATCAAAACCTAGTATCCTTATTCTGCCATTATGAGACATCTCCCATTGATGATTAAAATCATCATCTAGCATTAGCCAAAGGAATTGTAAAAGTTGGAAAAAGGTCTGAGGTATTCTTAATGCCTTCTTGTCTGAAACATCAGTATTCTCTTGTTGACAAAAATTGCCTGGGGTTAAAGCATTGGCCAGAGTAAAAACTGAAAAGTTAAATGTGGAGCAAAAAGTTAACATATCCAGTCCCTAACTACCCATTTTTGAACTGTTTAACATCAGGCCTATCAAGTATCCAACAAGAGTGCAAAATTCACTCCCCAGTGTACCCCTTCAATAGCTTTGGGAGTATTGGTTGACAGTAGACTACTCAAAGGTAAATGTTGTCTGTTTATTTTTATTTAATCCGTTTTTATCATTATCTAGTGAAAAGGTGTATTTTATGGTTACAGCTAAGGTCAGCGGAAAGATTAGGGCTTGGTTTGAACACAGATCTGTATGGACTTTTGATTGGTTTTAAATCTTCAAATCCCTTGAGGCCCCCAGATTTCTCACACTAAGTCCTATTAATAGAATAAATATTTTTATCTATCCATCCATTATCCCAATGACACAGACATCCACTCACACATAGATAAAGAGGTATAAACTAGTACACAGTCATGCACATTCACATTCATAGTGACATTCATGAATGGTATGTATGCACTGATTGTAGAGAAAAGGTGCATAATTATGCATAATTTATGAATATATACATGTAATGGTTACATCTGCAGTATGTAAAGAGGTAGGAAGAAATTAACACAGCATTGCTTTAGGCCAATAATATTACTGGCATCACATTTTTTCTGGTTTCGAATGATTGTGTGTTATGTTCATTGTCTTTTCCATTGTTTTAATCAATGGTCTATATTATTGACCAAATTAGCAATGTCTGCAGGAATTACACTTCTTGAAATAGTGCAGTTGTTATCATTCATCATTGACATTCATAGAATCATTTTTGTTTCTCTAAAGCTCTCTCCAGTACCGGCAACTTTGTCATTAATTTTTGTTCTTGGAGAGCAGCATATGAGTCAATTTAAGTCATTATTGGAAACTCGTCACACATACTTGATTTTTCATCTGTGATAGCCAGAATCCCAAACCTTTTTGCTTGCATGTTCTTTTCACTTATCTTGTGAGTAATGATTTTGTAAATTTTTAAACATCTGCTTGATTCTTCTGGTTGTTGATTTTTCTAAATCTGGGGAATATTTGTCATAAGACAGGGGTAACTCATAGATAAATTAGGCCTCTTGTGTTTGCTTTAATACCCAGTTTACTTGTGAAAAACAATGAAGAAAGCACAAGTACATGTAAACCCCAGAGCAAGCAGAAGAAAAAGGAAAAATTTCCTTTACGTCGTTCTTGACAAATGATGAACAATAAATGGTGACATCATTCTGATTTTGACTAGTTCAAAACTTGTAAGATATGTGTTGACATTATTATTTGCTATACTGCAAAAGTTAAAAGTAAACTCTTTGAACTTGAAACTTTTTACTTGTTCTTACAGATTTAATAATCTATGCATGAATCAAAATCTAAGGCTCGATTGGAGTTTAACAAAACCACTTTGTAGCCAGTCTTTCTTCCAGGCTCAGAACAGAAATCAGGCAGCTTTTGGCAGATGGAAAGTTGCACACCCCAAAGGATGTAAAAATATTTGATTATTTTGAATTAAAGAGACAAAGAGTATCATAAAGATGCAAAAGCAATCTTTATTCTTATTATCCACATTTAATAAGGTTAGGGTTAGGGAAAGGGTTCAGGGATGGAGTTTAGGCATAGGGTTTAGGAATAACGTTTAGGGGTTGGGTTTTGGTTTTGGTGTGGAAGTAAATCCAAAACATTGGTGGTGAAACAATGTCATTGGGATCTTCACCAGTACATGTAGGTGAATGAGGAAGCCTTTTTGAAGTAAAAATTCTTGCGACGTTTTCTAACCTTATCTTTTTTAAATCTGCAGATACAGTATCTTGGTAAACTATTGGGATTTTAGACCCACTAGTGGAACACTGACCTTTGCTGTATAAATGTTATGCCAAAAGCTCATTTTCTTGTTTACTGAGCCAATGGGAAAAGACCAACAGCAGCATGGGTCTGTTAAACTGTAGTACTGTACTACAAAATGTAAAAGTCCTTTCAGATTGCTTCTGCACTTTTTTTATATGTATCATAATATCTCCATTTTAAGTAGGTCTAAAGAATGCTGCATAAAATCAAAGCAGCCATTTTAGGCACCAATCTTCTGTGTTCATTTCCAATTGCACGTTAACTTTACACTTTTCAATGATGAGATTTGGCATTCTCAAGAAAGCCTAACACTTCCAGATTTCAGTAGCTCACATCATAACTTTATTTTGATACCTTAAGTTGAATCAATTGCACATTAGATAAGAATGACAGTCTACATCATGGTACTCAATTTTTTCACCAAACAGTGGATCCGAACAATTTTTATTCTACCAATTTCATTATTTTAAAAGCTCTTCTTTATTTCATTTAATTGTTAAACATTATGACCACCAATGTCCAATGAAAGTCGTGTACAAATTGATCGCATGGGTCTGTGATTTGGATACTAAAATGATGTCATGTATCAAATGTCAGGAAAATAGTTTTGTTCAAAAAATGGGCACTGCAGTTAGCAGACCCAAGTAAGGCAGAGACAATTCTGCAAGTTCACTAAATCTAATACATACCCTTATCCTAACTAGTCAGTGACACAGTGGGTCTGCTAAACTGCAGTCTAGCTGGCAATTGTATGGCTATCATTGTGTTTTTATAATTTGATAGTAACCATGTTACCATGAACTAGAGGAATACATCACAGTATGTACTTGTACTAGATTTGCAGTGTCACAGGTTTCATTGCCAGTTGAAGGTGCAAAAACTGAATGTTTTGCCACTGTCTCTGGATGTGTCTTAAAATGTATGATATCATCACTTAAAAATTTACTTTCACTTAATATGGACATCATCACTGCACTCTACTTTGTCACAAGGACCATAAGGATTCATATGGATTAAGTGCGTGGCAAAGGGGATCCACTCCCAGGCTATGTTGGAATATGACTAAAGTCCAACAATAATTTTATTACTATTTTTGTACTTAAGACGTATTCTACCATTTTGCATTTCATCTACATGGCATTCTAACATTCTAACACTTTGCATTTAAAACAACAATAGTTACATGTTTTTCTGTTTTTTGCAATAAGTGCGAAAAAGAATGCAGTGTAAGATGAGAAGATGCCCTTTCCAAAAAGATTATTTCAAGTGTTATTGTGCACTGAACCGTGAAAGAGTGAACTGCACGAGCCAAATGATTTAGTTCATTATGAGGCAGGAGAGTGTACCACTGATGAACTTTTCTAGGGCATGGGAACTGTTTAAAACAGAATACAAACCACGCTCTTGTCGAACAATAATTGGAAGTGCACATGCTCATGTTGCTCTTTCACAAATAAATGAAGGATTATTGGTGGGTAATTCCATGGTGACTCATGTTACATTCTGAACAAAATTATCAGAGAAATTTTGATCTGGTGTAATAACTAATATATTTTTTCTGTCATATTTTTGCATGCTGGTACAAATAATAGTAAGTTACTGATTCACAGTAAAAATTAAACATTTGATTATAACATGATAATATTGGTGGCTGTAAATTGGTGTGTGACTCATATTACGATAAAGTGACATGAGGTAACACCAACCTAACTATTTTTGAATTTCTTCGGAAATGATAGGAAGGCTAAACATACAATGTCTATCAAGTAACAGACTATATGTTAGGCAAACCACTAACACAAAGAAATTTTATATTTTGGATTACAATAGTAAGGATTGCTACATTATACATGTGACTCACGTTACGTGACTCATGTTACGTATAAAGTACATCTCAGTATTTCAGTTCAGAATTGTTTCCAATAGCTTCTAACACATGAACACTAATACATGGGACAACTCAAGTGTATCATCTTACTTTAAACTTGAATCAACAACAAATTACATAAAATATTATATAAAGGTATCATAATACTGTACAAAAGTAAAATATGTACATAACCTAACTGCGATAATGTGCTTAAAAGTCTGAAAACTGAAAGTGTCCACGGGAATTTACTACTACCGGTGTACTTAACTTTCTCACAAACTTATCTTGTTGATAAAAAATTTCATCTGGAATTGTAGGCCACTTCCAGTACTTCCCAGCTCATATCATCACTGACACCTGGACATCATCAGCCATAACAGACTTTACTTCCCCAGGATAAACTTTGCCTTCATACTCCACAGCATATCAATCTCCAACTTCAAACTGACAGTGTTCCTCATTTGTCAAACTACTTCCACCAGCTTCACTCCCATTGTCAGTCATTATCACATTGAGGCATGTCAGTATCTTCTGTCAAGGCATGTCGAACAATCTTTTCCATAGTAGCACTAGTTTAGCAGTAGCACTACAGGTACAGTACCACTAGTTTAGGAACTACTTCATGTACCTGCTTTTTATTTTTGATCTATGATAAGTCTACTTTTCTAATCTCGTGACTCACGTTACATTGTGACTCACGTTACCTATATTTGGTATGCTCTCATAGGGGATAGATTAAGCTGACATGGGTTAAGTTGATATTTATAGCTAAGTTATCACTAGAAGGAAGAAAATAATGAACAACAGCTATTTACTCGCTGTATGTTGTTAATAAAATTAAAAATTTGATGTTTTTGTGACTCATGTTACATGCCATATGACCTCAAATTTAAACAACCATACTAGGCCATAGAAAAATATTTAAGGAATATGGTTTTCTTTATAAAAGAGTTAATGACTTTGGTGGTTGTTAGACACTAATTTGTAAGAGAAATATATTAAGCTTGCCCTAAAAAAGTTAGAAGATCACTTCCCCTAATAAATGATGTCATTGGAACATTTGAGTATCACACAATTAAACATAACATAACTGCAATCCAACAGCAATATTTTGTTGAAATCGACTTTCATATTAGCCCCGAATACGTATACTGCCAAAATAACTTGTTATTTTTAAATTCTTGACAACTTTTTTTTTTCAAAAAATGTCATCACTACAATGGAATTACCCTGGTTGATCATAGGGACTAAAATTAACTGTTAATTTCAGCACCTTGATGTTGACTGTAATTGTACATTGATTGTTTAAGATATAAAAATAAATTTAGCTGATCTTGTGAACATTAATCTGAAATTCACGTTTCCTCCCCTCATTCATCCTGAGAGATTTCAATGGCTGAAACTGCTTGGCATTCTCTGCTCGACTATCGCGTACATTGAATTGCATAAGTAGAGAATTTTGCAGACGGGCGACTGATGTCGATAGTCGAATAGCGAGTTGTTTGAAGTATACAATTTAGTAGCAACTCATATAAAATGGTTACTTGGCGGAATGAAGTTGAAATTTAGTGTAAGAAATCTGCAGTCTACAGGAGCAACGTAGTGTGAAAAATGTGTGGAACGAAACTTATTTTCTAATTAGGCGACAGTCTATCGGGAACCTTGATTAGGAAACATGCGTCTTCTTGCATATGCTCAGTGGAAAAAAAAGTTAAAACATAAAAATAAAATAAAGTAATAACTAAAAAAAACACGTAAGACTTTTTGTTCATGAATAAGATAAAATTGTGATATTTATCGGGGGTGTTCGGTTATTTCTTCATAGGTGACGTGAAATTAAACAATGAGCTCCCACATTGAAGGAGCATGGAGTCTTGTACATAGATAAAACTTTGTAGAATGTATTACGATGTTGGAGTCTCCGTACGGGTGGACCGGTGCGGGGTGGGCTCTGCAGAAACTCTGCTCCCGTGATGAAACCCTACCCGTTGAGGGGGGTAAGGGGAGAGCAATATAAGGGATGTTTTGAATAGGAAACTGTCAGTTTAGGCTGCGGCAGAGAAAGGTGATTTGGATGCCGTTGAAGCTGCAGTTGAGAATGGCGCAGACATTGAAGAGCGTGGAGCTCTTCAATGTCTGCGCCATTCTTAACTTTGGAAACAAGCATGGTTCCTTGCCTATTCACTATGCCTGCAGACGTGGTCATCTAGATGCTGTTAAATTACTCATCAGCAAAGGCAGTGACTTCACATCAACAGATGACGATGGTGATACTCCACTTCATCTTGCATCACAGAATAGAGATACCTCTATAGTTGATTATCTAATCCAACCAGGTGCTCAAGTTAACTGTAGAAACAATAACGGTTACTTGCTTATTCACTATGCCTGCCTACATAGGGTTAGGGTTAGGGTTAGGGTTGGTTAGGGTTAGGTTAGGGTTAGGGTTAGGTTAGGGTTAGGGGTTGGTTAGGGTTAAGGTTAGGGTTCAGGGTTTAGGGTTTAGGGTTTAGGGTTTAGGGTTTAGGGTTTAGGGTTTAGGGTTTAGGGTTTAGGGTTTGGGTGAGGGTTTAGGGTTTGGTTTAGGGTTTGGGTGAGGGTTTAGGGTTTGGTTTAGGGTTTGGTTTAGGGTTAGGGTTAGGGTTAGGGTTAGTTGGTATCTCCCCGATTAGGGTTGATTAATAGGAAAGCTGGGTTTTATCCGATTTTGATGAAATTTTAGAATTGGGGTGTCGTCATGTCTGGCTACATTCTGGTGTAGTTTCAGGGGGATCGGATGAATAGTCTAGTCGGGGGAGACGAAAACTTTTTTTTTTGGTTTTTTGGAAGATAGTGAATTAACCGTAATGCGTTATTCTCCGCGACTATTTAACATTTTTGAGTTGCGATTTTTGCGTTAGACAGAGGAAGAGTTGAGTTTAATTTTTGTAAATCATTGTTTCCAGAGAATATTCTTGGATCATAGCCAAAATTAAGGTCAAAGTTCGACGTAAATATCTCCTTAACGAATAGAGATATCTTTAATCTGATTGTATCCTACTGAAAGAGCGTCTTAAGGTTTACTTTTTCATAATTGATCATTATCAGAAAATATTGCTCCTTAAGGGAGAAAAGCGAGGTTTTTGTTACGAGTATTATTTTTTCAGGTCTAGTTCGGCCGGAAGTTGCGGCGGCAAGGTTAACATGAAAGCCGTGTTAAGCTTTTTGTTTATAGTATTAGTCAGAAAATGTGTTTAGTTTTTGGTGTACATAGTACAGAGGTTCCTAATTTTCGGACGAATTTTTTCTAAGTCCAGCTAATGAGATGCGGGAAATACTACATTTAGGTTTTTAGGAATACCTCGATGGTTTTTTGTCGGATTTTGTTTTTGATCAGAGACTGATGTCCTTTTAGAGAGATCTATCTTTTCATAGATTATCTTTGTCAGAAAATATTGCTCCTTAAGGGAAAAAATGAGATTTTTGTTCTAAAGATGAGTTTTTTGGCTTTATTTCCGTCGGAAGTTGTTTAACCAAGGTCAAGGAACGGTTGTACTTCTCAGCTAGGCGGACCTTTTTGGTTAATATATTTGTCACAAAATGTTTTCAGTTTTTGCTCTACATAGTATAGATAACCCTAATATTTGGACCAAATATTTGAAGTTGCATATTTCACCCAAAAAGTTTTGTATAAATCAGTGAATGTTTTTTGGGTTTTTTATTGGATCCCTTTGCAGATACATTAGATATTACATCTAGAAAGTCATCCAGAAAAAAAAAAAAAGTTTGGGTTTGCTCTACATAGTATAGACAACCCGTTTTGTGAATTAGGTTAGTGTTTTTTGGGGGGTTTTTCCAGTTCTTATAGACATGGAATTTATAATTAGGCCAAGGTCAAGATCATTCAAGGTCACGAACAAAAGGAAATATGTATACATAAAATTTTAATATCAAATATTTACAAGTTATTTACATTATTTACATGTTGTTTTTTATTGTTGTGTAATTTCTTATTTACAAACTTTATATAGCATTTAGTATGGCCTGTGCACGACCATTTCGTGTTAATGTTTTGTGTCGCTCCTGAAGTTGCGGTTCTTGTGGCGACATGTGGGTAAGTTGTGTTGAAACGTTGATGCACTTTTTGCCAGGATATTTTTCTTAATCTAGGGTTCCGCATTCGTTCCGCTAGTCGTACAATCATTTGGTCCATTTCATGATTGAACCTATGGCCTCTTCTTCCCGAGTCGTCGCGTGGCAGTGGAATTTCTTGTGGTGGTGGGTCAGGGATGGCTGCTGTTACTGGTCTCTTCCACCATAGGCGTGGAGACGAGTAGTGCGTGTGTGGGGTCTTACGAACTGAGTAAGCTATCAGTGATTTCAAATCACCCATCACGTTCTTCATATCTTGAGTGATTGAAATAGTTCTCGGATGGCCATGCATGGCACCCAATGTTCTTAGACGGGCTATGGCCCTGTTTTAAAGGCCATCGAGGGATGCCAGGTAATCTGCCACGGATATTCGGTTTATGGCCAGACGAGATGGCAATAGGTAGGTATTGATCTTGAACACTTCGTTCTGCATATATAAATTGACAGCACCGTCGACTGTGCGATTGGTTACTAATGTCTCTATTGGGAAGCCGCCAAGGTGGGGCTCGTTCTGCACCAGCATTTCCTTGGTGTGCCTCCATGACTTCAGGAAGTCCGATACCTGTGCAGTGCTTTGGGTGCGCACCCTCAGCTTCTTTTTTGAAAGACCTCTGAGCACATGATAGATTAAATTATAAAATTTAATCTCCTTGATAGGTCCTTCACCAAACCTCATTGATAGGTCCTTCACCAAACCTCCCACCCAAGCTCTGTTGGGGCGATGGCCTTATGTCTAACGGAATAAACGTTGTGATACAACGTCTGTTGTCCACTTCGCTGTGGGTATTCTACTTTTGCAGACAGCATATATGAGTTTGTCACATTCACAGAAATGTGATACTCATTTTCCTCTAATGCACCACTGTCGACGGCATCACACTCCCGGACAATGTCATCTTGCTCTGGAAAGACAGAGTAGGGCAATTTTGTTCCAAAATGAATAACCCGCACGTACTGGATGCCACTCTGGATTATTGCTCTCACAAGTACTTGAGTTGGTACGCCCTTGTCCATACCACTTATGAGATAATTTTGGTTTCCTTCAGCAGCAAAAACCATCTGCCCAAGATCTCTCAGTTGGGAACAAATTTCCTGTTTGAGTAGATCTGGCCGAATATGTTGACGAACCAACACAACTGACGGATAGAAGGCGACTGGAAATGTGTGGTTATCTAGGAATGGGGTTGATAGGTAAGATCGCGTTGATGAAGAAGCCAACATCACATTAGGTCCCAGCATCAATGCCATGTTTTGACCAAAATCATTGTGATGGACATAATTGACAGAATACAGGTCGATATCTATATCTGCAACGCTGATATTTTGTGGAATGATAGTGCAGATTTCTCTTACGAATAGTCTTTCCATGTCTAAAATGAAAATGATTGTATAAATTTAGGAATTAAAAAAAAAAGGGAAAATATTACATAAAAAAATACTATGTATAAAAAAGGACGCCATCTTGGATTTATGAATAATTCATAATCCGTTAATTTCTCTATCAAAAAGACCTGAAAACAATGATTAAATGCATTCAAAAGAAGCACAAGCATCTTAAATTCAAGATTATTTAATAATATTTACCTTTTCGAACTTTAAAACACGTTAAAAAAGGATTTCTTTCGATCACTTATAAAAATAACCACTTATAGTGTTGAAAACTTGTCAATTGAACAAACTATCCTGTTTTCAAAGAGATATGTAATTTCAGGGGGGTTGGTTTGACTTTTTTTTAAATTTAACCATATCTCCTTAGGGTTAGGGTTAGGGTTGGTTAGGGTTAGGTTAGGGTTGGCTAGGGTTCAGGGGTTAGGGTTAGGGTCAGTTGACCTGGGTTGGTGTGAAATTTTATTCCAATGTTCACGGAAACATGGGTTTAATTGACCCGGCTTCGTGTAAAGTGGTGGTAGATTTATTAAACTGGATTCATTCTCTTATCCAGAACAGAAGGTCAGTAACCCGGGTGAGCCGCTTCATCGCTTCGGTTTGGGTGAACCAGAATCGGATGGGGGGCAATCCGGGCCTATGTAAACATATAACCCGAGTTGGAGTCCTGATCCCGATTAGAAGCGAACCTGGGTTTGTGTAAACAAGCCTTAAGAAACTGTAATTTCCCCAGGCGTGTTTTAAGACAGTAAATTGGTACCATCACAAAAGTCTAATAAAAAAGATATATGCCCGAGGAAAGTGTCTGTTCGAGGTTTTCGTCTAGACCAAGCAACGAATGAGCGAGGTCTGTGTGGAAAAAAATGAGGGCAAATACTTTCCCGTACTGACCGAACAAACGAAATGAATAAGAAATTTATCGTATGGCTTTTGGCTCCTTTCTTTCATCGCTTTTAGTGACCTTTTATTGTTCCTGTGTTAGCGGCTTAGGTTTACTTACATTACGTTTTTAATTAGTTCATGTAGTTTTCTACTTAAAATTATGGTTGGAAAGATTTAATGAATGGTAGATGAACGACCGTCGAGCTCCGTCCTCAGGAAAACGATTACTTTTTACCCGACGGGGATCAAACCCGCAACCTTCTAATGGCCAGTGACACGCTTTAACCATTGAGCTACCAAAACTCAGATGGCGAGCTGAGGTGCAAGTTCAACATGTGCGACCTGAGCGGAAGCCATTATATGTTAATAATGTCATGGATGAGACATATAATATAGTGGCTGCCGCTCAGGTCGCACATACGTCGAACTTTGAACCATAGCTCACCATCTGAGTCTTGGTAGCTCAATGATTAGAGCGTCTCACCGATCATCACAAGGTTGCGGGTTCGATCCACGTCTGTGGCTCAGAAATCGTTTTTCTGAGGATAGAGCTTGATAATCATTCATCTATCATCCCAAGATATCTTCAAGCTTCCACATTTCCAAAATATGGAAAGATTTACCTTCGGAAGTTTGTTGTTATAAATCTTTTGCAAAATTTTCCTGAACCTGGTTCTTTCGTCTTTAAAACAGCTAGACTATTTTTCCACCAAAACTTTCAAGTCTGCAAGAAGAAGCCAATTGCACGACCAGGCATCCAATTGGCGTCTGCTATTTTATGTTAATCGGCTGTCTAGCCATGCAATGTTTTCGGAACAGACAGGCAAGTTTTGGATGATACATTTCCAAGTTGATTTCAAGACAAACAAACCAGATTCACCAGATTCAGATTTCTTGGGTAACTTTCTTCAAACTTAAATAAATCTTCTTACCTCTTCTTTTATGTTGATGGTTCGAATCATTTGATGCAAAAACATTCTTGCATCGGCAAGGAACTGGCACACTTGCACGTTACTTTCCAACTTATGAAACTCTTGCACCTTGAAGGGTGAAAATTACAGTTAAATACAGTAAAGCTGCTATAAGGTTTTCAGGAAGGGGGTCGATCACGTCTTGAGGGAGCCTTTCGTAGTGTGAAGGAAGCGAGAGGGATTAACTTGGCTCCCCTATTTAATTTTTTGAATGGGGATTGGTAATATTTCGGCTATCGAAATACCAGGCGGAAACAGAAGTCTAGTAATAAAAATTATTGCTCAGCAAATAATCTCAAGGAGCGACATGTCGCACGTAAACAAATCTGGATATTTTGAAATACTTTAATAAGAACTAACGTTTCGTCACTTTGCAAGCAACATCATCTCAATAAGATATGTTTACAAAGGTATCTCGGCTTAAATGGTCTACACGATTACATGATCATTAATTTATTCCTTGTTCATGTCTATATTTGTAATCGTGTAGGTTATAAAGTGACGAAACGTTAGTGTTTCAAAATATCCTGATGCGTTTACATGCGACATGTCGCTCCTTGAAATTATTTGCAGATAGATTGGTAACTAAATATAGGTTCGTTCGAACGCAATGATGATCTTTTAAAGTCGTTATTCTATCACTACAGCAACTACCGCGTTGATGTAAATGGTAAGTTTTCGGACGTTTGCTTCTGAGAATGTAGTTAATTCGATTTGTGATACCAACACAAAGAGAAATGGGTTCTTTACCTCTTCCAACGCTTGCATTAACTGAACGATTTTTCGTCTCGCAGCTGTCGAGTCTTCGTAATCCAAAGACTGAATCTGGGTGGACATTTCTCTAAACCACGCCTGAACGTTTTCTGCAAAATTAAGGCGTTTTGTAAACGACAAAAATTTCATAAAACATGAAAAACAAGAACTTATCAAGACAATCAGAACCTGTTGCGGTGGTGACCTGTAAGGGTGCTTAACGTGAGCGGACAAGAGAGTTGGAAAAGGCTAAGACAAGAGATGTGCTTGTGGCACAGTGGTACCACACTTGCCCCTCAACCCTGTAACCAAGGTTCATTTCCGGCTCTGTGCAATTATCTGATTAAAGGTACCTTGATCACATGTGAGAAGAGTTTTGTCCAGTTTCACCTACTGAGCATCGCAGATTTTCTCCGGGTACTCCGGTTTCTTCATGCAATAACACTGGGACTCATGAGGGGTGACCCTCAACGGACCTCTAGGCAGAACAGCTTAGCTTATCGAGTTAACCACTATAAGCATATAACTCAAAGGTGAATGGATTTTTTCGCGCAGTCTGATTGGTTCCTCTATCTCGGAATATGCTGCACTATTCACCTCCGAGCAAAACAAGATGGCGTCCTGTTTTGTTTTAGTTACGGAAGAAATTCTTTTGAATAAACGAAGCCATCGTACTAGACAATCCCAACAAAGCAACGAAATTTGGCAACAAAGTATTCACAGTCTGTATTTCTTTTACTTTTTTAGCGATAAACGCACTCACGATGTGTTTAAAATGCTTTCTTTACAAACGACAAGTGGACAAGCTGACGTTCCGTCAGATTGTTTTAAAAAATTTTAAAAAATATGTGAATGAAAACAATTATGCAAGGTATATGCTTAAAAATTATACACCTCAGCGTCGGTGAATAATTATCAATAAATAAATCTTGATGTCATTAATTCCTGGTTCTTCTCCACTAACATCAACCCCAAACCTAACGTTCTGATGAGCTTATGCGTTCGAACGTCTTAAATACTCGGTCATGCAAACATCTTACGGAATTATTTCATTTATTTCATTTAAACTCTTTTTCCACGGTTGTAAATGTTTTCAAAGCTTAATCAAACAAAACTAAAAGTGAAAGATCTTGTAAAGAGCTGATATTCACGTGCAAAATTGCTCTCCTAGTCATTTACTTGGGCAAAAAGTGAAGCCAGGATGGCCGCCAATTGAGGGAAATTTTGTACGTCAGTTTCAGTCCTCTTCGCGGTCTTGCACGTCAGTTCCACTCCTTTACACGACTTTAATTTTCAGTTTCAGGTTGGTTCGGCTTCGAAAACATTCAAAACCATGGAAAAAGTGTACAAACGAATTATCACTGGACCAGTTTACAGATTCGAGTGTTGAAAAGGATTCGTTATTGCCGTGTGGCATAAGAACTATCCTAAATTGTCCAAAGATAGTAAAATGACTGCAAAAAAATTACGTACACTCAGAAAATGTAAAAAGTTGCGTGGGAGACCAAAGTTAACGTACAAGCCCGCGTAGGGGACTGAAACTGACGTAAAAAATTGGCCTCCATGGGCGGCCATCTTGGCTTCACGTTCTCCAAGGCCAATGATTGCAAGTTTGCGTCCCAGTTCGGGTTCACCAGTAAACTCGATTTCCATCTATGGAATGCTACCTGGCCAATGAAATGTCAAGTCAAGATGGCCGTCCATGAAGGGCAATGCACGGTTTTGTACGTCAGTTCGAGCCCTTTACACGACTTTAATCTTCAGTTTTTGTTTGGTTCGGCTACGACTACATTCACAAATACGCAAAATGTGTTCAGACAAAATATCACGGGAGCTTTTTTACATAATCGAGTATATAAAAGGATTCAAAACTGCTGTGCGGCCTAAGAAGTGTGCCAAATTGTCTAAACATGGTAAACTAACGGTAAAAAAAATACTTACACTTGGTAGTTTCCTGAAGTAATTTATTGAGACTGTTTTATCAGGTTTCTCGTTAGTTTGGCAATTTATTTTCATGGAAATACATAATCTGAAACTCGACTTGATTTTATCGAACTATATTTGAGGTTCTTAAACTCACTTCTATCTTTTGAAGACATATTTAGTGTATTTTGAAACAAATATCACTCAGGAAATTGGAGACTGAAACTGACGTACAAGACTGTGTAGGTAACTGACACTGACGTACAAATTTGCCCACTATGGGTGGCCATCTTGGCTTCACATTTCATTGACCAGTTAGCATTCCAGATCTAGAAATCCAGTTCACTGGAGTTCTCTGACTGATCACACTTTAACTCACCGTTCTTCTGCACTCTGGTCAGCTCGTCTATCCTGTCCACGCTCTCCTTCTTATTCTTTTCCCACTTGTCTTGCTTCTCGGCGAGCATTTCCTTGAAAAGCTGTAATGACAACAAAAGGGAAATTAACATTCACGTTCGTCAGTTCAGCCCAACAATTTTTAATCGTGCAAGGAAGGGTTGAATTTTTCAAAAATTTCTCGCAACACTTTAACGCTTAATTCTGACAATGCAAATTGATAAGCGTTAAGACAAAATCCAGTTCAACAAAGTCAAGTTACTTCAACGTGATGAAAAAAAAAAAGAAATAGCTAGTGTTTTTTGGTTTTTTTTTTAGATATTCTGTAGACAAGCATAGTACCAAGTGTCTGAAGCACATTTTTCAAACAGAAAATAAAAACTGTTACGTATTTGTTCTATAAAATTATAGACTGAGCCACCACTGAAAGTGGCGAGCACAAGTAATTTACTCGCCATGGCGGGTGCTAATAGCATTTGGCGTGTAAAAATAAATCTTTGCTCTGCAAAGGCGAGTTTGTAACAACGAGATAAAATCTGATGAATGCTTCCCAACTATTGTGACTACTGTTGGTGGCATCTCTGCAGAATTACCTCAGATGAAAAAATGTTCTATCCCAACTTAAGATTTACACACTGAGTGGCCAGACAGTCTTGACCAAACATGACTGTAGTCCATGGGTCTACCTTATCGCATGTAGTTTTATTTTATTTTTTAGCTAAGTTTGAGTTCTTCCTTACTAATAAACAATTATTGGATGAGGCTGAATATGAAGTCAAGAATTATCCAGACCGAGGTCAATGTTATCTGCCAAAGCCAAAGGTTGAGGCGGATAACATTGAGCGAGGTCTGGATAATTCTTGATATTGTGCGTAAGCCAAATCCAACAATTGTTTTATCATATATTCAAAACAGCGATAGACGCAAGAAAAGACTTTCGTCTTGCCTTCCTGTCTCGGCATAAAAAAGTTTTGAAATCGCTCCCAATTCTACGGCATTCTACAGATACTGTATTTTTTTGGCAGTGAAGATACTCATCAAAGAGGTTTTTGTATCCTTTTGTAGCCTTTTTGGTGCTTTCACCGTATTACTCCGATATTAATTTGGCTTTGCCGTCTTCGTCTACTGAGGTAAATCTACCGCCGGCCATTTTTGCTATTTTGTAATTTTCGCGGCCTTCAGGTGGTGACGTCATCGGCATTCAATATTTTTTTTTTGGACTGCTCCGTCCAATAGTTAACGATAATCGGTGGAAATGACATCACCGCTTCTGGACATTGAGAATTATCTAGTGAACGTCGACCAACAAGAAAGTAAGAAACAAGAATGAAGTTTGAATGTGTAATAATTTTATTTACTTAAATCTAAAATCATATCACGAAATGAAAAAATGTAGTCATTCTGTCTGCTTTTCATGTTCTTTTTTTATTTCCATACTAATAAGCGCAAGTAAAATGTAAGAAACTGTTTTTTGCACACCTGCGGCTTGCATGTCATTTATGTTGTTTTGGCTGGTAACTTTTCAACCCTGGGTGGTAAAATTTTTGAGGCACTAGCCAAACTCCCGTGAGGCTAAAATACTGACTTTCAGGGCTGTGAACAAGCACCACGAACTTCTGTTCCCTTTCGGCGAGAAAATTTTCCATGTTTGGATCAAGGTATCCAAACATGGATACCAACCAATCAGAACTCGCGAACGAGTCACGTTATTTTATAAACTTGCCTCTTTGACGACGTATTCAAATTGGGTTGTGTTCAGGAGCATATCAAACCAATGACTTGGGTTGTAGCCACTGTTCAAGACGATATCACGAATGGCACGACAACGCTTGTTGGTTTCCGAAACTTAAAAAATAAAATCAAATAAAAATGATCAAAGCTAAAACTGGGGGTTCGCATCATACAATCACCATACTTTCCACGCCAGCCCGCATGCTGTGGATATAGGGCCGTAGTTGACCCATTTGGATTGGAGGGATGTCCAGCTTAATTTGCCCGAACATTATATACTTTCAAAAAATGCCCGAATTTTATTTTGACGGGCATTCAAGTAATATATGGTGTACGCTCGCTTCCTCAGCCCCAATACGTAAATTAAATATAAACTAGTAACCAAAATGGATTTTCACCAACTTTACCTTATCAAATTTTGTCCCAACTACTATTTTTTTGCCTGCAGTTTCTATTTTTTTGCAAACTTTGGGGGCGTAACACGCACTCACACATACTCACACACACGCACATACACGCACATACACCCCTCCCCAATAAACTACGCAGTTGCTATTTTCCCTTTCGTAAATGGTCTTTGCCATCCTAATGTTTTCGGTTTCTCCAAGTACACCCTGAGGACCCTCACTGAATCTTGAAATGATTTATAAATTTCCAATTTCGACGACGGTCAACTGAGCCTGCAGCCCTAGTGTAGTGGTTTGTGCAACAAATAGCGACCAGTACTAAGAGGGTTCGAATTCGAGCCAAAACCGAGTTTTTCTACTTATACATATTGTTTTGTTTGCGTTAAAAATGTTGGATTTTATTTCCTTTTTTATTTTTTTTCTCCTTTTTTGACGTTTCAGTGTTTGGTTTTCTTCTTAAAGCGACTGGTGGTCAAGTTAGGGTTTAAGCAAAGCGGGAAACTTCCTAATGGGACGGTTAGGACAGGGTTTCGGTTTGGTTAGGTGAACCAGATAATCCGACGTCGAATTTGAAGTCAAGAAAAGAAAACAGGCGAAAGAATTTGAGTTGTTTCTTGTTTATGCGACTTGATGGAGTCAGGGAGCGGAAGGTACACTTGGGGAACCCGAAAACATTAGAATGGCAAAAACCGTTTACGAAAGGGATGCCTGCTACGCAACTGTGTGGATAAACTCCAACGTGTAGGAATTCCGTCTTGAACAAGCATTTGACGCTGTAGCATGATATGTTTGAGATCCGGATCGAAGCGACGAACATGGATTTCACCTACTACTAAACAATTATTCACCGAAGGCGAAGTTAAAAAGCCAGGCTGTGTGGTCCTGGTGGTACAATGATAGTGTACCTGTCTCTCACCATGTTCTACGACCAGGGTTTGGTTCCGACTCGGTGCAGTTTTCTGATTAAAGTTACCTTGGTCACCCGCGAGAAGGGTGTGGCCCAGTTTGATTCTATGAAGAATCACAGGTTTTCTCCGGGTACTCCGATTTCATCCTGTAGTAACACTCAACCAATGAGGGGTGGCCCTTACTGGACCTCTAGGGAGAACAGCTTAGGTAGCAGATAGAGTTATCCAGTAAAAATAAAAACACTTGATGTTAGTGAAAGTGACTAACGTTTCGACACCCTCAATGGCGGTCATCTTAACTTGAGTCTGACGATGACCACCGCTGAAGCCGTCGAAATGTCAGTCACCTAACCAACACCAACTGTCTTTCTCAAGACTACTCTAATAAGAATGATCAACTTTCACAAACATCTAACGATACTCCCACGTTCAAACCATTTTCTTTATAAATATAGACACTTTACAATCATAAATAGCTATGGCAAAAAAACTAGACCAACCTCCCTCACTGGTACGCAACATGACCCAACGTAATGTCACGTTGCAGTCACGAATAAAGTTCATCAGTTTGGGAATACTATCAAACACATACTCTTCCGTGAGAAAACCTTCCTTGAGAAACTTCAAAACCTGCAAAAAATAAAACATCTTTATGACAAAAACTCTCAAACTAGAGCAAAGAAGATTTGCACCACGACTGCAAAGTCAGAAATACCTGGGCGTTGAGTTTGTGAACACTTCCAATGTGTCTCACAGCCTGTAAAGCAAGAGCGACAGCACATATTGAATATTTCGAGTTGCTTTCTAAATGAAATGATATTCATTCTTAAGACTTTAGATACCACGCTATATATTCGTAAAGCATTTTCCTAAGGTATCTACACAATAAGTTGATCCAATTTATCAACAGAAAAGTGAGCTTCCTTGAACTGTTTAGCTTTCTTTTCCTTTACATGTTGTTACAACGTTACATAAGGTTGACAATTATACACACAGAAAACGCTGGGCTGAACAAACATCCGAATGAGCTTCCACAAAGGTCGTGACACATTAGAAAAATTAGGTATTAAAACTTTAGAAGAAAGATGGAAAAATCGAAGGAATAAATAGATGCAAGGAGTGATTAGCGGTAGTTTTTCTGACATTATCACTGAACTTTTCAAAACTTGCAACAACACCAAATACAGCTTGTCAAGCAACAATTTCTTGATGCTGTCTAAACCTAATTCAAATTATATGAAACAAAGTTTAAGCTGCTGGGGTACCATAACCTGGAATCAATTGTATAATCACAGTGGAAGAAAAAATTATTAACATAGATTCTTCCAAATTTCAAAATTTTCCATAACAAGTAAGTTTCCACTCTATTTCATTCCTGTACTTATAATTTGTAAAGTAATTTAATGTACTTAAGCTTGGACCAGAAAAATACAACATGCAGTTGACGTGGTTATCCTGAGTTAATAAACTGAAATACAATAAAATACAATATTAGCCACAAACTTTCAACACAAGTCTCGGCACTTGGTTTTCAATTCCCTAACTCATCAACAATTCATGAGTTAGGTGGCTAATTTCAACGAGCACTTCGCCACGACTTTCGGGTTTAAGTACACTTCTTACGGACAACTTACGAGATCCCTCACGTTGGCCAGTTCGATCGTGTTATTTAGGACCGTTCTTGCCACCCGGTAAGGTTCCCATTGTTCCATAAGGATCACAACGTTCTCCATGTATATGCTGATTACCTAAGGAAAACAAAATCCTGTATTACAAACAGCTGTGGATTAAAAAAAAAACTTCACAAAAGAAGCTTGATCCTATTCCTGTTAGAAGATAAGCTATCTCGACCAAATTTCTATGAGAGAAATTTCAAGAAAAATTTTCAGAAAGTAGAATACATTCTAGAGCTAATAAGTTTTGTTTTGAGAAAAATAAATTACATTTCATAAAACATGAACCTTGAATCAAGAAAAAAAACTGCTTTTGGTCCGGTTTATAAGACAAATATCTGGGTAAGTCAGGATGAATTTGTAGTATACGCAGGTCACAGAAAGCCTGTTTTTCGAATTCAGTTCTGGTATTGAGAGTATCCCTTTAATTCTTCCCAGAAACATTCGTTGGGTTTCCAGAAATTATCATTTTTACGAACAAAGTTTTAATTTTCTTGAACAACTAGTAGACTTCCAAACCTTATTCAGAATATTTACCCAACGATTTCTATCACAATAAATGACTGCAAAATACTGACATCGCTTCGCTGTTGAAGGCTATAGGTACTTTCTTTAAGGTTTCAGAACACAACATAAGATTCGAGATATGCCAAAAATGCCATCAATCTTCATTGTAGGTATGTTCTAAAAAAAAAAATTCCTGTAACACTTACAAATGTTTCCGCGGTACCGTATTTTCTCTATGTGCCCCAAGGAAGCTTATTAATTTTAAGCGACCAACGTGGGCTCATTAGAGGATGGGGGCTTATTTGAGGGTACGAATTTATTGGAGGACGGGAGCCTATTAGAGGGAGGAGAGCTTATTAAAGGGTAGGGGCTTATTAGAAGGTTGGGGCTTAATAGAGAGTAGGCTTATTAGAGGGTGGGGCTTATTAGAGGATGGGGACTTAATAGAGGATGGAACTTATTAGAGGGAGACAGGTAATTTTAATTTTCCGACTAAAAGTAACAAAAAACAACATAGATTGTGACATCAAACAAGATTTGCCACAGGGTGGATGAATAAAGTTAAATTATTTCAATAGAGGGATGGGGCTTATTTTTATTTTTCAATTAACTGGGGGGAGGTTATGGGGGACTTAATAAAGGAAATATGGCATGAATCTCGGAACGGTACGGATTGTATCAAATTTATACACGGAGGACTTAGCTGAATTTTGACCATTCCAACTGATATTTTAATACCAAATTAACTCTTTCAAGGCGGGAGGTCCCCCTTTGACAAGTAAAATCATTTTGCGTTAACTACAGTAAAATAATCTGGCGTTAGCCAGAGTAAAATTATAGAAGTCGCACGCCACCGGGATGGGGTGTTGAACGTAGTTGAGCATTACAAATTCTGAATAATTAAGCAATTTGAACAATAAAGAACTGACACTCCACACTCTGTTAACAGGTCATTGTTTGTCAATAGAGTTTTGTAGTTGAAAGTTTTAAAAGATTTTATTAAAAAATATATACGTTGTTTCTGTCTAAAAAAGGTTAAAAAGGACGTTTCGATCAAGGTACTATGACCTTCGTCAGCAAAACACTGATGATTGAAGAACTGCTTTATATACTATACAAGACAGGAATTGAGTTATTAACATTACGATTATGTGCATTTATAAACATGCATTTATAAACAGAAGGTAGAGCCATGTGTTCGTTAATGGAGGTTGGTTTACGTATTGAATGCCAGGCTTCAAGAATTAGTCCTTGGGTCCATTGTTCGCATCTATCAGTAATCTGGACGTTGTCGAGGTCAACGTTCTGTTGCGTTTGCAAATGATGCTGCGTCAGAAGGGAATCTTCGTCCAACTTTGCGATGGCCCGACTATGTTCCTCTATTCTTGTCTTCAAAGCGCGAGCTGTTTGACCGATGTGGAGAGTGGAGAACTCTCTGCATTTGATTTTATACACAGCACAAGTTGTACGGTAAAGATCACACTTTTTTTGGGTTTAATAACTCAACTCCTATCTGGTGTATAAAGTAGTTCTTCAAGCATCAGTGTTTTGCTGCCGACGGTCATAGTAACTTGACCGAAACGTTCTGTTTAACCTTTTTTAGACAGAGACAACGTGTATATTTTTTAATAAAACCTTCTAAGCTATGCCTGTCTACAATTACTGGATTTTTAACCTTATTCGTAGCTGAAAGGTTTATTGTCTTGGAATTAGATATGGGTGCGGCAAGCTATACTGTAAAGACACCACGAGGAGAATTCGTCTATTGAATATATACAAGGAAAGATGCAGTCCCACTGAATGTAATCGCTCTTCACTACATCTGAATCAGAGTGGAAAGAGGTTCCACGACATAGGGTAAAATAAAATGAAAATAATCACACCAATCATTACTGTATACCTTTAGAAAGCACACCAATGCTCATTCAGTAGTCAGGAAGGGATTTTAACCCACACAACCCTCTCCCACGCCAATCCACCAAAGCCTCTCTAATCATAAATCACTTAAATAAGGGTTCAGTCAGTTTAACTGTGGAGAATAAAATAAGGAACGTAAAGGCCTGTTTGCAAGTGCTGTTGTGCCAAGCGATTGACATCTTGGAGTATGTGTTTAGCTGATGAGAACGTCGAGGACAAACTACAAATCATAAGCGGATATCTTACTCCACAGACTGTGATGAGTTTATTACAAACAGCAGGATGACAATGGCCACCTGCAAAATCTTACGTGTAAACGGCCCTTAAGGAATTTACCCAATTGTCTGGAAAGAATTTATCCAGAATCTCCCTCATGCTGGCCTGCTGTGAATTGAGTGTGTCGGGACAAAGTACAGGATCACATACAACATGGCGGCTTGAGTGGCAAGAGCGGTGCTTCGGTGTTCTGGGAGGGGAGAACACTGAACTATGTTGTTTAAATTTCGCGCCAAAAGCTCGTTTCCTAGTTTGTTGAGCCGACGGCAAAGATCAGCCGCAAGGTGGGTCCGGAGCATTGAGCTCTAAGAAGACTGGAACGATACCTTGTCACACCAGGCCTCAACTGAATGAAACCGACATGGGGGCAGCCATGTAGGTCAAAAACACGCGTGGGAAGAAAACTAAATTAAACTTTTATTTTTCATGGACAGTTAATTCTAACAAATATTCAGTCCTACCGACATTGTCTTCCACTTACTGAGGGAAAAAATAAAAAACCTGTCAAAAAATCCAAAGTTTGGGTGAAGTTTTTCACAATAGGTTGCGTGTTTTATCGTGTAGGGGACTGGGATGACCTGCAAATTGACCTACATGTCAGCCTCCATGATGGCTTCAAAATACAGTTTGCAGGTATCGCTCCAATCTTTTTAGAGTTCGATGGTCCGAAGTAACTGCCTCAGACCATTCGAGGAGCCTGGCCCGCATGCAGGCACGACACGCACCATTGAAAAACACATGGGGCAATTCTGAGAACGAATGGAATATAGACTGGGAACGAACACGGTGATCTCGGATCAGAAAGGGTTCTTACCTGGTTATAAATGTCGTCGGAACGCAGTCGTCCAACTAACATTGTAATGAAGGTTTCAGAAATAGCAACACGGCTACAACAAAACAATGAAAAGTGATGGTATTTAGTTGAAAGTGGAAAACCAAGCAGGAATGGTAGTTTGATAAGGAAAATCAGAGCCCAGAAACAACTCGGAATGAACCCAACAAACTCAGTTCTTTATGGCCCTTTACGCGTGCAATTTTCCAGGTCGCGATTGTCATCCTGGTGTATGTAACAAACTAATAACAGTCTATGCAGCAAGATATCCGCTTATGATTCGCTGCAATTTGTTCTCAACGCTCTGGTCCAGTTAAACACATATTCCAATATGTCAATCACAAGGCACAAAATCGCACATGTAGACCGACCTTGAGGCTTCCGTGGGACATTGTGGATTCTTCCGCACGAAATCAGGCCAGTGAACAAAATTTTCACAAGTTAAACTGAAATACCAGCACACATTTATCTCAAGTCAAACCAGGACATCTGTGTTCTTAATCCCACAAATGTTCGTAATCTCACAAGATTAGCAAGAATTTTTGACATCATTCGAGACAAACTCACGCTAAGTAATCCTCTGGATATTTCGAAGGTCTTTTTCCCGCGGAAATTCCTGTACTTCGAAGAAGCTTGCACACATCGTCAATGTTCGACTCGATATCGGCTCTGGTCGCACTATAAAATAAAATAAGGTATTCAGCGCTTGGGTACGAAGGTTCGCCTCGCGTCTTCTTTCACCATTAACTAGCATCGACTTTTTACCAGGCTGACCTTGCTATCACTTGGAGTAAGTTTGAGCATGTACACATTTTGATGCAAGCATTCTTTCCCATGCGACTTCGTTTTACCGCTACAACAAGCAGTCGCAAGTTAGTTCTTACAGAAACAGTATAAAATAAAACATATTCCGAAAAATAGAGACATCTTGGAAAACTCAAGATATGAGTCAAAACAAGACCAGTACATGAAACTAATATTTCGACTTTATTACAAAGTCATCATCAGACAATGATTTACAAAACAAGTCAAGGTCTATATATATACAGTGTGGTGTTGACAACGAAAGTTAGGAATCATATACCTGAGATATTAACACGGCAGAACGCATTGCTAATTAATTATCTTGACAGGAAGCTATATCGGCAAAACCGACAGATGCGTTTCTAAACGTCTGACAGAGCACTCTACTTAACACCAGTGCAATGGCACAACACTTCACTGAATGTGAACACGCACAGTTTCTTGCCACCTTACAGGGTCAATACGATCGACTTAATAACCTCCTTTTCTTTTCGAACTCATCTATCTCTATCAAGAATTTAATCTTTAGTAACTATAAAATTGTTTGCTCGAGTAAATCTACTAACACCAATAAACTCTTGTTAATTGAAACTCTTCATATTAAATTTAATAAGCTTGAAATCAACTCCGGACTAAAAGCTTCAAAAGAACTCGCACTTTTCAACTAGGCGGCTTCACACTTTTATGTATAATTCTGACCTCCTACTTTATCCGTCTTTCTCACTCTGACTGTATTTTCTTTTCTTTTGTTGCTCATCTTAATGGCTGACAATCATTTTATCAGTTTGTCGACTTTATGGCATCTGATACTCACCTATCCCAGTTAGTCATCATACGTGATCTTACATATGAGCATTGTCGGGTCAGTTGTTGTTAATGACTTTTGCCTTGTAAATATTAGCTTCCTGTCAAGATAATTAATTAGCAATACGTTCTGTCATGTTAATATTTCAGGTATATGATTCCTAACTTCCATTGTCAACATCACATTGTATATATAGACTTTGGCTTGTTTTGTTAATCATTCTGTCTGATGATGACTTTGTAATAAAGTCGAAATATTAGTCTCGTATACTCGTCTGGTTTTGACTCACATCTTGAGTTTTCCAAGATGTCTCTATTTTTCGGAATATGTTTTATTTTATACTTTTTGTAGTTGTCGGCTGGTCGTCATTATTACCATTAATATTATCACTATCGTTATCATTAGCATTATCATTATCATTACCATTATTATCACCATTATCATTACCATTATCATTACCATTATCATTACCATTATCATTACCATTATCATTATTATTATAATTACTTAAATTTATCATAACAGTGCAATTTAGCGGACGCAGACAAACCGCTAACGTTTTAGGGTTAGGGTTGTGACTTTGGTTAGGATGAGGTTCAGGGTTAGGATTGAGATATGACTAGGGTTAGGGTCTAACGTGGCAAAGTTAATAATACTGTTCAGTAATACTTAAAATACCAAGCCTTGTTAATATACTTTACCAGTATCTGTAATACGAGACCAACATCTTCTCTCGAACATCTCCGTCAAACTTCTGGTCAATTAACAACAGCATCACTCCATAAACATATAACGCCTCTGCCGTGTAATGGCAAAAAGAAATACATGAAACAAATTTAAGAATAAAGAAATATTGTATATTGTAATGTTAACTACCATAATTATTTCCTCTTCTTAGCCCCATAAGACTCATTGTAGCTCTCCACCTTCCAATACGCCCCAGTTCAGAACTGCGTAAAAAAAATAATCCCCCACACACCATGGGAAT
This sequence comes from Heliopora coerulea, assembly GCA_030142905.1. Lineage (NCBI taxonomy): Eukaryota > Metazoa > Cnidaria > Anthozoa > Scleralcyonacea > Helioporidae > Heliopora > Heliopora coerulea. Next base: position 377,955 of record JASJOG010000061.1, on the reverse strand, counting down.
AGTTTTATTCAATACAAAGCAGATATATTTTAATATGGAAATATGAGCACAAAGCGACCACCTTCTATGTAGAAACACATTGGTTCAGCTGTAAGGTGGTTTCTTAATAAGCGTCAATGTAATATATTTATATTATAAGTTTCCTATAACAAACGCAGTGATTGGTCTGTTATCGTGTTTGTATCCAGCTATGCAAAAAAGGTTACGACATCACAGGCGCCGCTTGACGCCAGAATTTGTTCTTGGAGTGTATGGAAAGCCCTGGTTTACTGACGTTAGATTTCTTTTATCGCGAGTGGGAAGCTCTGACTGGTCAAGGAACTTATAAGGAGAACTTACCAATTGATATTGAAAATGAAGTACGTTATTCACAATTATTATTGCTTAGTTCTTTGCTTATTTATAAGAGAAACAGAAACTGTTTTGTTGTGTATATATAGCCTGATGCAAACACTCAGAGATGTTGGAAGAACTCTCAAGCGGCTGTTTAAACCCTCGATTTTTGGTCTCAGGCCAACACAACAGCTTTCGAATCTCTCCCAACCTTCTTTTCGTGCTTGCACGAGGCTATAGAAACACGGCAAAACAGTTTCTATTTTCTAATCATTATGAATTACATTTCATAACAAATGTAAGCGATAAAAGAATAAGGTCTATTGATCGATGTCATCTGAACATCATTATCAAGTTCTAGTGATGAAAATTACAAGCGGGTTGATTTATACAGAGTTGATGACAAATAGATCAAATTGAATCATCTTCAGACAAATACATGTGCTGAAATTACTGAACTAAACGTTACCAATAACCTTGAACTAACCACTTCGATTTTGACGAAAGGAGCCTTTATGCAAGCGGCGTAGTTTAAGCAAATAACTGTAGTTCTCTCGGGGTTAAATCAAAATGAAAACAAAATTGCGCTATATCACTCGAAAAACTGATTATTGTATCATGCACACCTTTCTCAGTGTTGTTTTCATATAAACAACGCGAAATATCTTCATGTAATATATCACACGAGAAGGAGTGTTTCATGAGATATTCAAACACCGAGAAGTGAGTTGATAAACAAGGCGATAGCCAAGTTTTTAACCAACTTCGAGGTGTTTGGATATTTGATGAAACACAACTTTAGAATGTATGATATTGTACCTTAAACGAATGCGTATTGAAAGTGAAAATCGGGTTCAAATTTGTCGAAATTCTATGCTAAATAAGATCAGATATCCAGACTACGTCTCGGTACTGATTTTCTTTGTGTTTTGCTGATAAATTATTAATGAGTTTGTGATAAACTGCTCTGGAGTTTTTGACACAATGGGAGTGAGGAGGCAGGCAGTAAATGATTGGTCTATCATGACAAACATCTATTTCTGGGATCATGGTATTCAATAGTTGACATAAATACTGTCAGTGAAAGGAAGGAATTCCCTAAGACATAAAAACTTTTTATGATGTCCCTTAGGACCCTATGTTAAGCTTAAGAACAAGACTGCTATTCTGCTTTCAAGCCATTCTCTGATAAAGATTATGGTGAATGATCAAAAATATAGAATCATGTTTTACAATTTTTACATTTAAGTTGTTACAGAAACATTTTTAACTTTTATTCAGATCAGGAACAACCTATCTGTTATTAAATGTGAATCAAACTGATCGCAATTCAAGCAGATGCTAAAAAAACTCTGGTTCTGTTGCACCTAATGGCGTCTAACACAGCCAAACGCTACAACAGGCTCAGTTTCCACAAAAGGACATTCTAACTTCAACACTGCCCTACCAGCCAGTAAATTTCTGGTTCATCAGCTTTAGCATTTGTGAACCATTCTACAAGGCCTTTTGACTGCTATTAAAAGGTTGTCCATATATCTCTCATCCAATTATTTTTGTCTTTATTGGCAGTGTCTGTGCCTCCAGGGCCTCAAAATGTTCGTTTGCCACGCTCAGAACTGCGGGAGTACTGGGGGACAAGAACTGAACCCACCAGGATAGTGAGCTTTTAACAATCTGGTTTATGGCAGATAATTCTATCAACTGGCCAGACAACCAGACTCTTAATTGTCAGCTCTGAATTGGTTTCTAACTATGAAATGTGAGCAAAGGTATAAAAATTCCTTTTTGGTTAAATTTCCAGAGATTAAAATACTTTCCAGGTATGTAACAAAATATACAGCATATAAAGTATTATATAATTTCATACAAACAGACCTGGAAAAAAAAATTTATTTCTGCCTGTCAAAATGGAAGGCATAAATAAGTTTGTACGGGTCATATAAAAAAAAAATTATCTGTCACTGAGTAAGCAGCTTATAGAAGTTAGCGAATGTCTTAATTTAATATATCAACAAGACATCTCACAACCTAGGCATCGCATGTTAACTTAAAGTACCTCACAAGTGAAACTTAATTATTCTCACTTGTTCCATTCAAAGGTTGGGTAAGCATGGTTTATCTTGAAACTACACAATAAAAAATAGCACCGAATGTCTGACAATCTGAACCACAACAGCATCTCTGCATGTGTGTCTTAAACTCATTGGTAGCTTAAAATTTAATCCAATTACTGTAGTTAGTCAAATTACTTTGGCTTAAATACTTGCCTATAGCTATAAAACTTATGAAATACAGGCTTTGTCATACAAGGCACGCAATCACACGCACATGCCCTGGCACACACCTAGAATCAACAAGGTGTGTGATCCATTACATGCCCAAAACTTAAAAGTTGTTCTCGCAATTTAACACAATCCATTTTAGCTAAACATCTCTGAAGTGGAAGTCATTAAGTAACAAAATATTTGATGTTTTGACCTTCACATGGATGTTGTTTCATCCTCATAATTCATTCTTGTTTAACATCCATCTTGTCCCACTGCTGGGGTCAGACGTGCTATGAGTCGTCTCCAGGATTGCCTATTATCTACCATATCTTCCCTGATATTCAAATGTCTCAGGTCCTCCTTCACTTCCTGCCTCCAGGTCTTCCTAGGCCTTCTCACCATTCTCTTTCCTACCACCTCAACTCTACAGCTCTTCTCTATACATGTATATGACCTTCCTCTCTTCTTCTAACATGCCCAAACCACCTCAGCCTTGCTCTCCTCAGTCTATTTTCCAAATCCTCCACACCACATCTCCTCTGCACTTCCTCATTTGACACACTATCTTGCCATCTTACCTTAGCCATGTATCTCAACATTCTATAATCACACCTAACCAAAACTCCCTACAGCTTTCCTGTTAGTGCCCAAGTTTCAGCAACATATAACAGTGCTGGCCTCACACAGGCACAGTAAACTCTAGCCCAGTTGACCAATAGTATGTTCTGATTTATCAACAAGCCTCCCTACTCCCTCCACTTCCTCCATGCACTGGCTATCCTTCCCCTGATAGCCACCTCTGCTCCACCCACACAGGTCATGGTGTCACCCAGATAACAAAAGCTGTTCACCACATCCAACATACCACACTCAACCACCGCCTCCTGAGGCACTGCCATGGGATCTCTGACACAAGCCCCACACCTATAGTTATCTCCTGCTCTTTTCATGTTTCTGAGTCCTGACCATTTCCCATAGCACCACCTTGAACATCCCTGACACCAGACTGAGTTCTCTCCAACCCCTTTCCCACAAACTCCACAAGAGTATCTGCCTCTTTGTGGTCTCACTGCTGGCTCCCTTCCCACTATAATCATTTTTGTCTTGTCCATATTCACCTTCACACCTCTTGTTTCCAACTCTCTTTTCCAGTCATTACACTTCCTGACAACCTGCTCCTCTTACTCTGCCCTAACCACTAGGTCATCTGCATATAACAATTTCCAGAAACTTTCACCTCTCACATCCTTCGTTACTTCCTGCATCACCACCACAAACAACAGAGGACTCAGTGAAGAACTTTGATGTTCTCCAACTCCTATCTCAAACTCCTCTGATGTTCCTGCCAGTGCCTTCACCTTTGATCTTGAGTTTACATGCAGTGTCATCACCAGTGTTATAAGTTGTTCTGGTACATTTTGTTTCCTCAGTGCCCATACAATTGCTTCCCTTGGCACTCAGTTGAAGGCTTTTTCCAAGTCCACAAAAACATGGAATAGCTCCTTTTTTTCCCCATCCACACCTCTCTCGTAGTTCTCTTATAACAAAGATGGCATCCACTGTTGACTTCCCCTGCTCAAAGCCAAACTGATTTTCATCAATCTCCACAATGTCTCTTAATCTTCCCTCCAGGATCTTCTCCCACACCTTCATGCTATGCTCCATAAGTCTCACTCCCCTATAATTTTCACACATTTAAGCATCCCTTTTCCTTTATATATTGCAATGGTACAACTCTTTCCACTGTTCTAGCACCCTCCTCTTCCTTGAATGATTGTAAAATTTGTTGGACATTGATGTTAACACAGACATGCATCCTTTTGATAATCCAATAACTGACAAAAAGGTTTACAAGTTTAATTCGAGTTTTTGCCCTTACTTAATGATGTGTAAACAGGATTGTGAAATATTTTGTTAAAACAATGTGATACTCATGTGGTGAAATTTGACCTGACATGAGTAGACAATAAAGTGTCAATAAGTTTGCAATCTGCTTTAAATGGAAGCGATTTTATTTTAAACATCATGTGCAACACAATTTTCTTGGAATCAAAGCAAGAAAGCTTTGGGAGAATACATGTACTTTTAACGAAAAGGGTGAAGAATTTCCAAATTTATGTTTATGAACAGGGTTTGTGTTCACATTATCTCAGTCAAATTCTTTTGTCAAAAAGGCAATTAATTTTTTGACGACAACTTTTTTAGCAAAGTACTTCAAATATTGCACATTATACTTGACATGCTATTAATAAAACTAATTGATTCAATCTTTAAGGGAACTGAATGCAAAGAGATTTGACAGTGCACATTAAAAATTTATTTAAAAAGAAAGACACAAAAGCATAAACCAAGTTCACTGTCACATGTGAAGTTCAATGTAACTGCAGTATGTCACAGGAAATTGAATCGACAGCTGAAGATCCCTTTTCTAACAATAAATCTGATGTGTACTGTCCACTTGATGGGAAAACAGAAATGAAACTGTTATAAGCATGGTGAGCAATTAAGTCATTGTCAAACTGTCTTAAGCTAAGACTGCAATACACCTGTCATATATGATGTCTTTATTTTGACTGAGAACCACAACCAGCCAACAACTTCAAAAAGTATAAAATAAAACATATTCCAAAAAATAGAGACATCTTGGAAAACTCAAGATATGAGTCAAAACAAGAGCTTCCTGTTGAGATAATTAATTAGCAAAGTGTTCTGTCATGTTAATATCTCAGGTGTGGGATTCCTAACTTCTGTTGTCTACATCACACTATATATATAGACCTTGGCTTGTTTTGTAAATCATTCTGTCTGATGATGACTTTGTAATAAAGTCAAAATACTACAGTCTCACATAGTCATCTTGTTTTCACTCATATCCTGAGTTTTCCAAGATGTCTCTATTTTTCAGAATATGTTTTATTTTATTTTGCTCAACTTTGCTATAAGCAATAAATTTTGTACTTTGTATAGCCAGTTCCTGATAGAAATTTGAGTACTGTTGAAGGCTGAAATTGTGAACAAGTACCACATATTTCATGAAGTCTTTTTGCAGTAATTACCTTTGTGCTGTCATTACATATTAAGGCATTATTATGTTATCACTTGCCATCACACACCTCAAATAGACGAGGCATGTGAATGGCCACATCCCTTCAAATTTCATATGACAAAGCCTGGAAATATGAACTTATATTTTTGGACATGGCTAATTAGCAGCTACGTGCTGTATAAAATAGGGGTGCACCGGATATTGTATCCAGCCGGATAATCTGGCAGGATAGTAGGGTAATGGGACTATCCGGTATCTTGCTGGTTATTTTCTTATATCCAGCTGGATACCAGATAATTTGTTTTTCTGAAGACAATTGTCAATTTGTGTTACTTGTACCATACTAACAACAGACATTAATGGAAGAAACAATGTAAACTCGTGTTCTGTTCTAACGTTATTTTTTAACAAATAAACAGAAGATAATTGTCTGTTACTTGATAACAATCTCAATAAGTGACACATTTTGATGCACATAACAACCATTTTACACAAAGTTGTTGGTAGTCCCACTCTAGTTTGTTATATAGTGGCATTGTCAGAATTTTCTTGCATTGTGATGTATGAAAAGGAGTTTCATCTTCATGTTCATCTTCAGTTCTATTGCATTTTTCCGCCATTTGCAAGTTGCAACTCGTAACTTGTCTAATTAATGCTTGCAATAATTATAAACACCAGTGAACAAGTAATGTTTTAACTTTTCTCCTCTCAATCCAAACCTAATTTGGGTAATAACTGATTGATTTGTGGCAAGTGCGAGCTTTTCATCCAAAATACCAGTATCCGGCCGGATAATCCAGCCGGATTTTTTTCAATTATTTGGTAATTCCAGTATCTGGCCAGCTATAAAAAAACACTATCCAGTGCACACTTAGTATAAAAGCAATCTCTTTTTAAAACAATAAATGATATAATAACAGAATACTGTGTAGGCAGCAATAAGTAAGGTTAAAAGTTAAGAGGTTGATAACTGCCATAACTGATTTCAAAGAATATCAAAGAATATCAATATCAGTTATGGTAGTTATTAACCTTTTAACTGATTACAACAAACAGCTGTTTACAGACCAGGCAGTAACAGAGAGTATTTATGATAACTTGGAAGTTTCATGAAATTGAGGTGACTGATGATTGATCTTGCAACATGGATACAAAATGCAATTTTAAAGAAAAATTAATTGGAAACAAATAACAGTTTATTCTTCATAAAATTTGAAGTTTATTTTCACAGGAACTGGTACTGGACAAATGGTAGTGACATGCACAAGAAACTTTGTGCTGCTCACACCTTCATAATAACAAATTTGTGCAAGACAATGTCCATGACTGGCTACTGATTTCAAGGCTTGCAATATATATAAAAAATTTTAAAAGCAAAATCTTTTATTTTCATTCCAAAACTGCCACATCTAATTAAAAACCACAGACACCATATACCTTAGACAGGTGCATTGTTTGTACAAAAGATTTGTCTGAGCTCAGCCACGGTTTCATCTAAGTTTCAGTTTTATGGGTGAAGTTTCAAAATTCACTGCATGCCTGTGTAAGACAAATATTTTTATCATTATCACAGAAAAGCTCAATGGTTTTGACCTTAACTGAGTCTGAAAATTCAACAAATATCGCAAAATTGTCATGACTGGCTTAGGAAATAAAGAGAAAATTGTTTGGTATCCAGCCAGACTACTAAATTCCCTGTCCAGCACACTAATACTGTCAGGTTAAAGATTAAAAATTTGCATATTTACTGTACCTATTCAAGTCAGTGATGTATTTGTAAACACTTTCAAATGTAAGGAAGAATCTTGTCAGTATGTCAATATGGTTTTCCCTGAATTCTGAATCAAGGTCTTGAAGCTCCTGAAGTAATAAGATAGGAAAAAGCCAAATAAAATAAAATTAGATCCTAGATAATGTACAAAGGAGTCATGATCACATTAATGAGGACATGTAAGAGGTTACATTTACATTGAGTTATGGTCATCTAGCATAATCTAATGCAAACTTTTCTAAGTACCAAAGAGGCCAGAAAATGTCTGCAAAAACACCACAACTTCACATGAATTGTAAACAACAAGTGAGACCACAATTTAGTAGATGCCCATCACAAGTGAATGACCTACAGGACACCATGGGCTAAGTAGAATTTTTAGCTCAAAATAATGAGGCAACATGTAAAGCATGAAAATATTTGAAAAGATGACATAAGAACACCAATTTGTAAATCAGTTTCGGTAAAATTAAAATTAGGGTTAGAGTAAGAGTTAAAGGCAGGGTTAGGGTTAAGGTACGGTTCATATTAAGAATTAGTGTAAGGATTAGTATTGCCACAGGGAGTTTGGTCAGAATTACAGTAGAGGTTGAAGAGAAATCAATGTTGAAATTTTGCCCAGGTGGATAAATGCTTTGAGTTAATTGAAATTACTTAAAGAACTTTTCTTCTGATGAAATAGGGTATTGTTTTCATATGCAACATTCTATGAAGTATAAAGTGCACAAAGATTGTCAGGTTCCAGTCTTCAGTCAGTGATAATTTGGACACTGCATTCCATTTAAATTCAATGGCACCTTGTCTACCTTTATGCCACCAATTAATCACAGAAACCTCCCAGCATGCTTCTGCATCTTGATGACAGCTTCTCAATGATTCTCAACTTTGCTTTTGTTTTTATAGGGTATGTAAGCATTCAAGTGTTTTTGACTGAGAGAAAGTGCATTTTATTTGGACAAAATCCCCTTTTGTCTACCTCTGGTAGGTAATTATAGTGGATAAAGAAAAGAAGACAGTGTGTATTATTGACATAGCGGTACCTGGAGATAATAGGGTGGGAACGAAGGAATTGGAAAAAATTTTAAAGTATCAGGATTTGAAAATGGAATTATCAAGAATGTGGATGTTAAATCAAGTGGAAGTCATACCAATAGTTGTTGGTGCCCTGGGAACAGTATCAAAAAGGCTTGAAGGGTTTTTGGAAAAGATTGGGACTGTAATACCAGCTGAAATGCTGCAAAAGACAGTATTACTTGGAACAGCAAGAATAATACGAAGGGTTATGGACATGAAGGACATATAACTCTAGGACCTTGGGTTGCAGGTAGCAACTTACTCCTAGTTTTATTACAGTTTATTTAAGTAGACTGTGTGGAAAAACAATAATAATAATAATAATAATAATAATAATAATAATAATGGTAATGATAATAATAATGATACTAAATATTATATTAATAATAGTACATCATCAAATAATTTACACCCATTGCTGTTAAAGCTACAGTACTTTTCTGATCACCTGGTACACCTTGGCATTTAAGCACCTTGGTTCCTCTTGCTGTAAACTGAACATATTCAATGCATTGCATTTCAGTTTCATACTGATTGGAAAGATCACATTGGAAATATTTAGAAGCAACTTACTGTATCTCAATTACCAGTACCATTTACAGCCAGCAAATTCAAGACATTAAGCAGAAAAGCATGCTCTAAAGAAGTGCCTGACATTAGAGCACTGCTTTCAAATAAAGTCAAAATATTACCATGACTAATTTTTTCATGTACTTTAATTTGAATATTGAGATTTCAAGATGCTTTTCATCTGGGTATTGTTTATTTCTTACTCTCACCCCAAACAGTAATCTGGGTTCACAATCAACTCTGGTACCAAATTTTAAAGTTTCCTGAGTCCTGGTGGGATCTTCCCACTCATCATTTTTGAATCAAATTTCAATTTCCTTGTAAAATGTTGTTCCTAACCGAGCAAAATTTGGAAGCAATTGTCAACTAATAGGCAAAAGATTATTTTATTTTAAAATTTGAAAAGCTTGATACAGCTACAGGAGAGCTATGCAATCTCAACGCTACTGTACTTTTACCCAATAACGCTAGGAAGATACTGGCCTACTTTTTGAAAATGTGGCAGCCTTGACTAGGAGGGCAACTGCAAATGCAACGGTGTGAGGAAAGTAGTAGAAGTTCAAGAAGTGAAATGCAAAATGTCATTGATTCCCATTTTACAAAATCCGATAAAAACGTCGAACAGCTCTAATAGTTTCGCCTAAAAAACTTGTCAGTACGTCCTAGTAACTTTTAGATCCCAGTGCACTATCAGGCTAGTTTAACTCGTCGCACTTACCGGTTTAGCGTCAATTTTCGCTTCGTAGAATTCAGGTCCACGGAAGTACGAGAAGTCGGTCAAAACGTCGCTATATTTCTATTGATCTCTTTGATTATCTAGACGGAATTCAGGTGGAATGAAATCCGATAAACGCAAAAGCTCAGCGATGATTGCATTTCCTCTGCTTACTAACTTTAACAACGTTTGACCACAAAGATTATTTTCTGCAAGGAAATCCACCATTTTGAAAATGATGACTGAAATTACCTCACGTGAGACCAGTGCGTGAGGCATGTTCACAGACAGCTGTCGGAAAGTATCGTTTCATGATCGTTTCACGATAGTTGCTGCAGTTGACGGCCCCTTCACACGATATGATTGTAGCTGGTCGCTCTGAAACCATCCGTTTGACCTCTTGGGAAGATCTGGGATGAACTAGGATAGGAATTGGGATGAACTTGGGATGAACTTCGGATGAACTAGGATAGGAATTTTTTTGGCCTCAACAAATCGGGCGATATTTTTTACTCACCCAACTCCGGGTTTTTTTCCCTCTCCCGTAGCAGATGCAGGACATTTTTTTATTTATTATTTAAATTGATGTTTCTTTGCAAGTTATATTTTCCGGGATAAGGCGCGTCGCATTTCTTATGTGCTGCAACATCCCGCATGTTTGGATGACAGTAACCAAAAATGAAAGTGTATTTCTTAAATTGCATTTAAACCCTCTGTAGTTTTTACTTTTTGTACAGAGAAAGCACGGGAGCTGATAATTTATTTTACAATTTTTCGATTTAGTTCATTCATTTTGAAGATATATCATTTTAAATACGCCAATTTGTATGAAAAAGTAAATATTTACATTTGCTACCATTTTTTGATGCAAGAAGGTCAGCTCGTGCAACCTGACGTATGTAAGGACCCATCTACACTGTACGATTATCGGGCTAAATTGCAGAAAACTCGTCCACTAACCATCTCACCACTACGTAGCCACAATTTCTTTGGGATACACGGAATCAGGTGGGCACTAGAACGCTTCCACTGAGGCCAGGTAACCGTATAGAGACTGGGACAGAAAAAATTAAGAACTTTGTTCATTGGATGATTATTTCCAAGTCACACTGTGTTCAAGTTATTCCAACCGAATAAGCAGGAAGGAAGTTTCAGCGAGCGAACGAGGAACACAAATTCGTTTATCGAGTTTTATTTGAAAAGTATTTGATACTCCATCTTTGCGCACAGAAAAGGTATCCTGAAAATAGGCAACATCTATCATCTCAGTTCTTTTGACAGACATTTGCATTTTAGTGAAAGTGAAAGTCATCAACTTGGAAATCCCTGTCCAATGTTGCTGGCTTTGCTCATTCTATCATTTCATTAATTTGCAATCCCGTACCCAGACTTCAAAGTATATGTTAGCCCGGGAGATCAAACGAGCCCATCCAACGCGTTACCCCCTTGAGAATTCCAGAGGAATGGTTCCCAGAAATTTTCAAGAGATGAGAATTATCGGATTAATTACACCAGAGAAAACCGCTGGATCTGACTGCTGCTGTGACTGAACTGCGTCGGGTTAATCAATGCAATACTTTTCGCTGGAAACAATTTTAAGGGTTGGGTAACCGTTGGCTTTTCATTTCATTTTGTTTGTATAATTTTTTTGCCTATTTTATTTCAATATATACTCTACATATAAAAACATTTGAGTTGCCTATATAATGTAGGCTTCTCCATCCTGCTCGTCAACACTGCACTGATGAGGTCCAATAGGCCGAAACGGTTCCGTCTGCAGTTATATATATATATATATATATATATATATATATATATATATATATATATACAGGGGGTGTTCAAAAAAAAGTGGCCATCGTCAAAAATATAGTCAATTTGGTATAACTGTCACTGGAAGAACAGAAATGAAAGAAAACCGTATATTTTTAGAATGTATTCTTGGAGATCTGATTAAAAAGCTTTTGACATACTAATTTTAAGTGCTGGCGTGGAACACACGTCAATTCTTAATACTTTTTATAATAATGTCTTCTGCTAAACATAGTGCATTTTCTCCAATTTCTTACAAATTGGATGATATGAACTTGTCCATAAAATTATCAAAATATTGTGTATCCCACAATATTTAGTTAATAACTTAAATACAAAATATTATTAGCCAAAAAACCAGTTGCATGTGCAATTTTAAACGTTTTTGTTGAGGTTTTTTGTGAAAGTGCTGTGGCTAGTAAAGGACTTAAAAAAGTCGGCACCGAGAAATCTGAGATGAAAATTCGAAGGAATCATGAAATTCTTGGGTTGCTTTAAGCTCGAGTTACACCATGTACAGTTTCAAAAAAATTCACATTGACCTATTCTGGGAAAAAAAAAAAAAAAAAAAGAACTTTGCATTAAGGTAAATTGAGTGGAGATTGCAGTCGTAATCCTGGTTCAGGATAGAAACTACCGATTGAAGTGACCGTTTAATTATTAAAACTTCCAAATCAGGCACCCCAACCAAACATCAGCTAGTTGATAAATTAGAAGCTCAGACAGGGGTCAAATACTCCGCCAAAACTATAAATCACCTCTTGAAAGAGAGAGAATTCAAATGGAGAAAAAAATCTGAGAAACCATTTGGGAGTGAGGAGAATCGTTTACCGCTATTATAATCTGCTCATGAGCACATTAGTGGGAATATTGATGAATGGGGATGGATTCTCCTAAATCCCATTGAGAATTTATTGGCTGAGTTGGACTGATTAACAAAAGACCAAAAGTTAGAAAATGAAAACGAACGTTTTGCAGTAATCAAAAATGGATTACAATCAATCACCAAAGAATACTTGTATCAGCTTATTGAAAGCATTCCTCATTTATGCAAAGCTGTGATCAAATTAAAGAGAGTGCCAGCTAGGTATTGAATGGTACATACAGTAGGTATGTACTTGACGTATTGTTGTTGCCTGTAGTAGTTTGTAAATAAACTTTATTGGCGGTTGTGCGAACAAATTCGATAGAGTCAAAATGAAGGACATCAGAGATGTACCAAGAATTTGTAAACTATAATATAATTAAAAATTGCGTAACGTTTGTGAATTTAAAAAATCGGTTATTAAAATTAAGAATTGAGATGATATTTAAAATTAATTAGACGCATGCATCCAAAAACGATCAATCTTAACCACGTCACGTCTGTTCATCTTCTGATGATTATGTTATGTTAACCATAATTATTTAAGATGGCCACTTTTTTTGCTCACTCCCTGTATATACATACATACATACATATATATATATATATATGCATACATATACATATATATATGCATATATATACATACATATACATATATATATATATATATATATATATATATATATATATATATAATAGCAAGACAAGGTAAACTTGGGTTACTTCATAAAGATTTACTACAAATTTGTTTCGTATGGCAAGCTGGGCCTGCCACACTCGTCAGGTAGTGATCGCGTGTGGTGTAGTTGACTAGGAGACTTGATAGTGTCTATGGAGGTTAGGTCATACAATAAAAATGTGGGGTGAATTAACAAATATTACAGAGCAAGAAGCCCTAAAAAGAAGCGGCTATGACTACAAACTCAACTTCAAACCCGAACCACCAAAAGCAAAACATCCGAGAAACAGAAGCAGAAATATCATATGGTACAACCCACCATTCAACGCCATTGTCCACACGAACATAGGTCACAAATTCTTAAAGATCGTCGACGAGTCCTTTCCATCAAACCACCCGCTTCACAAAATATTTAATCGGAACACTTTGAAATTAAGCTATAGCTGCATGTCAAACGTGGCAAACATCATCGCATCACACAACAAACACATACTCAGCAAACAAACCCAGACTCAACCCAATCCACCCGACTCTCTAAGTTGCAACTGCCGCCATAAAGAATCCTGCCCGCTAGCCAGAAAGTGCTTAACAGACGGAGTTGTATACCAAGCAACGGTAAAGAGAGAAGACAACGACAAAGTTGAGACCTACATCGGTATCACTGAAGGCACCTTCAAGTCCCGATATAACAACCACACGAGCTCCTTTAGAAACCCTACTCAGAGAAATAGCACGGCCCTGAGCAAATACATTTGGAAGTTAAGGGACGACAACATCAAATTCTCGTTGAAGTGGCAAATTATCAGACGTGTAAAGCGTATTCTAGCAGCACAAAAAAATGTAATTTATGTTTGCATGAGAAATTCCTTATCATCTGCCATCCTGAGCTAAGCTCATTAAATTCCAGAAACGAACTAATCACAACTTGTAGACATAGGAAAAAACACTTGCTCTGTAATATTTGTTAATTCACCCCGCATTTTTATTGTATGACCTAACCTCCATAGACACTATCAAGTCTCCTAGGCAACTACACCACACGCGATCACTACCTGACGAGTGTGGCAGGCCCAGCTTGCCATACGAAACAAATTTGTAGTAAATCTTTATGAAGTAACCCAAGTTTACCTTGTCTTGCTATTGTAATTCGCTCTACTCTGGTATCGAGCACTCTCTTCGTACGATTTTTAATAAAATCTCACTTATCTATATATATATATATATATATATATATATATATATATAAATTTGCAGGCTCGGCGCATCTACCCCAGGAGCTGAGCACGCCACTGGCTTGTGATGATACTTTGGGATTTTCGGATACTAATTCGACAGGAAAAGCACTAGCTTCTTGGTTAGACTGACATCAGAGTAAAAGTGATGTTCTTCAATGTGGGATTTTTCGTCATATTCCAATGTATCTTTTAATCTATAAACTCAAGCAAGAGACCAAAAACTGACTCCTTACATTTCCTTATCTAAAAGCATATTTTTTTTCTCAAAAAAGGCCACATTTCATGTTTAAAAATCGCACTTTTTGTCGTTTCAGAAAAGTTGGGACACGTGACCCCAATGTCTCCGATTCCTATGCCTCTGCCGAAAAGACCTTTTAAAAACGAGATGAAGCCGAATTTCTGTAACCGCTTTTTGTAGTGTTTGATTAAAGGGTAAAATGTTCTCCCTAATGTTTGAAATACTTACTGAAGTAAACTATTATTCTAGGAGAAAATTGGCATAAAATGACATATGCAGGTTTTCAAAAATGTTCAGGGTACCTATTTTCTGTGGGTCCAATGTCAACAACATCTCTCTTTTGGGTTCTTCCTGGGTCACTATAACATATGAAGGGCTAACCCAGCCACGGGGACACGCAGGAGCAGCTTCCCCCTGTCTTTTACTCACGGGGGCAATTCGGGGGCACTAGTCTATCCTAATAATTAAGAAGAAAAGGTACCATCACGACATCTCGTACTTACTTTTTAATTTAATTTCTCACACTAACTAAATCCGGTAAACAAAGTAAAAACATTAAAAGATCTGGTTTGATTTCAAAGGCTAAAGCTGGAACATACATTTAACCAAAATATGTCTTGAATTAACGATCGTTCTTTAAAAAACTGTTATTGACTTACTGAAAAATCTTCTAGTTACGGATGTTAATTTTATAAACACGGCAGGACGGTTTTTCGTCCTGAATTAAAAGTTTCCTTTTGCTTGGTTGTTACCTAAAGCGAAAGTGTCCTTTTTCAGGATTCAGCCGCTGCTGCTTTGGTTTACATCCAACCATCCTAAAAATATTGTCACTGACCTAATCCCCAGCACCGGAACTGTGTTATTGTTGTCTCTTCTTAACTCACTAAGATGTAATCCATCAAACTCGTGAAAGACGCAATGAAGGACTACAGCTGTGTTTTCAACATATTTTGTATATTTTAAGTTAACTACAAGGAAGTTCTCCGCGTTGCTTTAGTCAGAGTTTTAGTATATCTCAAGGCCAAAGTTCCACTTTACATCAGATTTTGGTTTATTTCTATTCTTCCTCGCTTCCTTAAACAACGGTAAGTTGTTTATGATTTATATCCTGAATGAAAATGTCAAGTTTAGATAGAATATGTATCCTGGATTCCTGTGAGATTTTTAAACAAACATGTTTATCTGTTACCGAATAAATTAAAACATTTCCATGCATACAGACTTCAATAATCCATTTTGAGCTTTATTTTCGGACAATTCATCCTCACCCTAACTTGATATCATCATCAATAAACTGCAGTGATGGACATGACGTATTCAGTGTGATCAAGAAAGACCATGATTAGATAAGGACAATTTAAATAACGAAACGATAACAGATAACAAATGTGGTAGCGATGACAATGCCTGTTTAGCTTATGAACTAACGAGCATATTGATATTATTGTACTGTGTTATCGCTTATGGAACTGTTGCGTAATAGGAAACATGTTTCTTTAATTAATAAGAGGAAAATGATGTTACAACAAGGCTTTGAAGTAACATTTGAGTGTCCACTTAACAGACCGTGACATGGAAAAAGCATGAGACGCGTTATCATTGCTGAAGAATTGAAAACTAAAGAACAGTTTTCCCGGATACAACCATGAGAAAACAGAAAAAACAAAGTTTGTCTTCTAAGACATCATTCAACATATTTTAACCTGACTTGATAGGAAATCCGTCAAATTCTTAATGAATGCATTTAGAGAAAAATAACGCACAGGGGTGGTCTGATAGGATTTTAGGTTTGTTCACTTTCCTGACTAGTGACGAAAGTCTGGTTCTCAAAATATTGGGTACTCTAATCATGTTGGGGAACAGCAGCAACACTTTTGATTTTCTCCGTAATTATTTGTTAAACTTAACTGCGATTATGATTTGTTCATCTCGAATGAGATCTTTAATTCAATGAAGTCTACTGCATTTCAAAGAAAATTGACTACATTGCAACAGGAGGTACACCTTGTAATACAAAGAAGGACATATCTTTTTATTCACTTCATGTGCACTGACAATATGGTTCATTATCTCGGCGACAGCGTTGAGCACATCATCATTCTCAGGTAAAACTAACATATAGTGATGTACTTATGAGACAGTTGAGTTGATAGATCAATAATCAATTTATCGGGAAAAATAAATCGTTAGTTGAATTTCACTTTCAATTATTGGAATTGCAATGCTGTAACTCTTGTAGCCCTCTTGTGCACACCTACAGGTTCATTTTCATGTTGTGCCAGGGAGTAAAGCGCTCGCATCATCGAGTGCACCTGGGCCATAGACTGAATCATATTAGAGGAAAATTGGTCCCCGTTAATGCTTACATTTTGTACTTAATGCCACATTCAAAAGGTATTGTGTTATCGGGTAGTTCCAAATGCCCACAAAGATAAAGACTTCAATTTTTTTTCTCTAAGCAGCAGTGGAGGAAAATGTTCTGGGTAATGAGAGATCCACTGTGCCCTCCTGTCTTTTTGTTTAGCGATCTTTTTAAGTAACAAAATTTTATGACGATAGTTAATGAAGTCAACGTTTGTACTAGAATGTTAAGTGGAGTGCCATCCCTCAGAGTCTTGCTTTTTGATACGCCACCGCAGAAAGAGCCGTTATTGAATTTAGTTCATGGAAATTAAAACTGCGTAAATGATATCAAATAACCCGAAAATCAATGTAATATTAAGCAATTGCCGGTTAGGACTAAGTTCAAAGGAGATTATCTCATCTGCATGTTGGGTATCCGAAGAAATCTCTCAAAGAAGTATGGAGATGGACTACTGCTGTGTCTCTACTATGTTTTGAGTTAACTGTAAGGAAGCTTGCCATGTTAATGTTGTAAAAGTGTTTGCATACCTGTAGTCTAGAATTGCCGTTTTCAACAGATTTTGGTTTACTCACATTCTTCCAAACTTTCTTAAAGAACAGTAAGTTATTTATGCTTTGTGTCTTGCATGACAGTACAAAATATGGAGAGAAATATGATGCATTGCTGTGAGTCTATTGGTT
This sequence comes from Heliopora coerulea, assembly GCA_030142905.1. Lineage (NCBI taxonomy): Eukaryota > Metazoa > Cnidaria > Anthozoa > Scleralcyonacea > Helioporidae > Heliopora > Heliopora coerulea. Next base: position 360,302 of record JASJOG010000061.1, on the reverse strand, counting down.
GTCACACATGTTTATCTGTTGCCAGTGAATAAAAAAATTTTCCTAAATGCACCTTTGAATACCCTATTTTGGTACTTCTTTCCATCCGATTCATTCTCACCATTGCTTATTGCTCTCATTAACTAATTGTACTCATGACTAAGACATTTACAGATGCAATAAAGAATATCATGTTTTAATAACCTTTGATTGTAAATTGAAATGAAGGCGTCAGACAAGAAAATAAATGTTTTGACCATGACAAGGGCTGCTTCGTTCATAAATAAGGCTTTGGTATTTACATTATTGTATTACTTATTTCGATAATTCAAACAGTTACATTAAAAGAAACATCTTACTGGAACCCAAGAGCTCAGATAGAATTCCCAAGCAACGCTTTGAAAAGACCTCTAGGTGTTCATTTAACAGACCGTGAAATCGAAAGTGGTTGAGTCTCCCTATTGCTGGAGAATTGGAAACTGAAGAAATATTCTCCTGAGGCTAACATGAAAAACGCAACCAAACAGTGTTTTTCATAAAGTGATTCTATATTGCTAGAAAGACATAAAACATGGCAAATTGTAAATAAATAACAGAAGCGGAAAACGATGCGTAGGAGTAGGTTGAAATCATGTTAGATTGCATTTTGGTTTGACGAGTGACGAAGTCTGTCATTCAAAATGTCAGGTACTTTGTTCGTGTTGTGGAATAGCAGCACCGCTATTTGATTTTCATTGATTACTTATTTAGTCAACATAACTTTGATAACAATTTGTTCATCTCGAGAGAGATTCTGAATTAAATGAGGTCGAAAGCATTTCAAACAAAAATTGACAGCATAGCCAAAGGAAGTCCACCACTGCGTTTTATACTTTGTTTCTAGTATCAGTGAGTTAATTATATAGCAATTCACCCGGAATGAAGTCTGGTTTTTAGATGGGCAACTTTTTAAAAATGTTTGGTAGGATCCCAAAGAACTTTTGATAATCTCGTTCTCGTTTAAATCCTACTGTACAGGTTTTACCTTGACTGGGTCTTTTGATTGAGTACTCGGCGTTACAGAACGTACCTTGAGCTGAATCCACCCAACGAGTTGATACATGTTTCCTAGTGTCCGACATTCTTTGCTGTTGTTGGTATTCAAAGATGGACAATATGTTGAGGCTCCTTTTCTTTTTCAACTTCCTTCCAATCATTTTGAAAGATTTTAACTTTGTTCTGGTTAAAAGTACCCAGGAAAGAGCTCTTAAAATTGATAAATATCTTGGATGGTTGATGTGCATCAGCTCGTGTAGGAACTAGAAGTGAAAGCTTTTGATAATGTATTTCACAGGGGAAAAAAGCAAAACAATTACAAAAAACTAAATTTAAAGAGCTGCATGAAGATGGGTGGCCGGTCTGACTTATGCAAACACGATTTTTGAAGGTAGATGAATCCAACACAGCCCAATCCTAGTGTTACAGGTAAAAAACAATGCACCACCACAGTCTTATTTTCCTTACACGAGATTTAGTTACCTTCTTACCATTTAAATTCGTAAAAACTCATGAAGTTATGAGAACTGCCTTAATCGAAGTTTGGAATGGAATTGCATGCAAAGTGTTATTAAGTAGAATAAGGCTAATTCGAACTATTTCTCATTGCCCTTGGTAGTTCGCGTTATCGGGGGGGGGTGTGTTTAGTTATCAGGGAGGACGTTGAATTTCAAGTATCCTGTTAACAATTTATAAGGTACCGTGGCTTTAAGATTCATCCACTATTACAAATCATTTCGGTACAGTCAGTTAAGAATATTTTAATTTTTCTACATGGATAGAGTTGATTGTGTTGTCCTGAATACTTATATTACCATACTGTAATGTCTGCCACTATGGAGTTGAACAACTGTTTATAATGAAATGACTTTCCAGAATACATATTCATGTTCAGTGAATGTTTAACTGTTTTACATGCGGCTGTACAAATTTCTAAGAGCTCTACGAAACAAATTGGATAAACTAGAGCAATTATGACGCCCTGTTCACGACTAATTTGTAGGACATTTTAACAATCGTGGCATAATATTCACCCCAGATAATCACCCTGGAAAGATCTTTCCTGGTGTTGAATTATGTTTCGATAATTTGTTACGTTGTTATCAGTAAAGATTCAAGATTTTAACAAGTGAAACAGCTGCGGCCTGACACTTTCAGGTTTACCGACAAACGCTTTCAAATTAGAGTTTGAATCAACGAGTATAAATTTCAGCAAAGAGAGTATAAAATTAGGTTCGAGTTAGCGGAGAGTTCGAATTAACCGATTTCGAGCTATATGATAGTAAATGATAGAGGTCCTGGAAGCATGATCAAATCCAGGGGAAATTGAATTTGGTTCGAGTTAGCGGGGAGTTCGAGTTAACCGAGTTCGAGTTAGCGAGGTTCTACTGTATTTCGACAATCTTTATAACTGTCGGCCAAATACTCCCAAGAAACTCAAAAAGGCCATGTTGGAAGGGTTCTTTCAGTTTCAAAAGCGAATTTTCCGTTACAATTTAGTAAAGATTCTTCTAAACTTCACTCGCAAGGAAGCATCCTCCATTTTCTAAAATTTCTGAAGAGTAATTAAGCTACCATCATGCACGGTCATACGGTTTAAGGTGTCTTGCGGTTTCCGGCTATAATCCATTGTTCCACTCTGAGAAACCCTGAGTTATCGTTCAAGTCTTTTTAAAGTTCAATATATGTTATATTTTGCTAACTTCTGCTGACTGGAATTCTGTTCTGTTGGAATGGCTTTCTGGAAGTTGAATTTATGTCCCACTTTTTCAGATTGTGTCCCATTGTTACAAATTGTGTTCTGTTAGTACGACAGCTGTTTCGCTTCCTGCGAGATAGAATTTCGTTTGACTGTTTTGTATCTGATTTGGCTTCTTTAACTACGATGGGCGAGTTTCAAATTTAATGCTATTTGTGTTTCGTCTTTAGTCCTGCTGCAGCTCCATTTTGAGAACACAAGTCGTTAACTGAATATTGGCCGACATAACGCTCCACTGATCGATATCGATATTGCTGAGCACGGTTATTATCAAAGACCAAAGAGATGTCGTATATTATCATGGACGATCAATTTAATGACCGAAGCGATTTTAGGATAATCTTTTGACACTTAAAAACCAAATGGGTATTTGACATTACAAAAAATTTTTTTCCACAAAGCATGGAAGTAAAAAACTACTTGTTTGCTGCTGATAATTTTAGGCGAATACTTCTTAACATCCCTGGTTCTATCTTCAATAATAACTGACGGAGTAAAGAAAGGAAACACTGTGCATACAAAATATGTTGTCCGAAAGGACTCATAAATCTCCCGCAATTCTGCTAAAAACCCAGATTAGTGGTTATTGGTATTAGCAGATGGACCCATAAATTTCAATTTTGGGGACACTTCTCGCAACTGAAACTCAGTGGGCAAGGCAGTCCAGTTTTCTATAGGTCAATCCGCAGCGCAGTTGTTTCTTAGCAAAACAAAGCAAAATAGAACAAATAACAAAAGAAAAATACAATGTGCGTGATAAGGGGTTAAAAAAAATATTCAGATTGTGTCCCGCTGTTTCAAATTGTGTTCCGTTAGTACGACTGCTGTTTTCCAGAATCAGATTATCTTCTGCAAGATGAAATTTTGTTTGACTGTTTTGTATTTTATTTGCTTTCCCTAAATATGATGGGCGAGTCTCAAAATTTAATGCTGTTTCTGTTTCGTCTTTAATCCTGCGGCAGCCCCACTTTGAGAACACAAGTCGTTAACTGGATATTGACCCACATAGTGCTCCATGCGACCACTGATCGATATCGATATTGCTGAGCTCGGTTATTGTCAAAGACCAAACAAATGTCGGGTAATACTATCCGGGACGATCTGTTTTCCTGAACGAAGCGACTTTAGTATAATCCCTTGATACTTAAAAACCAAACGAGTATTTGACATTACTGAAAAGTTTTTGGGCAAAGCATTGAATTAAAAAACAGCTTGCTTCCTAGGCGAATACTTCTTAGGCCCCCTGGTTCCATCTTCGATAATAACTGACGGTGTAAAGAAAAGAAACACGGTGTGTACAAAATATGTTTTCCGAAAGGACTCAAATTGCCCACAGTTCTGCTAAAAACCCAAATCAATGGTCATTGGCATTAGCAGATGGACTCATATATTCCAATTCTGGGGACACTTCTCGCAATTGAAACGCAGTGGGGCAAAGCAGTCCAGTTTTCTATAGGTCAATCCACAGCACAGTTGTTTCTTAGCAAAACAAAACAAAATAGAACAAAGAACAAAACGAAAAATTAATGCGCACGATAAATGGTTAAAACTAATTTTTTCAAATATTCGTTTTAATTGTATCGCAATTCTTACTCTACAAAAGTAGAAATAATTTGAAATCCTTGGATTGCGATGTGATTCCTGGTGTGTCTTTACGTTATAAACTTGTCCAAAAGTCAAAAACACCAGTTCATGTACTATCCGTGAATCAAGAACGTTTGTTGTTTGAACCAGAAAACGAGAAAGAAATTAGCTTCATTGCAGGGTGTTGACGCTTTGTTTGGTATGTTCATTCTTTGAGTTTGTTCCTACTTTATATAGTCTATGTACCAAGGTATTGCAAAAAATTTCCAGTTAATGGTTCCCTAAACTTTCTTCTCGGGCGGAAATAAGGTTCGTTTTACGAAACGACAGGTTTGCCAGCGCTTTTATAGCAACACAATATTCTATATAGATCAACGATAGCCTTATTTACAGAAACTCTTAGCCCGGTAGGACAATCCTTCAATCCGGCTGTAGGAAGACCAGCAAAGCCATGGAGTAGTTACGTGAGTACTATTCATGCTTCGAAGAGAAACACAATGAGCTCGAAGTGACAGTGCGAAATTATGAGCCTTTTTAATGGTATCTTATGAATTAGTCTTTATAGGAGATATTACTTGGTCACTGCACCCTTGTTGCTGAAGAGGAAACTTCAAGACGTTTCCTCTGATAGAAAGCAAAGTGTTGTGAAACACATTTTATCATCTTAGGTGGTCTGCATGTCGAAAGAGTTAATGGTACCTTACGGAGTAATCTTAAGTGTACTTATCACTTGGTCACTCCAGCCTTGTTGTTGAAAAAGAATAGAGAGCTAAGTATCATGAAACATATTTTATGATCTCTGCATGTAATTTGTGCTACATAAATTGTCATGAATTGAATAGTACTTTATAGAATACCACAGTAATCTATTCAAAAAACAACACCTAAGCTATATCTAGGCAACCTTATAAGTTATAACGAAAGTTGTACAGTTTGTTTGAGCTTTGTCGGGGTAAAGATTTACAAAATTATTTTCTTTTGCTATAATCAAGAATCCTTATCGTAGCACAACTGTTATCCCTCTTGCCTCTTGGAGGTGTTATGAACAATGTTATCATTGTAGTTCTAAAGTGTTTTTATTTACGTCATGAGATTTTTAAGCTTAAGTCATTATTGTTAAATCCTTGCTCCGGATTGTGTAAGTCCAGCCTACCTATCAGTTACTTTACTGAATTCCCGTTATAGCATAATTTTTTAATTCAGACCAAAATCAAGCGCCGAACTTGGTACGAAACTGTAAAATAACATAAACATCAGGAAGACAGTTACTTTCCTGTCGTAATATGTCAGTTTCGAACAGAATCGTATTCATCTGGCATCGAAATATCTTTTTGAATCGATCTTGCTGAAAGCATCACATTCCAAACAATGCCTTCATCTGGTGGAGGAAAAGACTTGGTCCAAACTCAGCTGATTGGTCAACTTCCAGTCACACCACTGTTAAACACTGTCAAATGAAACAGCCCACCAAAAAAGATGAAGCAGAAAAAGCAAGCAAAAGCTTCACTGTAGACAGAAGTACAAGATCAACTTGCAAGAAGAGAACAAGGGATAATAAGCACTTCTTGTTAGAATTGACCACCATTTGAACTTTCGTTAGATATAGTTATCCTGTGTCGATTTATGACCACAAAAAAGTCCTATTTCTGGCAATTGCCGTGTCTGTACCGAGCTAAATCACCTTCATCACAAAAGGAAGTAAGTTAATATGTCTACTAACGAATATCTAATATGATGTCATTAATGAATAAGTTCTATTTTTGGCGTTTGCTACATATCTGGTTGAGTGACATGACCGAGGCTTCCAAAAGCTCGTACCTGCAGCAACTTTATTCGCCTACAAAAGGTGAAGAATCGTGTCGCCTTCATGGTAGGTGGTTCTGCTGATATAAATTTTACTTCGTCCTAGAAATATATTTATTTATCGAAATTAACGCTTTTTATGAATGGTTATTCAGATGTTACTGTTGTTATCAGGTAGAAAATTAAGAAGCTATCAACTAAGGCCCCAGGTTCGATAAGCAGTTATAAAATATTAATCTTAACACGTTTTATCAGTATAAGTTAGTATGCCGTGTTTACTGCTCGCTCCAAATAAGATTTCCAACGGTCAATTAAGTCAGTTTTTGATGGTTATCTTAATTATCTTAATCGTAACTATTTATATTTGCATTTTTCATTATTAATTTCCCGGTAAGTTCCTCATACCTCGTTATTTATCTGAACGTTCCCAGACAGACATGCTGTGATCTCCCTTGGGATCTGTAAGCTATTCATCATCTTTGATCATTCACTCCACAAAATTCAAAAACACCAGTTGATTAGTTCTTCAGGCTGCCTGCCGTGAACGAAGAACGTCTGTTCCTTAAGCTTTCACTCCCAATTTTATACTATTTCTGGCAAGATTCTGTTGAGCGTACACCCCACTGGTTACTAAAGAGTTCTTGTTATCAGCTTTCATACCTATTTTCGTCTCAAAGAAAACGACGTGTAAACGTATCGAGGTCCTCGTAGATCGGAATCATATTAGTTGAAACTGAAGACCAATGCGAGCGCTGTAGTCTGCTTTTCGACTTCATTATTGCCGCAGCGATATCTTTCTTTTGGCAAAGCTTTTTTCAGAACATTTTGCCAAGTATTCGTGTTTGTTTATATTTTCCCTTCTCTATCTTTTATACTGATGTCGCAGCATTAAGAACCAACCCAGGTTGTTGAGCGATCTTGCAATAGCGGGATGATTTTTGTAGTGTTGTAGCAGACTTATTTTCATATTGAAGGCTTTCTCTATGTACTTTTCGTCCTTGTTATTCATCAGGTACACCAAATACTCACCAATGCTATTCAGTGTTTTTCCGTGATATCGGTCGTCCACATATTGGATAATATTCTTTGAATATCTAAGGCTTCTTAGAAAAACTCGATTCCTTTCTGGTATGTCTCTTGTTCACAGTAATACATTGCGATTAATTATGGTTCTAAGGGTACGTAATCTCGGCATTGACCTTATCACCCTAAGACACTTTTCGTTTCATCTGAAAGGCTAACGAGTAATTTGTGTGTATTTCGTCGTAAAAATCGCTGTGTCGGCAGAATAGTCCTGACTCGAGTAAAGCCGGAAAATGGCTGGATGGTCGATTACCTATTGATAAATCGCCATTGAACTTATCCTAATGTGGCTAATAAAAATCAGACTCTACAAGCAAAGGACTGCTTCCTCTTCCAAATTTCCCATAAGTTCACGAGGGAAATTTGGCGGACAAAGGCGAAATTTCCCACTTGCATCAGCAACGAGGGATATTTGTGATTTTAAACGTCCTCAGACGACTAAAGAATCTGAGGTGAGCAAGGCACATAACGTCTGTAATAATGTCAAACTTCCACATGAACTTTCTGTATGACATTCATGTCACTCGCTAACATTCTTACTATATCGTGGCTGCCGCACAAGCAGTACATATGTCGCACCACCTGACCGGCAGATTATCTCACCATCTGAGTGTCGGTGCCTCCATAGTTAAGAGTGTTTCGCTGGTCATAAGGCGGATGCGGGTTCGATCTGATTTGGGGCTCAGAAATTGTTTTTCTTTTTGTCCACAGTTCATCCAGATTACAACCATTGTCCCTCTCGGGAATTACTTTCATCTCACGTCTCGTCTTTAGGTGATCCGTCTTCAGATTTTATTACCAGTTCCTAGTCTACAGATTAAGTCTCGTTCATACGAAGCAATGTAAAACAACAATATAAGGATGGGGCCAGGTGAAAGCGAAACACGCTTAGTTTATGTCGATATCTCCACAGTAGCGACCAAGGAATCGGTGGCATAGGAAACAAATTTTACCTTGGGAGGGGATTGAAACTTTCAGGGGCAACTTAGCGCACAGAAAGGGTGCCCTGAAAATAGATAACGTCTATCATCCCAGTTGTTTTGACTAAGTATTGCATTTTAGTAAAATTGAAAATCATTAGCTTGAAAATCCTTGTCCTAAGTTGATGGCTTTACCCATTCTATCATTTGATTATTTCGAAATGTCGTACCCAGATCTCGGAGTATTTGTGGTCACGGGAAACTAACCAGTGCACCGAACGCGCTGCTCCCGAGAGGATTCCAGGTGATTGGTGCCCAGAAATTTTTTAAAAATGAGAATTATCGGATTAATTACACTAAGGAAAACTGCTGGATCTGACTGTTGCTGTGATTGAACTGCTTTAGGTTAATCAATGCAATACTTTTCGCTGAAAACAATTTTACGCTTAGGGTAGCTTTTGGCTTTTTGTTTCCTTTTGTCTATATAACTCTTTTTACCTATTTTATTTCATTATAAAAAATAAAAGAAGCCGGGCCAGCGCCCTATGGGCTGGGCACGCAACCGGCTTGTGATGATACTTTGGGATTCTCGGATACTAATTCGACAGGAAAAGTTCCAGCTTCTTAGTTGGGACTGACATCACAGTAAAAGTGATGTTCTTCAATGTGGGATTTTATTTTCATATTTCTATGTATCTTTTAATCTATGAACCCAAGCAATAGGGCAAAAACTGACGCGTTACACTTATGTAAAGCCATTTCATTTTTCTCTAAAAGGGGCACTTTACATGCTTAAAAAGGGCACTTTACATGCTTAAAAAGGGCACTTTACATGCTTAAAAAGGGCACTTTTTGTTGTTTCAAAAAGGTTGTGGGTGTACGTGCCTCCCATGGTCGCCGGTTCCTATGCCTACGGTCGTTTCTTTCCCTCAACACCGATAACTGTTAGCGGGGTCTTAATGTAGGCACGTTATCAAGGTGTAATTCTGATTGACGGGGATTGGCATAGCTGTGGAGGATACTCTCCTGAAAGAAAAAATACTTAACTGTGGCCAGTAATTATGCATAAATAATTGATACAGCGTTGGTGTACCATATGAGCTGTTCTGATCAGTTATGCGAATCTCAGTATGTCAGTATTTTGTTACTGATTATATTCATTAGTAATAAATGACATGTCGATACTCGAAGGCCTCGGCAGTATCTATGCTACACCTATTGTAAAGCAGTAGACGTATGAGTTACTATACATTGCAATTCGCGCGGCCAATTGAGTTATTGTATTGCTAAAAAAGTTATAAATGAGCAAGTCACTTGTGATCAAGAAGTCACATGTTCCATTCTCAGGGACTCAGGTATCTCCTTTGAGCATTAATCCATTACATAGATGGACTACCATGTTTAACTTATTCTGACTATGATCAGAAAAATTTATTCGTGAAAGAGAGGGTTTGGGTTGGCTGTTGGGGCTGCAATAGGTTAAAGATCAACTGAAGCTTGAGAAGCATCCAATTAAAATATTTTATTTTGTTTCCTTATATTTATGTTCATCTCATCTCTCTTCAGTTCGTTTAATTTTGTTTCATATATATTTCAATTTCGTTTGAATTTCATTTAAATTTCATTTCAAGTTAATTGCAATTTCATTTCAATCTACTTACAATTTTCTTTTCTTTTATTTTATTTCATTTTATGTTATTTTAAAATTTATTTTACTTTACTTTTCTTATCTGTACTTTACTTTACTTTGGAGAAGCATTCGCACTTGAGATTGGTAATAAAACTTATTCTTGACCTCTTGGATTAAAATCTATGTTTTAAGTCCACAAAATATTTAAGATGAAGAAAAGCGACATCTATGCCTTTGTTGTAGCGTTATAATATATGAAAAACTCATATTGACCATTGTACCAACTTCCACGTATTCGCAATTATTATTAGAGACGTTATGGTGGGTAGAATCCCGCTGGGTGTGAGGCCCAGTAGTGCTTTTATGGGGGGACCCGTGGTGGTTATGCCTCCCCCGCTTCAATTGAAACAGCGTACACTTTGCGTTGGAGAAAAACTCAGCAGGAAATGTTAGTTTAATAGTTCTGAAATTCAGCATCACGCAACCCACGCATTACGTGTGTGCACACTAAAAAGTATCAACTGAGGTTAGGTAACCATGTGGAGACTGGGACTGGAAAATTAAGTAATTTATTTACCTGAGAAGTTTCGGGAGAAAATAAAGTCATTGGAGTTTAGGTTAAAATGTAACCATTGGTAACACGTCTACCATTAGAATTAGAGTTAGAATTTGGGTTAAGACTAGGGTTAGGATTAGGAGGGAGCCCCTCCCAACTTACATATAATACTAGTAATAGTACTTGTCTATTACGTAAAATAAAAATAAGTGCCCAGTACAAAATGCGAAGCAAAGCCATGATAAAATGGTTATCTGACGTATGAGATTCCCGCCTGGTTATTCAATTGCTGCGATTTTGATAGTGCTAGTCTATGGCATCATACAACTCGGTTCGCCCCCCCCCTCCAACTTAAATTTACATGGAATAAGATGCGTTTTTCTTTCAAATGCACAGTGGTTGAGAATACTGTTAACTTGACACTTTCCTGTCCGAGATGTCTCTCCTTGACGAGTAAAGTTGTCTAGTATTGCCCAGAGTAAAACTGACAAATCGCGTATAGATCGGAGAGAGTTAATCCTAAAAATAATTTTGGTGCAAAAAGCCCTCAAATTTCATCTAAGGAAATAGCTGGAATTATTCAATTTAAATAAATTAAAGATAAATTATTACTTAATAGACTTACTCTGAATCTAGGAAGGTTTATTTCATCAAGTTAGCCGTAAGTATATTTGAATAACTGAAAACTCGGGTGAGTTGTTTGAAGCCTTGATAATTTGTTTGACTGACAAGATCCATTGTAACAATTGTTTGAACTAGGTAACTTAAATTTTATTGAATGAACTGCGACATATCCTCTAGATAGTGCTACTTGCGGCACACGATTTAGCTTCGGCAGTTCTTAACATCGTTACCGCTGGTTACTCACTGGGGCTAAACCATGCGATAAGTTATCCGGCTTTTGAACATTGGTCTCCAGGTAAGAAACTTCCGTTAAACTACATTTCCTGTTTATTGACCTCTAGATTATTCACTGGTCATTTTTGTTAAAACGTGGCTGCCAACGTTTCTGAAATGCTGAGTGTACTTATCTTCCGCTGTTCTGCTTTCTTAAGCCACTCCATTGAATTCCTTTGTAGTCACTGTGTAACATATAGTCTCGTAACAAATTACTAAAGACAGGAAATCTGTTCAAAATCCTAAGATGTACCAAACACAAGAAAGAGAATTTGACAAATGCTAAAACACCGAGAAAAGTCTTCGGAAAACCAGGTGAAACTGAATTTCTTTTGTTGCTCTTGATAGGGTTTGGTTAAAGAGTAAACGTTCTCTCTAGTATTTGACATACCTGCCAGGTTATCGAAAATATTCAGGACACCTATTTTCTGTCGGTCTGATTTCGACAAACTCTCTCTCGTGGGTTTTTTCTTGGTCACTAATAACATATGAAGTTACATCTCCCCTCTGACCTTTGTCAGCACCTGTACGTGCACCAATATGTCCCACCAAACAAGAAGCAATGGTACTATTATGATATCTTATACTTACTTTTGAATTTGTTTTTTACCACCGTAACTAAATCCGGTAGACAAAGTAAAAACAGTAAAATATCTGGTTTATTTTTAGCAAAGATTGACAACACTCAAATGCTACAGCTGGAACATACATTAAAACTGAAATATACGCTGAGTTATTATTACTCCTTAAAAGTTGTTGTTGATTTACTGATAGGCAAACGTTCGCTGTGTGCAGCTCCTGTTAAGGATGTTAATTTATTAAACAAAGCTGGACGGCTTCTCATACTGAATTAAAAATTTCCTTTCGCTTGCTTGTTATGTAAAGTGAAAGTGTCCTTTTTAGACATTGATTCACCCACGCTGTTCTGGTTTACATCTGGTGGCCCAGCACATGTCGCCGAGCTAATTCCCAACACCGGAACAGTGTTCCAATTGCAGGTTCATAACCCACTACAATGTTATCTATCAAACTCGAAGAAGATGCAAGAGTCGACTGCTGTGTTTTCAGCATATTTTGCATATCTTGACTCAACTACAAGGAAGTTTTCCGGGTTGCTTTCATCGGAATTTTAGTATATGTCAAGCTTCAAGTCCCATTTTACATCTCATTTCGGTTTAGTCCCAATCTTCGTCCCTTTCTTAAACAACGGTAAGTTATTCTTGCCTTACATCTTGTGCGAAAGTGTCAAATGTAGAGAGGACATGTGTGCTGCATTACTGCATATTTGGTTGCACAAACCTGTTCTTTTGTGGCCAAATAAATCACAATATTTGCTTCCATATAGACCCGAATTCTTCGTTTTGAGATTTAGTTTTGGACTATATAAAAATAATGCATTGGAGTGGGCCGAAAAGATTTTACGATTCCTGTTTTTCCTGACAAGTGACGAACGTCTGGTGGTCAAAATGTCAGGTACTTTGCTCAGGTTGAAGAACAGCAGCAACGCTTGGGATTTGCTCCCTACTTGGTTAATCAAGGTAATTTTGTTTATGATTTGTTTCACACGAATGAGATTTTTAATTCAAAGAAGTCGACCGCATTTCCAAGGAACTTGACAGAATAACTACAGGAGGCTCACCTTTTGATACAAAGAAGTGAGCATATCTATTTATTTTCTTTGTCCCCTCTTACAATTTTGTTCATTACCGTTTAGCGTTGAGCATATTATCTTTCTAAGGGAATGACGTGCTGGCAGAGGGTCCAGGAGACCATCTTCCCCCTTGTGAAGATTTTTAGAGGGCGCCAAAAGCTTAAAGGAAGCGCGAAAAATTGAACGAAAGGACAGAAAAGTGTTAGTCCAAATTTTCTCCAAGTTTGTGAGTCGTGAGCCAGAGAGAAAATCGTCCAAACAAGAGTTTAGAACTACACTAGCTGTAGATATTATATGACAAAGTTTGCTCAAATTGCTGCGAACGGTCCTTCCGAGGTTCTAAATTTTATAACTTTTCGGAGGAGAACCATAGACTCCCTAAAAATGTGTTCACTACTTACAAGGAGGCGCAACATTCACTGTTGGCCACCCTTAACGAACAGAAGCCAGCACACCTCTATCGGGAGGAAGAATCATGACATAGTGATGTACTTGTGAGACATTAGTTGGGTTCATATATCAACAATCAATTTACTGGGAAAATAAACCATTACTTGAATTTTATGTTCAATTACTAGACTTCTTTCAATGTTATAATTCCTGTATCTTACTCGTGCACACGTACAGCTTCATTGTCATGTTGTACTAGCGAGTATAGTGCTCGCATCATCCAGGACATGTGGACCATAAACTAAAACATGTTAGAGGAAATTTGATGCTCGTTTATCCTCACATTCTGTACGTCACGCTACATTCAAAAGGCTTTGTGTTTTTGGCTAGTCGCAACTGCCAACAAAGACAAACACTTTAAACTATTTTCTCTAAAAATGCATCTGCAGGAAGATGTTCTGGGTAAGGAGAGATTCACTTAGCTCTACTGTCTTTTTGTTTAACTATCTTTTCTAATTAAGTAGATTTAATGATTATAGTTGATGAAACGTTTGTACTAGAATCTTAAGTGGAGTGCGAGCCCTCAGAGCCTTTCTGGTTCATACGCCACCACAAAAAGGACTTGTCATTTACTTTAGTTTATGACAAAAGTGCGTACCTGATAAGAAATAGCACCACATTGTAACAACTACAAAAGTATAAAACGAGTTACGATTAGGAGTAAAGCTAGTGTTACAAGATGCAACGGTGGGTGAAACCTGTCTTGCAACGCATTAAGAAACAGGTTTAAGCGAAACGTGTTACACTTTGCCATGTGTCATGAAACCTGTCTCGCAATGGCGTTGCACGGCAGATTTCACAAATCACTGCATCGTGTAACACTAGCTCAAGCACAAAAAGTATTATCACATCTCTATTTTGTGTATCCAAAGAAGCCTCTAGAAGAAACATAGGGAAGGACTACTGTTGTGTTTCGACTATGTTTTGCATATTTTGAGTTAACTATTAGGAAGTTTTCCATGTTACTTTTGTAAAAGTGTTGGTGTACCTCTTGTCTACAATTCACGTTTTCAACAAATTTTAGTTTGCTCATATTCTTCCGAACTTTCTTAAACATTGGTATGGTATCCATGCTATGCATCTAGCATAACAGTAGAAAATTTGGAGAAGATGGATACGCTGCATTTATATGAGTCTATTGTAGTCAAATATGATTATCTGTTGGTAAATAAAAATATTTGCTTGAGTTCACTTTTGAATGCCCTATTTTTGTACTTCATTTCATCGAACTGATTTTTACCATAGGTAGTTGTCATTGACTAACTGTAGTCATTGCTAAGACATATACAAATGAATATATACAGATGTAATCAAGAAAAATCCTGTTTTATAACGTTTGATTGTGAATTCAAATGAAGACGCCAGACAAAAACATAAATGTCAAGATGACAAGTCCTGTTTCGTTTATTGATAGGATGATGGTATTGACAATATAGTATGATTTATTTTGATCGTTTAAAATTTTACATTGAAAGAAACATCTAACTTGAACCAGAGATCGGATATTATTACCAAACAACGCTATGAAGTAACCGCTAGGTGTCCGTTTAACAGACCGTGAAATCCATAGTGTTTAAGTCTCCTTATTGCTATAGAATTACAAACTAAAGAAATGTCCTCCGGATACAAAAATGAAAAAAGCAACCAAATTGTATCTTCTTTGACTTCATTCTATATTTCTGGAAAGATAAAAAAACATGGCAAATTGTCAATGAATAGCACTAGCTGAAAATAATGCGTATGAGTGGGTTGAAAATATGTTAGAATTGCATTTTTGTTTAAACAGTAATGAAATCTGTCACTCAAAATGTCAAGCACTTTGTTCATGTACTTTGTTCGGATACTTTGTTCGCGTTGTGGAACAGCAGCAACGCTATTTGATTTTCATTGATTACTTATTTAGTCAACATAATTTTGATTATAATTTGTTCTTCTCGAGTGTGTTTCTGAATTAAATGGAGTCGAAAGCATTTCAAACGAAATTGACAACATAGCCATAGGAAGTCCACCGCTGCGTTTTACATTGTGTTTCCAGTTGTAGTGAGTTAATTATAGAGCAGTTCACAAGGTATGCTGTCTGATTTTGAGATGGGCAACTTGTTTTAAATTTCTGGTCTGATTCCAGAAAACTTTTGATTATTTAGTTCTCGTTTAAATCCTCCTGTATGAATTTTATCTTGACTGGGTCTTTTCTCTTACTAACGCCAATAACTGTTAGCGGGATCTTAATGTAGGAAAGTTATCAAAGATAATTCTGATAGACCGGGATAGGCATAGCTGTGGAGGGCACTATCCTGAAGGGAAAAACACTTGGAGTTTAAAGTCATTCAATGGCCGTCTTCACCTTTTGTAAATGTAGCTGTTACCAGTTATTATACATAAATAATTTATACATCGCTGGTGTGCCATATGAACTGTTCTGTTTAGTTATGTGAGTCTCTATATGTGGGTAATTTGTTACTGATTATATCAATAAGTAACGAATAACTGACACGTTAATAGTCAAAGACCTTGGCAGTATCTATGTTAAACCTATTTTAAGGCAGCAGACATAAGGGCCAGCATACATTGCAATTTGCTAAGACATTTGAGTGACTGTATTGCTGAAAAGTTAAAACTTAGCAAGTCACTTGTGATCAAGAGGTTACGTGCTCCATTCTTAGGGACTCAGATATTTCCTTTGGGCATAAACCGATCCATGTTTAATTTATTCTGACTATCATCAGACAAATTTATTCGTGAAAGAAAGGGTTTGGTTTGGCTTTTGGGACTGCAATGTGTTAAAGATCAACTGGAGCTTGAGAAGCATCCAATTAAAATATTTTACTTTATTTTATTTAATTTCTGTTCATCTTATCTGCCTTCAGTTTGTTCAATTTTATTTCATATTTATTTTAATTTCATTTTCAATGTCATTTCAATTTTCTTTCAATTTTCTTTTATTTTATTTTACATAATTTTTTTTCGTTTTATTTTACTTTAAATTTCTTTCCTGTAGTTTACTTTATTTCATTTTATTTAATTTTATTTTATTTTATTTACTTTACCATAATTTACTGGCAGGCCAACCGCAACACCTGACGCCAATTACTGCGCTCCTAAACGCAAAGATGCAAACTTAGACAACTGGGTACAACAAATATTCCAAATATTTTCAATATTAATTTATAGTACACAATATATCTTCTATTTCAACTAAAAGTAGTTTTCATGTATTTTTATATTTATTCTTATAGTAAAACCAACAACTGAAACAAACATCCAGGAAGGAGAGAGGCAGTAAGGGAAAAAGTAAGTGCACCAATGTTTACTTTGAAATTGCTGCAATAATTTATTCTCTATAATAAGGTTATAAAGCTTAACTTGGTTCTGGAAAAAAAAGAATTATGTAATTCAGTACCGTAACTTCAATCAGTAATTTACATATGGTCGAAGGGATAGGTGGTGGCAGACATAGTCTTTTGGGAGCATTGTTAATTACATCAAACTTTATGAGTATTTGGATAAGATAGTTAATGCTATTTGCATTCTGCTTGTTGGTAACGTGAAGGATTCTCCAAATGTGTTCCTTTTGAGATTTTATATTCAACTTTAAGAAGTGTTATTGAACGTGATAGCTGTCCATTGCGATTGATGGTTGCACTAGGGTGATCCAATCACTCTCAGGGATTTTCGATAATCAACAGTGTAATTATACCAACGTACTATATACACCTTCACATTGGTGAACAACTAACTACCCTTTATTTTCATACCATAAAAAGTGTATAGTTATAACAATTGTGGGGCTCTTGTTCAAAACCCGGATACTTTCGAATAGGAAACTGACATTTTATGCTGTACGAGCTGAAGTCCCCGATCGGGTTTAAACGGTGTGGTTGGTGGAAAATCTTAAAAATCTAAAATGATTGGCAATAATTTTTATATCTGTTTCATAAAACGGAATCTTTTCTCTTGTTATAAAACAGTTGTTTATTAGTAACGAGATTTTACTCAATTTTCTAGAATGAAATCACAAAAGTGCCCTCTTTTGTCGGTGCTCCCCGCATTTGAGGTGCTTCAGCGGCCTATGGTGATTTTAAAACGATTATAAGTATTTTTGTAACAAATTTTTGTAAAATATCTCTCTGCAGTCTGCCCTACTTCTAAATCCTTTGAATCTTTTCCTAAGATTTTCCTCTAAAAATTATGAATTTTTCCTAGATGAGAGAGAGCATAGCTTTCCCAAAATAGAGATAGTAGCCTCCCTGCCACCTTTCGCAGGATGACTATTCCTTGGATATGTCAAAACGAGTAAAAAGCACTATCCATGCTCTGAAGCACTAAAGCTAAATTTTTTACAATTTTTATTCATGGAAATGCGTCTTATCCACATTTTGGCGAATTTTCCGTCCGGAAAATTTGAATTCGATTGTGAAAGAGTGAATGGCTGTGTTCACTAGTAAGGTTTTATCAGATAAATATGGTATGTGGGCTTTGTACAACTGATCCCAGTTTGTTTGTGTTAACCAACTTTCAAGTCAACTAACAGCGATAAAGAAGATCTGGTAATTCCGCTTTTGCACAGTTTGTCTACTGCGCAAATATATCGTAAGAGGGGGAAGACGTCATGTCATGCCTCCCAAATTGAAGAGCGAAATGGATAAATCCCAGAGATGGAAGGGAATCCCCTTTAATAAGAGCCAATGAAATGCAATTTTTTGTCCCACCATGAAGATGTGGTCAGCCTTGATCATAAATATGCAAACAACTCAAATTTCAAGATCAAGCACTATTTCACGTGTGATCGAAGACGAAGGAGGAAGCAGACACGGTCACAAGGAAATATTTGTTCATTCTTTGAGGTTTATCAGCACTTAGGTTAGGCATTTAATCGTGTTGCCTTAAAGTTAAAGCTAACGTAAAAGATTGCCCAAATGTCGCGGATTTGTGAGTGTATGTTTAAGAAGGGTCACTGAACGCGATGGCTGTTCATTTGCGATAGTTGGTTGCACGAGGATTATACGCAAATGAAGTGATGGACCAAGTTAAACCTCGAAATTGGCCTTACTATAAAACAAAAGAGCTTTATCCGTGGAATTTCATTTTGGAGTCGATAACCTTCTTAACTTGGAAAAATTGAAATTTATTCAAAGATAGAAGAAAAAATTTCAAGGTCCATTAAAGTTAAACCGAGACTTCCAGTTTGTTCCTACTACATGTATTACGGAGCTAGACACACCTAAAAGAACGTAACTGTTAGTAAGAAGCCAATTGGCCGCTTGAGAAACGAGAGTTTGGCTTATATAACCATCGAATTCTGCGCTAAATTAATTGAAATAACCATTTTTCATCCTTACGTAGGAAGTGGAGTATAGGTGTGGAAAATTAGCTTGCCATTCCACACTTACACGCTAAACCTTTTTGTGAACATTAATTACTTATCAAAATTGACGCATAAATCAAAGTCAAATCACAAACGTGTACTCACTGTTCCGAGCGCTCAGGTCTATATCCCATCTGGTGTGTCCGTCTTTTACGTCACACATTTTTTCCTTAAATTTTATTAACCCCATCTTTAATTACATAAACAAAACATCATTATTACGAAAGACGCAGAATTTCTAACAAACTCCCCTGTTTGTCTGCAGAGCAGACAAAACACATTAAATTGTGCTCCAAAGATAACGGTAATTCTATATGCATATACAACTTTAAATTTACCCTCAATTCAATGTTCCTGTTCATCATATGTGATCTCGCTTATTCGGGTCTCTGCAACAACCCCATCATCTCGCTTTGGTCTGAATGTTCATGCGTCTGGGTTCAGCTTCGCTTTCTCAGGTTCTTTGGTAGCTCTGTCACATGAAAGCTCTAATCGGTAGAGATCTTGGACTGGTCGCTTCAGATGGGATTTTCTAGCACGTAAAATGGCTGCTCGTACCAGTCCATCTCTGCCAGCGATGAAATCTTCCACGATTCCGAGTTTCCATTTTCCACGGTTTTTCTCCTCCCCCTTAATGATTACGACTTCCCCAACTTGCGGCGTGTCAGTTTTGTTCCCTGTGTTGCTTGTGTGCCTTTCTCGAAATGCCCGAATGTACTCTCTCGTCCAGTTGTTCCACATTGCGTCTTTACACTTCTTTAAATACTTGGCACGTTCTCGCAAGTCGACCTCTTCGTCTTCTGGGTGGTCGTCCGACTCTATAAGTTGACTAGGTTGTATGAAGACCTGAGAATTTGGAGTTATCACCGGTTGCTGTATGTCTTCCTCCACGTAACCAAGGGGTCGGTCGTTAAGCGTAACTTCTACACTCACAAGTACTTGCCGCAGCTCTTTCCAGGTCAAATAGCCGTTGCCAATTACATTATAAAGCGCCGCTTTCACTAGGCCGATCATTCTTTCAAATTGACCTGCCCACCACGGGGCACGACTCAAGTTGAACTGCCATTTTATTCTCTGACATGTTTGTGGAGGTTGATTGTCCAGGTTAGTGTAGTCTTGAGAAAGACTGTTGGTGAAAGTGACTGACGTTTCGACAGCCTTAGCGGCGGTCATCCTCAGAGTCAAAAGGAAAGTAAATGTCAGGTTCGCCTGTTTTTGTATCTGGTTTGTGCGTCATCAGTGGCCGGTCGTATGAGTAATGTAGGTGTGATAGTTTGTAAAGCAATGGATGTGGTTGTGTAGGCGTTCATTATCAGTTTGTCGAAGTGTAAGTCGATTGGTTGCTCGCACGTTTGACTTTGTGAATTAGTCGTTTGTAAAGTCCCGGTAATTGTTGTGATCGGTTTAATGGTTTTTGTTCTAAGTTCGTATACTAGCTTTCCAATGTGAGTCGCTGTTTGTAGTTAGTGCTGTAAGTAGTGCATTTTGCCGATTCCCAGTCGATGTTGTGTTTGGTTTGTCGGTGGTGTTCGACAATGTGGTTGGTTTTGTCTCCGTTTCTTGTCACTCGTTCGTGTTCTGTGAGTCGTATATTTAAGTTTCTGCTAGTCTGACCTATATAAGTGGCTTGGCAGTCGGAGCAATTAATTTTGTAAACTGCACCTTGTGTTTCGTTCGGTTGTTCTCTGTCCTTAACGTTAGTACATGTCGTAAAGTTGTGATCGGTTTGTGTGCTACTTGTGTGTTGTATTGTCGTAAGATACGCGAGATAATCACAGACGTATCTTTTATGTAGGGTATCGTTGCGGTAGTTGTTGTCGGACTGTTGTTTTCGTTGCGTTCATTGTCTTTGTAAGTGCCAAGTTTGATGAAGTCAGAGTTATAGTTGTTTTTATGGAAAACGCGTTGTAAGTAGTCATTTTCTTGGCGTAGGGAATTGAGTGAGTTACAAATGAGTTGTGCGCGTCTTGTCAACGTTTTGATGGTGGTAGTTTGTATGAGGTTGGATTGTATGATGATTGGTCCAGTAGCCTGTCAGTATGCATTGGTTTCCTGTAGACAGTGGTCTGTAATTTATTATTGTCACGACTTACCAAACACTCTAGGAAAGGAATAGCTCCGTCTTCTTCAATTTCTTTGGTAAATTGTATGTGACTGTCGAAACGTCAGTCACTTTCACCTACAGTCCTTCTCAAGACTACACTAACCTGGACGATCAACCTCCACAAACATGTCATGATTCTCCCAGGTTCAAACCATTTACTTTATTTTATTCTCTGTAGCGCCAAGTAATCCTGTAACTTCTCGCTCCGCAGCAAAGCTGTAACCACTTCGCTGCACCAACGAATGTGCTACCATTATCTGAAAAGATACGTTCAGGGCGTCCACGACGTGCAATAAATTGTTCTAAGCTGTCCAGGCACTCGGATGTCTCTAGACTTGACAGCAAGTCAAGGTAGATCCCTCTAGTGATGCTACAGGCATCGAGAAAGATGTATACCTTGCCTTCTTTTCCTTTGGAAACCCGATAGCGCATTGGCCCAGCATAGTCAAGATCAACAACTTGAAAAGGAGTTGTTCCTTAAGTGCGGCTTGTTGGCAGGATTCCTGGTGGCGGAGCTTGGTAGGCTATGGCCTGGAATTTCTTGTATCCTGAACATCGTCAAATAATTTGCTTTACGAGCCTTCTGGGTCGAGGTATCCAGTATAACTCTCTCATCTTTGCCATGGTAAGGCCGACGCCTTCATGCAGTGTGGTTTTGTGGGCATGTTGGACGAATTTCTCTGCCAATGTTGAAGTGTCCGGGAGATAGGTCGGGTTGATACCTTGAATGCGGCCCCGACATTTCAATACTCCTTCGTCGTTTTCTTGAAGGTTTAATTTTGACCGGTCGTTTTCCAGAGCGTCGGAACTACGTTTTTGAACTCTTTGCACCCAGAAGCGTTCTTGTGCTCCGAGCTCTCCACTTCTAAGTGGCCCACGTTTTCTTTAAGCTTTCGGATTTCGCACATTATGCGCGAACCATGCAACCCGCGCGCACACTCCCATGGTTCTCCAGTAACTGGTCTTGTTTGGTAGGTTATCAAACTCATCATCTTCAGCTAGTATGGCCAAAGCAACCAGTTGTTTGTTTGCCTTTACTTCCGCATTGGATTCTGCCGTTGGGGTTATCACAATGTCCGTTGCCATGATTCTCGGTAATATAACCACTCTGGGCCATACCTACACAGTTGGTTCTCCTGGTCCCGCCTTCCCTCCTCTGCTGCCCACGTCTGCCGGATCCTCGTGCGATGGTACATGCTTCCACTCGATCTCATGGTTTTCTCTAATTTTCCGGACGCGATTTTCGACAAATTGTTTATATTTACCATTCCCTCGCACCTAGTGTAAAGCCACGGTACTGTCAAGCCAACAAATCAGCGTTGTTACTGGAAATCCTTCAAGTACCTCGCGCACATTGGTTAACAGATTGACGGCCATGTATCCAGATACCAACTCGAGACAAGGAATGGTGAGACTTTGTTTTGCAACCCACGACTTTGCTGCGACAAGTTCCTGGTTGAATTCAGATGATTTCGCAACCACGTCATAAACAGCCGCGGCAACGCCTTTGCCGCTGGCATCTCCGAAGGCGTGTAGTGCTACGTCTTCGATAGGGGCTTGAGAACGGGCTAGCGTACGAGGCATGTTAACTTGATTAGGAAGGGTCCTTTCTCATTTATCCCAACGTTGTGCTTAGGCTTCGGGCAATGGTGCGTCCCAGGCGTATTTCTTATCACAGGTTTCGCGGTATAACATCTTTCGTTGTAGTGTTGTGGGCGAAACAAGGCAGAGAGGGTCGTATATCTTTACTATTTTACCAAGTATACCTCGTCTACTAGATTGAGCTGCTTCTGATGGGTAAGCGACTCCAGTCTCATTAGTTTCTTTGTTCCACTTTAACCCGAGGAGTCCACGTTCGCCACTCGTAACGCCCAACTGCTGTTTGGCGAAGCTTAAGTTGTCCTCAGATTTCTGTGTTTCTTCAACTTCCAACTCTTGTTCGTTAGAGTTCCACTTGTGCAGGGTAAAAGTGACTTTGCTAAAGATTTCGGTGAAGGTGCTTTTCTTTTCGCGTATTTGTTCCACACTTTATCCCCCACTCACCAGGTCATCCACGTACAGGCTACATTGGATTTCTTCTACGGCATCAGGATGTTCGGCTCTGCACCCGTCTAAGTGGTGTTGAATCACGCCACCAAGCAGAAAAGGAGAAGGTGGCAGCCCAAATAGTGCACGGATGAATCTTAGCGTGCGTACTCGCAGGTGATCTTTATTGTGTAGCCAGTGAAACTGCAGCGCATCACGGTCATTGGCTCGGATTCGTACTTGAAAAAATGCTTTTCGGATGTCGCCTACAAGAGCTACGGGATGGAATTTTCCTCATACAAGCACTAACCACAGCTTGTTTTGTAGTGGTGGTCCAGTCTCGAGACAATCATTCAGAGAGGGTGAAGCTTCGTTGGCTCTGGACGATGCGTCGTAGACTATTCGCATCTTTGTTGTCTGCGCATTCTCCAGTATGACGGCCTCGTGAGGTAAGTAGAACTTTCTTCCGACTGGAGTTGACTCCGCCTCTTCCACTATTCCCTCGCGTAGCTGCTCTTGGATAATTTCATCGTATTCGTCTAACTTTCCCGTCTTTTGCAGCCGCTGTACCAAGCTCCCCAATCGTCGCAAACTCCCGGCCTTGTTTTTTGGCAAAGGTGGATGGTTGCCTCTCTACGGGAGTGCTGTCTTGTTCCACCCTTCTGGACTGCGCTGGAGCTGTTCTCGAAACTCGGCATGTACCACGTTCTGATCACCCGTTGGAGTATTTTCCAGACCGAGAACGTCCAATCCGCAAACCATCTCGTAGTCAGTCGTAGATGTTTGTGTGAGGAACATGTTATTCACGTCAGTTTCAGCACCTGGGGACATCAATGACCAGCCGAACTTTGTGTATTCCGCCAGAGATTCACCCATATTTCCAATTCGCTGGCTTTTATGGGTTTCGATCTTTGCATATTCACTCGCCCCTAGAATTATATGAACTGGTAGAAAGTTTTTTATGTCAGTGTCCTCCATTTGCACTCCGCCCAGGTGGGAATACTTTCGAATCAACTTTAGGTACCTTGGATTTTCAACTGACAAAAGTTCTCTGCGGTCAACTCGTGTGGCTTGTACAGGAATAACACAATTCTCTTTAGTGTCGCTAATTGTTAACTCGTAGATCTCAATCCGTTTCGCTATTTCTCCCATGATGGTCTGTATTCGTCGCATGACTGTGCCCTTTGGGGCGAGTTTCAGTCTATGTAAAAGATGTCCCGAGGCATATGATGCAGTTGCCTCTGGGTTTAATAGCGCACGACACATTACACCGTTCACTTTGACCACCACGATCGGATGACACACCTTTTCGCACTGTTGAGTTGCTGTCATTGCTGATCCTCCGTTTTTCTGGCCTTTTCATTTATTCTGTAGTTTTGTCACAAATCGAGGAGTGATGGCGTTGTTTACAGTGTAGACATCTTCTACGACTACTGCACTCAGTAGCCTTGTGTTCGTTTCCAGTGCAATTAAAACACAGACTCTTTATTTGTAATTTTCGTCTACGCTCGGCGGGGGATATAACTTGAGTGCACTGAAATGACTTGTGAGTGCCTTTATCGCAGTAAAGACATCTCTTTGGTTGCAAATTTTGTTTTTGTGATTGAAAGCTTCGGTCACAATGAGGTTTCTGGCCACCTTCGGCTTCTTCGACGACTCGGATATCGGATGAATTTCTTTCCAATTCTGTAGGGCTTGTAACAAGTTAGCAAAATCCCAATTTTGCCATTCCTTATGCCCACTAACTGTGGTAATGTTGAAAGAGTCTGTCTGTATTCTCTGCCTAGTTAGTTTCATGTACAAGTCATTGATTAATATTAACTGAATCACACTACATCTCCCTTTTCTTCGAGATGTCCCAAACAAAATATCAATATAGTTCTTTATTTGCTTCTCCTACTTATTTTAAGAGTTATTTTAGTCCAAGACTTTCTCTTGCTTTCAAAGATGGTTTCTTAATTCGCCTGGGTCAACTATTTACATTTGGTGATGGTGTTCTGATCCTTGGTTTCTTCTTGCCTACATCACTTGGTATATTTCGTAGCTGTACTCGGTTTTGTCTGACTATTGTTGTAGATGTATTCACAAGATATGATCTTGGTTATTTGGATGGTTTGATAACTTTGCCTGTACAATGCATGTCTGTTACGTAGACTGTCGCACCAGGTTGTAGGGGTTTCAGTAAATGTGCCTTGTGGCGTTTGTCAAAGTTTTTCTTCTGTTTCATTCTGTATCTTTCCTCCTTTTTTTTGAAATGTCCCTTGTCAGGTACTTTGGGTGTTAGCTGCCCCGGCTTGATGAGTATTGTTGACTTTTTCTCCCTTCACATGAGAAGTTCAGCAGGTAATAACCGTTGGCTAAAGGTGCTGATCTATATGCTAACAGTGCCTTAGTAGGATCATTTTCTTTCTTTATGATACTTTTCACTGTGTTTACTGCTCTCTCCACTTCTCCATTTGCATGAGGATAATGAGGGCTGCTGGTAGTGTGCTTGAATTCCCATTCCTTTGCAAATTGAGCAAATTCTTCACTCTGATATTGAGGTTCATTATCTGTGCGTATCTCGTCTGGTATACCTTTTCTAGCGTAGATGGTTTTCAGAGCTTGGATGACTGCAAGTGAACTTGTGCTTTTAGGCATTTTTATAACTTCAATGTAACGGGAATAGTAGTCTACGACGAATAGGTAATTACTTCTTTCCAAAACGAAAAGGTCTGAAGCAATCAGTTCCCATGGTCTTGTAGGGAGTGGTGTTGGTATGAGAGGTTCTGGTCATTGGTGTCTGTACATGTTACATATTTTGCAGTTTTCAACCATTTGTTTAATTTCAGAGCTACGTCTGGGCCATCAAACAGATATCTTTGCTCGTTCTCTGCATTTGTTGATGCCTAAGTGTCCCTCGAATATTCGGTTAAGGGTTTGGCTGTGGAGACCTGTTGGAATGACCAGCTGTTTCCCATTCAGCAGAATATTTTGAATAATGGTCAATTCTTCACGTATTGATCAATAGGGCTTTATTGCGTTCCTGACTTGATGTTTGTCTGGCCATTTGTCCAAGCAGTATTTCTTGATCTGCTGGCAAATCTCATCTTTCTCTTGTGCTTGTTGAATTTCTTTTAGCTTTGGATCAGATGCTGGCAAGGCTTCCATAACGCTTGCAACGTGGGCGTTCATTTCGTTTTCGTCTATGGGTGGTAAAGGGATGCGTCGCTGTGCTATTTTCCTCGAGAGGGTGTCAGCTGTGTACAGTAGCTTTCCAGACACATCACGAACGTCCTTGATGTTGAATCTCATTAATCTCATCTTATATCGTTGTATTCCTGGTGGTAGTTTTTCATTGGTATGTTTGGTTAAAAGTGGTACCAATGGTTTGTGGTCTGTTTCGATTGTTATCGATTTTCCAATGATGTAATTGCTCGAGCGTTCACATGCCCATATAACTGCCAGGGATTTTCCTTTTCTATTTGCAAATATTTTGACTCTGTACCGGTCATCGATCTGGACATGAAAGATACTGGTTTCCAAGGGTCTGGCTCTTCTTGTTGTAGAAGGACTGCTCCAAGGCCGTATGAGGATGCGTCTGCTGCAATTTTTGTCGCTTCATTTGGATCATATAATGCTAAGACAGGTGCTGATGTCAATGCAATCTTGACTTGTTCAAAAGCTTGTTGCTGTTGAATTCCCCACGCCCATTTGTTGTTCTTTACTAATAGCTCTCGAATTGGTTTTGTGATTTCGGCTAGATTGGTTGTAAATTTGCTGAACTGATTTACTATTCATAGAAAGGATCGAACTTCGTGCAAGTTTGTTGGGTGTGGCATATCGACGATCGCTAGCAGTTTTTCTGGGTCTGGTTTGACTCCATCAGATCCCACAATCTGGCCTAGAAATTTCACTTTAGAAACGCTGAAGACACACTTCTGCGCATTGAATGTTACGTTGGCGTTGCTAAGTCGATTTAGTACTGCTTCCAATCTTTCGTCGTGTTCTTCCTGCGATCTTCCATAAATCAAAATGTCATCAATGTTACATTCAACGCCGTCTAAGCCTTCGAGTATTTGGCTCATAGATTTTTGAAACTTCTCTGATCCTGAACTAATTCCAAAAGGAAGTACATTGAAGCAATAACTTCTCCTGAGTGTGATGAATGTTGTTAGAGGTCTTGATTTCTCCGAAAGTTTTATTTGCCAAAATCCTGAGTTGGCGTCGAATCATGAAAAGTATCGAGCTCCATTGAATTTTCCTAGCGTTGTCTCGGTCGTTGGGAGTGGATGGTTTTCGCGCTGAACGAATTGGTTCAGTTTTGTGAGGGCCATACATATTCTTACTTTACCGTTGCTTTTTGGCGTTACCACCACTGGGGCGCACCATTCGGTTGGTTCATCAACTTGCGATATTACTCCGTTGGGTTCCATTCTTTTTAATTCCTTTTCGGTTTCTTTGCGCAGTGGTATTGGTGCTTGTCTTGGTACAATGATTGCAAGGGGTGTTGCGTAGTCTTTTACTTTAGTGTCATATTCCTGGTTTTTCATTTGACCAAGGGCGTTGAAAAGGTGCGGATATTTTTTTTTGACGTTTGTTTTCATTTCGTTGCTATTAATAGTGTCGACGTGCTTAATTAGGTCGAGGCGTTGCGCTGCAAGTTGTCCTCGCAACGATCTTTCTAATCCTTTGGCGACGAATATGTCCTCGTTGGTCATGTTGTTTTTGTGACATAGTTGTACACAAAATGTTCCTACGCAATTCAGTTTGTGTTGCCACGGGCCCATTAGTATTTTCTGGGTTGGCTTTAAAAATTATTTTGGTTTGGCTTTTTCATAAGCTGTATGAGGTATCACGGTGACGTCAGCCCGGCTGTCAATCTTGAACGAGACTGTTGTATTATTTACATTGATATCTGCGATCCATTGATTAGTAGACGAAGCACTTACGGTATCAAGGTTAATGATTTCTCCCGAAAAGAATTCGTCCTCTTCGTCAGACGAATTTTTCTTTTGATTAATTTCTTCGATTTGTTTATTTCGGTTAGATTTACCTCAACAGGCTTTGGCCCAATGTCCTTTTCTGAACAATAGTTGCATACAGATTCGCTAGTTGGACATTTTTGTCTTGAATGTCGTGGTCCTAGGCATGGGGTACATCTGATTCCTTCAAATTTGCTGCCTTGTTCTTTTCTTCTGTTGTTTTTTCCCCGATTCGATCGTCCTACGTTGTCAATATTATGTTGTTGATTCCCAGTTGTTTGATCTTTATCGATGATGCTTTGCTGTTTCTTAACTTCTTCGCTTTGTCTAACTTGAGCGGTCGCTTTTACTAAAGTCAGATTTGGATCGAGTTGTAGTTTCTTGGATACTTTCTTATTTTTAAGTCCGACGACGATGTGATCTCGAATGAGTTGGTCCTTTAGCGCGCCAAGTTTGCAGTGTTTGGCCAGACAATGCAGATCGGTGATGAAATTTTCGACTGGTTCACCTTCGTTTTGAACTCGATCGTTGAACTTTGCTCTTTCAAAAATTATGTTTCTTTTGGCGATGAAGTGGCCTTCGAAATTGTTTTTTACGGTTCCGTAACTGTTCATTTCTTCTTGACTGAGATTAAATGATGTTACTATATCGTCTGCTTCATCTCCAATGCTATATATTAGCGCGTTGACTTGTTTGTCCTCCTCTTTCTTGTCCAACCCAGTGGTTATTCTGAATCTTTCAAATCGTCGAATCCATCGAGTCCATTCTGATGATTTGAAGGTGAATTTTGATGGAAGTGTCACTTGATATGTTGCAAAGCTTCGCACGAGTGTTGCTTCGTTCGTTCCCTCGTCTGACATTTCGAAGAATATTTCCAATGGCTCTTTTGTTGAAGGGTTCTTTTTAATACGCAGCTTAGTACCTTTTTTATTTTATTTTTTTTTTTTTTGTTTATTTCTCGACTACTGCCACCATGTGGTAATGTTGAAAGAGTCTGTCTTTATTCTATGCTTAGTTAGTTTTATGTACAAGTTTAGTGACGTCATTGATTAATATTAACTTAATCACACTACACTAACCAACTAGGCCTTGATATTCTTCAAACCAGTTACATGTAGCAATAAAATGAAATGGCAAAGTGATTAAGAGTAATAGCAACAATCACAAAGCAAGCTAAAGACCTGGGTAAACTTATCATTATACTGAAATAGATATTGCTGGTGATTTCAAAAGAAGTGTACCATATACTCCTGTTGTATATATTATCCCCTCACCCACCGCGCGAAGAGTAGTGCCAGGGCACTAATCTCGGACCGTTGAACCGTTTAACCCTTTGTGTGGAGGTGGCGATGAATGCTTTAGTTGAAAGTACGTAAGTGTTGCAGGTTTGTATGCCATTTTTCTCTTTTACGAAGGTTTTACCATGGGTAAATTATGTCTTTTACTTCCCTCTTGTCGTTGTTCTTTGAACAAAATTTACAGAAGGTTTGCTTATCGTATTTTGTTGTATGATTTGTATTTTCCGATTTTTGTTCAGCAGTAAAAATGCAGAACTCGTTCAAGTTTTCT
This sequence comes from Heliopora coerulea, assembly GCA_030142905.1. Classification (NCBI taxonomy): domain Eukaryota; kingdom Metazoa; phylum Cnidaria; class Anthozoa; order Scleralcyonacea; family Helioporidae; genus Heliopora; species Heliopora coerulea. The sequence goes on along the minus strand of JASJOG010000061.1, from coordinate 330,928 downwards.
TTGTTTGGTTCGCCGATTTCGTTGTACTTTTCATCGTAGTCACCGAAGTCTTGTAGCTCCGGATGAATACTAAACACAAGTTAAACTTAACATGAACATATCATAACACATCTTAGACATTCGTAACCAATTTGAGATAACGTCGAATTAATCAATTTTATTTCATTTATCAAAGTCAAAAAATAAATATCAAATAAAAAATTCAATCATGAGCTGTCCCTAATGCTGATATCAAACTGATAACCTAGGAGAACGCTAAATATTTAAGACGGAAATTCTGTTTATCTAATAAAAAATCTTTTTTTCAGGCAAAATGAGTAAGACGTATGATTGGAAAATGACACGAAATATCATAAACCCGCTACTAATACGGATTTTGATACTATCATTTATTATTTAATAATTTAATGGTGAGGATGGATCTCTTAACATCTGTCAATCCGTTAAAAGTTATTCTCACCTAAAGTTTTGTTTTAATAACAGAATTGAAATTTTGAACGTAAATATCACGATAAAAAATTTGAATATAAAGTAATTTCCAGTTTGGATTGTTGTTAATTTGTTTCCAAATTGTGTGTTGAATTTTTTTGTTCCACTCACTCTTCCAGTTATAGGAAGGACGAATTCTTTCTTTGACAATTTTGAAAAATTATCAATCTTACTCGGATTCTCGAGATATGTATTGGAAGGATGGGAGAGGGTTTGTTGTGTTCACGTATTTCTAGTAATGCATGTTTTATTGTGTGTAAACTACATACCAAGTGAAACGAACCCATACCGGGCAAGTACAGAAAAATTCTACTTGATCGAGGCTGAGATTCGAACCCGCGACATTCGGTTTATTAGTCCAACGCTCTACCAACTAAGATACAAAGCCAAGCCGGAAGCAGGGAGTGGGATGATGGTATTTGTATTTGGTATTTCGAAACACTAGTTTCTTCTTTTTCTTGTAGTAGCGTTAATATCCTTATCTTTCACTCAAGTACATAATTTCATACCAATATACAGATGTTAAGGCAGGTTTCAATGCTACAGTACTATACCTGCTGTGAAAGTGTCAAAGACTTCCCTTTGCACCATCTGCCATACCCCAAGAAAAGCAGGCAAAAGATGAACTGTTTCTACTTGACTGCAATACAGAAAACTGACTGCAATCAATCCCATATTTTAAGTTTAAAAACATCGTCTTAATCCTCTCCCTAGTAGAGGTCTCTCCTTGATGAGTAAAATTGTTCACTAATGATTACTGATAAAAGTATGGAAGGTTATTCCAGTTGCGTTCAGGTCATACAAACAAGTGTGATAAAAAATTCTGTCATGAAAGATATAAATGGGTAATGCAATATATATTATTTCTTAGCCTAAACTTAAAAACATAATTAGACATCCAGTTGTCCAAGATGACCAAAATTTTTTCTGAGAATTACATTTTAAGAGGTCGTTACTCACTTGACAACAAAATTTCATGCTGACCTCTTGTTATCCAAGGTAAAAAGGGTGCATTAGCTGTACATTTTGATTTCTAGATGTAATATAGAATTTTTAACATTAGTAATTATGTAACCACATGTTTTTGTTTCTGAAGATCAGTTTTACATTAAGATAACATATTAGCAGAAACCGGGTGCTTACCAGTTTTCAGCAATGCATTAAAACTGTCCCCAGTTTGGTAATCCATTGTTGGCTTTGGTGACCTTTCCATTTAAATCCTGCTAATTCCAGGAAATAAAAGAGAGAGTATGGGTTCACTGTCTGGGTGACAATAGGTTGAAGCTTGAGAAGTTGGCACATTAATGTGATAAACAAAAAGTCAAGCAAGTAAAAACAGCTCAATTATATACTGCGGTACAGATTTTGGAGTCAACGTGGCAATTTCAACAACCACAACAAAATAGTCAGTTGACAAGGGAATAACAAGTGTAGTGTACCCTTGGATTGCAGGAATAGGACAGTCCATCTAGACATGTACTGGGATGAAAATAATATTCTTCATCATACTGACAGTATACAGGATTTTCCTATTTATTGTACGATGAGTAATAACTTTTATATGCTTGTATGTACAAAATGTTGAACTATCGAAACTTCACAATTAACCTACACTGCTGAAGTCAACTGAAAAATGTTGACTTTTGCGGGATTTGAACTCGCACCTTCGGGATACCGGTCTGCCGCTTTACCTGTTCAGCTATCGAGTCCACAGGGATTGGAGGCGAGTTTTTATCCAATTTAAGTGAACGAAATGTTCTCGCGACAACTTAACGCTATCCATGAGAATGGATGTGCAGTGTTTCATTTCTATTTCAGAATCGTCCTCAGGGTATTATGAAACGAGACTCCTCTCGAGTCAACATTTTTCAGTTGACTTCAGTAGAGTGTAGGTTAATTGTGAAGTTATCATTTCATAATATCCTTAGGATGATTCTGAAATAGGATGTTGAAGTATGTTTAATCCACGCACACTGTTTGACATTCAGCTTCCCAGAATTTACTCTTTCCCTTGTTAGGCAGCTTTTGGCGATTTAAATCTTCCCAATCGTTGACTATTCTCAAGTTGCAGATGGAAACAACTGAAACTTAAAGGGTTTAATGCTATCTTAACCTTGTTACTCCTCAGGCATGGCCTTATTCATTCAGGATTAGTCTGATTTAGTGAGACAATTTATCTTGATTTACCATAGCCAGCTGTTAGTAGGTTAACAGATCAAAACTTAGTACCCTTATTAATCCCCCCCTCCCCTAACCCCCACCTTTGGACAGCCGCTTCATGAGTAAAATCATCTGGGATTAGAAAAAGGAAGTTTAAGAAGTTGGAAAAAGACAAGTTTAGTTGAGGTATTCTTAACCTCCAGTGGTCTGAAACATCTCTTGTTGGCAAAAATTGCCTGGCATTCAAAGGCGTAGGAGTCGGGGATCAATGGGGGCACATCCCCCAACCTTTTTGAAACGACAAAAAGTATCCTTTTTAGTGAAAAAAGAAATGCCTTCACATGAGGAAGTGTAACGCGTCAGTTTTTGCCCCTTGCTTGAGTTTATAAGTTTAAAGACACATAAGAATATGGAAAAAACATGTAACATTGAACAACATCACTTTTACGGTGAAGTCAGTCTAACCAAGAAGCTAAAGAGCTTTTCCTGTTTAATTACCATCCTCATGGATAGCGTTAAGTTGTCGCGAGAATATCTCGTGTACTTAAATTGGATAAAAACGTGCCTCAAATCCCTGTTGACTCGATAGCTCAACAGGTAGAGCGGCGAACCAGTATCCCGAAGGTGCGATTTCAAATCCCGCTCGAGTCAACAATTTTCAGTTGACTTCGGCAGTGTAGGTTAATTGTGAAGTTATCATTTCATAATACCCTGAGGATGATTCTGAAATAGAATTGAAACACTACACATCCATTCTCATGGATAGCGTTAAGTTGTCGCGAGGATATTTCGTGCACTTAAATTGGATAAAAACTCGCCTCCAATCCTTGTGGACTCGATAGCTCAACAGGTAGAGCGGCTGACCGGTATCCCGAAGGTGCGAGTTCAAATCCCGCTCGAGTCAACATTTTTCAGTTGACTTCAGTAGTGTAGGTTAATTGTGAAGTTATCATTTCATAATACCCTGAGATGATTCTGAAATATAATGACTCTCACTTTCACTAAAATCCAAACCTCAGTCGAAAGAACTGAGATGATAGATGTTATCTACTTTTAGGGTAGCTTTTCTATGCTCAAAGGTTCCTCTGAAAGGCTTTTGCCTCCCCCTCCAAGTTACATTTACTTCCTACGCCATTGCTGACATTAAAGCATTAGCCAGAGTAAAATCTGAAAAGACAAATATGGACTAAAAAGTTAACATATCCAATCCCTAACTGCCCCTTTGTTAACTGTTTACCATCAGGCCTATGTAGTATCCAGCCAGAGAGCGAAATTCACTTCCCAGTGCACCCCCTACAGTAGCTTTGGGAGTATTGGCTGACAGTAAACTACGTTAAGGTAAATGTTGTCTGTTTACTTTTACATAATCCGTTTTTATCATTATCTGGTAAAAAGATGTGGTTTGTGGTTACAGTTAAGGTCAATGAAAAGATTAGGCCTGTATGGGCTTTTAATTGGTTTTAAATCTTCAAAACCCTTGAGACACCTAGAGTTCTCAGACTAGATATTCTCACCCAATTGTGAATCTATCCATCTATTAACCCCATGATACAGACATACATTCACACATAGATATAAGGGTAAAAACTAGTACTCAGTCATGCACATGCACATTTACATTCACGGTGACACATACAAGAATAGTAAGTATACACTAATTGTAGAGTACAGGGGCATATGCATATGCACATATACATGTAATGGTTACATGTACGGTATGTAAGGAGTTAGGAAGAAATTAACAAAGCGTTGCTTTGGGCCAATAATATTATTCCATTCTCTTCCGGTTTGGAATGATTCTGTTTCATCTTCACTGACTTTTCCATTAACCTTACTTGTATTTATATTTGCGTGGTATTAGAAGTTGCCCAAACCAAACGTCCGTGAAATTAAAAACTGAGCGAAGTATATTCTGGGCAAAAATGTAACCAGGAGAAAATTTGAAAAAAAGCGAAAGTTTTAATAATCTAACCAAAAGGTTGAGAACAAATGAATACCAGTATTCCTTTAAAAAATACGCAAGAAAAAGAGGACCCCTTTGAACTTTGAGCAATACAAGCCAACAAGGAAATAGTTACAGAACTCACAACATTTTGGAGGATCTGACCTCAGCGATGCCTTGTAGTAGATTCAAAAGGAAGGGGGACCCCTGTGTTATGGAAGATGTTAAAGTCCCCGCTCGGGTGGACCGATGCAGGATGGGACTCTGCAGAGACTCTGCTCCCGTGGATCCTAATCCCGCTGAGGGGGGTAAGGGGGAGGAAAGACGGGGTCTCCATTTTTAAAATGTGAATGCGTATGTTTTGAATAGGAAAACGCCTGTTTGGCAAATGTCCGTTGTGCATGCAGCAGAGATAGGAGATTTGGATGCCATTAAAACTGCAGTTAAGAAGGGCGCAGACATTGAAGAGCAGGGAGGATGGATAGAGGGAACTGCTTTACATTGGGCTTGCCGCAAAAGACATGTTGAGATGGTGAAATATTTATTACTTCAAAAAGCCAATGTAAGAGCTGTGGATGAGGAGTCACAACAGCCGCTACACATAGCAGCAGCAAGAGGTGATTTAGAAATTGTTAAGTTATTGTTACAACAAGGATCAAATATTAATGCTGAAGATAGATTTGGATCGACACCACTTCATCTTGCATTAAAGAATAGAGGTACTTCAGTTGCTTATCACTTAATCCAATATGGTGCTGACGTCAACTCTAGAGACAAGGATGGTTACTTGCCTATTCACTATGCCTGCAAAAATGGTCATCTAGATACTGTAAAATTATTCGTCAGCAAAGGCAGTGAATTCACATCCACAAATAACGATGGTGATACTCCACTTCACTTTGCACTAAAAAATACAGATACATCAGCTGCTGATTTCTTAATTCAGCGTGGTGCTGAAATTAACTCTAGAGACAAGGATGGTAACCTGCCTATTCACTATGCTTGCTTAAGGGGTCATCTAGATACTGTGCAATTACTAATCAACAAAGGCAGTGACTTAACCTCAACAAATAACATTGGTCATACTCCACTTCATCTTGCATCTAAGAGTGGACATACCTCAGTGGTTGAATATGTTATGAAGCGTGTTGCAGAACCAGCAAGTATGTGGTGTTAATTGTTATTTATTATAATAGAACAAAAAATTTTTACATTTTATATTTTCTAATTTCGACTTTTAATTGTTTATAAAGTATTTGCATTCTAATATGGGATAACTATTCTCAGTAATATAAAATGAATAAATTAAAGTGTGGATTCAAGAGAGGCAGTCTGGTCTTTCCGGCAGTGTTTAGTTAAGTGCACCAAATCTGAGTCCAAATCCGTGTCCGAATGCAGCCAATTAGACACCGAGTCAAAATGGGACTGCAAATCCGATTTATCAACCTATATACTTCATGCGTCTATAAATAAACAGCCTCGTAGTACCCTATAGGTCACAAAGATAAAGACTGTAATGAGGACATTTGCCAAGATATCTCTGACATTTTATTGATTTCGCGTCAAAAAATACGAGTCAAGAGAATATTTCTGGCTCCTAGCGTGATCAAACCTTCGTGAGAATAAAACCTTTCACGGAAAACTTGATGCTGGCATTGAAAGTGGTTCATTGCCAGCTTGCACAGTTGTGGGTGTTTTCTTTGACTTTAAGACCTAAAATTAAATGTTGCCGTACGCAAAACGCCAAATATTTTAGACATTCCCTCCACTCAAAATTCATGGAAAATAAGAAGACGCACAGAAATTTAGGTGGACTTGAACTGGTTATTAGCAACTGTATTTTGACGATAATCGTCAATTGCATGTGGTTCTTGTTTTGATGCTTATTGTCAATTTAAAGTCTATTCCAGAGATGTTTATTTTTCCTTGAACTGTACATCTTACTGAAATAACGATAATCATCAAATTAAGTTTAGAATTAACCCTGACCCAACCCTAACCCTAACCCTAACCCTAATTCCAATCCTAAACTTAATTCTAATCCCAATCCTAACCTTAACCCCAATCAAATTAAGTTTAACTTTAAGTTTAGGGTTAGGCAGTGGCATAACTAGGGGGGGGGGGGGGGAGGACAATCGATACAGAAACACCGAGCGGCACACTTTGGAGGGTTAGCATTTTCGGCCATCAATGTTGTGAAAATGTTGACCTAGATATTAAGTCATTCTCGTGTTGTTGATAGACAAACGTAAAATCAACTGAATACTATTTATTTGAAGATCGATAGCATCTCAAAAGCAAAGTTTGCTTAAGTTTACGCATGAGTGCTGGTTAGTAACTTGAATAAATATACATGGTGGAGAATGTTAAGTACTCAGACTCTCTCGAGTTCGACTACGTAACATTTCGGGTTCAAGTCCGAATCCCGGTCCGACTCTTCAACGTTAAACTTTGTCCTTCTGCAAATGAACAGCCACGTAGTTCCTCGTATATCGGATCGATAAAGACTGTAATGAAGTCAATTACCGAGATATCTTGAACATTTTAATTTCACTTTCATAATTCAAAGCAAAATGATTGATTGCACTTCAAGAAAACAAGTCAAGAGAAGGTTGCTGCTCCAAGCCTTGTATGATGAGAACGATTGATGATTTCCCTGAGATTAAAACCTTTCTAACAGAAAACTTGATGCTGGCAATAAAAGTGGTTGCATTGCGAGCTGGCACAGTTGTGGGTATTTTCTCTGACAGTAAGACCTAAGACTGAATGTTGCTGCACGCAAGACGCCAAATATTTGAGACAATCTTTGGACGGAAAATTAAACGAGGAAAAAGACAGGCTTTGTCATGTGAAATTTGAAGAGGTGTGGCCATTCGCACGCCTCGTCGATTTCAGGTGTGCGATAGCAAACAATTAATGACGTAATAACGCCTCAATTTGTAATGACAGTGCGAAGGTAATCCCTGCAAAAAGACTTTGTAAAACGTGCGGTACTTGTTCAAAATTTCAGCCTTCAACAGTACTCTAATTTCGATAGTATGGTGGTATGGCAAAACTATATTTAACCATGCACACCTCGACAACTTTCACTGATTTCCACTTGCTGCGTCACACATTAATATAAACAAATTTAAAACATTATGAAAAATTGCTCTGTAACTATTATAATATACCATGTGACTAATATATATATATGTTAAAAATGGAACAGTGTAAATATGTTACTTGGCATGATCCAGCGTCATTGGTTATGTCCGAAGTATATCCCTCTTAAACTAGTACAGCGTCTCAGACAATTTGGTTTCTTGCGAAAGATCGTTCCACAACATGACACTGCTATATTTGAAATTTTTCTTTAAAAGTTCTGTTTTCGGCTTTGGAAGTGCTAGATCTGTTTCGTTATTCCAAAGATTATAGGTGTCTTGGCATTCGCTTCTTCTACAAAAGGATCCTTTTAAGTTTTGGGCTGTGCGGTAATTAGCTATTTTATACATGAATCCCAAGTTGTTACGGATCGTTTCACATCCATTGTTTTCCAGGACAAAGCATCAAGAACGTCGACCGACCTTACGCCGTAAGTGGTTCCAGTAATAAGTCGTGCCGCATGAAACGGAAATTTTTGGAATTTATCCTGACTTAATTAACTGCAGTTATCCTATAAAAGGGGAACAATAATCGAAATAGGGCTGTACTAAAGCTTTATAGTTTGTCTCTAATGTATCGACAGGAACATAGGCTTTACGCGTCTAATAGCCCCAATGCCTATACCAGTTTTATTGCATATTGTCTCTATGTGTTTTTCATACTACGCCGGCGACTAGTTACAGTCGACTTACAGGACCTTGGAATGACTGACGAATTGCATGTGAGAGGAAAAGACCTGAAAGACCTGAGAGTTATTGAATTAAAAGAACTTGTAGAGAGAGGATTGATAATAACAGGTAATAAGAGTGATTTAGCAGCAAGACTGGAAGAGTACATGTTTAGCGAGCAAAAGTCGAAACGGGAGACATATCATCTGATCAACAGCAACTCGCCTTCGACGACAATCTATTACAAGATGACCGAACCCCCGAAGATAATGACAAACAAGACGAATCTTCTCGTTGGCTTCGTGTTGAATCATTTAACGTGGACATTGGAAAAGATCTGGTGAACTCGATGAAAGTGAGCCTAAAATGGTACGGGAACTTCGAAGTTCTTTGCGAACTCGTCCAATGATTAAATCTGCCCCAATCAAAATGGATATCTCCAGGCGGTGAGTGTAAACTCTGTGAATGCGAAGAGTTGTCGATTTACTTGTATTCTGTAAGTGGGACGCAAAATGTTAAAGATGGAGGGGCTGACGAGATAAAAGATAAATTGTTATCGGTTGCTGTGGATTGGAAAAGCCTCCGTTCCATTTTTAACTTTTACACACACACACACACACATATATAATGGTATTTTATAGTAGTTATATGACATTTTTTCATAATATTTTAAATTTGTATATATAAATGTGTGACGCCTCTCCTCAAAATCAACAAAAGTTGTCGAGGTGTGTGTAGTTAAATAAGGTTTTACAACACCATAGCATTAGTAACTGCGCCAAAGCCATTGTATGAAAGTACTGAGCACGTGAGTTATGTAAGCAGCTCCATAGCACTGTGGATATTACATTAACTGAAAGACATTTGAGCTTAGCAATCTCTACGTCTACAGGCAGTGAGGTATTACAGCAGTATTATGGCAACGAATCGACGTACGAAGAGGTTGTACCTCTCCAGGAAGGTGCAGGTGATAGTGATGAGCCGAAGCATGACGACAAAAATCAAACAAATAAGACTAATACCAAAACCAAGAACGACGGTAAAGATGAAAGGAAAGAGAAACCAAAGGAGAAAGTGGAAGAGTACAAAACGAAAGAGAAATCGAAGGAGATAATAAAAGAGAATAAATCGAAGGAGGTAAAGCAGAAATCTTTCGATGAGAAACCAAAGGAGGAGAAACTAAAAAAATTTAAAAAGAGTGATAAGAAACCGAAGGACAAGAAGGAAGAAGTAGCAGCCGATCTCGCTGAAGACGATTCCGGTTATCTAACACCATCAAAATTGCTGGAAGCCGAAAAGAAGAGAATTACATCTGATGAGGGAAGCTATAAAGTGGTTGAACCTTCCGAGAAGTCTTCCAAAGCAAAAGCTTCGATATTTGGTGAGTACTAAACGAGATATATTAAGTTTAATTGGCGTGCTTAATCTGTACCTGTTGTACGTTTGTCATGAAGTAAGTTGTGTTGTGTATTCTCTTACTTTTCCGCATCGAAATTCTTAAGAACAAATGCGCATGTAGGGGTCCTTGTGGTTACATTATTTTGCCCCTCGACATCTCATGACGTACGTTGGAAACTGATCATCATTTTAAAAGATGTAAATGACTGTCTTTTGCTAAACACAAATTATTGCACGTAATGTTGCTAAGCACAAGAGACTACTCATTTTGTCAACAGAAATTCATAGCCTTCTAACAAGTGGAAGATTGGTGCTCTCATCTGCAAAAATGAGCCAATAAAATTTCCGATCACTGGACAAAAAATCATTAACTTCAATGACTTAGAAGTTTACGAAAACCAATAAACTTCCTTGAAGGTGAGACACGATTGTCTCCTAAAGAGTAGTTAAATATCTAATTTAGTCAAAGAGAATTGGTTCAGCTTTCTCAGCCATGCCCTGTTCTATGTTTTTAAAGATTTTGATTCCTTCTTTGCAATTGTTGAACATTTTGATCTTTCAATTTGGAAAACAAAACATTTTAAACACACTCAGTTTTCATTTAAAATATTTGACATCGGTCGAGAAGTCAGTAATTAAATAAGCAGTATTTTCCTCTGTCCGTCGAGACGCTGAAACATCATGCATGAATGTTGTGGTTCAGCTTTGCTTCTTTGCTAACCTTGTGGGCTTTATGTTCTTGTGATCGATTGCAACAAATAAAAATGATTTCCAAATTACAATAGACCAAATTCATAAATGATAAATTTCAACCATATAGCATCTTTATCAAGTAATTATTTTCAATTTTGCTCGTGATGTCTATTTCATGAAGTAAAAATAAATGCATTAAAATCTCAAAACTTTTCAACAAGATTGTTAGCAACACTCAAGTATGTCGCGAGCCCGGGAGTAAGTAGTTGCATATGTAAATCCAGCACAGTTGAATATATGATGTGATAAAAGGTGTTAACAATCGTTGGCCTGATTGTGATGCTCAACTAAACCTCTCGAATGATTTCAAAAATATAACGGCGAACTAATAATGGTGACCTTTAAGAACCAAACCTAGAAGAGCAATTTCACCGACAAAGATCTTTTGTTCAAAATGTTAGTTTCTTTTCTGGCAAGTTTCGGCAGTCCCGTGACACGTTCGGCTTTTACACATCGTTCAGCTCAACCCTGCCGAGGCAGCACTATGTCTTTAGATTCATTACAAGAAAGAAACGATGCCTGTCATAGAAACCTTCCCTTAAATGTACACTGGGATATCATATCATGAATACCATAGTTATTTTGCTGTACAAATTAGACGCCAAAATCGATCCGTCCGAATTAGGCTCAGAGTCTCTGAAAAACGCATTGCTTAACATCATTTCTAGTCGGTTACTGCCAGGAATGATGGGTACCATGCACCCAGTTTGATGCACAAACATTTGTTTTTTCTTTATGGAGTCAGCTCATGTTCATAAGACAAAGTTCGTCGCTTTAGCTATGTTCACCTTGCGGGTTGTCAAAGGTAAAATTCATGATGTTAGCACAAACAAGGAAGTTGTGCGGTCGTACTTTTTTTGGGATGAAATAGGTGTTGAGGTGCCTGTACAAAGTAGCTGTCTAAAATTGTGTAAAACCAACTAATCCTACAGGTCTTGAGTGCTAATATCAAACCTGGAGCACACATTTGTGTAGTGTGCAGACGTAGCACAACTGTCCATGTATGCTATTGAAGACGATATGAAGGTAGCCTTTTCATAACTAGTCTAATTCCAAAGTTCAAAGATACTAACGTCGGTAGTCACCCAAACAATCCAAAGATCACGTTCGGTTTAGACGCCGCCTCAGTGACATTTTTCAAAGTTAATTAATTAATTATAGTCAAGAGTTACGTTAACTTTCAGGTTACCATACCGACATATGGTGATAATATTAAAGACAACAACTGAACAAGTATTGGTATAATTAAGTGCCAAAGAAAAGATACTCGGAGATGGAAGATATGAAAGTCTGAGGGTAATAATCACAAAAACAAAACCAAATGTCTTGGAAGTAAGGGATGATTTAAGTTAAGATATTAAAACACGTTCCCAAACTAAAAATACCGAATTTGAAGAATAAGAAGACAAAATACAAAAATCGATTAAGGAATTCAACCGACGCGAACAGTTTCGGATAAATATTATTGATTCCCTGTAGACCAAGGAGTATGCATTATAATAGCTATTCAAGCAACACATAGCGGCTTGCTTTCGTTCTTTCAAATCAAAAGTATTCCCGAGTCGGAAGCCTCTGGTATAAACTGAAGGAAGGGCGGCGACTAAACATGCAAAACCTTTTGCAACTATTCCATCGTGTGTCCTGACGTCCATCGGAATTGAAAATCTAAATTAGACATAACTCATCCAAATAAAACGACAGATGACATGAGTTAACTATAACATTAACCATGTCAATATCATTGATACATACCTGAAACATTATTGAGAACTGCAGTCATGAACTTCAAACTTATTTTTCTTCAATTAAAAATATCAGATGTTTTCAGTGCACAGTATACTAATCAAGAAAGCAGTGGTTCAGCAGATGACCGGATACACGTTAAATATATTTAGTGATAATATAGATCATAAACATTCTTGTACTTTGAACCTTTTTATGTAAAACGACTTGAAAACCGACAAACTTTTATATTGAATAAGTTGATACTTCCAGTGCTCAATCAAAACGTTCTCACTAACTAGTCCCTGTGCTTGTGAAGTTTATCATTTACTAGACAGAAGGCAACACCTGGTTGCCAACCCCTGAATTACGACAGAATGCTAATAGCCTAACAACTTATTTTTGTATTATGTTTGCTTTTTATTGAATTATCTTTATTTGCAAACAGACGTAAATCTATACAATGTATCATATGGAGCTTGTCTTTAGCCTGTTGACTGTGTATGAGTGATGACGGACAAAGATGTAATTTAGTGAGGAGTTGAAAGTAGAAGTATATGTTGAGTGACAGCAAGAAAATAAAATAAAAAATTACCCAAATAAAGAAATTATAGTGACGGGTTGGGTAACAGTTTAGCTTAAGTATTCTCATACTCGTGCATGTTTGTTTGCTCATGCTCGTCCATGTTCGTGATGGGGTGGCCATGTATGTTTGCGCGCCAGCACATAAATGTGTTCGTGTGTCCATGTGCCCGCTTGAGCATGAATGCGTGTTTGCTGTGCAAGGACCAGGATTGAAAATGTTATTAATTTCTGTTCTAGGTCGGTTAACAAGAAAAGTGAATGGCAAGGATAAAAAGAAGGATTGTCCATCGAGTGAAGTGGTAACAGTGGACAAGATCGAGGCCAACGCTAACAGCGAAACGTTGCATGCTCTAGGCAACAATAGTAAAAAGTCAGGTTTGAGTGCTATTGAAGTGGATATCAAGTACAATGAAGATGAGACTGACGGTAAGCCATTGTAGCTTAAATGGACGATGAAACCTTGGCTTTGCAGTCACCCTTGGGGAATACATAGGTGATTTAATTCATCTCAGCTGTCGCATTTATATCAAATAATCAAATCAATCAAATAATGTTTATTCCACTTTCTTGCAGTTAAAATATAAACTGAATTAACAAGGGATAATTACAATATTACTACTACTACTAATAATAATGTACAAATTCTAATAACAATCCAATATTGCTAACTAATAATGTTCCAATCTAATAACGATCTAATCACGCGTGATATTTGGTGGTGAAAAAATCCTGGCTTCTCTTAGTCCTTTTCAGTGGTTTGGTAGATTGCGTAGCGCCTGGTCTTAAGTTATATGGTATATTCTCCAACATAGACAACTGCACCAGGAATACCAATGGATGTTCTCTACTCTCCACCATCTCTGTCATAAACATCCTACATAAACTGTCTCGTCTATCCGATAGAGTGTTTTCATTAGTCAGCACCAGGGCGTGATCGTATGTGCAGTCCGGGTAAATGATCTTAAAAGCCCTTTTTTGAATTGATTCAATGCTATTAGAGGTACTCAGGGATATTTTGCCAAACCTGGAAGGCATATTCTAAGATAGACCTAACACTACTCCTATAGACATTCAATAAGTCTGATGTATTCACGCCCGTTCTTTTCAGTAGTTGTAAGGCATAAAGTTTCTTAGATGCCCGAATAACAAGATAATCTACATGTTGATTCCATCTGAGATCTTCACTGATAACTACTCCTAAGAGTTTATACGAGGAAACATGCTCAATCTCACAATTACCTACACATAACGGTCTCATTACTATATTTGGATTTTTTGTAAAATTCACCACCATTTCTTTACATATTTTAGGGTTAAGTTTCATACTATGATTAACACAGTATTGATGAATATCCCTAACCACTAGATCTAACAAACTGATTTAATTACGAGGGAATATCTCAAAGACAGTTGTCTTTGGACATTCTTGGTAGAAAAGTGGTGCTGCAACCAGATTTGGTGACTTTTCGAAAAAATTTATGGCAAACAATTTGAAGTGGGATTCATGGTGATACGCCATTTTAATTGTCATCTTTTATATTTATGCACAACCATATCATCTGTGGTTTAATTCTGTCAATTAGAAATAAATGCTTTGATGGAACTATTGAACGAACTAGAGAATGACTGATCAGTGTGGAAGTCCTCCAAAATCTGATTCTCCTTAAGAAAAGCCCTCACCTTCTCCCAGTAATGATAACTTCGTACATAGTAAAAGTTATTATTTACTATATTTGAGTAGTTCATACGAAAAAGAATTTATGATGGAGGACAATATTGAAAAGAAAGTTTACAAACCTTTCTACCGTATGTTTTTCCCCTAAACAACAACAAATAACTGGGATATACCATCTTCATCAGAAAATGCTCAGATTATCTGGTCTGGTCGGACAACGGCGTTGAATCATAGGCTCTCAGATGTCCTGTCAGCTGGACTTGTAGCGTGTTGGTTCATTTCAATTTCAAAAGAGTCAGCACAAGGTACTTAGCCTGCTTCATCTGTCTCCGATAAGAAATGGTAATATTAGTTTCATTTTATGCCAGGCTTTATGAAAACGTTTTCAGCCATTAAGAATCTGTGAAAGAGCCCGTATGCTGTTCCTAGAAATGCTGACTTAGAAGCAGAATAAATGTCTCTGCAATCTCGCACTGTATGAGGAAATCTGTGAGTTTCTTAGATGGAACTAAGGAGATCTTTATCATCATGATTGGCATCGTAATTAACATCATATTTATCCTCTGCCTTGTCATTATCGTTACAACGATTATTATTATTATTAAATATTCATGGTTTATATTAATCCGGTACAACTTGCCATCTAACTGCTTTCAGCAGCCAATGATGGCAAGAGAATACTTCCCCATGTCTCCTTTTTAAACTGATGTCGAAGACCCTTATCACTATTATCGTTTTAATTACGCTTACCCTTACCACCAACATTATCGTCATTATCACCATCGTCATCGTAATTGTTACTATCATTACTCATATTATATGGTAATTATTAATTAATGATTTTAATTCTAGACATGTACGTTATTCCACTGGACGACCAACTGTCGCAGTCTCCACCGAACTCTGCCTCGGATCGACCATTACCTGAACTCCCGCCACCAGAACTTTCTCCGAAAATGAGCAATGACGAGTTTAGTCTAGCCATCCAAGCGAAAAACTTTAAAATTCCGGAGAACTTATCAGAACTAACAGTGGATAATGTTTCCCAAGTCCTTCGATATTTAAATATGAACGAACATGTACACGAGTTTAAGAAAAACCTCGTTGACGGAGAACTTTTGAAATCTCTAGACGACAATACCTTTGGAGCTTTGGGCGTTGATGACCCCTTACAACAATTGAAGCTGAAGAAAGTGATAAAAGGATGGCGGCCGAAAAATTAAGCACACTTCTGATAGCTAATTACCTTAATTAATTTCTGAAATACCTATCACTGAAATTTTTCCAACTGTTTTGAAATTCTGGAAAACTGAAGAATTCCAAGAAAAACAAAATTAAGGAAGTTATTGACAAATCGATGGGAACTTTTTTCGAAATGAAAGGAACTCCACATACTAAAGATTAAAAACCTAATCAAAAGACTGACATGTTTTTTATATTACCAATAGTAATCCTCCACATTATAGTAGATAATTATTTGGCATTCTGTATTGATCCCTATCTTTAGATGTTGGTATTCACACTATAAATTATTTATTTGGAAAATCTTTAGGCAATGCAATGAAAAATTAACTTAATTACAACATACTTTAGCAGTGATTTACATGCATATTTAAATCCATTCGCTATCAACAGAAATGTCTGTATACTTAGAAATGTCCGTGTATGTACACGTGTAAGTTTGTATCATTTATGTTTCTTAACGCACCACCACAGTGCTCGTCTTTAAGTGTTCCCCAATTGCAACAAAACAATGGTTTAGAAGGAACACCATTTTAAATTAAGGTTAGCCTCTATAGCTTCCCCGTATCTCATACTCTCCTTCTTGAGGTATGAAAATTTGTTTGATATGCAAATCACACTCTGCTACGTCACGTTGGAATATCGTTGAAGTTGTCAAACAAAGTTGGTAAAAACTGAGCAGGTGGGTATATTTGTCCGAGGACACTAATGAAGAATAGCTTTGAGTGATTTTAAATTATCTCAGGTATCCATGATTTCCCACTTACTTATTGTGCAAAGTAGTTTTGTATAAAATCTTAGTAGCCCAAGAACGAATTAAGTTATAAACCTGGTTCATAAATGGCGTCTAATGCTCTTTCATAGAAATGTAAATTAGCTACTTAACTTGTTTTTGTTGAAGAAAATGAAAAGAATTTTTGCTCTCTATCGAGGTTGTAGAGAGTGAGTTATTAATATGCATACAAAAGGATGACAAACAAAGCGTCATTTATGAAGACAGTACAGCTGTAAAGACCAATTTCTTTATAATGTTCTTTCAAGTAAGAGCTTCGTCCAAGCTTACTTTTCACTAGATGGACATTTTAAGGATCTTTCAGCACATCACATTGCCACTGGGAGAAGACAAGGGAGTTTGAAAATGCAGGAGGGCATAAACATAAAATTATGCGCCAAAATTTATTTTTGTAATGAAATCAGGGTTTTTCTTTTCCTTTCTTTTAAACGTTTGTGAGAAGCTAGCCACTTCAGGAATCATCTTTGCACGGTCGTTCAAGCCTTCATTTGTGAACGAAGTAGACTGCATTTTCATTAAGTCATCCATAAACGAAATACGAAATGTGGCCAAAATTTACACTAGTGTGTTCAATCCCCTGCACTGAAGGGGCCCACGTTTTGAAGAAGTAACCAGAACTAGGTCATGAAAGATGAAAGATGAAAGACCATTGGCTTTAAACCTCATATTTGGCAGACATGAAAATATTCACACGGTAAATATTCTTCCCTGACGAACGACATGACTCATTCAAAGTTTCCGGACGTTTAAATTCTTTGCTTACCTTAAACATGCCTAAACTTTCTCTAGAATAAACTCCCATTTCCACTCTACAACAAAGACTTTTGTTTCACGTAGTAAAATGACAGTTTCCCTCGGCAATCAACCGACCAACCCGCTAAAGCGGCTGCTCAAGCCGATCAAGCAAGAAGAAGTAGAGGAAGGAAATCGTTGATGAAGGATACTAAGAAGAACGCAGAAGAGTTGGGAACGGAGATTTGCAAGGGTAGTAATGATAAGTGGGTTATTAATTGTACAACTGACGCCACTGGTGAGAGAATAGTCATTGAGATGAGAAAGATTAAAACGCTCCTCCGAATAGCAAGAATTGCACATATTGAGAAAGTGGTTACCAATCATCCATGGCTTAGTCGCATTACTAACAAGCGGTGCGAAGCGAAAGACCAAATTAGAGGTTTCCCCTGGTTGAATAGCTGGAAGAGCTGTTCAACGGATATTGTTACTTATATGGAGGAAATTGTTTAACAACTTATTCCAACTCGTGTGTACTATAGTTTAAAACTTGGGCAAGATGTCACCATCAATCTCTGCCACCTTTGTGAAAATAAGCCTGAAACCGTGTCTCACCTCATAACTGGTTGTCCACGATTTTCCCAGACAGAATACTTCTATCGTCATAATAACGTACTTAAATGTTTGTATTTTACAGTACCGCAACAATTTCTCATTATTAAGACGATACCTACCCCAAACACGAATATGGAACCTAAACCAGTCGTGAAGACTGATGACTTAAAGGTCTTTTGGGACATTCCAATTTACTCTTTTGGCCCTCAGCTCCCAACGACAGCTCAATAGGGAAATAAGCCGGATATGATAGCAGTGACAAAGCTGACCATAAATGACTGGTCATGCTATTGTGACTTCAGAGTCAGTGCGAGCACTAAAGGTGCGAGACCCCTCTAGGGGGTATGGGGGCATGCCTCCTGGAAAATTTTGAAATTTGAAGTCTTGGAAATGCCATTTCCTGTATTTTGATGATAGTTTTTAAGAATTCTGATTATCACAAAATGTTGTTTAAAGTAGGCAAAGTGCAACATATTTTGCGCTGTTTTATCTTATGTCAGAGACTATTGCCATGCTTATGGAACACTGACAAATCTGTTAGTGAATCCAACATTGCTAGCTATGAGCAAGTCTAGCCCAACATTACTGTTTAACTAAACATAGAAGTGGAGACTTACTATAAGTGTAAAATATTTACCATGATGCTTGAACAACACTTAAGTGAATTGGTCCTCAGTGCTGGCTTATAATGAATTCATCTCAAGTCCTCTTTCATGGATTTGTTCTTTGCATTCAGTCTGACTGTGAATAGCTTTCCTTTCCTTTGTAAAGATTTTTCACTGAATTCATCACATCATTTTAATTGTAAATATATTCTCTTAATTATTACATATTTTACTACACGGCCCTATGAAAAGCAACTCCTTGTTGGATGATCAGGTTACCGTGTCTAAAGATGTTTAAATAAATAAATAAATAAATAAATAAAAAAATAATAGATGTACAACTGGCACTAAGCCCATCCATCACCAGCAATAAGTCGTCACAATAATGAATAGCTTGAAAATCCCATGGAGAAACAGAATCACTGGATGAATATTTCTGACACTTCATACTGCAAATTGTTTATTTAATCACCAAAAGGTTATCATATAACAATCAATCACTTCAATATTGATCAGTCAGAATGTATCAATGTCATAATATTCAAGATGATACAGGAAGTACTTCACAAACTTGAAAATGCAATAAGGAAACTGACACTTCATACACCAACTTGTGTATTTAATCAGCAAAATATTCATCATAATAATGAACCACGTTAAAAATGATCTGATTGAATGCACAAATGTAGGGGCCGTGATACGATTTTAAAAGTGGGGAGGTCAGGACTTACCTTCAGATATGCATTTCGCGGAATTTTCCTTGAAAAATATGAAAAATGTAATGGAAAAAATGACCAGATTTTATGTGTAAAAAGTGATGTATCAATTTAAACGTTTATCAAATATACATACACCCTGAAAATACAAAGGTCACTAAACCTACTGCATTTTTGCTCGTGTTGATATCATTCCTGTCTGTCGTAGAAGAAAACTACTTTAAGATATTTGCATGTGAAACGAAAATGGCTCAATTAACTGTATACAAACAATAAGCTGGGTCCTATCTTGCTACACTTCTTAATCCTTTCTACACGCGTAGCACGTGGAAACCAAACTGGCTTTGGGAAACAGCTGGCTGTTTACGTAAGTAAAAATGTCTACTGTTTTGTTCTTTTTCGTAACGTTTCCAAGCAACAGGATCACAAGAGCTATAATTATCTCTTTTGCACTGCCGTTCACTATTCATAATTGTTAAGCTACTGAAATTTAAAATTGATAGTAGTATATACGTGATGGATTCTGGGATCGGTGTAGTCGGTGGTGCCCAATGCACCACTGATTACGTCATCATTTGAAACATTCAAAACATTAATTGAGTTAATTTATTTATGCCAATCGAGTTTATTGAAGTGTTTATGAATAGTTATTATTGTGTATTTATGTCAGTTAAGGCCCTTATTTAAATTGTATCACTATTTATGGTTTATAGATTTTATGTGGAATTATGTGTAACATATTGAATTTTAAAAAAATCAACAACATCATATTCGGTAAAAACTGTATTAAATGTACTTTTTAGTGACATCAATGCACAGGGCGAACAATGTACTATACAAAACACTCAATTACTATCGCCAGTGTTGTTGATTTTAGACAAGTAATAGGGATTCGTAATGTTCTATTATTTTCAAAGTTATGTACACAGTGTTCACAAATTAAACCTCGTTACAAGCACAGCGTTATTCGATCTGCTCAAATGTGCAGAATCGGTCTTCCTTCTTGCATCAAACAACACCTTATCAATAGGATACGATTTATCTCCTTAATGGGTTGTGTTGTGTTTGCATATATGTAGAGAAACAACTTGTCGTTTCATTTGCAAATTTTTGTACTACAATTCTTATTTCAGTGTTATTGCTTAAGAGGGATGGTCCCCTTTATGTTTTAAGCAAATCCTTATGAACTATGTGGTTATTAAGTAGTGATGGTGCAATCGATATTGTGATGTAAATTATGCATACTTATGAAGTATCTCAGTAACCAATGAGAAAAAATGCGCATGAAGAATAAAAATGCGCATGCGCACTTTTAGAGCCACCACCGTATATAAGCCGAACGCTGTACAAATTTTGCCATCTGTTACATGTTTCTTTAAACGTTAGGTCTGTTTGCTTCCAGATTCAATTATAAGTTACAAAACTAAGCTGGCTTATGTATGTGAGATCTGTTCCAAAAGCTTTACTCAATTAAGAAGTCTAAGACGACATTAAAGGTCTCTCCATGGAGAAACGAACTCTACCTGAACGGTGTGCAATGAGTGTTTTACTACAAAAAGATGGACTCTCTCGCCATGAGAAGAAACACGAAGATGTACCAACCCATACTTGTGATACTTGTTCAAAGCAGTTTTATCGTAAGGATATGCTCTCCGAACATTAGCGTTTCTGCAAGGCAAACTCTCGCAAAAGAAAGATGACAGATGTTGATGACAATAGAACTGTGAAAAAGCAGCATCTTGATAATCAAATAGGTGAAGGTGAAACAGAGGAACCTCCATCTGACGCAGATATCGGCCCGTGTGCCTTTAGTTCATCCTTTAAGGATTCACTAAAAAAATTGAACTAAAACCGCGCAAAAATCAAGAACATGATGTCTCACAGTTTTTATATGGGAAAACAACAACGATCTTGAAACATTTGTCGAAAGATTTAAACGGGAAGAATGGCCTCAAATGGTTCATCACCGTCAAAGTTAAATTTGTAAAACGCAAACCCAACGGAGAAGATACGTTCACCGAACCCCACTTTCGTAGTCAATGCATAACAACAGTAAATTCCCATTAACTCAACGCCCAACTACAGGAAGCCAAACAGAAAATCGCTCAATCACTAACTATGTATCAGAAGGAAGGAAGCGGCTGGTCGTTGGATCAAGTCCTCCATCTTGACTTGAACATTGCTCAGTATAAACCACTAAAAGGATCTAGTTATATCCCACTGCCAAAGAAGCTCAGCAATAAGAAAGCCATAATTAGCGTGAAGAATTCTGACAACAAGAGAAGATCTTCTACTGGACCACGAACCTCACTGTTCTCAACATGGTCCACAACGTGTTGAGCTTGTACAGGAGGACCATGCGACACTTTTCTTTAAAGATTATCATAAACAACTAAAAGTCCTATTTGTTATTTATGCTGATTTCGAAAGTATGACTTCTAAAATTGATTCTCTTCAGCCTAATCCAGAGAAGTCTTAAACGGAGATTTATCACCATCACCAACCCTGTGGATTTTCATGCATAGTTATATCCGAAATAGATAAATACAGCAAGCCTCCCGTTGTTTATCGTGGCGAAGATTCTGTTGACAAATTTCTGGAATGTATAGAGCTAGAACAAAAGTACATTTTGGAGAAACTTGATTTTATTGAACCCATGCAAATCACTAATGAAGAATATGATGATTTTCAAAATGCTCTTAACTGTCATATCTTTGGTTTTGAGCTAGAAGAGGATCGCGTGCGAGGTCATTGTCACCTTAGTGGGAAGTATTTAAATTACAAATTTACTGAACGAATCCCAGTTGTTCTCCATAATCTTCGTGGTTACGACTCTCATTTAATTATGCAAGGAATTGGCAAATTGAAAAACAGGAAGATTAATTGCTTTGTAAATAACACCGAAAAGTACATTGCCTTCGCTATCGATATTTTAGACTTCATCGATTCTCTACAGTTTATAAACGCCTCATTAGATAAATTGGTATCAAACATGTCTTAGGACGACGTTGGCAAGTTTCTCACACTCCAGAAACACATCGATAATGACAAGGTGCCGCTAATGTTAAGAAAACATGTATATCCTTACGACTACCTGGATTGTATCCAGCGATTTAATGAATTATGCCTACCACCCAAAGAATCCTTCTATAGTGTGTTAAATGAAGAACTTATCTCCGATGATTATTACGACCACGCAACGCGTGCATTAATTGCTTCAACTGTCATCTTCTTCTTATTTCGAGCAAACTCGAACACCATTAACTAGCTTCATCCATTCCTTCTGATTTCCCATGATGCTCTTCAGTTCAGAAATGCTCAAACCAGTATCATTTCGCAACTGGTCTACATATGTTGTAGCTGGTCTTCAGTAGTCTGTAAAGTGCCGATTCTGTCACATTTTGAGATTTGGTTAAATTTTCCTCATTTTCAAAATCGACAAAAATCACCGCATTTTCAAAATCGACAAAATTTCACCAAATTCCAAAATAGGTGTGACGTCGCGCATTCTGAAATTAGGTCAAATTATTCATATTCTGAAATTCGTTCAAATTATTCACATTCTCAAATTCGTTCAAATTATTCACATTCTCAAATTCGTTCAAATTATTCGCATTCTCAAATTCAACCAAATTATTCACATTCTCAAATTTCGTTAAAATCGAGACACCGGCCCGGTTTTCAAATTCGATCAAAACTTTAACATCGACCAGAGGTCTCAGAGACAGAGTCTCAGCAAAGCTGTTTCAAAGTGTCGTGGGGTTTCTCTTTTTATTGGCGGCGTCACTTTCGGTTTCGCTTACTTAACGTCCGGTCGCTTTCATGAATTTAATTACGTTACCTGGAATTTAAGCACATTTTAAAAATGGGTCAAAATTTTTCAAAGTGTCTTGGGGGAATAACCTTAACATTCCAAACATTCCATACATGCTCAATCTCCCTAACAACTAGCCTCACTCGATGTCAACAAAAAACTATTTTCGGTTTGCTCCGTTGTTAGGGAGATTAGGCATGTATGGAATGTGGGGAAAACCCCTCAACGAGAAGCGGGGGAATTACTTTTTTTGACAGCACCGAAGGCGCGCGCGAAGCGGTTTTAAGCAAACAACCTAGCTGATAAAGTATTTTACGGTTTAAAACCAAATATATTTTCATTAGTGTCTATCATTTCATTCATGTAATGGCCATATGCAAGTGTTTCAATTTTATTTCCAAGTATTATTCGTTTATCATCTTTAGATGATAATGCAATTTTTTCAACACTTTCAGTGTATAATTCATGATTTCTATATCTTATTAAATTCATTTTTCTTATTTGTTCTTCTTCGGTTAATAAGCAATCTTTATAATTTTGAAATGATATATCTTTTTCAATAACATTTTTCTTAACACCTTTACATTTTTTAGTTGACTTTTCACTTCCAAACATTTTGTAAGAATATAATTTTGCTCGTAAACCAACAAATTCTTCTATTTGTTTTCCACCACACTCATCTTTCATC
The DNA here is from genome assembly GCA_030142905.1 of Heliopora coerulea. Taxonomy (NCBI): domain Eukaryota; kingdom Metazoa; phylum Cnidaria; class Anthozoa; order Scleralcyonacea; family Helioporidae; genus Heliopora; species Heliopora coerulea. The sequence goes on along the minus strand of JASJOG010000061.1, from coordinate 307,187 downwards.
ATTCCAATTTCTTTTTTGTTTAACCCAGTTTTAATTCCACTTTCGTGTTCTTTTGGATAATTACTTGTGTCAAACATTTTTTCAACATCTGATGATATATCTTTATAGAAATCTTCAGTTTTAATTTCATACATTAAACTGTCAGTATCTGTAAATAACAACCTTGAATTTTCACCATACTTTTGTTTAATATAATTATAATGAAAATCATACATTAAAGTCTTTGATAAATCTAATATGCTCATTCCTAAATATATTGGTTTATCTAGTTTAACTTTACTCTTATGCATATGAACCGTAATTAGATTTTCAGAAAATATTGTACTTTTGTTAAAATTACTTTTTGAAAATAATTTTAATGCTTTTTCTTCTCTACTTACTAATTGTATATCAACTCTGTTTCTTACATTTTCCATAGTTTTTCCAAATACAGAATTATTCATAAGTTTGAAAAAGTCTTTTTCAAAATCATTTTTGGGGCTTGCCCTCAACTGTGTATTTAAATCAATATATTGTTTCATGAAATCTTCTTCATAAAATTTAACACCCTTATGAATTCGTTTAATTTTTAATCCCAACTTTTCATATAACTTTAAATTTTCACAATGTAAAACATATTTTTCTTTATTATTCAAATTTGGAATTAATTTTTCAACGTTACCAATTTTTAATCTTTCTGGTGCTAACGGATATTCATTATGAAGATCATGCAACTCCTCAGGATATTTCAAGTCAACTTCTAATATGCAAGTAATGGTTTTCCAATTTTGTAATTCTTTATCATTCATCCATTTAAAATCTCTAACAGGTAATTTTTTACTCATTGCCCAGCCATAAAGATTATTTGCATCAAGATAGGGTAAAAATAAACTGTCTTTATTTTTCTCATACTTTCCTTCCATATATTTATTATTTGCTTTTGCATATCTTTTTGTAATCATAGACACTCCACCTCTAATTCCATTTTCAACCATAAGATACATTTGAGGATCAGATAATAATTCAAATTCAATTTTAGTCATTTTTAACATTGCATCCCACGCAAGACCGGGTGAAGTATAATACCAAGCTGGGTCTAATTTATAATTTGCTTTACAAACTTTTCTAAAATTCTCAAAAACATCACCTAATAAAATTACATCTGTTTTTAAATATAAATCATGATATTTTTTCATATTTTTAATTTTAAATTTTTCCCAAACATTTTGCGCGTGTGAGTAATCTTCTTCACTTATATTTTCATCATTTAATTTTGAGTAAAATTCTTTGATGTCAGGTAGTTTTTTGTGTTTTAATTTTTCAACATTATCAAACCAATCATATGGAAATACGCCTTTTCTAGTTAGTAATTCTCTTTTTTCACTGTCATTACAAAATATTTTCAATATATTTAAGTCATTTTTATCTAAATTTTTAACTAAATTTGCTAAACTAGTTTGCATAAATTTAAAACTATCAATAAATCTAATTTGTCTTTTTACATTAATTAATTCTTTAATTTTATACTTTGGGTTTTCACTTGCTTCGCTTCGCTCACACTTTGTGTCGCTGGTTGATGGTAATTCTTCACATTCAATAATATTATCTCTACATTTACTTTGGAGTTGTTTTTCTGTTATTATTTTTTCAGATTCAAATTTATCAACAATAATATCTTTTGTAAATGAAATATATTTTTCCTCAGTGTTGGGTATACAATTAATTTCGCCCTCTGAAACACCAAGATTTTTAATAAACAAATGACTATCATAATTTTGTAAATTATGAAATATAACTGGAATAAATTTTGGATTTTTCATTTTTGAATTACAACTAATACAAGCAGCTCCGCGATATTTTCCAGTATAATGACAGTGGTCTTTAACTTTATCAGCTGCACCTTTGGTGCTGAGAGCTTCGCTCGATTTGCTGCTTTCACCAGCTCGCTGCCCATTAGGGCCACTTGTGGCGCTGCTTTGCAGCGTTTCAAATTCTTTACTACATGCATAACATTTCTTAGCTGTTTCAAAATCTTTTTTATCCGTTTCTCTTAATATTATCTTTTTTGGAAATTTAAATTGCTCATGTATTTCTTTAATATCATTTTCTAAACTTTTTACAAATTTTAATGATACTGAATCATTTGAATCTTTGGCATCACCTATTGAGTATTTTACTAATTTTGGTCTAAATAAATTATCATCAAAACATTTTATTAAATAACAATATCCAGACGGTTCATGCTTTTGAAATTGTTTTGTACGCGGAGCGCGGTCACCTACCGGTTCACCAATATTTTTATCCACATATTTTAAATTGCATTCAAAATCTGCATATATTACAAATGGAATATCATGCATTCTTTCATAATTTTTAAACTTTAATTGTTCTCCTTTATCTGGATAAACAGTTCTTCCACATTCATATTTTGAGCAATATTCTAAATGATTTTTTAAAGTTTCTTCAGTTCTGAAATGTTGTAAGCAATAATTACAAACAAGTATTTTTTTTTGGTTTTTACTAGATTGACTTGAAAACAGTCTACTCATATTTTTAATTAAACAATAATGTTTGCAGCTTTGCCTGATATCCCCATTTTCATTAGTTATTAATAATATATTTACATGTGATTCTGGATTCTCCTGATTGTTTAAGTTCAATTTACTTACCCTCAAAGGAAAAATTTCATGATTTTTGTTTCCAAATCTTTTTTCTTCGTTGTATCCAAATAAATTAATTGCAATATTATTATTTTTTTCAAATTTATCAATATCAGAAAATCCACAAGGAAAATTAATATCTTTCACATTAAAACTTTCAGCTTTCTTTTTTAAAATTTTTGTAATTCTTCCAGGATTTTTTAAGTTAGGATTAGTTTTCAAAAGTTCACTTATTACAACACACCACAATAAACACTTTTGATCATCATTTTGTGGATTAATAATTGCTTTTTTATCTTCTAAAAATTTTGGAGTAGGAATATAAGATGATGCAAGTAATCGTTTAATTTCATTAATATTGAGAATTACTTTCAAACATTTATTAAATTTCCACAAACTTGAATTTTTTAAAAATTCTTCAAAACTCAAAATAATTTTTTGAATCATTTTTCCATATATTTCATCAAAATTACTACCATCAAAAATTTCTTCATAATAACTATGAAAATGAGCATTATCTGTAGTTTCTTCTCCTGTTGCAGGATTTGTTTTTTTCATTAAACACACAAGAGTTATTTGTTGTTTTGTGCTTGGATATTTTTTGAATTTTTTAATTACCAATGGTTTTATTTTTTTCAAGAGACTCAAAGGATCATATAAAGATAATCCTACTTCTTTCAGATCAATTTCATATCTTTTTACAACATTCAAAGCATGTTTGTCTAATTTAAATTTAATTTCTTGTTCAGGTAGTTTTAAATCTTTTAAATCTTCTGAATATGATTTTGAACCACCACTTCGCGTCGCTTGATGTGAAATAAATTGATCAAAATCATAAATAGATGTTTTATTTTTTTGTTGTCTTGGTTTTATATATTGAGTTGGTCTTAAAGGTGCTTGTAAATTTTCTTCTGTAATTGGTTTGTCTAAAATTGACGAAGAAATTTCTTGATTTTTTCTTGGTCTTCCTCTACTTCTAACAAAAATTCGATCATTTTGTATTTTTTGTGAAGGTAACATTACTGGCCTTCCTCTATTTTCCCGTCTTGGTCCTACAAAAGAACCAAAAGGATATTTTCTTGGTCTTCCACGACCGCGTTTTGAATTATTTAAATGGTCATTTGTATTCATTCTTTATTTATATATATATATATTTTTTTTAAAAGTCAAAAAAAAATATTTTTAAAATTTTTTTTCATGTTTGGTCACGTGATTAAATTTAAAAAAAAAATAACTGATTACTGAATTTTAGTAAATATAAAAATATTAAATAATGGGGGTTCTATTTTTGGTTGAGGTTTTAAAATAAGATGATAATGCATATAAATTTTTTCATCATTCTGGTAATCAACTTCAAAATCAGAAAAATAACAATCTTTTTTTTTATAATTTATTGTAAATTCAGTATGTGGTAATATTTCTTCTCCGCTAAGTTTAATAATTTCTTTGATAAAAGTATTATACATATTACTTTTTGTATATTTATAATTTTTTGGTACAAGTATTTCAATAATTGTTGATGACATCTCATTTTTTATTATATATAAATTTTCCTTTAAACCAAAAAATTTTAAAAAAAATAAAAAAAAGCTTTGCTGAACTTTCAGTTCAACAGTCATAAAAAATCAAAAATTCTTGCCCATTAATTTTCAAATCTTTTTTATTATTAATTCTATATTTTATATTTCCCGCATTTTTATTAAAATTTTTTGCAGCAGATCCAAGACTTTTAAAATTTAAGATTTCACCAGTTGCTCTATTTATAGCTATTACTGGGACTGGGTTTTTCATTTTTTCTCTACAATATTTCTCATACTTTTCATTTGGTTTGCTAATTTCAAATCTAAGCATTTCTTCAAGTTGATTTTTGTTAAAAGTTTTATAATATTTTATTTTTCTTTCTCTTGCAATATTCCACAATTGTTTAAATGTTTTTTGTTGATAATGGTTTTCCATTTATTTATATAATTTATTTATTTAAAGAAAAATTTTTAAATAAATTTATAAACTACATAACCGCCTGAAACCCCAACAAGAAAAAAAGCAACATTTTGATATTCTTTCATTTCATCAGAAGGTTTATAATAATCTTCTAATTTTGGTTCTTTTTCATCTTCTTCATTTGCTTCTTCTTTTAAATATTTATAACGATTATTTATTTCAGCAAGATTTTTCAAAGACATGTTTGTTTTATTTATATCAGCATTTGCATCAGATAGTTGTTGTCTTAATTTTTCAGTTTCTTGTTTTCTTTTTACTTGCTGTTCATACCATTTTTCCTTATCCCTACTAAGTTTTTCCATTGCTTCATTATGTCTTTTTATCTCTTTTTTATATCCAGAATGATTTAATTTTGAAAATAAAAATCCTGCACCTGCAAAAGCGACTGCATTAAATAATCCACCAACTACTGTTTCCATTTATTTTAAAAAAATTTTCTATTTTTGTTTTATTTTTTATTGTTTAAAAGGGTTCTCAGGAATCCACTTTTTGTCTTGAGCATATTTAATTCCAAGTGTTGATAATCCTATCAGCTGCTGTAAGTTTTAAAGTAGGCACTAAACTAGCCGGAGTTGACAAACCATCACTAAATAATCTTCTTGTTATCATTCCAATTCCCACAGCACCCAATGTAATTAGTGTAGAATCATATAATTCATTCATAGCTTCTTTTCTATTCATTTCGGTCATTTATTTATATACATAAAAATTTTTTTATTAAAAACCTGTAAGGGCCTTACAGGTTTTCAATAGGATACCTTGATGGACCACTTTTATTAATTTCATAGTCATTCTTATTTTTTACATTATTTGTGAACTTGTAAGCTTGGTTGTTTTTTTCTTCCCTTTGATCACTTTGATCACTTTGCTCACTTCATTCGCTTTCTCTTTTGTCTCTTTTATATGAATAATATAATCCACCAATAGAAATAACAAGCCCTAAAACTCCAATAAAATGTCTATAATCTAAATAATTGATTATTTCTCCTTTTTCTTTCTCTAATTTAGAAGCTTCTGATTTGGCTTTAGATTCTTCCATCTGTCGCTGTTTTGCTTTTCTTTCTTTTGCTTCTCTTGAAATTTTTGCCAACCTTTTTCCCAATTCTACTTTTCTTGGATCTTTTACTTTTTCAGATTTTTCAACTGCTGTTATTTTAGCTTCACTTTGTTAACTCATTTATTTATAAGTGTATTTAAAATTTATTGTAATTTATTTAAAATGTATTTAAAATTTATTACAAGTTGTTTGTAAGTTAATTACAAGTTGTTTGTAAGTTATTACAAGTTGTTTGTAAGTTATTACAAGTTGTTTGTAAGTTATTACAAGTTATTTACAAGTTAATTACAAGTTATTTACAAGTTAATTACAAGTTGTTTGTAAGTTAATTACAAATTTTTAATAACATCTTCATCAAAATCTACATTAAATTTTTGACACAATACAATATGATTCATTAAAATTTCTTTGTCTGTTATTTTTTTATGTAATTGTATAGCAATAAATGCAATTTTTCCTTTGAAACAATCGGTCACTTTACCATTTGTTACAGTTTTATTACTTCCTCCAAAAACCAACGAAGTTAAACCACTTGTAACTTGTGCTGATGCAAACGCTTTAATTAATTTTCCCTTACAAAAAATTTTTGAATTACTATTTTTTAAGGGATATGATTCCCTATCATAATGAACAGAAATGCATTTCATTTTGTTATATTCTGTTGGGTCAGCTTTCAATGGAAACACATTTGGATTTATATCTAAATAATTGTTTCCTACCCCATAAACAATTAATCTTTTTGTAGAAGGATTGTCAAGATTTTGAAACCCTATCATCCTGTAAATTCCATTTCCACTTCCTTTATTTCCAAAAATTGCAGTAAAATCATTTGTTCTTTTATTTTGTCTTTCCATTTCATAAACTACAAAAATATGGACGCGGTCTTTCAAATTTGAAGAAGCAGTCGGGGTGTTTATATTAACTGGAACTTCAAAAAAATTATTTTCATCCTTAAAATACATTTTGTTTGGAGTTTCATAAAATGGCCTATTTAATTGTCCTTCCGTAAACAAATTTACATCCAAATTTTCTGTTTCTGTTTGATTATAAATTGTTAAGATTTTCTTACTAAGACCATTATAAATTATATATGAAGTATCATCTTTAATTTCATAAACTGCAGTATAAAATTTAAAAAATTGAAACCAAAATGTATTAAATTTGACGTCTACATATTTTCTTGTGATAATATGTGTTTCATGCGTTGGTTGGTGATAAGTAGAAATTATTTTATGATTTCCCATATTAATATCTCCTGTCATGTTTCCACCAGTCAGGGATAATTTTGTTTCATCTTGGTCATCAACATATTTTTTTCGAGCCAAATGTTTATCATCTATAGGATCAATTGTTGAAATTATTTTATTTGTGTTTATAGTCAAATCGCCGGTCATCGTACCACCTGTTAAAGATAATTTTTTATCAAATTCATTTAAAATGAAATTTTTTCTTTTTGAGCTAAAATCATCATCATTAAATATAACACTCATTTATTTTATATATTTATAGGATTATGATCAACGTTGTATAAATTACAAAGAACATAATGATAAAACAAAATTTCTTTTTCTGTCATTTTCTCGTGTTTTAAAATTGAAAAGAAAGATATTGATCCATCAAAAGGTGAATTTGTGTTGTTTTTTATATCACCAATTGTTAAAGTTGTATCTCCTAAAACAGTCTTGGTTGTAAAAGATGTTAACTTTTTTCCATTACAATAAACACTACTTTTATCATTATTTGCTGTTGTATACACATCCCAATGAATACTCAAACATATCCATTTATTCAAAACTCCAGCATTGGCTTTTGATTGAAAAGCAGCAATTGGTGTCTTATGATTTACAGCATTTGAACCAATACAGATAAAATTAGCACTATCTCCAGCAATAACTAATTCTTTTGTAGTTGGATTTGCAAAACAAACAAATCTGTCAAAACCCCCATTATCATGTCCAAAAATTCCTCCTTTTAACCAATCACTTCCAGATGAAGGAACAGAATTCAATTTATAAACAACAAAAACATTTACAATATCTTTTTTTCCTGATATTGGATTAATGTTGGAATCTGAAATCATTCTATTGTTATTAAATTTTAAAAAATATTTATTATCTTCCTTTTCACTTTCTAAACACAAGGAAGGTTGAAGACTTTTTGTCGTTTGTTTAAAATTTTTTCCTTCAATTCCATAATCAATTAATTCTTTAACTTTTCCTCCATTTCTTTCAAACAATAAATCATAAACTGAATTATATTCAATGAAATATAAATTATGAAATTTCAAAGAAAAATTATCTTTCAAAATTGAAAAACTAACATCTTTTTTGAGAATGTTTAAACTATTATAAATACGGTCGTCGACGTATTTCTTCCTCGCTAAATGTGTTTCAAGTGTAGGATTTGTTGAAGAAATAATTTTATTTCTTCCAATTGTAACATCACCTGTCAATGTTCCGCCAGTTAGGGATAATTTTTTAGAATCTTGATTATCTACATATTTTTTTCTTGCTAAATGTTTTTCACCCGTAGGATCTGAAGTTGTTAGAATTTTATGATTTCCCATGCTAATATTTCCTGACATTGTTCCACCAGTTAAGGATAATTTTCTAGAATCTTGATCATCTACATATTTCTTTCTGGAAAGGTCTTTATCACTTGAAGGATTCACATTTGTTGTCATTTTATTAGGGCCCATATCAATATTTCCTCTCATTGTACCTCCTCTTCTTGATAGATAATCTACATCTGTGTGTCTTCTTACTAAATCATCTACATATTTTTTTCTAGCAAGGTGTTCTCTTTTTGTTTGGTCAACTGATGTTATGATATGGTTTGAACCCATGTTAATATCTCCTGTCATATCCCCTCCTGTTGTTGGTAAACCTCCTGTTGTTATATTATCGTTAACTTTTTCATATCCGTAAAATAAACTCATTTATTTAATAATAATTTCCAATAAAACATTTCCAATAGATGGTAAACCACCTGCACCTTTGGTGCTGAGACCTCCGGTCGATTGTGGGCCACTACCATGGTTTCCTTCCACTTTGAATATTAAATCATTATAAATTCCATTTGATAATTTTATTCCTCCTCCCGGTCCTGTTTCTTCAGGTGGATAAATTTTTGAGACACTTCCTTTTAGTGTTTGTTCTGTTGTTATTGGAATTTGAATAAGAATGTCACTTCTTTTACCATCTACAAAATTTTTACTTTTATCAATCATATTACAGCTTATGTTTACATATTCCAAGTTGTTATTAATATTTACCTCGCTGTCACTCTCTGTTAATGTATTTGCTTGTATTACTTTATTTTCTGGAAATCCTATGATTGGACCAAGTGTTTGTAAATTTAATGTTTTATCCGATTTTATTGTGCATTTTCCAGAAAAATCAATTTGTTCCAGTTCAATTGCACAGACATTTTCTAATTCAGTTTTTAAAATATTAAAGGTATAATATCCATCTTTGAAGTCAATTTTTCTATTAGCACCCTGTGTATCATAAGTATAATGATGAATATTTTTATCCAAATTATCGTAATTCCAAAAAATACTTACTGACTTTACAAACATTTTATGGCAATTGTTTAATATAATTGGTTCATCTAATGAAATTACTTTATTAGAGTTTTCATCTTTTGTTATGAAGATTTTTAAAGATATTGTCATTTATTTTATAATATATTTTATAATATATATTTTGATATTAAAATTCCACCAACAATCGATAAAGATAAAATAATAAAAGATTCGCTTTTCATAGTATTTTTTGATGATGTTGAAAAGTTATTTAATGGTTTTTGTAATTTATTATTTTTTAAAGGTTTTTGTGATTTATCTAAAGGTTTTTGTGATTGATCTAAATTTTCAAGTTTTTTTAATTCAATGTTGTGTTGTTTAACATCTTTTGTGTTGGATACTCCATAATAATTTAAATTTTTGTTAATTCCAAAAATCATATTTTCTGATGAAACTTTTAGTTTATTATTATAACCATCAATTGGTTCTTTTAAAATAATTAAAGATGATGGAATTAACCATAAAGTTGGACTTATAGCAGTATTTAAAACTACATTAGTTGACGAAATTGCTTGATTCATATTATTAATCCATGTTGACATATCATAATTTATAATAGAATCTTCAAAAATTTGCCTAAAAACTTTTTGTGTTTCCAATGCTGAAGCTCTATTTGAAACAATACTTTGTCTAGTTCTAGCTTGCGAACCAAGAATTGCATAAAGATATGCTTCAATGCTTTGATTCAATAATTCAGTTTCATTTTTTATTAATCCATCTGAAATTTTTGGAATGAATTTTTTATAATCATTTTGTGTGTCTCTAATTTGCCCTGGACCGTGTTTATATCCTGGCCATGGTGTACTCATATCAATTGCATGAGAATCTCCAATGTGCCTTTTTTTTCCTGAAATTTCTTGCCATGTCCATTTTGGATAGTGATCTTTTAAAAAACCAGCATTAAATTTATAAAATGTTTTATCATCACCATTTCTCAATTGCCACATAATTCTTCTAACTGTAAAATATAGATGAAATCTCATAAATGATGTAATTTGTTTTGGAACATCAGCTGAAAATAATAAATGTTGTATTGAAATTCCACATCCATAAGTTGCAATCCATGTTCCTATAATGCTTTGAAAATATGACTCATTAATTGACCATTTTGCATTATCATCTGTAGTTATATTCAATCCGGGTAAATTACTTTGAAAATAATCTGTATTGTTTACATAAATCCTAAACTGATTTATAGGATAACTTAAAACATATTGTGTAGGAAAATTATCCCAATAATAAGATTTTCCAGCATAACCAACATGTTTTTTTCCTCTTGGTAATTCTTGTATACTTCCTCCAAGTTTCCAAATTTTTGGAAAATTTGGTTTTGGTTTGTTAATATAAAGATACTTTGTCATATTTGGATCATTTTTGAAAGTGTCTGAATTTATATCTGTTGAAATATATTCATTGTTTTTGAAATATGTTATTGTTTTTTCCCAACTTCCGTCTTTATTAATATCATGCTCGAAGGTAAACCTTCGCATGTCTGCATATGGATATTTTTTCAAAAAATATTGTTTAAACTTTTTATCCAAAATTTTTCTTTCATTAACCACAAAATCATATTCACTTCCATAATATTTTCTTTCTGCTTTTTCAACTGAATCACTAACGTTCATTATTTATTTTAATAAAAATAAATGAATCAAGACACATCGAACGAAGTTCTCAGGGCCACAGGTCCAGCGAAGCTTAGAAACAATGAAATCACTATTGAACAAGAATTGAGAGCCATTTACTACAACCCAGAAACAGGTTATCAATCTGCAGAAAGACTTTATCAAAAAGCAAAAGAAAAGGGATTAAACGTTAGTAGAAAAATTGTGCAAGACTGGTTAAAAACACAAGATACTTTTACAAGATATAAACCGGCTGTTAAAAGACATAAATTTCAAAAAACATTTGTTAAAGACTTGGGTGACCAAATACAAATGGATTTGGTTGATATGGGAAAATACAGCAAACAGAACAAAGGATATTATTGGATATTGACAGCTGTTGAAATTTTAAGTAGATATGCATTCGCTATTCCTGTTTACAGAAAAGATACTAAAAACATGACAAAAGCTGTGGATGAATTATTAAAACAATTTAAAGAAAGATTTGGCAAATACCCAAAAGTCACTCAATTTGATGAAGGAAAAGAATTTTACAATGTAGGTGTAAAAGAACTATTGAAAAAACATAATTTTGAATATTTTTCTACAAACTCTGATAGAAAAGCAGCTATAGTTGAAAGATTTAACAGAACTCTAAAAACATCCATGTGGAAATATTTTTACAGTAAAGGAACTTATAATTGGATTAACCGCGTCAGCGGTGAGCAAAGCCCCGTTTTGAGTAACCTTGTTAAAAATTATAATAATACTAAACATAGTGCTATATTAATGAAACCTGCTGATGTGAACAAGTCTAACAAAGATCAAGTGTGGATTACACTATATGGTTACCCATTAGGAGATTTACCTTTACCTAAATTCAGAATTGGTGATACTGTTAGGATTTCTAAATATAAGAATATCTTTACTAAATGTTATGAAGCTAATTTTACAGAAGAAATTTTTAAAATTGTAAAAGTATTCAGAGGTGATCCAAACATGTATGAAGTGGAAGATTTAGAAGGAGAACCAATCATTGGGAAATTTTATGAACAGGAACTATCTGCTGTGGATAAAAAGGATGATATATATAAAGTAGAGAAAATATTAAAAAGAAAAAAAGTTAAAGGAAAAAATATGGTGTTGGTAAAGTGGTTAGGTTATGATAATAAACATAACTCTTGGATACCAGAAGAAAATATTCAAAACATATAAAATAAATGGATAAAGGTTTTGATGATATAGAAATGAGAAATAGAAACATAGAAGAAGAAGAAGAGGAAGACCGTGAGGACCGTGAGTACGAAGACCGTGAGGACGAAACAAGTTTTGGAGGAGATGATAATAATAGAAGTATAAATATAATAAACACAGAAAATCCAAGAACAACAAGGGTTAACCTTTCAAGAGAAACACCTGTGAATATATTAAGAAGAATGAGAAATGTAAAATCAATAATAACTACTGATAAAAAATCTAGTTTTAAAAAAATATTTAAAATTCAACTTGAAAAGAAAAATGGACCAAATAATAGTATATTGTTGGATAAAACTTCGTTTGTAAGAGACCAAAAAGGAAATGTTTCAATTATTTTCAAAGGTCAAAAAATTGGTAATGTCAATTCAAAAAATGAACCAGAGTTATTTACCAGAACAAATAAGAAATATGTTGATGAATTTAATGATTATATGAAAAAAGCAAAAAAAGAATATGAAAAAACTCCAAGTGCGGTAATAGATAAAAGAATCGGCGTAGCCGTCGAGGAGCGTGGTGACCTTGGTGGCCCGCTTCGCGATGAAGTTATTAATTCTATCACTGATGATTCTATTTTAGAAATTCAAACTAAAATTGATAATATAATTGGTGAAAATAACTTAAAAAAATTCATTGATAATAATCAGGATCCAAGACGAACATTATTTGAAAGAAATGAATTAAGAGAATTTAGAGGTTTGGTATATTTGGAGGATATTGGCTCCACGCTTGGCGACGGCTTCGCCGATTTATCAGAAAATGAAAAAAAAGAAGTTATACGTGGAAAAATTGATGGATTTGATAGAGAGCATCAACATTGGAAAAATCAATCTGATTTAGAAACAGCTGAACCCCAAAAAAGTATATATAAAAGTTTTTCAGAAATTGCAAAACTTCAAGCAGATAAAATGAGACTTGAAAATAATGAAAGACCAATTAGTGAAGAAGGAATACAGATTTTAAATGAAAATGCTAAGGAATCTGACCTTGGAAGATTAGAAAGATTTAAAAAATGGGCAAAAGAAAATTTATTAGGTTTATCAGCAGTTGCTATTTCTGTAGCAGGCATAATTACAGCAATAGTTATAAGGGCAAGAAGTGTATTGAAACAAGGTGCAAATGCAGTTGGAAAATTGGGAAAAGCAATTGCAAATATAGGTAAAAATTTTGGTGCAATCATTTCAGCAGTTTTAAATTTAATTTCTCAAATATTATCATGGGGTGCAAAAGGTATTGCTTTTCTAGCTGAAAATGTATGGATATTAGTTATTGCAATTACTTACTTTTTATACAATGAATACCGAAAGGACAATAAAAAAACAGAATAGTGAGTGAAGCGAGCGCTTCTGATAAACAACCATAAGTTGGTAAACTAAAAATTTTTTTTTATATATAATAAAAAATGAATAGAGTAAACGAATTATATCCAGGATATAAAAGATCAAAAATGAGTGAAATTAAAGGAAACAGAACAAGACATGTTGTAACTTTGAATCCGAATTCAGCAAATCCTGAAGAAGACCTTTATATAGATATTCCAAAATTAAATCCTAATTTGTGTCTTGTTCCTGATTCATTAAAATTGTTATTTAATTTTAAAAATGCAAATACTAAATCGTGGTTTTTAAATAATTTATCAAAATTGTTAAAGAAAAGACTGGTTGTTAAATTTGCTGGAGAAATTGTTTACGATAATAGTGGAGAATCTTTACTAGAAATTTACAAAGATCTCTGGAAACCTGAATTTGAAAGAGCAGATATGGTTGAATACGGCATCGCCCGAGAAAACCTCAGAAAATTAATTTCAAAAGATGATAGTGGAACAACAAGTGGAAATGTACAAAAAGTTAGTGATAAATTAATGTATGATATATATGGAACAAAACAGTGTTTAAAATTAGAAAAAATACTTTCAGATCATGGGTTATATGCTCCTTATGGAATGATTAACAATTTTCAATATATTTTAACTTTTCCAAAAGCTACTGAAATTATGGTGGCACAAAGTGGTCAAAGTGTTGCGGGATATAGTTTGGAAAATTTAGAACTAGAATATGAAACGATTGAAAATCAAGATTTAGCAATTGATGTTTTGGCAAATTACGCCTCAGGAAGATCATTGTCATATAATTATGTAACTTTGATGAAAACAGTAGAATGGGATAAAGACGCAACTTTACATAATGAAACCATAAATATCCCACGGAAAAGTATAAAAGCAGTTGCGTTGTTATTTAGAAATAAAACTATCGCAGATAGTGAACAATTTGTTTATCCAAATATAACAGATGTCAAAATTAGTGTTGAAGGAGTTCCAAATAGTATATATTCCCAAGGTATGCCAAAAAGAAGATTTTTTGAAGAGGCATTTAGAATATTTCACTGCGGATATTCTGACTGTGATTCAGTCATGAGTATTGAAAAATTTTATAAAGATTCATTTGCATTATGTGTGGATTTAAGAACATTAGATGATAACTTTGTTTATGGAACTGGTAAAAAATTAGTAAATACACAGTCTGGATTATTGTTAGAAATTAAAAAAACTGCTATTTCTGCAAATGTAATGTGTCATATATTTGTGATAAGTGATGGATTGTTAAACATTGTAAATAAAGATTTGTCTTCAATTCAATTTTGAAAAAAAGATGAAAAATAAAAAATGAATGACAGCAAAGCTGAACACGATCGACCGGAGGTCTCAGCACCAAAGGTGCAAGTGGGTAACAAAAAACCATTTAATATGATAATTGTTGGAATGACTGCTTGTGGAAAAACAAAATATCTATTAGATTTTATAGAAAATGAATATAAAAATTATTTTGATTATATTTTTTTAATTTGCCCTACATTTGAATGGAATAAAACTTATGAAAATTGGAAATATGATAAAGATGAAGATTTTATTGCTATTCCTTGTGACCAAGATAATGTTGAAGATTGGTTAAAATTTATAGTTAACTTTTCAAAAGGAAGTAAAAGTTTAATCATATTGGATGATTGTGCAAGTGGAAAAAATGTTAAAAATAGAACAAGTGAGTTGGTTAAATTGGGATTTAGTGCTAGACATTATAATCTTTCCTGCTGTGTGATAACCCAGCAGCTGACATCTATTGCTAAACCATTTAGAGAAAATATTTCAAAGTTGGTTACATTTTATAACCCGAATAAAAAAGATATGACAACAATAATTCAAGAATATTTAGACGCAGGCGACCGCAAAGAATTGGAAAAAATTTGAGAAACTTTGAAAACAAAAAAATATTCAAGATTGGAAATTAATTTAATTTTTCCATTTGGTTATAAAATAAATGAGTGAAAATAGTGAACATGTAGAAGTCCCGCAAATTGAGACAAGTACAACCGCATCGAGCAGAGCTCTCCGCAGCGAAGCTGTAAGTGAAGAAAAGCAAACGCAAGATGAGAGCAGAGCGAACTCTGTGAAAAAAGAAGTAATGAAAAAACGAGAAGAATTGATAAAATTGTCTGAAGATGGGGAAATTAGTCAATCAGTACAAAATTTGAAAAAATCAAGTGATAAGGTTATATTAAAAATTTATGCTGAATATGAAGTAAAACAAGCAGAAAAAGCAAACGTATTTTTAACAGATTTACTAATTAGTAAATTTGCAGATTTATTAGGAGGGTTAGAAGCAATTGAAAGCAGTGAAGAATTGGAAAAAAACCTGGTGAAAGATAAACTATTAAAAAGAGATGTAAAATCTGTGGTTGAAAAATTATCCCCATATCTACCATATCTTGGAATATTATCTGGCGGTATTACTGTTGGAAAACATGTTATTAAAAAACATACTGACAAACCAAAATCACTTACAAATTAATTTTATAATATATATTGATTTATTATAAAATTACAAAATTAATTATCTTCTTTTTGTGGTTTTGTATTTTGTTCGTTTTTTAAATTAATTAATGAAGCAATTATTTTATCTTTTTCTGTGTCATTTTTATCTTCATTTTCAAAAGATTTTAGTAATTTTAAATGATTATTATTTTCTGAAAAATTAATTTCTTGAATAGAATTTCTTCCAAAAGTTGCTCCAGCTTCAAAATCTTTAAAGCCAATATCAACATGAGCACCAATTCTAAAACCACTTTTTTTAACTTTTCTAAAATTTATTGGTGGATACCCGTGAAGATTTATATCAATATTTGTATTTGATTTTTTATTTTCATAATTTTCAATATTATTTTCAATATTTGAAGTGCGTGTATTATTTTTACTTTTTGTTTTTGAAATACAATTACCCATTTATTTATATTAAATTTTGATAATAACTAATTTTTCCGCAAATTTTACATCGAAATGTTCTAGTTTCTGAAATATAAATATAAAGTTTAAAAACATTATTCCAAAAAAATCTAAACAATTTACTAAATCTTAGGTAAAAATTTAGAATTTTCAAACATTTTTTACATATTGTAAATAAATATCTATTAGTATTTCTTAAAACTATATCATACATTTTTATTTAAAACAAAATTCTTAAAAACGCTTCGCGTGGACCTGCGGTCCTGAGGACTTCGTCCGATGCACCTTCGATGCTGTATCTTTATAGTGTTATTAGAGTTTTTACTTTTGTCTAAAATGTTTCCTTAAAACCGCTTCGCGCGCGCCTTCGGTGCTGTCAAGAAAGGTAATTCCCCTGCTAGTCGTTGAGGGGTTTTCCCCACATTCCATACATGCCTAATCTCCCTAACAACGGAGCAAACCGAAAATAGTTTTTTGTTGACATCGAGTGAGGCTAGTTGTTAGGGAGATTGAGCATGTATGGAATGTTTGGAATGTTAAGGTTATTCCCCCAAGACACTTTGAAAAATTTTGACCCATTTTTAAAATGTGCTTAAATTCCAGGTAACGTAATTAAATTCATGAAAGCGACCGGACGTTAAGTAAGCGAAACCGAAAGTGACGCCGCCAATTAAAAGGGAAACCCCCGACACTTTGAAACAGCTTTGCTGAGACTCTGTCTCTGAGACCTCTGGTCGATGTTAAAGTTTTGATCGAATTTGAAAACCGGGCCGGTGTCTCGATTTTAACGAAATTTGAGAATGTGAATAATTTGGTTGAATTTGAGAATGCGAATAATTTGAACGAATTTGAGAATGTGAATAATTTGAACGAATTTGAGAATGTGAATAATTTGAACGAATTTCAGAATATGAATAATTTGACCTAATTTCAGAATGCGCGACGTCACACCTATTTTGGAATTTGGTGAAATTTTGTCGATTTTGAAAATGCGGTGATTTTTGTCGATTTTGAAAATGAGGAAAATTTAACCAAATCTCAAAATGTGACAGAATCGGCACTTTACAGACTACTGAAGACCAGCTACAACATATGTAGACCAGTTGCGAAATGATACTGGTTTGAGCATTTCTGAACTGAAGAGCATCATGGGAAATCAGAAGGAATGGATGAAGCTAGTTAATGGTGTTCGAGTTTGCTCGAAATAAGAAGAAGATGACAGTTGAAGCAATTAATGCACGCGTTGCGTGGTCGTAATAATCATCGGAGATAAGTTCTTCATTTAACACACTATAGAAGGATTCTTTGGGTGGTAGGCATAATTCATTAAATCGCTGGATACAATCCAGGTAGTCGTAAGGATATACATGTTTTCTTAACATTAGCGGCACCTTGTCATTATCGATGTGTTTCTGGAGTGTGAGAAACTTGCCAACGTCGTCCTAAGACATGTTTGATACCAATTTATCTAATGAGGCGTTTATAAACTGTAGAGAATCGATGAAGTCTAAAATATCGATAGCGAAGGCAATGTACTTTTCGGTGTTATTTACAAAGCAATTAATCTTCCTGTTTTTCAATTTGCCAATTCCTTGCATAATTAAATGAGAGTCGTAACCACGAAGATTATGGAGAACAACTGGGATTCGTTCAGTAAATTTGTAATTTAAATACTTCCCACTAAGGTGACAATGACCTCGCACGCGATCCTCTTCTAGCTCAAAACCAAAGATATGACAGTTAAGAGCATTTTGAAAATCATCATATTCTTCATTAGTGATTTGCATGGGTTCAATAAAATCAAGTTTCTCCAAAATGTACTTTTGTTCTAGCTCTATACATTCCAGAAATTTGTCAACAGAATCTTCGCCACGATAAACAACGGGAGGCTTGCTGTATTTATCTATTTCGGATATAACTATGCATGAAAATCCACAGGGTTGGTGATGGTGATAAATCTCCGTTTAAGACTTCTCTGGATTAGGCTGAAGAGAATCAATTTTAGAAGTCATACTTTCGAAATCAGCATAAATAACAAATAGGACTTTTAGTTGTTTATGATAATCTTTAAAGAAAAGTGTCGCATGGTCCTCCTGTACAAGCTCAACACGTTGTGGACCATGTTGAGAACAGTGAGGTTCGTGGTCCAGTAGAAGATCTTCTCTTGTTGTCAGAATTCTTCACGCTAATTATGGCTTTCTTATTGCTGAGCTTCTTTGGCAGTGGGATATAACTAGATCCTTTTAGTGGTTTATACTGAGCAATGTTCAAGTCAAGATGGAGGACTTGATCCAACGACCAGCCGCTTCCTTCCTTCTGATACATAGTTAGTGATTGAGCGATTTTCTGTTTGGCTTCCTGTAGTTGGGCGTTGAGTTAATGGGAATTTACTGTTGTTATGCATTGACTACGAAAGTGGGGTTCGGTGAACGTATCTTCTCCGTTGGGTTTGCGTTTTACAAATTTAACTTTGACGGTGATGAACCATTTGAGGCCATTCTTCCCGTTTAAATCTTTCGACAAATGTTTCAAGATCGTTGTTGTTTTCCCATATAAAAACTGTGAGACATCATGTTCTTGATTTTTGCGCGGTTTTAGTTCAATTTTTTTAGTGAATCCTTAAAGGATGAACTAAAGGCACACGGGCCGATATCTGCGTCAGATGGAGGTTCCTCTGTTTCACCTTCACCTATTTGATTATCAAGATGCTGCTTTTTCACAGTTCTATTGTCATCAACATCTGTCATCTTTCTTTTGCGAGAGTTTGCCTTGCAGAAACGCTAATGTTCGGAGAGCATATCCTTACGATAAAACTGCTTTGAACAAGTATCACAAGTATGGGTTGGTACATCTTCGTGTTTCTTCTCATGGCGAGAGAGTCCATCTTTTTGTAGTAAAACACTCATTGCACACCGTTCAGGTAGAGTTCGTTTCTCCATGGAGAGACCTTTAATGTCGTCTTAGACTTCTTAATTGAGTAAAGCTTTTGGAACAGATCTCACATACATAAGCCAGCTTAGTTTTGTAACTTATAATTGAATCTGGAAGCAAACAGACCTAACGTTTAAAGAAACATGTAACAGATGGCAAAATTTGTACAGCGTTCGGCTTATATACGGTGGTGGCTCTAAAAGTGCGCATGCGCATTTTTATTCTTCATGCGCATTTTTTCTCATTGGTTACTGAGATACTTCATAAGTATGCATAATTTACATCACAATATCGATTGCACCATCACTACTTAATAACCACATAGTTCATAAGGATTTGCTTAAAACATAAAGGGGACCATCCCTCTTAAGCAATAACACTGAAATAAGAATTGTAGTACAAAAATTTGCAAATGAAACGACAAGTTGTTTCTCTACATATATGCAAACACAACACAACCCATTAAGGAGATAAATCGTATCCTATTGATAAGGTGTTGTTTGATGCAAGAAGGAAGACCGATTCTGCACATTTGAGCAGATCGAATAACGCTGTGCTTGTAACGAGGTTTAATTTGTGAACACTGTGTACATAACTTTGAAAATAATAGAACATTACGAATCCCTATTACTTGTCTAAAATCAACAACACTGGCGATAGTAATTGAGTGTTTTGTATAGTACATTGTTCGCCCTGTGCATTGATGTCACTAAAAAGTACATTTAATACAGTTTTTACCGAATATGATGTTGTTGATTTTTTTAAAATTCAATATGTTACACATAATTCCACATAAAATCTATAAACCATAAATAGTGATACAATTTAAATAAGGGCCTTAACTGACATAAATACACAATAATAACTATTCATAAACACTTCAATAAACTCGATTGGCATAAATAAATTAACTCAATTAATGTTTTGAATGTTTCAAATGATGACGTAATCAGTGGTGCATTGGGCACCACCGACTACACCGATCCCAGAATCCATCACGTATATACTACTATCAATTTTAAATTTCAGTAGCTTAACAATTATGAATAGTGAACGGCAGTGCAAAAGAGATAATTATAGCTCTTGTGATCCTGTTGCTTGGAAACGTTACGAAAAAGAACAAAACAGTAGACATTTTTACTTACGTAAACAGCCAGCTGTTTCCCAAAGCCAGTTTGGTTTCCACGTGCTACGCGTGTAGAAAGGATTAAGAAGTGTAGCAAGATAGGACCCAGCTTATTGTTTGTATACAGTTAATTGAGCCATTTTCGTTTCACATGCAAATATCTTAAAGTAGTTTTCTTCTACGACAGACAGGAATGATATCAACACGAGCAAAAATGCAGTAGGTTTAGTGACCTTTGTATTTTCAGGGTGTATGTATATTTGATAAACGTTTAAATTGATACATCACTTTTTACACATAAAATCTGGTCATTTTTTCCATTACATTTTTCATATTTTTCAAGGAAAATTCCGCGAAATGCATATCTGAAGGTAAGTCCTGACCTCCCCACTTTTAAAATCGTGTCGCGGACCCTGATAGAACAACCAAAGTGCGACAATAGTGAACGTACTCGAATTCTTCCAGTTTATCATATTTTACTCAGAACTAAAAACTTCCTTTAGGCTAGATTGTAAGCATTCGTTGAAAGAAAAAAATTTTTTGGTGAAAAGGAGGTCCTACCTAAGAACTTTTTAGTAGTCTTTACTTTTATCACCACAATTTTATATAATATCGGCAACAGTTTTTGCATGTATGTAACAATAGATAAAGACTAAATTGTATTTATTTAAACAACTACGTGAATCAATTTGCTTGTCTACTCATGGTAAATTTACTCAGAAAAGTACATGTATGAAAGGTAATTCCAGTTGCACTTAGGTTAGTAATTAGTGATGGGAATTCTGTCCTTTCAGAAATAAATGAGTAGCGTTATATATTTCTGGGCTTGAAATTAAAACTAATGTACACATCCAGTTGTCCAAGATGAGCAAAATTTAAACTGATATTTACATTTTAAAAGGTTTTTGGCCACTTGCCCACAATATTTTAGACTGACCACTTTTTATTCTAGGTTAATGTAAAAAAGGGAACGTTATACTAAAAGTATGCTGTTTAGGTTTCTCCATGGGTAATCTTAGGACTTTTGACATCAAAACTTGGGTTAACAAATGTTTTTGTTTTGTAAAGGCCAGTTTTACACTGTAAAGACAATGCATCAACCGAATTTGAGGTTCGCTAAAGGAAAATTATTTTTGTCGTGAAAGTGGTAAGAACGAAGAAGATTCGTCACCGGCCGTAGCCACAGAAAATGAGTGTTCTTCATATGAGATGAAAAAAGTACCTTCATTAGAAGAAAATTTTTAGAACTTAAGATGCGTGTCAATCTCAACACAAATGTAAATCAGTAAAATTTGGAAAAACTTTGAATATAAGATTGGTCTGATAATGGTTTTGAAATAAAACCGAGATATTACCTGTTCGTATTCGTCTTGATGTTGACAAATATCTTAAATTTTCAAGATGTTGCTCCTCATATAGTGCCTTATTTTGTACGTTTTTCCAGACTGTCGTAAGGCTCGAGGTTTATCCTTTGGTTCTTTCTTTCTTTCTTTCTTTCTTTCTTTCTTCTTTCCCTCCTTTTTTCCTTTCTTTCTTCCTTTCTTTCTTCCTTCCTTCCTTTCGTCCTTCTTTCCTTTCTTCCTTCCTTCCTTTCTTCCTTCCTTCCTTTCTTCCTTCCTTCCTTTCTTTCTTTTTCCTTCCTTTTTTCTTTCCTCCTCCTTTTCTTTCTCCCTTCCTTCCTTCCTGCTTTCCTTCCTTCTTTCCCTTCTGTTTTTCTACTTTAGATAATTTCCTAAAATATGTTCATTGCTATAATCGAGTAACCTGAACACCTTTAACCAACTATACTAAATATGTACATGTTAAAATTCCTAAGCTCTAACAAATTTAAAAAGATTCTTTATACGAATCGAGCCAAATATTACTGCTTTTTGCATTCTTTTCAAAACACTCTACTAATTTGTCCTGTTATAATAACCTATTTAGCAAAGTTTTTAGGCACTTTAAGTGTCCCAATTCATCCAGCAGCACGTTAGTTTGGTAGACAGCATAGTTCTCATATCTTATCTGGAACTCAACTCGAACTTCCTGGTATTTGTTTGTTTTTTTTTTTTTTTGTCTTTCTTTTCCATGTTGATAATCTATTGGTAGCTACATTCAACTACAGCAACCGTCTTACTTCTATGTTTGACAACTACCATATCCGGCCTGTTTTCTTGCTCAACTGTCGTTGGGAGCTGAGGGCCAAAAGAGTAAATTGGAATGTTTCAGAAGACTTCCTAGTCATCTGTCCACACAACCGGTTTAGGATCCACGTTAGTGTTCAGGGAAGATATCGTCTTAATAATGCCAAATTGTTGCAGTATTGTAAAATACAAACATTTAAGTACATTATTATGACGATAGAGGTATTCTGTCTGGGAAAAACGTGGACAACCAGTTAGGATGTGAGACACGGTTTCAGGCTTACTTCCACAAAGACGACAGAGATTGTTGGTGACATCTTGCCCAAGTTTTAAACTATAGTACACTCGAGTTGGAATAAGTTGTTGAACAATTTCCTCCATATCAGTTATGATATCTGTTGGACAGCCTTTCTAGCAATTCAGCTAGGGAAAACCTCTAATTTGGTCTTCCGCTTCCCATCGTTTGTTAGCAGTACGACCAACCCATGGCTGATTGGTAACCGCTTTCTTAATATCTGCAATTCTTGCTTCTCAGAGGAGGGATTTAATCTTTCCCATATCATTGGCTATTTTCTCACTAGTAACATCAGTTGTAGACTTAATAGTCCAGCTATCATTACTATCCTTGCAAATCTTCACCCCCAACTCCTCTGCATACTTCTCAGCATCTTTCATCAACGATTTCCTTCCTCTACTTCTTCTTGCTTGATCAGCTTGAGGAGCTGCTTTAACGGCTTGGTCGGTTGATGTGTACAAATGGAAGACGGTTTTAATCTTCACTTCTTTATATTCTTGTTCAACACTTTTTAATATTCTACCATCCATTGACCGGGGGAGATACATCAAATACACGGAAGCACAAGGATGTCTTCCTTTATGGTCTGTTAGTATCTTGCGTACTTGCCGATCAAGTTCCTGGACTTCATAAATTGTCCATTCCGTCGTTGTCATAAAATAGGATAAGGCTGACATTGCAAACTTGTTGGTAGCTTGTACTTTCAGAGCATCTGACAGTGGCAATGACCATATCAACCATAACCGTTGCAAGAATTCTTTACTAGCTCCTTCTCGAATCCTTATTTCATCTTGCATGAAGTGTTCATATATGCCAAGGAATTTGTATGGTCGGTTCTTATCCACTGACCGGATTGTTGGTGAATCATTGAACTTGGCTACTGATTCATCATTAAAGATACCTCTTTTCACATTCATAACTGCACATTTCTCCGTTCCCCATTCCATATTCAGATCTGTCATACATGCTTTTATTGACTGTAGGGCCGGATAGAGCTTCTTATCGCTTGCTGAGAACATTTTCAGATCATCGATGAACATGGTTTGTGTAATTTTCAACTGAATGGATTTACTTAAGGCATATCCATTCATTGTCAGTATTTTCCAAGCAATTGGATTAAGATATATGGTAAATAGCTTCGGACATAAGGAATCGCCTTGCAACAAGGCTTTCTTGAGGATAATAGGACTCGACTCTTGCTTTCCTTCTTTGGTGGTAACTGAGAGACATGTTGAGCACCCAAGTAATCAGTTTCATGATGGCTGAAATATATCTAGTTGGTAACTTGTACATGTTGAGGATTCTTTTAAGAACTGAATAATTAACACTATCGTATGCTTTTGGTACATCAGTCCAAGCACACGCAATAGTTGTCTACGTTCCTTAACATCTTCCATGATTACTTTGTCAATTAACAAATTTTCCAGACGCCCAAATTGTCCAGACACTCTTTCTTTCTCTCTTTCATTCTTTCTTCCTTTCTTTCTAC
Source organism: Heliopora coerulea (assembly GCA_030142905.1). Classification (NCBI taxonomy): domain Eukaryota; kingdom Metazoa; phylum Cnidaria; class Anthozoa; order Scleralcyonacea; family Helioporidae; genus Heliopora; species Heliopora coerulea. The sequence continues at coordinate 282,806 of JASJOG010000061.1, read as the reverse complement.
CTTTCTTTCTTCCTTTCTTTCTACCTTTCTTTCTTCCTTTCTTTCTTATTTTCTTTCTTTCTTTTTTCTTTCTTTCTCTCTGTCTATATTCCTTCCTTCCTTTCTTTCATTCTTTCTTTATTCTTTTGTCTCTATTTTTTGTCTCTATTTTTTGTCTCTATTTTTTAAATCATAAAATTTTCAGGAATTCTTTCATAATTTTAACAAGACTTCGAAAATAAGTTAAAGGACAACGAAGAGATTGGGAGGAACACATGAGCTCGTAAGTAGCATCTTTGAACAAAATATAAACTTGGTTAAATTTATTATGAAAGGATGAGGCACGTGGCCATATACCAGGCAAACTGTATATTTATTGAGTGGATCCTTTCAAGTACATGCATAACGGATAACAAGTGGCTAAGACTCTCTCTTAAAACTCCTGAACTCCACACCCTAAATTTGTGTTGATCTCCTGTCACAGCAGGTAGAATCCTACTTTCGGAAACCCAGGTTGCGGTGAGGAGGCGTTTTTCTTGCCCCACACTTGACATAAAACAATCACCGTAAAATGGACATAAAATACGAACAGGTCAATATCTCCATTCAGAAAGGTCTTGCTGCTTTCATTTTGTTCGACCAAGCAGCTTATCTTTAAGAGAATTCTGCAATATAGAAATAGCGTTTGACAAGAATTTGTTAGTCTCATTGCCGCAATTTCTTAGGGGCTCTCTTAAATACCTATAACTGTTGGCCGACCTCCTACTGCATTTTTGTTATGTCAACTCGCTCCATTCGATCCTTGCAGCAAGTTCCCCCAAAATGGGTACAGTGCTGCAATAGTAAAAGTGACATCCCTTCAAACCTCATTTGGGACATTGAAAAGGTTCATGTAAGTATTCTTTACATAAGCAGGGGCGGTGGGGCCCACCGGAACATATCCTGGTGGACCCCAAGAATTTGTAGCTTGTAGGGCCTCAATGCTTTGTAGGCAGAAGGCCCTTATGTACAGCGTTACATTGGGACGCAAAAGCAACATAACCGTGAGGTTCTCTGTAGAGCACTGAATTCCTGTATGAAAAATCCTGTAGTTCTTTCAGGTGGTCACTTTTGACCACACTTTATCATCGGTCCATGCCATTATAGACCCATTTTATGATTTCAGTTGTTTTTTCCAAGTTTTTATCTCAATAAAATTAACGTTTTCACATCTTCAGTTCATGACGTATATTTATTGACAGCAATTTTCTCACCTCCATCTTACACCTCCTGGCAAAAGTGAACCTTTAGCATATCATTTCCAGGCCCCTATTTGAGAGCCACGCGCTCACTGTACATGAGTAATGAGATACATACATGTGTACTGTCACCCGGGTACGAGTATCAGCTCGAGAAAGAACCCTATTACTATCTTTTCTTTAAAAAATCTCAGTAAGAAACATTTCCATTTTCTTGAGGAACGGAAAATCATCTCTGGAATAGTAACCCACGTACAAAATCGGAAGTTATTGTACAAATGCAAAAAGACTTAGCTTACCCGAGGTAATTGCGGGTGCCTTTTATTATATGGCTGCATGAGCTCATTTTTTTGTCCGTACTCAAACTTTTGCACATTTATAGTTGCTGAGTGGTGCAATATTTTAAGGTATAATATTGCAACGGTTCAATACATTCCTTTATTTCGGACAAGGACAGTAAACTTTGGCGGGAAAACCTTCGAGCTGATTTTAGTGAAATTTAACTACTACCTTAACCCTAACCCTAATCCTAACCCCAATCCTAACTCTAATCCTAACCCTAATCATAATCCTAACCCTTATCATAATCCTAACCCTTATCATAATCCTAACCCTAACCCAAACCATTACCCTAATTCTAAACCAGAAATTGATTCTTACCCTAGAGTTAAACTAAGTGTAATATAAACCCTGACCCTAATTTTAAATGCCGAAATAACTGTAACATTTGTCTAAAATCTTGAGAAATTGGGAATTATATCTTACTTTGGGCACCACTGGTTATGTGTTTGACTCTTAACGACAAATTGCGTAAGAACTTTTAAATAGCATCCCTTACCTCATTTTAATGAAAATAGGAGAAAGACGAAAAGCAGCCAGCCAAAACAATTATTTACAAATAAATTCTCTTATTTTCAACGCGCACGCACTTTTTCTATTTTGGATAAGTTTATATAAAGTTATTGTTAATAGTACTAGGCGTAGTGACAATACAAAATCAGACTCTTGTTACACTGACAATGCTTGTAATTAGATCAAGGTGTAAATTCGTGCTGAAAGGAGTGTGACAAAAAAGCTCCGGGCTTGTCTGACGAAAATCATTGGTAGTAGGAACAAGTCGATAATTATATGGTTAAACGGATAAATACAGTCCTGCCGATTGATGCTCTAAGTAAATCAGGAACCACAGCAGAATCATCGAGGGTTCTGCAACATTTGATCCTTTGAACCGGAGTTACTAGAGCGAAAAGGAATACAAAGACATGCAGGGACGTAGCTAGCGGGGATGTGTGGGGCGTGCGACATCCCCCCAACTGAGACGATGCGAAAAAATCAGGTAAATCATGAAACAATCAGGTTAAAAGTCAACTAAACGACTCAGGTAAACAAATCTGCTAAGGGGAGAAAGACAAAGGATATTGCGATATGGAAAATCAGGAAGATTAAACGAAGTTAGCTTGGATACGTGTACGAATTTCTTGTATCAACATAACAGTGATAAAAGGTTCATTTCATTTTGGTTTAATTTAGTTTAGTTTACCATCAAGAGAAAGTAGTTCTTCAAATTGGATGTGTATAACATATCCGACGCAGCGACGCCTCCTGCAGTGACAACGCAAATGAAAGCTGACACATTTGGAAAATAGTTAAAATGCTTTAACTTTCCGCAACGTTGCCGATAATTTTAGATTACACAGGGCCACATGCACTGAGCAGGAAGGAAATGCCATCATTCACTTTGATTATGATTGCTGCCTAAAAAGCTAAAATCGTCGTTTCATCACAGCCGAGGGTACTGTGTTGCAATACAGGTTGCTTTATAAAATGTTTGTTATATTATTCTGATTTATAAAAATTACAGTGCCTAGCTTACTATGGGCGATGAACATGAGATGTATTACTGCACTTTAGTCTTTTCTAGGCAAATGACGCCGCGTCGGGGCGGTGACAGTCTGATAGAATATCATAAAAGGAATGTATAATTTTTGACAAGGCTGTACCTTCACTTTCTTCATGAACTTCCTTTGAAGTTAAGAACTTAAGATTAACAAAAAAAGTAAATATATATTTGCAAATATGTTGGGATTAACAGTCGAAAGTCGAAACAAGAACGAACCGTACGGAATATCTCTCTAGACTTTCTTAATGGAGGATATGGTAAGTTTTGTATGGTCATTCTATTAATAATTGCATATTTTGCTACAACTGGCAGCCCGGCAACAAACTAGTGACGGAGTTTCTAAATCTGATTATAATTTATTACTCGAGAAGGCTTTATTATATATATTTCAACTTTTAAGTTCGGAAAATTACAATTTATAGAATAATAGACTCTACAAGACTACAATGAAACGTAGGAAAGTTGAGTGGTCAAACCGAATGCGCGTCGTTTGCTTGCGATGTGACAAAGTATTAAACGCAGATAACACGGCACATCATCAGCAATCAAAACATGACTGTCTGACGCCTAAGTTTAAAGATATAGTCGACAAATCGCAACGACTGCTTCTTTTTTGGTGGATTTTCCAAACCTGCGACTGAGGTAAGTTGTATTGCTTAATAAAAATATGTCTATATACAGCATAAATAACGTTATCAAACTAATTAATAATTTATAAAAAAATTTAAAAAAAAATGAATGTTTAGGCCTGGTTCACCCTTGTCGTAAGAATCTGGAATAAATTCATGGTACACAAAAAACCATGTCTGAAAAAGATCGGCGTTTCGGCATATTGCCTTATCAAGTGAAAGAGTATGCCGCTTTTTGCAGAAAATAAGTATTACCGTCGAAAACAAAATCGAGGGTATAATTTTTAAATAGTAATTAATCAATATATATAAATATATGATATAAACATATATACAAAATCTGTTATATTTAATTTCACATTAGATGTATATTTATGTTACACAGTCTGTAGATGCCAGTCAACTGCCAGCAGAAGCCAAAGGAAGCTCACAAGTGCTGGAAAAAACTTCCAAAACCGAGACAGCCTATGTGAAAGATGAAGATGTAGAGTTAGTAGAGATTGACCAGTCAGGCGTCACCGACATTACTCAAAATATTTCATCTCATTCTGCAGCTACTGAAGATGGAAAACAACAAATTGTAGACTTAAAAACACCAGTCACTTCAGCAAATACTTTCGGTGAGAGAGCTTTAGAGATTGAACCAACAAAATTTGTACTTGAATCGATTTTTGAAGAAGCTGAAACTGACATTCTCGATAATGAAGCCGAATTACCAGAAAGAACTACCCCCAAATATAATAAAACAGACGTGTTTAGCACAGCAACTGAATTACCAGAAAGCGCCGCTGCCTTCCATCAAAATAGTGGAAACACGTTAAAAGTGGACGACGATGTCCATAACCACATTGAACTATTGGATGAATTTAATTCTTTGTCACCTGCAGAGGGATACTTTTGCTGTCTCGGACGGTTCAGAGGGGGTTCCGAAAAATTATTGAGTTTGGTAAGTGAAGCAACTGGTCTAAATCCAGTCCACGTGAAATCTGGGTATACAGAGCTCATTTGTACTTGCGACAAAGTTATAGCAATGCTCGGTGACGCAAAGAACTTCGCGATGGCTGGACTGGAAGCTGTGCAAAACCAAATAGAAGATGAATCCGAAATGCTTGACAATAATATTCTTATTGAACATGACCCAGTAAAAAGGCCATCAACATTGACTAGAAACCAGCAGAAGTACCTAATCAACCTTGGACCATGTCAACCAAAACTATCAATTTATCCACGAAATCTTGCTCTTATCAAGAAGGGAAAGCAGAGCTCATTTTCTCAAACATGGTGTGATGATTACCCTTACCTGGAAGACAGTGTGATGGAGAACAAGGCTTACTGCTTCGTATGCACCATATTTGAAGAAGAAGGTTATCAGAGAGAAAGATCAGAGAAAGCGCGGATAGAAGGGATGGATGATTAATCTAAGATGAAAGACAGTCGAGGCAAAAACAAACCTGAGAAACTCGAAACTTACTTTAGCTGCGACGCCCACATTGCTGCACTCCGTGACTATACCAACTTTGTCCGAGATGGTGGCCACATCGACACATTGACAAAGCAGTAGCGAAGAAGCATCACCGACGGCAAAAGTGAAAAATTAAAGAATAGAGAGGTTATTGAGATGCCCTTTGAGGTGGCTAAAACTCTAACAAGAAACGTGATGGCCCTTCGTAGAAACAATGCTGATGACGATAGAAACTTCCGCCAGATTGGCAACCTTCTTTCGTGACATAACCCGGTAATGAAAGCCTGTTCTGTACGCAAGTACCACGCAACGTACCTCAGTCCAGAAAGTCAGAATGAGTTTAATAGCCTTCTGGGTGACGAAGTGAGAAGCAGAATAAGCACGTGCGGGAAAAGAGCTGGTTTCTGTTTAGTTATGGCAGACACCACACCCGACGTGAGTCACAGTGATGAGCTCTCTGTTGCTGTCCGCTATGTTGACGCTGACTCTTGCATGCCAAAAGAATGATTGGTGAGTATCGTAGAAACTCCAGACAAGAATGGAGCTGGGCAAGCAGAAGACATAGTGAAGTGTTTGGAGTTATCGGACATACCATTGTCACCTGTTATGTTCCAAACCTTCGACTCAACTGCAAGCATGTCAGGAAAGTTCAATGGCGCCCAACAGAAGCTAAGTGAATTGTTAGAAAGATTCCTTACACAAAGTGCACTCCACTTGGTATAAATCTGATGGTAGATCATGGTTGTGCAGTCTCATCATTAATTGCAAAGGTCTTCACGGTCCTGGAGTAAATTTTTGTCTTCTTCACTGATAGCACAAAAAGGTATCAACAGCTGAGGGAGAAATCTCAAGAAGTTGAAAATTTTCTGCAGCTGCGAAACCGTTCCAAGACGGGATGGACAGCCAGACCCGAGTCAGTGGAAGCTGTTTGGAGAGGCTTAGAGGCAGTATTGTCAACTCTCCATGCAATTAAAGAATATGGCGACAGAGAGACAACGAACAAAGCATCAGGACTTATGAACGCGATCGTCAATATCGACTTTATCTGTGGAATAATGTTCCTGAAAAATGTCATGTACAAGACAAAATTACTAGCCAATTACCTTCTAGGAGAGACAGTCGATATTGCCAGTGCCCTCATTGCAATAGAGTCAATGCATGATTGTCTGCAGAGAGTGCGAGTAGCTGATAAAGAGATCGACGACCAAGTACAAGCTGCAATGCAAGTGGCTCGAAATATCGGTGCTGACCCATGTGCACCGAGGTTGCACAGAATAAGGAGACCATCTAGACGCCTAGACGATCAACCAGAATCAAGTGCAGTCGAGCTGGCAAACATCTCTACCTTTTATCGCACCGAAATTTTCAAGTTTATAGATCAATTGTGCACTAAGTTGGTGGAGAAGCGAAATTGCCTGAAGAGCACATTTGATCCCGTTCCCGACGGTGTTACATCCAGAAAGACCAGGAACTGTTGAAGAAACGCAAGCATTAGTAGCTGCATTCCCGTCGGTATTCTCACTGGAATCAAGTCGAGCAATTCACAGCGAATTGGCAGTCTTCTTCTAGTGTGCGTTGAAGGAACATAACCGACAGCAAGATGAACGCCAGGCACAGGGTTTGAAGCAAAACTCATGACATGTACGAATGCTGAAACCATCACTCTTCAAATTGCAAAACAACATGGCCTTTACAAGTTAGCTGCGAAGGTTTACAAGCTATTTCTAACAGCAGCCCCTTTCGTTGTTAAGAACGAAAGACCATTCAGTATAATGAAGATTGTAAAAAGCTATTCACGAAACAAGATATCTGGAGAACGTTTGACTGATTGCAAGATCCTTGCCGCGGAGAAGGATATCGCAGATACAGCTGGTGTCAATAAGCTCGCAAAAAAGTAGTCAATCTTGAAAAACCGACGACTGGCGATCGAATCAAAACATTAACTTTCTGTTAAAACATGGATAGAAAATCATATTTTGCCTTTGCATTTTACCCAAATATACATTTAAACTTGTCTTACATTTTAATTTATTAATATTAATTATCATTGTATTGCTATATTGTATTACTGCACAGTGTAATTTTACGTAAACGTAACTACTCTATACCACAAAATTCGGCGGATTAGTTAAACTATGGGGATCATTATTTTGAAAGGAACATGCAAATTCTATTATGTAGAAAGATTCTATATTACTAATAATAATAACTAGAAGATATTAATTAAATAATATTATTATTACGATGCATGACATGCGTAGAAATTACTAGGTATGATCAAATTCAGAAAAAAAGCCAAAATCTTAGGGAAAAAAAAATTCAGTTAAATTTCCAAAATAGTATTTAAAATCCGATAGATAACTACATTACAAACTCCACAACTACCACGACTTCGCTACGTCCCTGCGTCCACCAGTATGTACTGTAGTCTCACAAGTGCAAGACACGAATTATGTAGCCTAAGTTTATCCACACCATAGCATAATTGATAAAGTGGCCACTGCAGATGTCGATTTTCGCCTGAACCGCGCAAATTGCGCATCATTGTAAATACAAGATAGTGGACAACTCTGGGGCTGCTGGCATTTAGGATTCGGATCAGAGCTAGGATTAGGATTAGTTACCTATTAGATTCATGATTATCATGAATCTAATGCTGAATCTAAATGATAATGGTGAGTCTAATATGTAACGTACTCTAATCCTAATCCTAAGTCTAACTCTAATCGTCAACCGCTTACCTGTTATCTCCAATGGCGTAACCAGGCCTGCGCAGTTGGGGTGGGGTGGGAACAGGGCTTATGTTCGAAGATGTACCAACAAGATACATGAAACATGCTCTTGCAGTCTACGTCACTACTGTGTCCATTAAATTAATGGACATAGTGGTGACATAGACTTGTCACACAGAATGTATTCATGTGCCATTTTCTTTTCATTTTTTCAAATTCCCAAGTCTACAGTTCATACAGACACATCGCAACAAAAGCGAAAGAACACTGCAATAAGTTCAAAATAGCTTTAATTATCCATGTCATTCAAGTAAATCAGTTAGTTAATCGAAAAACTCGAGTAGAAATCACCGGAATCTTTTTAAGTAGTTTTAAAGTAGTCTTAAAGTAGTCAAGGTAGTTTTAAAGTAGTCTTAAAGTAGTCAGTTAGTTATTGGTTAGTTCGTATGAGAATCTTTGTTACTGGTCAATAAAGAAGGAAGAATATCCCTAGCTATTTTGCCAATGATGTACTGATGGGTTACTCAGATGTACCAATGGACTTGGAATGATCATAGCAAGGGACATGTCTTCCGTTCCCCGACCCCCTCCATTTAATATGCAACTATTCATCCATCCGCGTGTCAGTAAACTTAATCCTCCGCCCTGTTTAAACATATCTGCCACAACATCCCGCGTGTTTGGATCAGAATGTTGGAACACGAAAATCTTTGTGGTCTTTATTATAGGATAATCAATTCGACATACGTCATTTTCAGATCATTCACTTTTGTCACCAGACCTCTTTTTGACGTAAGAAAGTTTTAACCGTCATCTTGTTGGTCAAAAAGCTATTCAAAATTTTACTTTTAATTTGCCATTCTTTTTTCCAAAGACAACAACTAAAAGATTGCGCTTCTGTTAAGCGGGTTATTTTCGCGATCTTGTGCAAGCAATCTTGTCATGATTGACTCAGATAAATTAATTCAACAGATTATAAGTCTGAAAGTCGGTGTAGTTCAACATTCTTTAACATAAGAAACAAAATTGTTCAATAGTGCAAGTTTCTTCAAATTTCCATGAAGTATCCTTAAAAATTTCAGTTCCTGAAAAATTTCATTTCCTTCAAATTTCTTTCATTTCCGCAAAATCTCCTTTGAAAAAGAAATTTCTTTCAAAGAGAAAGCCCTGACTGACTTTGTTTCCCACGTATCAATGGAAAATTTATTCCTATTAGCCTACAGTAGGACAGTTCAGTACTGTGAGAGATTCTTGATTCACATTAATTTTGATGTTCTACGTTTTGCCACAAATAAAAAACAAATAAAACGTTACATTTAATTTGGGATCCTAATGACAAACAAAAATATTGTGCTTCTGTCACTCATCGTTTCAAACTAATATTACAGCACATGCATGACGGTTGAGACTCGCGAGAGTCACTTCCACTGAACTCTATTTTCTATAACTGGGACACTGACTGGGCTGCCAATGAAATATGAAGATGAGATGGCCATCAATGGAGGGCGATATTAAGTGTCAGCTTTAGCCATAGAATTATCATCTAATAAATCTGTGGCATTAGTCATTAGTATTAATCTTGTGGCGCATGTCACTTGAATATTTTTGCAATCGTTTGCAAGCAATCGTGCCATAATACATTAAACACGATTTCCTGTGCAGCTTCAGCAATATTTATAGCCAAACGAATTAATTAAAAGTTGATAACTCTACATGTTGTTTTACAATAACAATCTTCAACATAAGAAGTATAATCGTTCAACAGGCCAGTTCCTTTAAATTTCATTAAGTTTCCATCAATATTTCATAAAAACCTTCAAAATTTTCTTCAAAATTTATTTCATTAAAGTTTTCTTCATATCCTCAAAATTTCCTTAAAAAAAGCAGTTTCCTTCAAAGCTGAACTGCAGGTCTATGGTTACCTATTGTGAAGTTGTAGCTCATGTCAATCTCATTCTTGGAAATTAGGGAATGTGATACGACTACTAAATACTTCATTGGCATTTAGGTAATCAGTGTATGGCAAACTGACGTCTGCTTTGACTCCGTTAATGCTACCCCGTTTTTCGTTTCGATGTATTCGCCGTTTTCTTATCCTTCCCTGATTTACAACATTATTTCTTGGTCATAGTAACTAAAACAACTTTATATTTCATTCTGACGCTGGGGTGTGGTATTTATCTTTGTTTAACCTATTAAATATAAACAAATAATCTCCAACAAATGGTATGTATTTTTCATGAAGTTATAACCTCAAACATAATCAATCATACATCAGCACAAGAATTTACAAAAGGTAAATTAAACGGCCTTTAACCACAGTTTTTTTTATGTTAAGCCTTATCCGCCACATAGAGCTAGTTAACGTCTTCCCTAAGCTTTATGACTGAGCAGTGGTAAAGAACAATCTGATACAGAGATTTAAGTAAATCATCGGTTAATACACAAACAATGTACTCCAAGTAGGAGGGTCGTAGCTAGAGTTTAAGCCCATTCATGGCTGAGTCCCCTGAGAAGTTTGGATTTAATTTGAGAGGTTTTTCGTATATGTTAGAAACTGTTAGGTTCAACGGGATTAATTTTGTTAGAGCCAATAATGTTAAAGAGGAAATATTGATGTAGGTAATGTGATCAGTAAAAAAGGACTGTGAGTTGTGCACGTGTTTAGTGGTTTTGGGATATGTGACGAATGTCTTTACTTGTGATTGAGAATAATAATTAAAAACTTGTGACTATTGTGAAAGTGTGGGTTTCTTCTGGCGTTCCCCAAATTACTGGCACCTCTGACGGGATTTAGTTATTCGTATAATTGGATGTGCACAGGAAACAATTCTCCGAGATGGACGCCAAGTTAAAGGCTCTACAATTTCGCCTAAAGCGAACTGACGAAATTCTAAGTAAAGGAGAGCGAATTGTGGCCGAACGACAAAGGGAATCTATCGTAACAATCGTAAGTACGATTACTACATTAAAAGGCAGCATTGAAGAAGCAAAATTCGAGCAGGGTGAAACGGACGAAAATGTATAAAGATGGTCGAATGAGATTGATAAGTGTGTTACCGAAGCGTACAAATTCCAAAACAAACTGTCGAAATTTGTCGAAGAACTTGACCACAGGGTCAAACAACAAGAGCTAGTGCAAAGTTGCAAACAAAAAATGAAATACGATAAACAACTCCTAGAACAGAAACTAGAGGCGCATTAAAAGAGAGAGAACTCACGGAAAACCCCGCAAAATTGCCGAAGTTAAACATGACAAGGTTCAATGACAAGCCACATGATTGGGTACGCTTTAAGGGCCAATTCAGAACCATGGTAGATTCGCAAAACGTTTCTCCAATCACCAAGTTTTCTCATCTGAAGGAACTGGTGGAGCCGCATATTAGGCGCGTAATCGATTGTTTACCTTTCACTGAAGAAGGCTATAAGCGGGGATTGATATATCTCAAAGAGAAGTACGATCACCCAAGCGAAGTTGCCGGTTCTTATGTAGATAACATAATTGAGCTACCAATCATAACAGAGTGAGATGTTCCGAAAATACATCGTTTTATGAACAGTTGTATTTAACGTCCGGAGTTTAGAAACACTCAAAAAATTAAAAAATATTCCAGGGACGGTGTATTATGTGATGAAAAGCTCGAGGCGGTGGAAACCAAACTGGTGTTGCATGTCCAAAGTGACTGGAAAAGTTGAACATTTATAGAACTGTTAGAGATCTTGAGGAAGTGGACGGAAACTGATGACAATGTGAAAAACGCGAGTAAGAAAACCAAAGAAAGGGATCTGACAAGCGCACATGCGTTTAGTTCCCGAGAACAAGAAATCCGGTTAATTTACTGTGACAGCACCGACCACAAGATAAGCTCGTGTGACAAGGTGTCATCCCCAAATGAGAGAAAACAAATCTTACCAAAGAAACGCGTTTGTTTTAAAAGTGCCAACGGTCTTCACGCAGCGAATACCTGCAAGAGCAAGATATCGTGCCGAAATGCAAAAAACGACGTCATACGTCCATTTGCCCTAAAGCCTCTGAAGAACAAAAAGTAAAAGTGCTGAAAACGATTGTCGGTAGAACTTCCGTCGTCCATCCTTTAGTTCTGGTCAAGATTATTTAGATTTAAATTTAGAGTCGAAAGGACTCGGAAGCAGAATCAAGGATTGTAAGCTTTTTTAATGTTGTATGGATTTCACAAGCATTATTCGGTATCCAGAGCCTCTTCGTTTAGGTTTTTTAACATAAAATATCAACATCATTCTTGTTGCAAGAAATTATTTAGATGGTTGATAGCAAAGGACGTCATATATATTATATTAACTGTATATTTTTCATTCTCTTTCTCATTTTCTTTTCAGATTTCCTTAGTATTATGACAGATGCAAGAATGCTGTCAAAAATTGTTGGAGCACCAAAACAAATGCAAAATTCTCTGAATGTATCTGGATCATAAATGCATGACTGTCGGTTCACTGAAAACTTTAGGTGCATAGTTCGGCTTAAGCTATTTACTTCTTCTTTTAAATTGGTTCTTGTAAAAAGATAATTAACTTTCTCAAAAGTTTGTTCAAAGGCTTTGCAATTACTCATTTTTGGTATCACCAGGCTTACAATGGTGACAGGGAACAAGTTGTCTTTGTCTAGAGTCCTAAACGTTAGGAACCTAACAGAATTTCTGATGTAGTAACAACGTTTTCCCAGGTCGTTGTCCACCAATTGGTAAGGCTGCAATCAAATTTTCATCGATGACTGTGTTAGTTGTCTCATCATTTTATATTGTATCCACTCATCCTTTGTCAACAGTTCTAATTCTGCCTACTTTTCCTTCTTTTGCCCTCCTAACGAACGTGAACTTCAATGTCTTGTTTTTGTCGATTCTTGTGGAAATAAAAATTGTTTTGGAAAAACAATATAATGCTGAACAGCGAATTCTTTGTTTGCTCTGTTTTTCTTCAATGTTTTTTGAAAATTACTGAATTTCGACATTCCTTGGTGCGAGACGTCCAGCGTTTTTTCCATTTGCATATAGTCAAAAAATGCCCTGCAGAGTACTACACTCTGAAGGTCTTGTAGACGAACATTAAATATCGCCGAGAAAAATGACTCATTCTACCTCGAAGGTAGAAACGGCCTAGCATTTTGACCTTTTTTTTTTTCATGTACAGCAGCCATTTTCACTTCTGAAAATAGCTGTACAGTCAAGAAATAAAAGAGCCAGAACTGCAGAGCTTATAATTATCTTTCCCATTGAATTTACTTCTCCTGCCGCCATATTGTTTTTGGAAAAAAGGATGGGTCGAGATCATAGATTTAGGAGAATTTTTTAGGAGGTATAGATTGTTGATCTCTTTATGACGCTTGTCGAAGACGCGCGCCAACATTGAAAATCCAAGATGGCGGCTCAACTGGGCAAAAGTTGAATTGACCACAACATGGCAAGCCGTCTGGGACGCTTCTTTTCAGAAACTCACGGCTCAAATTAAGGGAAATGGAGTAAATAACCAAGAGCAAAGCAATGTCCTGAGTTAGAATCATGTATGACAGTCGGGAACCTGAGGTAAACGCAATCGATATCGAATTGCACATGAGTAAATTGATGTTATTAATTGTTATACATGCTTATTTTGTTACTTTCCTCTCATTTTATCAAAAGGTAACCGTTCTGTAACTGATTTTTATAAATTTAAACCCTTAAGCCAATATAGCGTCGTATGCTGTGTTATAGTCATGTAAATATGGCTCTACACCGCTTATGACAAAATTGCTCTTGAAGAAGTTGTGCTAGGTTCTTATGTTTAAGGATTAATTTACAGCATCACAGCAGAAAATAGGTTATGGAACATGTGAAGAAACTAGAAAAAGATTAATTTTATGAACTTCTTCAGAAAAATTTCTTCAAATGGATTGAATTTAATAAGGTTCATACGAAAGCGGTCAATAGGTTAAGTTGATGCTTGGTGCAATGAAGTTGCAATCTATGTTTACCAATTTCTGAAAATCAATTTGAAATCAGGAACCTGAAAGTTATGGTAAACGAGTTTTATGCAGTGCAGAAGAAGAAGATCTCTTTTCCTAATGCCCACCATATTTCAGATTATGTACCATAGTTGCGAGAACCATTTGATTAAATGTGACCTTTTCCTGTTAAACGTTCCATACAGACACCCCTTAGAGTTCCATGTCAGGCAAAGCTTCTTCAGATGAATGATTGTCACACTTGATTAGTTTATTTTCCAGGATATGTCTTATATTAAGAAAAGTAATGATGACAGGAAAACTGAAATAAGAAGAGTCTGTTTACTTGTCTGGTTTCCTATGCAGTATTATAAATATAGATTAATTAACTAACAATAAACATGTTTTGTACCTTAAATAGACTAGTACTCGTCAGTTACACTTTTGAAATTACTTTAAAAATTATATTAAACATTCATTTTCTTCAAGTGTTTCATAGTATTTGATTAATATGTTATCTGTTTCCAAATAAATTAAAACATTTGTCTGTGTACAGACTTCAAGAATCCATGTTAAGCCTTATTTTCTGACCATTCATCCTCACCCTAACTTAATATCATCATTAATAAACTGTAATGATGGACATGACATATACAGTGTGATCAAGAAAGCCCAGGTCGACATAACGACAATTTAAATAACGACAGAATAGATAACAGATGTGGTAGCGATGACAACGCCTGTTTAGCTCGTAAAGTTAACGAGAATATTGACATTATTGTACTGTATTATCGCTTAAAGAACTGTTACGTTCAAGGAAACATGTCTCCTGAATTAATCAGAGGAAACTGATTTTAAAACAAAACTATGAAATAACTTTCGTGGGTCCATTTAACAGACCGTGACATCGAAAAAGAATGAGACTTGTTATCATTACTGGAGAATTAAAAACTAAAGAAAAGTTTTCCGGGCATAACCATGATAAAATAGAAAAAACAAATATTGTCGTCTAAGACAACCTTGAACATTTTTAAGCCTGGCTTGATAGAAAATCTGTCAAATTCTTAATGAATGCATCCAGAGAAAAACAAAGTAGAAGATTGGTCTGAAAAGATTTCAGGATTGCTCTCTTTCGTGACAATTGATGAAAGTCTGGTGCTCAAAATACCAGGTACTTTAGTCATGTTGAGGAATAACAGCAATACTTGAGATTTACTGCTCAATTATTTGGTAAACTTAATTGAGATTACGATTATTCATCTAGAGTGAGACATTAGTTGAATTTCACATTCAAATATTGGAATTTCAATATAATCGTTGTACCCCTCATAGGCAGACGTACGGGTTCATTTTCACGTTGTGCTAGCGAGTATAGCTGTCGTGTCATCGAGTGCAGGTGGACCATAAACTGAAACACATTAGAGGAAAATTGCTCTCCACTAATGCTCGCATTTTGTATTTTACGCCACATTCAAAAGGCTTTGTGTCGTCGGGTAGTCGCAACTGCCCACAAAGACAAATACTCCAAACATTTTTCTTTAAAACAATAGTGGAGGAAAACGTACTCGTACTCGGGAGAGAGAAATCCCTAAGCCCTACTGTCTTTTTGTTTAAAATTGACTTCATTATAGTTAATGAAGTCAACGTTCGTACTAGAATGTTAAGTGGAGTGCCAGCCCTCTGTCTTGCTTTTTGATACGCCACGGTAGAGAGAGTCGTTATTGACTTTAGTTCATGGCAATTAAAACTGCGTGACTGATATGAAATAACCTGAAAAACAAAGAAGTATTAAACAAGTAGCGGTTAGGAGTAAGTTCAAAGGAGATTATCTCGTCTGCATGTTGGATACCCGAAGAAACCTCTAAAAGAAATATATGCAAAGGACTACTGCTGTGTTTTGATCATGTTTTGCATATTTTGAGTTCATTGTGAGGAGGTTTGCCATATTACTGTGGTAAAAGTGCTTGTATAACTCTAGTCTAGAATTTACGTTTTCAACAGATTTTGGTTTACTCAGATTCTTCCAAACTTTTTTAAACAATAGTTGTTCATGCTTTGTATCTTGCGTGAGAGTATAAAATTTGGAGAAGAATATACTGCATTGGTATGAGTCTATTGTTGTCAAACAAGTTTATCTGTTGCTAGTAAATAAAAATATTTCCTTGAATGCAGTCTTGAATATCCTACGTTGGTGCTTCTTTCCATCCGATTCATTCTCCCCATAGCTTATAGCCATCATTAACTAACTGTACTCATGACAAAGACTTTTTACAGGGGCAATGAAGAAAGATCATGTTTCAATAACATTTGATTGTAAATTTAAATGAAAGCGTCAGATAAGAAAATAAATATTGTCACGATGATAAGGCCTGCTTTGTTCGTGAATAGGGTTATGGTATTGACATTATTGTAGGGTTTATTTTGATAATTCAAACAGTTACATTAAAGGAAACATCTTACTGAAACCCAAGAGATCATGTAGAACTCCCAAGCAAAGCTTTGAAGTAACCTCTAGGTGTCCATTTAACAGACCGTGAAATCGAAAGTGTTTGAGTCCCTTTATTGCTGAAGAATTGGAAATTGAAGAAATGTTCTCCTGAGGCAAACATGAAAAATGCAACCAAATGGTGTCTTATACAACATTCTATATTTCTGGGAAGATAGAAAATACCGCAAATCATCAATAAATAGCACTAGAAGAAAACCATGCGTATAAGTAGGTCGAAAACATTCTGTTAATGAAATTGTCATGTACTTTGTTTAGGTACTTCGTTCACGTTGTGGAACAGCGGCAACGCTGTTTGATTTTCATTGATTACTTATCTAGTTAACATAATTTTGATAATAGTTTGTTCATCTCGAGAGAGATTCTGAATTAAATGCAGTCGAAAGCATTTCAAACGAAATCGACAGCATAGCCATAGGAAGTCCACCACTGCGTTTTATACTTTGTTTCTAGTATCAGTGAGTTAATTATAGAGCAATTCACCAGGTATGAAGTCTGGTTTTGAGATGGGCAACTATTTTAAAATTTCTGGCAGAATCTTAGAAAACGTTTGATAATTTCGTTCTCGTTTAAATCCTACTGTACAAGTTATACCTTGACTGGCTCTTTTTCACCAACGCCGAGAATTGTTAGCGGGGTCTTAATGTGGGCAAGTTATCAAGGTGTAATTCTGATGGACGGGGATAGGCATAGCTGTGGAGGACACTCTCCTGAAGGTAAAAATATTTGGAGTATAAAGTCATTCAATGGCTGTCATCGCCTCCTGTAATTGTAACTGTTGCCAGTTACTATACGTAAATAATTGATACAGCGTTGGCGTACAATATGAACTGTTCTTCTTAGTTATGTGAGTCTCATGTTAGTAATTTGTTTCTGATTATATACATATATAAGTAAATGACATGTTGATACTCGAAGACGTTGGCAGTATCTATGTTACATGCCTTGTATAGCAGTAGACATATGAGCCAGCATACATTGCAATTCGCTCGGCCATTTAAGTTATTATATCGCTGAAAAGTTAAAACTGAGCAAGTCACTTGTGATCAACTGGTTACATGTTCCATTCTCAGGGACTCAGATATCTCCTTTGAGCATAAACACATTACATACATCGACTACCATGTTTAATTTATTCTGACAATCATCAGACAAATTTATTACTGAAATATTTCAAATTCAATTTCAATACTTTATTTCAACACGTATCACCTAAGAGCAAATAATACCTCGTTAAAACTTGAACGTGACATTAAAATAATAAATTTTAAATAAAATAAAAACAATATAAAAGTAACCGAGAATAAGTACAAGAACTTATGGTTACATAAATCCTTTTAAAACAATCAACATCGCAAGATTCTGTTATTTTAACTGGTAAATTATTCCACAGTATCCATGCTATATACGAAAATGACCTATGGAACCATTCAAGATTAAAATGGGACTGTTCTAATCTCCAACCTGAGCCACGTAAATTATACTTAACTAATTTAAGTTTAAAACATTCATTAATATAAGTTGGACATAAATTACTTACAGATTTATAAACTAAAATTAATGATTGAATATATCTACGCTTAGGAAGCTTTCAATATTCACAAAATTTTTTAATTGATACTCATATGTCAGCGACTTGGTTAAGCCTTAGATTGTTCTTAGTATATAATAGTTAGCATCCTCCATTTTCTTTGCTTCAATATCACCAATTCTTTATAGAAGCAGACCACAGTATTTCAAATAGGGAAGAATGTAAGCCTTATAAAGGCATATCACTATTTCCTGGAGAATAAATCTTCGTATCCTGCGCAAGGCAGATGCCTTAGCGCAAGCTTTTTTCAATTGTTTCGTAATGTGATCTTTGGACTTCAACTTGTAATCTAGTTTCACTTTAAGGTATCGGTTAATTGAATGATGGATCCACCAAGATTAAGGTCATATTCGTATGCCTATGGGCCATTAGCCATTACTTTCGCCTTTTCAGCATTTATCTTTAAGTAATTACTTTCAAACCATCCAGAAAGGCAGTCAAAGTCTAGATTCATAGTGCACTCCAGTGCCATCGGAGAAGTATCGGAAGCAAAATCTGTTGTATCATCCGTATAGAGCCTAATTGATGAGTTAGACATACCATATTTACCCTATTAAACGCCGTCCTCGAATAAACGCCGCATTTATTCTCATCGATGCAACGTTTAATTGAAGCATTCTTAACTTATTAAATAAAGTATAAACTGAATTACACTCGAGTGGTACACTTAAGAAAGTACGGCACAACTTAATCTAAACCAGTCCCGGAAATTTATTCTTCTCCAATACAACGTTTTTCAGTTTGAAGTGGCTATATTGCACTGCTCTGCTACTTATCTATCTCCAAAACTTTAGCTATGCGCAGTTTCGTAGTGAAAGCCGAGAATTTTGCCGGTAGAATAAGAAGAGTGACAGTAGTGCGCTAGTCACAAGAAACGCACTTACCACATAAGACAGTGAACATTTCAGAAGAGACATTAATTATGTTTGTTGGGTTTTAGTTTTAGTTTATGGGTTTTAGTATGAAATTTGGTTTAATTAGTCGAGTTCAAAGATTGACAATAAACGTCGCCCTCGAATAAACGCCGCAGCCGCAGCGCAAAAATTTAATTAACGCCGCGGCGTTTGTTCGAGTACAGACGCTATTATAATTTATGTCATCGATATAAATATTAAATAACAATGGACCTAACAACGATCCCTGTGGCGCTCCAGTCTTTACTACCCTCTATTCAGAGTAGACGTTATCAAGTTTGACACGTTGCCTTCTACCACGTAAACAGGCACACATCAGGTCAACGGCAGTATTTGAGAAGCCGCGTGCTTTCAACTTAGCAAGCAGAAGACTGTGACAAACTGAGTTAAACGCCTTGGACAGATCAACAGTTACCACTGCCACAACTCCACGCTTATCAAGACTTGTTCGCCAATCTTCCGTCATTTTTAACAATGCTGTAAAACAAGAATGACCCTTGATATAACCCGAGAGGTTTAGGCGATAATAAAAATTTGAATTTTCCGTAAATCTCATCATACATCACTCCCTCAAATATCTTAGAAACTGCAGGCAACACAGATACCCGTTGACAGCTGGTTTTATCCATTCTGTCAAGTTTCTTATACACAGGGGATGCATTGTTGTTTCGCCAAATTGTAGGCCATAACCTGTTAGTTATGAAATATTTAATCAAATAAGTCAGAGGTTGTGTAATTAAAGGGGCTGATATACTCCATATCAGTTGTGAGATATTATCACAGCCAACTGCTTTCCTTGGATTAAGTTTATCGAACAGATCCTTTATAAAGGTCACTCCTGCAGGAACAAAATTAAATTCTGGTTTAAAGCATTTCTTCAGCAATAACATTTATACTTGGATGGTCCTTAAAGTCCTCAATTTCTAAACGATCGCCATCATTTCCAGCTACTTCGGAAAAATATATAGTGAAAATCTCAGCCACGGAAAGGGAATCAGTAATAACACAGTTATTGTCAATCAACATAATCTTTGATTTTAGTCTATCTTTTCCGGGCCAAAGACATCTCATTTTACTCCAGAATTCGCCATGATGTTTAGTTTTATTTGACGCACCAACACAAAACGCCTTCAACCCTTTACGCTTTCATGATGTGACCTTGTTTCGCTGCTTCTTGAACACTTCCCATGAGAGTTGTGGTGGATATTTTGTGCTGCTTAAATAACCGGTTTCAAGTATAAATTTCTCGTCGTATCTGTGGCGTAATACATGGCAATTGATCACTTCTAATATATTTTTTCCAGCCTGTTCTAGTCCTTGGAATTTGTAGTACTCACTCTTTTCTGATCGAGCGTTTTCATCCCTTTCTTGCAGTATTTGCCAGTCCATGACATCTCCTTTCACCATTTTACCATGTTTCAATACAATCTCTGCATTATTATTATTATTATTATTATTTAATCTTATTGTTATTATTATTTAATCTTTATATTTAATGTTTCAATCTCTACGGGTGTATTTGTTGGTGATTGGAAAAGAGCTAGGGTAAAACCTTTTTATAAATCAAAAGGTAGACGAAAATGTGAGAACTATCGCCCAATTTCTATTCTTTTTATCATCACCAAATTGCTCTAGAAAGAAATATATAGACAGCTTTATCAATACTTGAATAATAATCCTTTACTTTCCCTATTTCAATCAGGTTTTCATCCAAAACATTCAACATTATCCCTATTAATTCAAATATGTGATAATTTGTTAGAAAAAATGGATAATGGAGAACTAACCGGTTTAATTTAAATAGATATTAGGAAAGCCTTTGACTCTATTGATCACAAAATATATGCATTTCCGGCAAATTTTACAGATTTAGTAGCAAAACTTAATAAGACTTGGAAAATATAGTCAAATGGTTTTCCCAAAATAAATTACAACTTTATGCCAAAAAATCAATGGTGATGTTCATAGGCTCATCATATAATGTTAAAAATAAAGTTGGTAATGACCAAGTAATGATAAAAGAGTTAAACCGTTTGTACCATATGAAACTTTCCAAAATTTATATAATTCTCTCGTACTCCTATACTTTGATTATTGTTCACCGTTATGGGATAACTGTGGACGTTTACAGAGAGAGAAAATACAAAAATTTCAAAATAGGGCAGCAAGAGATATGATAGATGCCAACTATGTTAGGTAGTGAGATTTACTTCATGCTATGTCGTGGAAAAATCTGAACGACCGACTTAAATTGAATAAATTAGTTTTTAGTTACAAAATATTAAACAACCACTCAGCTCCAGGTTTAAGAGATAAATTTATTATCAGGGAAGCAAATCTAAATAATTATAATCTTAGAAATGCCCATACCAATCTTTCAGTTCCCAAGCCCAATACTGAATATTTAAAAAAAAGTTTTGGGTATAGTGGAGCTGTGCTATGAAACAGCTTACCAATGGAGGCGAAACTGACAGAATCTTTAAGCAGCTTCAAAAATTTGATTACATAAATGTTACAACTGAGTCGGACGTCGAGCATCTTTGATCTCAACTTTTTAAACATTTTGTATATCTTTGGACTTAGATTTTTTTAATAAAAGACTATTATTTTTGGAAACTGTGTGACGTTCCTCATGAAAACGATCTTTTTATGATGAAAGTAGCCTGTTTAAATAAAGTTTCACTTCACTTTACTTCGCTCTTCACGCTTGGATTTAGATGTTCAATCTGATTATATCGTTGAGAGCAAGCTACAACACGTAGCCAACGTTCTCAAGAGTTAAGTTGCATAAGAACCATTCTCAAAATCTTGGCTGTTCCTAATAATGTGGTTTTTGCAGATGCTCTATCCTCTCTTTGATCCTAATCTTTTCAATCCATTTCTCCAGATCCGTAGAGACTACTCCTAGTGATCCAACAACCACAGGAATAATAGTGACCCTTTTCATGTTCCCCATATTTGCTATCTCTGTCTTCAAGTCCTGATATTTCTCAACTTTCTCCTGTTCGTTCGCTTTCACCCTTGAATCTCCTGGCACTGCTTTATCGATTATTAGACATTCCTTGTCATTTTTATGAATTACCAAAACGTCTGGTCTTCTCCCTTCTCTTAAGCGGTCACATTGGATGTTAAAGTCCCACAGATTCTTGTTGATACTGTTCTCCAATACTCCTGGTGGTTTGTGCTCGTACCATTTGCTTGACCTTTCCAGATGGAGTTTTCCGCACAATTCCCAGTGGATATACCTGACCACATTGTTGTGCCTCCTCATATATTTTTTCGGTGTAAACTAAATATATTGACTGACCAGATGTCCTCCACCTTCTCGTTTCTCTACACATATTCTGCGCATTGGCGAATCTGTGGTCTTGTTAGTGTGGTATTTCGTGTAATTTGAACTCAAAACTTGCTGCATACCAAAGCTTCCGTACACCCTTTCAAGTCACTTTTCTTAAGCCATCTTCTGGTCCTCTTCATGTCAACTTCGTCTCGCATTTCTCTGACATTTTGTGAAAACATTTTATTCTCCACCCAGCTCCTCTCCCTGTCTTGAATTTATTTTTTCTTGTATTTCTCAGGCAGAATCGTTACTTCTATTTTAATGGTACCATTTTGTGCCACTGCTTTTAACATTGGCTCATCACTTCCTTTGACATACCATCCAAGACTATTCTCTTCACTCTTCACACAATTTTCTCAACTAATTAAACCTCTGCCTACTTTCTCCCGTGGTAAGTGTATTTTCTTTACATCACTCATTAAGTTCTTTATTCGTCTACTTCAGTATACCTGCTCCATATCTCATTAGAGATACTGCCCATGTTTTTGCCGCCTTAATCTTGTTCTTACCATTCAACCTCGATTTTCTCACCAACCTGAATCTTCTCAGATATTCATCTCCGAATCTCTTCATCTCATTCTCTTTAATCGTATCCAACTCTAATATCCCGAGGTAGTTATACAGTAGGCTGAATGATGAAACATGGATCGATGAATTTACCATGATAACAGTCTTTACTGTGCAGGTCTTCACTCCAGCAAGCGGTTCTACTCCAAGGATGACCCTAACGACGCCAAGAAAAGTAAGCATTTTCGTTTGTATTGCGCTGGTTTTTTGGCTGTACGTAAGCTTCATCCATCCATTGATGAAATCATGTTAGACACTAACCTCGATCGAGGTTGACGAATCTACGCACTTTATCGCGAGCACTAAGAGGATGCTTCAGTATTCCTTCGAGCAGTTAAAATATGTAAACCAATTTTCGCTGAAAATCCAAAATGTTCGACGTTGTTTTGAACGATCTCAGACATCGTCCATCAAGCATGCTAGTCAAACCACGTGCGTTGTCCAATCCAAAACTCGAAAGTCAAAGTTCAAATTTCGTCTTTCGTTTTCTGATGCTCTTGCTTCTTGTGGCTCACATTATGCAACTGTTGACTTGCGCCAGGGAAAACATCCAATTTTGCGGAACTGAATGTTTTAATGTTACCCCAAACCTGAGATGCATAAAAGTTAATCTTCCCTTAGAAAAGTCAACAATAATTTTGTAAAAGTATCAAAGTCTTTCTATTGTCGTAATCCCACCATAGAAAAATTCATCCCAAGACACTAATAAGATTCTATTTAGCGTATTAAATTTCATTTGAACGAAAAAAATACGAGATCCAACTATAAGTCAAAAAAAGCAGCTTGAAATTTCTTTAAGTTTGCTTTAAAAACCTTCGAAAATCCGTACAAATATTCGATCTCAGATAAAAAAGATATTTTTGATTTTAAAAAGTTCTGATTACTGCTGTAAATTTAATTTTTCAAGGGAGACAACGCTCGGGCAGAGCGACATACGAAGGTGGTGAACCAAGTGTCAGACGAGCGTTATTTTGAAGTACATTTGCAAATTATTGTAATGATTAATTTTGTCTACAAAAAAAATTACTTTGAGATAATGTTCAACTTATAGATCACATAAAGTTCGGTGACGTAAATAACTATCAATTTACGTATAAATTGCAATTTGCCTAACGGGGCAAAGTGCCACTCAGGATGTATTATGAGTAAAAACTTCAATTCTTCCTCCTCTTTAAACGAAATTGAATCACCGTAACTGAGTCGATATATATGTATGTCATTTTGTTATGATTCAATATATGTACAGGCTAAAAATATCAAGAAAGGTCAAATTAAAATAAAATTACTATACGACAATATGTCATCATCGGTGTTTCGAAAACATTCTGTAATTTTATTTTACTTTAAATTCTAATATTTTTAGCATGTATACATATTTAGTCCAAAAAACAAGCAGAGTGGAGTAGAGAATTCTGTCTTTTGAATGTATAAAACACTCACATTTATAGTTCATATTTAAAAGCAAACAAATAGTATAAAAAATAAAGCAATTCAAAGAAGTAACGATGATTCTGATTGAGTATTACCTAAGAAATTAGCCAAGAAATCAAAGCAGGAATCTTTCATTTTGTGGTGAACATTGGTAAATCCCCACAAATAATTTCAAGAAAATATTCTGTTTTTTAAATCTAATCTCAAGTTTAGTTTGTTTCGTCTCGCTCACTTTGCAACATGTGAACAACTACAACTACACAAAAGACGTTGTCACACCCTTTAGCTATTAACTAATTACGTCCACACCTAAATTGAAACCTAACACTTTTTTCACACACAGTTTACGAACAAAATTTTACGACACTCTCCCCCGTATTTGAAAACTTGATATTTCAAATTTATTAGAATCTAAGCTGTAATGTGAATCAACCTAAGTTATTATGTCTGTATAATTCAATTTTCTTTCCACAACGTTCATCATCTTCATACTCATGTATGTGCTGAATATTGTTCGTTGCATCAACTGCAGCCTGTCTTTTGGGCCTGAATTCTCTTCCTTCAAAATTCAGTTGCGTCCGATCTTTTTCCTTCCGTTAGTAGTGTAGTTCCATTGTATAAAGAAATTGTATCAGCCTTTCAAAGAATGACTTTCCAGCACGAAGTCAAACTGCACGTACGACTCCGCCTCTTCTTGTAATTGTTGTTGTACAATTCCATTCTTTAAATTTACTCTCTACTCCTCCTCCCCCTTGATCAATACCACATCACCTTCTCTATGGTGTCCTCGTTTACTGCTATGGACTAAGCTATGTCGTTCACGAAATACTTTGAGGTATTCAGGCCTCTATCTTCTCCACAGCACCTGCTTGCTTCTTTTTAAGTATTTGGCTTTCTTTCGCAAATTTCTGTCTTTGTAATCCGTTGGTGGTAGCTCCAACTGTTGATTGGCCTTTCCAAACATCAGCCCGTTTAGTGCCAAGATAGGAAGCTCAACGCCATCTTAACAATATAGGTCAATGGTCGATTATTTAACACGACTTGAATGTCAAGCATATCTCTAGCAACTCTCCGAATGACAATTTTGCGGATCCTACAACGTCGTAACGGGCGTTCTTCAAAAGGCTCACCATTCTCTCAAACATGCCTATCCATAAATTAGCTTTACTTAAGTTAAACTGCCATTTTACTTGGTGTTCTTCCAAGATGCCTTGTAACTTTTCACCTTGTTCGACTTTCTTAATTCATTTTGAGCTGCCACAAGCCTCTTTCCACTGTCGGATATGATTTTCTTTGGGAGACCTCTCACTGCAATGAATCGTTTAAGACTTTTCAGGAATTCTTCGCATTTCATATCTGAGTAAGAGCTCCAAATGATTCCTCCGCGTCAAACTGCCAGTATTGATGAATATGTATCCTTTGCGTTCAGCTCCAGTCTTGAGTTTATGGTAAATGGCACTAACGTAGCCTTTCAGGACGAAAAGTAGGGGGCAGTTGCCCCCTAATTTTCGTCCTGAGCAGGTCTGTCGGTACATCCAGTACATTTGTTGGTACATTGAGCTTGTGTCACGAATTCCATTTGCGTTTGAATTACGAAGTAAAAAATTGTTAAAAGCTCCAGTGAAATTTAATTATAGGAACGGCGTTTAATACAAAATATTCATAAGGAATTCTGTTATCTTTTAACGGACAAAAATGATAGATTAAGTCAAACCCCAGGACAGAGTGGTTGTAACAGCGGTGATGACCGAATAAGAAGATGCGTATGTTATTATACATCATAGCTGACGTGATGTACGCACTTTTGCGTTAAAGCTTTTTCAAAATTTAATACTATCATAGCAGCCGGAACTGGCAACATAGAAATCATTTATTCCTTTGTCGAATTTCAGTTACAGTTTTACTTTTACCGTCTGGGAAGTGTTTGAATTAAGAAAGCTCCAATAAACATGCGAGTGTGCGACAGTTTGTCTGTCGCAGCTTATGGCTTCCCCTAGCAAACAAAGAGGCGTCAAATTGGCTGTCATGTTTTGACTTGGTCGATTCACTAAACGGGTCCTTCTTAATGTACACCGATGATTTTGAATGGAGTTTGACCTTCAATTCGTACCTTTGGAAGGTTCCGTTGATCTGGTGTCGGTACTGGCATAGTATAAAACCTCTTGCATCCATAGCACTTCCTGTTGACTTGCTCGCAAGGCTTCGCAAACCTTCGCAACTTGGGAATTCAGTATTCATCATGCTCATCATTAACATCACATAACCGAGAAGGGTCTACTAGTGATCTTGCTTCACGAGCTCTCGAGATAAGAGGTGTTTCGCTGGTATATAAATTGGATATTTCCCTTGAATTTTTCCTCTGGACTCATAGATCTTCCCCTGATTCTTCTGAATATTCAATTGGAGACAATCCCGCTTAAATTTGTCTAAGTATTCACCGTCTTGCTGTGCTCTCTTCATTAGAACTTGAAACTACTTTTGCGTCTTTTCTGTCATTAGTGGTCCACTCATTTGTTTGCTACTCAACAGTTACTAAGGCTATCTTCAAAACCCAGTACGGGAAATCGGTGGACGGGGAATAGAGAATACAAAATCCCGGAATATAAAAAGCCGGAATCTTTAAAATCCTGGTTCTTCAAAATAAAGAATGGAAAAGCGCCAGAAAATTTATGTTTTTACATAAACTTAATCATGAAAAGTACGTTCTTATACAGTATCTTATCGTAGTTTAAATAATAGTTATCGTTCAGAAATTTGGAAGATGTAGAATTCTTCCTTTGAGCTTCGAAGTGAAGTCATGAAGTATTTTAACAATATTTTAATGGAAAGTTTGCTTTTGAACAAGAAATAAATGCTATTACCTGTCCAACATGGCTTCTTTTGTGTCTAATTGGAGTACCTGGCCGACAGCTATAAAGATAGTCGAAAGAGAACACTTTGAATTCAATGACAATACAAGCTTCCATCAAGGTTGTCCTTTAAATCCCGTGAACATTTTTACGAACTTAATTGGTGAGAAGGTAACCAGATCTCGTGTAAGGAAAATAAAACTGTGGTGGTGCATCGTTTCCCACCGCCAACATTGGGTTTGGGTTGTGCTGGTTCATGTAGCTTCGAAAATTGTGTTTGAATAAGTCAGATCGGTCACATATCTTCATGCAGGCTTTAATGCATTTTTTAAATCAATTAAACAAAAAAAAACTGACTGCTTTGGTGCCAAGATCACCGGTTTAACCAACTTTGGTAAATTCGTTAAATTCAGTTTGCGGTCACTGTTTTGCCTTTTTGGCCCTGTGAAATATCTTATCGAAGCTTCCACTTCAACTTCCTGTAAGAGTTGATATACGTCAACTATTTTAGCACGTGATCAAATTCAGTACGTCTTTTTTTGGTACTTTTAACCACAACAAAGTTAAAACCTTTCAAAATTGTTGGCAGCAACTGCCAAGTTGAAAACGACAAGGAGGGCAGGCACAACATACTGTGCATTTTTGTACCAACAACAGTATAAGAATTTGTCTTTGTCCTTTCACAAGTTCCTACAGGTTTGCATAACATAGAAGAACATGTATTGACTTGTTAGGCTGTTAGGCTTTTGCTTACTATACAGAAAAAAGATACCAACAACTGTCATTATCAATTACAAGGACACATGAGAACCTGTTAAGAAGTTAAAACTTTTGAAAATGTTCGACAAACATGGTAGGGAAACATGTATCAACTTGTTGGGCTTGAAAAAGCAGTCTTTTCTGCACTGGATCTCCTTCACCAACATATCAAGGTCGTATAGTTCCTTTTGGGTGAATTGGCACACATTCATGGCATATCCTGCAACTGGTAAGACACTGCAGTTGATTATTTTCATGAAGTTCTTACGATACACGTCTAAGTAAACCAGGTTTTCCAATCTCTTTTTCATTTCTTTCCTAATTCTTAACATTAACTTTCCCTTGTTGATCGCTTTCCCTGTTCTATCCCCTAGAGTTTGAAACAAAATCTCTGCACATTTCTTCGTACCATACATTACTCCTGTAATGTATGTGTCATGCTACGTCTCGCAGCATATTGATGGCAGGTTACGAGTCCAGGACCTTCCTCAGTATTCTTGATGTTTCTAGTAATCCGATCTTCTAGAGATCCCCCACCCTACTGTCAATTTTCAGCTTGTCCCAGGTAAATTGCACATTCTTGTTCATTGTTCCCAAGGCACCTGTGATGACAGGCAGAAAAAATACCTTGGTCACTTCCCCTTTCTACATCTTTAATAACTCGTACTTAAAGTCTGTTTATTTCCGAATCTTTATTCTTTCCCTCTGTTTAATCATCGTGTCAAATGGACAACCTACATCCACAATATATGAGGGTTTTCGTCTTGGTCAGCATGACTAGATGTTGTTTGTTACATTCTAGCTTCTTTTTAGTCTGGATGGTGAAATCCAATAGGATTTTCACTTCCTCATTCTCCAGTACTCAGCATTCCGTGGCAATATGATGTTTGTAGCTTTTTTTCGTTTGTAGCGTTTTTAGCAATCTTATCGTGTTTCACAGTCTTATAATCCTTTTAAGCAAAAGGAATACATTCTGAAACTACGTGTTCAATGGCTTCGTCTGCAAGTCCACAGATTCAACAAGTTGGTGGAGTTTCAAGCTCTTTATCAATATGATGTCTTACCCGTTTGATTCTAAGGGCTTTATTTCGAGCTGCTAGAATCATTTCTTCTGTTTCCTTCTTTAGCGTTCCTTTTCTTAACCATTTCCATATTGCCTCCTAATCCATTACCCCCTCTGTTCCTTTCCAAAATACAGGATATATTCTCTTCTCAAAGAGTCTTTCTTTTCTTCTGTTTTGATGGTTTTCTTCCTTTCTTTTAAGTCTTCCTCATCCTTAAAAGTGTTTTCTCTCTTGACCTCCTTCAGAAACTCTTCTTCCTCTGTGCCGATGAGGTAATACCCAAGGTTACATTTTTCAATTTCTGCAACATCCTCCACACTTTCCAGTCCTCTCCGACCTTGAATCCTCTTCTGATATAACCTATACACATCATCTCTTGGGTGGAAGCTCTTATAGATAGTAAGTAGCTTCCCTGTCTTTCTGTCCATTTGCTTTAGTTTATCTTTTGTCCATTCGATTATCCCTGCTCCATACCTTATGACTGATACAGCCCGGGAGTTGATTGCCTTGATGATATTTCCTGCATTTACTTTAGACTTGAGGATCTTTTTCATTCTTCTGAAGTACTAATTTTTGAGTATTTCTTTCATTTTACCACTTTTCAGGCTGTCGCATCCGAAAATACCTAGCGAAAAGCAAAGGTAAAGTGCCTTCACTTATAAGCTTCAAGTAAAAGACAAAATTATTAATGGTATTCATGTTTCGGCAAGACTTATGCCATCTTCAGTACAAGTAATTTTCGATATTTACAAGTGTTATTTATATGCTGTTAATTAGGTTAGCATATAAATTACACTTGTCAATATCCGTAATCACGTGTACTGAAGATGGCACGAGTCTTGCCGAAACATATATGCCATTAAAACATTTGTCGTTTACTTGAAGTTTATTTTAATAATGGTGCTTATTCGACCTTTGTTTATCGTGGATATAAATTAAGGTACTGTACCTTTACCTTTACTAAAGGATTTTGGAATGCGACAAGCTCAAAAGTGGTGAAATGAAAGAAATACTCGAAAATGACTTCTTCAGGAGAAGGAGAAAGAGCTTCTTTACATGGAGAAGACATTTATATACTTCATTTTTGTCAAATGCTTTGATCGTTTCTCCGTTGGGAAGATCAATTTCCCCATTCTCCACCATTCGTCCTCTTCTCATTGACACCATTACACACTTCTGAATTCCAAACTCCATGCCAATCTGATAATGAATAACCCTTACTGTCTGGACTAGAGATCCAGCTCCACCACATTCTTGGCATAGAGTTTAATGTCATCCATTTACAAGAGATGAATAAGTCCTTTGTTTTTCCCAAACTGGTATCCTGTCTGTGATGTATTCAACACCATAGACATAGGTATCAATGTTAACACAAACAGCAATGGTAATAGACTCTCTCCTTGAAATATCTCCCTTCTGAGCTTTACTTCTCCCAATGAGTCCCCTCAAGATGTCAATTTGACTCTTCATGTCTTCATTAATTTCTACAATGTTCTTACATTGTTGACAACTCTAAATCAATCCATGCATTGCTCGATATACGAATGTGGGACCATAACGTACACCTTTTTGTTTTCAGTCCAGCATACAGCAAGATTGTCTCTTTCTACAATTCGTGAACATCATTTTGTCAACCATAAGCTGGTCCTCTTTTTCCCTACATCCTCTTGGAGCCCCTTTCTATTCTGGTGGTAGGATCTGCTACTTATTCAAATAATTGTACACACTTTCTCCAACCATCCTCGTCAAAAGCTTCCACATCAGAGGTAAGCATGTTATTGGGCGGTAGTTTGATATTAGGTTACCTGTGATTCGGTCTTTCAATATTAAGCATGTTCGACCTTTTGTCATCTACTCAAATACTACACCATTCTCTGAAAAACTCATTAGCAATTCGGAAATTCTTTCATGAAAGTTTGCAAAATTCTTTATCCAGTAGCCGTGTAAGCCATCTGGTCCACTACTTTTCCACTTATGTGTCTTCTTCACCTTTTTTTTCCCACATTTTCTACTTTTATTTTTATCATTAAAGGGTGTTTTATAACTAAATTATATTAGCAACATTTCGAAGAGTTATAGAGTATTCGACCACGTTAGTCTTTTGTTTTCAGATTTCTTTAATTACGTAAAGACGTGTAATCATGATTGTTTGACATTTTAACAGCAGAATTCTATTTCAGAATCATCCTCATTTTTTCTTAACAGCAGAAGATCAGCAACATCTGATGCAAGCTGCAGTATCCGAAACTTTAAACCACGGTAAAAAGAAAAACAATCGCATATCATTACTCTTAATTGGTCGAGATGGTGTAGGAAAACCGTCTCTGAAGAAAAGCCTTCTTGGTGAAGAGCTAGACGAAAAAGAACCGAGCACTATTGGCATCGAGTTCGATGTTGTTGAAGTAAAAGAGAATGATAAATCCAAACCTTGGAAGCGTGCAGCAGATGACCAATTTATAGCATCTGAGCGACACACTAATAGTGTCCTTTGTAAGGAAGTAGCCAGGACAATAGCTGAAAAAAGGGAAAAGCGTAAAGATGATGTAGGAAAAATTGGAGGTTATGATCGTGAAGATCAGTTTGGAGGTGCAGGAAGCAGTGGAACTAAAGACAGAAGTGGAGATGGAGCAAACGATAAGGCTGAACTAGGAGAGAAAGACGGACCTGGAGATGGGGATGGGGAGGACTATCCAAGCGACAACGATAGCCGGATGAAGGATGGGGGAGGAAAAAATAACGCCGAGAAAAGTATGAAACTCGATTCTCACCCATTAGACGACTTAAAATGGAAGATTGCAGAAAATGTCGAAAATTACCGTGATGATACCATGGATACAACTAGATTCATGTTGGGAGATGTCGGTGGCCAGTCTGTCTTTCACGATGTGCATTCGATAATGCTGAGGTTTAGAGAGCTATTCATGCTGGTTATTGATCTGTCAAAGTCCCTTGACGAGAAGGCGCACTCAAAGTTTGTAGATAAAGATACGAAGAAAGAGATAGACCAAGAAAACCTTCTGCGTGAAACAAATTTCGACTATGTGACAAGGTGGATGGCAGCTCTACGCAATCTTAACCCGTGGGATAAAGAGGTTGAAAATGAGCAGCCCAAAACTATCCTCGTTTTCACCAAACCTGATAAGCTGAATAGTCCTAAGGAATTGGACCAGAAGTACGACGAGATAAATGAAGCTCTTGACAGGAGATTTGAACGCATCGGTTGTGATTCGCTAATTGTCGGCAAGTATGTTATTAAAAACACTACACCAAGGAATGAGGATGAAGCCGATCAACTGGAAGTCTTGAAAAAAACTCCCATAAGGTTGCTGTTATTGAGTCTGTAAGCAGGTTGTCTTGGTGTAAATGGCGCGCGATCGGAACGGAAGTGATTGATTGAGTCGTAGTACTTTTGTATGGAACGTAACTGTTTTATTACGAGATTGGAAATGAGATTGTCGATTATAACAGCAAGTAAGGATCCACTATTAGATCACTAGAATTGGATTGGTTTCCGTGTAAAGTGAACAGAATCTGAACGAATATTAATAACGTTAGTGATAATACTGTCAAAAGTATTCATAGGTTTTGTGTGAGGAGTTTTTGACCAGTATTGCCATGTCGCGGCATTACTGCTTGTGTTTATAGAGTGAATACTGTCGATAATTGCTCTTTAAGGCTCGTTTACACGTGCGCTTTTTTGCTGTTTTTATTACGTCTACATAACCCACCACGTTTACGGAACCTTTTACTAACAGAATATCTCATTCCCAAAACTGACGTCGAACCTATTCCTACTGAATTGCATGAAAAATATGTTAAAGTCTAAAATAACGATAGAAAATAACGATTCAAAAGGCTGAATTTAAAAATATTAAAAAATGGAGGTATAGAAAAGACTAAATTGTTGAAAAACATTGATTGTTGTTTTTCAGTTTCAAGAAAAAACACTGTTTCTAGATAGCTGTTGCGATTATTCTTGTGAAAAATAACATGTGTTTCACGTTATAAAGGGATTGTGATCCAGCCCCCACTAGTTTAGCTCCCTTGTAGTGACGCTGTTTGCATACCTCTTTTTATTCCTTGAGAGGAATCGCTAACGTCCGGTGGGCAACGGCCGTTGAGGCTTCCACAAAACCTCTTTCGGCTTTCGGGGATATCAGTAGGTCTTTAATTCCAATATATTACTTAATAGAAAAAGAACTACGCCAATCTTTAAACTCAGAAATATTGGGTTGTTCGGTTTACTTTTACAACTTTCGTGGGTGATCGGTTGAAGCAGTAGCAACTCGTTCTCATAACCCCACATATTTTACCTCGGGCAGTTTAATCCAACGAAGATTTTATTGTGATAATGTTCTTCACTTCCTCGGTCAAGACTTCAGGAAATAGTTACTTTCTGAGTTAACTACAGCGTGAACAGTAAGATTATCTCTTTCAGTTGTTGTCTTTTATTCTATCATGAACCCACTACTAACAATTTGATATTCAAATGATTGGCCCAGCTTCTTTCATTCCAAAGCCTGTGAAGGGAAACAGTAATTCTTTGCTATGTAGCATGCGAAACTAATTTTTTTATACCGTTCAATGTTTTACTTATCAAGCTACTAATAATCATAAAAAAACTGCTAGATTTTGACTGGCTAAGAGCAGTGTAATTTTAAGGTTACACAGTGCCGAGGAAAGGTAATTCTTTAATTCTCACTGAGCTACCTTTTTTGTCACTGTATTGTTTTTTCATGAATATTATAAACTGCCAAGAGCATGATGTCTCTTGTAATTTGAAAAACGCGCACTACTGAGTTTTTCAAAGACCTCAAACAACACTCATCCTTTAGACGTGTGCTATTTTAAGTATGTTTGAAAAACGCACTAGTTTGTGTTTTTAAACCTACGAAAGTTACGTACAACGTACTTAATTGCTTGACCATATGAACGGAAGGCTTCATTGAAATGAAGATCATTTGGAGAGAGACTGATGTCTGAAGCAACAGTTACCATTAAGAGCATTTCAATTTTTACTCTGAATGAGCCGTCTGAAAGTGCAACTTCTGATTGTCGTCCATTTTAACATATTTTGTTTCTGATCACTAAGCTCTATTTCAGCTGTAAGGCTGATTCAGTCAATATTTGGAAGAAAAAGACAAGTTGCGGGTAGATGCAGTGGCCTTTTTCGACGTCAGTTTATGATGCCAGTGCAGGAAATCTGTGACATAGGGAACGAAAACTTATGTCATGTTGACCTCATAGGAGTCTAATATTGACAGGCAAAAAAAACCCGCCAGTTTAAGTCATTTCTGGTTTCACCTTCTGAATTGGAAGTCAATCTTCCAGTCTGAATAGATTTCAGTGGTTGCTTTGCATATCATGATCTTATGTCAATGAGAAATAAGTTGTATTATTCTTCAGTTTTGATTCCTCCTCGTGTTTAATTGGCTACAGACTACCGCTAATTAATGTGTAATGACACGAAATCGTTAAGTCATATCTACGGTCATTAGTTTTCATGCAGATAAGAATAACGTCATTTCCGAATTAATTTTTTTTTAAAGGTGTTTGTAAATGAACTGTTGTGTGTTTTGACTCAAGATGTGGGATCTTTGTGGGCAGATAATAAGATTATGTACTGATCCAATCACTGAGTCAGATTTCGCATCATATCGAGAATGATCGATGCCACTGTTCGTGTTATCCAGCCTAAGGCTTGAGTTTGATGAAAGAAATATGTGCTGCTTTTCATATAGTTGTAATTGTTAAAATTTTAGCCCGGTGTCAATATAAGTGAAGTTGTAGTAATAAAGTCAGCAATTGTGGCTGCTCAAGTCTTTCAGGATTTACCACTTTGTGGAAACGTGAGTTGTAATTGTTGAAATTCTACGAGTACTGACAATCAATCAGCGATTTGAATCAGCTTTAACTTCTTTAATAATTGCATCAGTCGGCCGCAAATCAACTTTTAAAGCAAGCATTCAACACCGACTGTCGATGAAACGAAAGTGCCACGTAATCCTAATGACCAATCAACGTCAAGAGTTACGTTGCCAGGCAGCCAAATTACAAGGTCATTCACAACACATCTACACAAGACGACAGAGGCACATGATTATTTTATATATAATAATGTTTCAAATACATAGTTTGATTGACGAGCGGTTTATCGATGTTGGTTTGGAGCACCCAAATATCTACCAAAGACCGTTGGTTGAATTTCTCGACAAAACCAAGTTATCAATTTATGTTCCTCTTCCTTGACGTTTTTGAAATTCCTTGCTAAGGCCTGCAGGAACACCTTTAGATATTGTAACAGTAATCATGGACATAACTATTCTATGTACGTTTAACGTATTGATATGATGAATTGTTTTACAACTGATAAGGGTTTCGATCGAGATAAGCGAAGCAACCAAGACATTAAAGCAAAATTTTTATCCACACCCTGGTCTACGTTTACCAAACTGTTCGCATGAGCACTTTCAATATAAATCAGTGATCACTAAAGCGAGACAACCAGAATTCTTGGTGGAAATCGGGGACTGAATTACAGCAATTACAACTATATGGAAACATAACTGTTGAAATTGGGTCGAAGACAATCACCGAGTGAATTACGACAATTACAACTTTACGGAAATCAGGCGTGAGGTTGATGGCTCATAAGTGTAATGATGAAATCCTAATTAACAAATACCTTTATTATTGTTGTTTTAAGAGAGAACACGTCCGAGAGGGACAATTGTTCAAGGAGGTGAACCAAGCACAAGTAGAACGTTAAAAATATATCCAAATGATGTTTTGTGTCTACTATAAGTTGGATTTCATTTGCTTTAGTCGGGGGAACTGCTCTGTGCTGACAAGGAAAACCGACAATTTGGTTTTAAATTGATTCAGTGACATTTTTGAAGTTATTATAAAGATTTTCCTGTGCTGATTGTTCGAGGTGAACTGGTTATATCGTTATAATCATGAATATAATATAATTTTAATAAAATTATATAATAATAAGATATAAAATATATAAGCTAAACAATATAATATAATGTAATAATGATGAAATATAATAATAATAGAATATAATAATAGAATATCATAATAGTATAATATAATAATATGGTATATCAATATAATATGATATAATAATATAATATAATAATATAATATAATAATATCATATAATATTAATATATTAATAATATAATATATAAATATACTATAACATTGATATAATATAATAATAATATAACATCATAATAATATAATAATATAATAATATAATAATATAATAATATAATAATATAATAATATAATAATATAATAATATAATAATATAATAATATAATAACATAATAATATAATATAATAATATAATATAATAATATAACAAAATAAAATATAATAATAGTATAATATAATATAATAATAATAATATAATATAATAATAATATAAAATAATAATGATATAATGCAATAATAATATAATTTATTTCTGTATCGTTTGTCTGTTATTAATGCATTACATATAATGGATCATTAGTACGTAAAAATGTAACTTAAATGATGACGTGCTCAGTTTAAACAAAAGTAACCTGAATAGTGACTCCGTAGTTTTACCAAACCCTCGACTTTAATCAGCATCCCAAGCTATCCAGCGTCACTGACTTTCGTGAGCATTAGTTCACTTTAGCTTCAATTCATTTCGTAAAATTTTTCCTTCTCAGTTAAAGCAGTCAATCTATGTTTCTTTTTCATTTTTGGAAAACTTTAATAGTTCCACGCAATCCACATCTTTTGTGGACCTTTTTACCAATTAGACGAGTTCATCACTTCTCACGTTTGACGTTCTATGTATTTCTTTTCAATTCCACAAAAAATATTCAGAAACGAAAAAAATTTAAAATAAAAAACAAGATGGCTATGTACAATGTGGATGGGGAAGCGACATGGTGATATCACAGTCTATATATGAATGTTTGTCTATGACTGCCGCATTTATCACCATATCAAGAACTCGCACCTTAGCTCGCCATAGGGTCTTAAGAGGCAGTCCGCCTAAGAACCGACCACTCAAATTTCGCGACATCACAGAATTTCCTGAAACTTTCTATGTGAAACAAGTAACTTATATGATGAATAAAAATTGTGATAGTTTTTAGTTCAAACTTTTTTTTTAATTTTTCAAGCGACTTTTTTTCCGACTCGGTCGAGGAAGCGTAAAATGACGTTTTTCAATGATGAAATTTGTATCTACTTTCAAAAGCCCTAAAACCGCGTGAATTTATCTAAACTTACTCAAACTTGATGATTTTTTTAATCCATGTTAGGGTAACGTTTTGAAATAAAAATTGTTTGAATATAGTAAAATTTCAATATTTGTCGGGTTTTTGAATAGACCTCATTGACAGCTAATTTGCAATACCTCGGAGATGACTGACCGTAAAATTCCTTTTTCTCTCAAGTACATCGTAATCTCAAATCCATTATATCTCCAACATAGACTACGAAGACTAGTCTACACGATTCAAGAATAATATTTTTGGGCAAAGCGTATTTCGCGAAACGGTGACATGATAAATATTGACTATTTTCACATTTTAAAGCAAAATGCGAGTTCTTTTGCTTACCCTGTTGAGGTGAAGTTTTGACTGGAGACAGCTTGAAAAGTAGAAAAAACGCAAAATAGACTATAAATAAATTTAAATGAATGTGTGACAGACTCGAAATAATCTGAATTTTTGGATTTAGCAAAGTATTTGTTTGCACGTGAAGTCGGCCTGACATTTTTGAATTGCTAATTAGATGAAAATAACTGCTGTCCGAAAGGAATTTCTAAAGAACACAAAGTCATCAGTTGAAAATTATTTTATTAGTAACTTCAAATAAGAATGTAATGGTTGCTCGCCTATTTTAAGGTTTTAACGGAAATTATATACAAAAAAATTATCTCAAGTTTGTACGTTGCGTGACAGCGGTCTTAAAATTGTATACAAAAAGTGTAAAAGCAGACACGATATTATTGATATTAAGTCGCTTTAATCGATTCTGATTACTAAATGCCACGAGTCTTTAGATGTAATTTTAGGCACAATTCAAAGAATTGAAGTAGATTATGAGAACTATAGATTACTACATACGTGATATTTCACGTGATTACATATTTTATAATGAACCGGCTAATTACCGTACTATGATTAGTACTTCAACAAAAATAACAAAAGTCAACAAGCAAACAATATTACTCGTTTTTCTTTTGCTAGTTTTCTTTTTTTCAGTTATGGCTGTTTCGGCTACTTGTCGAGGCAAGAACTAAATCACTCAAATCGAGAACACTCGCAGGATGCCAAAAATGTAGACAGTTTGGCAAGCAAGTCTTTCTTTCGATCTCTTGAAGAGAAATAAACATCAAAATAGCGAAGTATTTCTTTCCGCATAGCTACACTGAACTTCTGAAGTTCACCGTCACGCAAACAGTCACACAGACAATATGTATCAAACCAAATAGGGTGTTTGGGGCCAAGTTCCGCCGCAACCTCATCCAGTAGCCTCGCCCTGTCCTCTTCCTCAGTTTCCGCGTTTGCTTCTTTTAAGTATTCGAGGTCTAGCTCTTGGTTGTTCTGTTTTCTTCTAGCAAAGGCTAGTCGAAAGAAGAAACCTTGGACTTGACTTTTTTTAAGCCATTCACTGCGACTAAAAAGCCGAGACCCATCTGGTGTCCTAGCAGTTAACATATCAGCTGCGACCTGTGCAGGGTCTGATTTCTTCCCTGTCCGCTCGCCAATGTCGAATCGTTTGGTTAAATAATCTTTAACATTCGCAGAAAAGCGAACTGTTCCTGGCTTAGTCTTGTGCAGTGCCCATCCACTCTCCAAATCACAGCTTTTCTCTGCTTGTTTTCTGGATGGGTGACAAGGCAGTTCGGCACAAGCGCTTGAATCTCGTCAGGATATGTCGACTGATTAAAATTTTACCGCCCATCCTAGCCTCAGGTTATCGTAGATCGTACGGTTTTCTTTAATCTTTCTCTGTGATGTGATCACCAACGTCTAAGTGACTTTCAAGCTTACTGAATGATTTAAACACCATGTTGCATCCGGGATCAAAGCAGTGGAAAAGGCCTTCTTGTTGCGCTTCGTTTTCATTTGTATTTGTTTTGTATGTCCTTGCGCTTTTGAATGACAAAAAACCTTCATGAATATTCAGACAGGGAGAGACTTTTTTGGAGATTAGATCCTTGAATTGGATCAACTTTCCGGGTCCGATTCTATACACCCTCCATAGAAGCACTCCTTTCTTTAAAACTTGAAATTGTGATATCTCCTGAAGCTGTCTATCTTCTTAACTTCCAACGTTTGCTTGGTCCCATCAATTGTACAGACACATGCTGAAGTGCCACGAACTAATCTTTGTGTTAGCGCTGTGGGCATATCATGTTCACTTATGACATCGTGTCCTTCATTGCAATATCTACGGATAGACGACTTCATCGAACGTAAGATTCAATCAGAGATATCTTTACCATATTGCGTCTGAGAGAAGTCGTAGCCAGTTACCTCGATTCCAATTGCTTGTGCAATATCCCTTACTGACACAATTAGATAATTGTTGTGGTAGCAACCAGCTTCATCACTTCTTAACTGGACTTTACTGATCACAGGCTTTTCACTTTTGAGTCTCTTTAATGTGTTTTCGGTAATTGAGAGGACGGCAAACCAGTCTTGTTTGCATGCTTCAAGCAAATGGGTGTATGCTTGAATGTCCAGATCACCAGTATCTTTATTCACTGTGATTACCGTAGATACATGCCAACTTAGCCCTCGCTTTCCGAACCAGTCGGATTGTTTTTCCCGATACTTTAACTGGAAAAAATCTCATCGCCCAATCCATCACTATAAGTGCCGTGTTAGGGTCTTTTTCTTTAAGAAAGTCTTGCTTGGCTTGATGTTGATTGATCTATCTTAATATGTGTGCTTTCCACAGAAAAACATCATTCTGAGCACATCCAAAGTCATAGAGCAGATCTTGTTGCTGTTCGTCTCTGTATGGTGTCCAAAATGTTCGTTGTAGAACAAGTTCAATTTCGGTCAAAGTTTTCTTTAAGGACTGACAGTCTTCACAATATGTACTATGTTGATGTGAGCAGCGCTGATGATGATTGGGATCGTTTTCATCGCTTAGTGCATATGTGCGGCAGTGATCAGCACATGCGTATTCACCAGCCTTGCAATGGACACGATATTCTGTTTTCAGATATTGCTTTGCATCTCTCGAATGTCTACAGGTGTTGACACACCACTGTTAGTCCATTCCTCCTCTTTCCATAGCGTCTACTATCGACTCTAGCGTTTGAAATCATGAAGCGCAATCCGCAGCAGTGTTGTCGAGGCCCTGAAGAGAAGTATGCTGAGATGCCTCTCTGACTTCAAGTATTTTGAATAACGTCGCTCTACTCAACGGATCATATTCTTGTTCTTTGCAGTATTCAAAATATTGACTGACCATTGTTACTCATGTCACCGTTCTTACCACATTGGGCATCTCGACTTTCTCACCGCTGTCAAGTGTAAGTATCTTACTCCCATAAGACACATCCTGGTAAAAATAAGGGTGGTTTACAAATTCTACAAAATGATCTGCCTTTGCCATGTCACGACGTATGCGATGTTTTTTGTCTTTGACCGGTAGAGTACCGGGATCATTTGATCGAGCCTGCAAACGGGCATGCTTTATCTGCCAACTTGAAAGGCGCTCAGACGGCTCATGGATTTTTTGAAGTGTTTTGACTGGGTATCTGTATGCGTACAGACTGAGAATTTGTCTTTTGAGTTTCCTTATCCCAGCATTCTTATATGCAATCATAAGTAGTACCAAGTCATCAGGTATAAATACATCGTTTTGGTTCTGAGAACTAGTCGTCATGGACTGAAATAACTCTTCTCCATCGTTGGGTGCTATGATATTACAAAGAAGTTAGCAATCCTCTCTGGCTCTTTCTACTGTGCGCAATCGCTCTTCTTTGCTCACGTTTTTCAAAGGAGCACTGAGTTGTGCGTTAAGATGGTTTCTCATGACTGGTTGGCTAACAAGACTAGCAATTTTTTCCATCGCTGAATCGTATGCATCAACAACTTCAGTACTTCCAGATTGATGAGAGGCATTTGCTGGTCCTGGAGCCCAACCTGGCGGACTAGCACATGGTGGTGTTTGTGGTTCACGAAAAGGAGTTGAAGCCGCTAGAGAGCTAATAGCTCCCATTGCAAGATTTTTAGTTGGTCTGGTTGAAAAAATATTAAAATATTAAAAAAAATGATTATTATAAATCACAGCAAATTAAACCATAGTTAACTACCTTTCCAAACCAACCTTTCCAGGTGGTATGTTTCATGTATATTTCCAGGTGGTGTGTTTCTTGCGGCATGGAGAGCATATCGCTAATGATTGCAACAAAAAACATTTTAAAGTGATATATAGCATATTGATTTACAGTTATTACCGTCAACCGTTCCCGTCGAGGTATGGCCCAAAAATTCATATCGGAGCAAATGATGAAGGTCCAAGGTCGGATGATATAGAGCTATAACGAAAAAAAGTACACCACCACTCATCCCATCTGTCTTTTATTTCTGCGATGACTGAAATGGTCAATTGCAGCCAACTCGTCGTGCAGATACCCCGCTATTGCAGATAACCCACTACAGTCAACTTTCGCCTTGCGTAGACCTCGCTTTTACGGACAACCCGCTTTTATGGACACCCCACTACAGTCAACTCTAGTCTTGCGGAGACCCCGCTAATACAGACACCCGACTAATAATAGACCCCTGGCTACCTAAAAAAATATATAAAGAAACTAACTCTCACTATTATGGACTCTCGATACTGCGCACATTACTTTCAGTACCGAGGGTGACCGTAATATTTATCGAGAGTTTATTGTAATCAGCTGACTTTTAACATCAGGGTTAATATTAGAAGGTATAATCCACATTACTACAGTAGCAAGTAGGTACTGTAAATAACTACGTATACTTCCGAGATCCTACGGGAACAGTTTTACCAAATATTGTCCTGACCTCGCGCATAAGCTTGAAGTTAAACACGTGAGTACCTGTTACAGTACTTTTGCTTCCAGAATGTGATGGGTGCTGGCAACTCTTGCTTGGTCACTAATACTTCCCCAGTAAATGCCGATGTTTTGGGCATACGATCATTTCATTAGTTTGAGTTTCATCTAGTTCGAAGAATCCTGACCTTGCTAAAATAATTTCTCGCTCCGACACAACCTCACGAGACAGATAACACTTGGAAAGATGCGCTGAAATATTGTCATTGCAACTATTTAATTTGACAAACTCTTCAAATCCACGACTAGGACCACAAATACTCCCTTGAAATGCTCGAAAAGAACAGGATTTTTCCATTATGGTAGAAACTCAACATCAAGGTGTATAAGTGAACGCATCATAGGACTGAAGAGACAAAACACACTATTACGCAGGTTGTTCATTATAGGTGAAATTGACAACTTGTGCAATCAATTAAACAACCCCGTAAAATAACAACCGTAATTTCATTATTTCCCCATATATTTATTCCAAAGTTGGTGGATATCAAAACATATAAGAAATTTAACTTATTTGGAATACAGAAGACATTTCTATATCAAAAATGCATCTAATTCCAAAACAAAATCGATTGACTATTTAATGCAAACATTTACTTCGCTAAAACCAAAAATTCAGATTATTTCGAGCCTGTCACACATTCATTTAAATATATTTATAGTCTATTTTGCGTTTTTTCTACTTTTCAAGCTGTCTCCAGTCAAAACTTCACCTCAACAGGGTAAGCAAAAGAACTCGCATTTTGCTTTAAAATGTGAAAATAGTCAATATTTATCATGTCACCGTTTCGCGAAATACGCTTTGCCCAAAAATATTATTCTTGAATCGTGTAGACTAGTCTTCGTAGTCTATGTTGGAGATATAATGGATTTGAGATTACGATGTACTTGAGAGAAAAAGGAATTTTACGGTCAGTCATCTCCGAGGTATTGCAAATTAGCTGTCAATGAGGTCTATTCAAAAACCCGACAAATATTGAAATTTTACTATATTCAAACAATTTTTATTTCAAAACGTTACCCTAACATGGATTAAAAAAATCATCAAGTTTGAGTAAGTTTAGATAAATTCACGCGGTTTTAGGGCTTTTGAAAGTAGATACAAATTTCATCATTGAAAAACGTCATTTTACGCTTCCTCGACCGAGTCGGAAAAAAAGTCGCTTGAAAAATTAAAAAAAAAGTTTGAACTAAAAACTATCACAATTTTTATTCATCATATAAGTTACTTGTTTCACATAGAAAGTTTCAGGAAATTCTGTGATGTCGCGAAATTTGAGTGGTCGGTTCTTAGGCGGACTGCCTCTTAAGCGTCTTCGTATCGGAAGCCAAAAGCATGTTCTACTCACACGGATTTTCCACAAAAAGTTGGAAACCTACGTGAGTGGTTGATTGTTAATTTATTTCAGATAATGTTAATAACGAGAAATTAGCTTCCGGAAGGCTCAGCAAGTTTTGTAAACAAGGCGTTTGTCGCCTATGCGAAGCTAGATGGTGAATGTTTTCAAGATGCAGTGCGAGTTACTTGTCTTTAAACTCCTTATCAAGTTCTGTTAACGAAAAGTTAGCAATGTCCTCTTTGCTGGTTTTGTGTAAAATGCTAGGATTTTTCTTGGAGCACATATTAGAGCACCCTCGATTGATTTCTTCTAAAAACAAAAGGACAAGCTGTTCTCTGACCTTTTTACAACGCCAAGTAGCGCGAGCAATTTGTGTGTATCTTCCTCCACACAACTTTTTCCAAATTTATCTAAGATGGTCAAGCGAAATTGCGGTTGACTGTCTTCATTTTTC
The DNA here is from genome assembly GCA_030142905.1 of Heliopora coerulea. NCBI lineage: Eukaryota > Metazoa > Cnidaria > Anthozoa > Scleralcyonacea > Helioporidae > Heliopora > Heliopora coerulea. Next base: position 238,987 of record JASJOG010000061.1, on the reverse strand, counting down.
ACTCAACTTTAACGGACGCAATGGTAGTCTGGGGAGGTGAAATTCTATTCGTTCCATGTTGCAGTCTTTGCCGATGCGGATTTGGAGTCAAGGTTGGTTGAAAATGTACTAGAGAGGGTGTTGAGTCAGTCAGTGGTTTTAACTGCAAGTCTTTTTGCTCCTGGATTTTCGTGATCTTGAGGCAGACGTTTATGGTTTAAATCAATAAGCTTCTTCTTGTAGTTCCTTCTTTACTTCATGATACCCAAGCACGGCATCGCAGGCTAATATGGGTCCATATTACGGACATGTTTTTGTGCTTTTAAGTGTTTGGTTTACATTGCGGCTTCTCAGCCTTTTAAATAATGCATGTAGCATTTGTTTTGTTTAACCAGCTTGTGTAACCCGCTATTTAATGTTGATTATAAACGGTTCTTTAGACTTTAAACTATGGATTTAGTATCAGGCGAGATAACAATTACTGCGGCAGCCAACTAACCGAATATAGAGTGGTCTACTCCTGTGCCTAAATTGCTACATGATCTGATATTTCCTCCTTCGCAGACTTCGTGTCCGCATCCTTGCCGACGACCATGTACTCATGGTGACACTGCTGTCATTTATAGTCGTTAGGATTTTAATCGTATCCGCATCCGTATCCGCGTTGATGAAGACACAAATTAACATTTGCAAGAACATCAGATTTCGTTAATGAAGAAGATCGAATCAAACTTAGGCCCAGTTCAGATGTCGAGCTTATCATGTGCCCAACGCAATTCAAGATATTAAGCTTATAAGCTCGACGTCTGAATCAAATACGTTCGACACTTTTAATTAGGCTCGAACCAGGGTTGCCAGGTTCCAGGGCATGCTTGGAGCCAAACACTGTATAAAATGAGGCCAAATTTTACCAAAAGAGGCCAAACTACTAATTTTTCAAAAATGCCAAAAAATGAAGCTAAATTGTGAGCTTTTGCCAGTTATGTAGGATTTTCGTGTTCATCTCCCCCCGCAGGCTAAACAAAATTAACCGAAATTACCGAATCAGAATTTTGGAAAATCAGGAATGAGGCTAGAAAGAGATAACACACACACTCTTGGTCATAATGTCATATGCATATGTAAATTGCACAATAGAAATATTAATAATTAACACCCATCATTAGCCCTAGGAATTAAAGACGCAACATCAGCACTTCTACAGTCAATCTGAATGTCACTCTCAAAAGCTCTACAACTAGTCAAGTCGAGTCAACGTTTAATTGTTTTCTTTTTGTCCATCATACAACCGTTTGGCTGTAAACAACTCAAGCATTCGCCTGGTCGTCTTGAAGTCCACGCAGCAATTCTCTCCAAACTGAAGCTTTGAGCGAATACGAATTATCGCGTTCATCAACTCTAATTTCATCCTGTTGCGTTGCTTGGTCTTGATTGCTGCTAACAAGGAAAATGTCCTCTCCACTACAGTATTGCTAACGGGAGTAGTGAGGCAGTTCAAGGCGTATGTTGCTAATTCCTTGAATAACTTGTCTCCGAGTGAACTTTGAACATCGGCGACACGAGACCAAAACGCAACCGCTGTATCTGGTATGGTGCCATCAAAGCTCGAATCTTCTTTCCAGTCACGGTGCACGATCTTCCGGTATTGCTCTTTGATCTCATTGACTTTCTCAAATCGTAGATGAGGAAGGGGTAGCTGATTCACAGGGACTCTTTTTGCTACATTCAACACTTTCCGTGGATGACGGGCACTTAAACCTTTGAATACGTTGCTGGTGGCAGGTAGACGCTTTTCAAACTGGTTAACAGCTTCCAAAAGAAAGTCTATGCACCGTCGTTTCACTTCAAGAACTTTAGCTTGAGCGACAGCCTTATCCTGTTGAGAAGAGATAAATTTCGTTGCTTCAAACAGGAACTTTCCACCAAAATTAACATTTTCAATGGCGAGTTGCTTTCCTTCTATGCTGAAAACCCTTCCACGCAGAGACTTGTGGTGTGTATCCAACTCGGTGAGCATCTCTTCGGGATAGGCATCGGTAGCTTGGAAGAATGCATTCACTCGTTCGAATTCAGAGACTAGAGGCGACACGAAGTGGAAGTATAAATAAAGAATGGGATCCTTGAGCATGTCAAGAAGTGTACGTGCCTTGTAACGGGCATTCTGTGTACTTGCTGGTTGGGCTACGGTAAAATAAGCCTGCAACTTGTTCCAGTTAGTCAGAACACGGAAGATCAACTTTCCTCTCACCAACCACCGTGTTGTGGAATAATTCTCGAACAGCGGTATTTGGTCGTCATCCGGACTCATTACTTCATAAAGGGACTTGTACGCTTCTCTTCTTATAGTGCTTTTGGAAAACCACTTCGGAATTTCTGCAAGAAGGAATGCGAGGCTGGATGGAAGCTTTTCAAACGCATGTTGGACGCACAACGACAACGAATGGCAGATACACGTCAATTTAACGCAATTTGGGGCAGCAGCTGCAATTCTAGTCCACACTGAGTCGTGTTCGCCGACCATCACAGAAGCACCATCACTAGCGTACCCAATGCAGTCCACCAATTCAAGATCAATCTCACGAAGGCAATCTCTGATTGCGTTGAAAAGATCATTTGCACATGCATGGACAACAGTGACGAGGTCCACAAAGGCTGTGACGATCTTCTTCTCGACATTGCTATAATACCGAATGATTACACAGAGCTATTTGGCTGTGGAAACGTCGGTAGTCTCATCGACGATTAAAGAAAACTTCTTTCTCCTCACATCGGCAATTAATTCTTCTTTCAGCGCAGGACTTACTATATTGGTAAGAATTTTTGTGCATTTTGTACGATGTATCTTAATGTTCGCAAGTCTACATCCTGTCGCATTACGAGCGATAATCTCCCCGAGATGATCCATGGTTAGAACTGAAGAATGGCACGCCATTGCCACAGCTAGCTCGATTTCTGCAGTTTTTACTTCGTCGGCGATCGTCGGATTTCGCACTACTTGAATTAGCTTGACTGATGTCGAAGCTTTGACGCGCTGCAAATGTTTATCACTCTTTTCGTGCTTCGTCAAATTTGATTGTTTTGGTTTCATTACCGTATGGCACAGCTTACAAAACGCGTCTCCACTTCCGTCCGATGCTTTCGATAGCCAGCTAAATTTACTTTCTCATGTTTTATTATGTTTTCTTCCACTGTCATATGACGCATTCCATTTGGAGGCCATGGTAAAAACAATATGTATATGTATAATATATATAAAAGATTAAAAGTTGGAGCATTGCCATTAAGCGCAATGGGCAAGACTTCCCTTTTTATACCAAAATATTCATGAGGCGGACGTCTGCGAAAGCAGTACACTTAAGCTTGATCTTATATTGTGATTGGCTATTTTTACACACTTACAGTTGGCTGAATTTTGTGAACTATGATTGGACGAAAAAATCAACTAGGTTATCCTCATAATGCAGTATGGTTGTTCTGAGAAGTAATACACAAAAATATGTTTCGTTTTTGTACCATTTCTCATATAATTAATTTAGTATTATAAGTGAGATTAAAAAAAAGCTCTTGACAATAAAAAGAGGCTAAAAAGAAGCCAAATAGCCAAATTTCTTTTTTGAGGCCAAGCAAGAAAAAAAGAAGCCAAATTCGACTTATTTGGCTTCGAAGAGGCCAATCTGGCAACCCTGGCTCGAACCTAATTCAGGTGACCTTGAGGAACTGGTGCGAGCAGAAATGAGACAAAAACGTGTATTTAGTAACCATGTCATAACTTAGGCTGTTTTTACGAGCTGCGCATACGACAACATCATTGATCGGAAAGACGAAGAGCAGGTGCTTTGCGAATGAAAAACAACATTTGCATGCCTCACCATTTGTATACTAGCGTTAATCGATATTCTGTCTTCGAAGAAGAGGAGGAGCGAAGTTGAGGGATGTTTCGCAGAAAGACGTGTTGGATGTTGCGTCGTCTGTCATCTGGTTAAAATTTAAAAGCATTCTTTAACGTTCGCTTAGTTCTTAAATGTAACAAGGCTAGCTCAAGTTCTAAGGCGAGAGTTCCTTAGGTATTCTTTGGTTTTGGTTTTGGATTTCCGTTCACGAATCTATTAGGTCGATTGGTCGTGTCCTGACCTCTTTTTTTGTCTGGGCACAGACATCTTAATTGCCCTTCGCTTTCCCCTGTGGCTGGCTTGTCTGCGGCTTCGTATTTGTTTTCTTTTGCTTCATCAAGTCGACAAGTATAGACGAAATACCTCAACAAATTTTCTCTAGAGCGTTCTAGAAATCTTTATCGAGCCGTAAATGTGGTTTTAGTCAGTACAGCACCCCTAAAGACAGGTGGAATTTTTGAGCGTTCATGGAAAAGTTCAAGCTAACGTTTGCACTTGGCTGTTCTCGCTTGCAGAGCGGTTTAACAGCTAAAATACCAAATCTTAATACTGTAACTTAAATGTTATCGCTGATGGCTATTCTTCCTTCTTTTAACTTACGTACAGAAAGAAACAAATCATGGACAAATTCAAAATTATGAATATTTTACTAGGTTTTCTCCATTAAAATATAACCAGTTATCCTATGTAGATAGTTTTACCTTCGCGTATGACAGAAACAGGGTTGTTGTATTTTTACATTTATATTAATTGGCTGTATTTTAACTTAGCAATAATTGAATAAAGTTATCGTTATTATTAGTTTTATTATCATTACCATCATCGTCACCATCATTGTTATATCATCATTTTAATACCGTTATCATTTCCGTTATCCTTCTCACTGTCGTTATTGATATTGTAATCATTATTGTTATGATATTATTATTATCGTTACTATTATTTTCGTTACTATTATTATTACTATCATTATTATTACTATCATTATTATTACAATTATTATTACTACTATCATTGTTACTACTATTATTGTATATTATACAATATGTAAATTTTTATTACTTTACAAATGATTATAATAAAATTGTTCGCCACCATTGAAAATTTAAAAAACTGTTATTGTTACAATTATTATTGTTACAATTATTATTGTTACTATTATTATTGTTACTATTATAATTGTTACTAGTATTATTGTTACTATTATTATTTTTACTAATATTACAACTCACATACCACCCAACTAAGGGCAGTGGAAGGGGTCTCAGCCTGCTACAGGCTCTCAGCATCCCGCCAGATAAGCCCTCAACAGACATTGCACATTTCAGAGAACTTGTGGGGAAAGGGAATTTTACCATTATTATTTTTACTATTATCATTTTTACTATTATTATTATTACTATGATTATTACTATTATTATTCTCACTGTTATAATTATTACTATTATTATTACTATTATTATTACTATTATTATTACTATTATTATTACTATTATTATTACTATTATTATTACTATTATTATTACTATTATTATTACTATTATTATTACTATTATTATTACTATTATTATTACTATTATTATTACTATTATTATTACTATTATTATTACTATTATTATTACTATTATTATTACTATTATTATTACTATTATTATTACTATTATTGTTATTACTAATATAATTATTATTAAAAAACTATATAATAAAATAGCGATTTTGTCGTGGTAACAAATTTATATACAGTTTTTGAATTGGTAGACACCATGGTGGTTGGTAATTTAAGATAAAGTAGGAGAAGATGAAGAGTAATATAGGCTATAAAGAGGTATACACAGTTACCAAAGACTGTTGGATAGTTTAGTTCTTAACAGAACTGTTTGAAACTTAAAGAGGTAAAATTCTACGTAAAGAATAAGCCTAAAGAATTAGAAAAAAGCACGATGCATTTCGGCAGACCACTTATCAAGTGCTATACGTCTTCTAACTAAAGAAACATATCACCCACTGATGACATCGACCCAAAGCATGTGGGAGGGTCAAAATAGGGATAGTTGGAAAACAAATTCCTTTTGCCGGCACAGATCAGGATCATTAAGTTTTATGTAAATGGCTTCCATCACCCTCAATTGAAAGGTGGAACGGCATTTGTAAAGAATTTTAAAATTATCGTCTGAGTAGTTTTCGGCGCAAGACTTGTTGGACAAAAGATGTTTGCCAACAGCTGAGTCGCAAATGATCAATTGACTGGAACGGCATAGTCGTTCTGGTTGTTGACGCGATGGCTGAGTTTTATTTCTAATGACGCTAGGGACATATTGTTTGATCCTATCGCCCAGTCTCTGATTAGTTCTACCCACATAGCGAGATCCACATTCGCATTTAAATTCGTAAATAACACAGGTAGATAAAGAAGCCGGTAGAGACTCCTTGTGAGTATGTAGGAGGATAGTTTTCGTCGAAAAAATTCCAACGAATCTAGCAACAAAGAATGTTTGCTCAGTAATTAGCTTGATCGATTGTCCAAAAGTTTCGGAAATTTGTCCTATCCATGGACGTTTTAAACAAACTGGACATTTAGCGGGTCCAACTGGTTTGTCTTTTTCACTTTGATTAAAAGCCCTATCAAGTATACTATTCGGGTAGCCATTAGATAAAAATATAGATTTCAACTTGTCAAGATCACTTTGAAGAAATTTCTTAGATACAATCTTATGAGTACGGTCAATTAAACATTTAATCAAGGAGAGTTTTTGCTTTCTAGCACTGAAGGAATCAAATCTCGTGTACAGGCCTGTAAAAGTCGGTTTCATGTGAACACTTGTCAAGAAAGCCGTGTCCTCTTTGTGCACTAGTACGTCGAGGAAAGGAAGTTTATTATCTTTCTCATACTCGCAAGTAAATTTTAATGATGGGTGAATTTTGTTGAGAGTCTCTAGAAAGGCATTGGTATCACTGTAGCCATTAAATATTGCGGAAGTGTCATCTACATACCGTTCGTACCACTGTTGTAGTTCGTGCGATAAACGGTACAAACAGTGGTACGAACGGTATGTAGATGACACTTCCGCAATATTTAATGGCTACAGTGATACCAATGCCTTTCTAGAGACTCTCAACAAAATTCACCCATCATTAAAATTTACTTGCGAGTATGAGAAAGATAATAAACTTCCTTTCCTCGACGTACTAGTGCACAAAGAGGACACGGCTTTCTTGACAAGTGTTCACATGAAACCGACTTTTACAGGCCTGTACACGAGATTTGATTCCTTCAGTGCTAGAAAGCAAAAACTCTCCTTGATTAAATGTTTAATTGACCGTACTCATAAGATTGTATCTAAGAAATTTCTTCAAAGTGATCTTGACAAGTTGAAATCTATATTTTTATCTAATGGCTACCCGAATAGTATACTTGATAGGGCTTTTAATCAAAGTGAAAAAGACAAACCAGTTGGACCCGCTAAATGTCCAGTTTGTTTAAAACGTCCATGGATAGGACAAATTTCCGAAACTTTTGGACAATCGATCAAGCTAATTACTGAGCAAACATTCTTTGTTGCTAGATTCGTTGGAATTTTTTCGACAAAAACTATCCTCCTACATACTCACAAGGAGTCTCTACCGGCTTCTTTATCTACCTGTGTTATTTACGAATTTAAATGCGAATGTGGATCTCGCTATGTGGGTAGAACTAATCAGAGACTGGGCGATAGGATCAAACAATATGTCCCTAGCGTCATTAGAAATAAAACTCAGCCATCGCGTCAACAACCAGAACGACTATGCCGTTCCAGTCAATTGATCATTTGCGACTCAGCTGTTGGCAAACATCTTTTGTCCAACAAGTCTTGCGCCGAAAACTACTCAGACGATAATTTTAAAATTCTTTACAAATGCCGTTCCACCTTTCAATTGAGGGTGATGGAAGCCATTTACATAAAACTTAATGATCCTGATCTGTGCCGGCAAAAGGAATTTGTTTTCCAACTATCCCTATTTTGACCCTCCCACATGCTTTGGGTCGATGTCATCAGTGGGTGATATGTTTCTTTAGTTAGAAGACGTATAGCACTTGATAAGTGGTCTGCCGAAATGCATCGTGCTTTTTTCTAATTCTTTAGGCTTATTCTTTACGTAGAATTTTACCTCTTTAAGTTTCAAACAGTTCTGTTAAGAACTAAACTATCCAACAGTCTTTGGTAACTGTGTATACCTCTTTATAGCCTATATTACTCTTCATCTTCTCCTACTTTATCTTAAATTACCAATCACCATGGTATTTACGTATTTAAAAACTGTGTTTAGAAAACTATATTAAAAAACTTATATTAAAAACTTATATTAAAAAAACTATTATTGTTACTATTATTATTGTCACTATTATAATTGTTAATAGTATTATTGTTACTATTATTATTTTTAGTATTATTAATTTTACTGTTATTATTTTGACTATTATTACTATTACTATTATTACTACTATTATAATTATTACTATCATTATTATTACTATTACAACTCGCACACTACCCTACTAAGGACAGTGGAAGGGGTCTCAGCATGCTACGGGCTCCCAGCATCCCGCCATTACTATTATTATTAAAATTAAATTATTATTATTGTTAAATATTATTATTAAATATTATTATTAAAAAAACTATTATTGCAATTATTATTATTATTATTATTAGTATGTTGTTTCACGCAGGCAGATGTTGTGCCGATATATACATATACTGAGGGAACGGGTAATAACAAATTAGCAAAGGTCCCCTAGATATTCCTTTTTTCAAATATCAGCCATCAAGTAGTTTCCTTAGTACTCTTGCCGTCCCCAATAATGCGTTTTTTGCAATTGCTCCGTCCTTACTTCAACACCAATGTTCTTAATCCATTATTGTATGCTCTTAGAGATTGTTCGTAGCGCACCTATAACCATTGGAATTACTGTAACCTTCTTCATGTTCCATATCGTTGAGATTTCCCACCTTAATTCTTGATATCTTTCGACTATCTGTTGTTCCTTCATACAGACCCTGTTGTCATTAGGTACTGCTATATGTAATATATTGCAAGTCCTTTCCCGATGATCAACTATGACTATGTCTGGTCTTTTTGCCTCTATAACCTTATCACACTGAATATTAAAATCCCATAGCGCTTTCACCTCGCTTGATTCCACTACCGCATCTGGTTGGTGCTCATACCACCTCTCCGCTCGTGCGAGATTATACTTCTCACAGATTTTCCAATGTAATATTCTTGCTACATTGTCATGTCTCCTCTTATATTCATGCTGTGCCAGTTTACTACATTCACTTATGATATGGCTCACACTTTCTCCTCTTTGTGCGCACATCCTGCATAATGGTGATTCCCCAGTCCTATCTATCTTGAATTTGACATAGTTTGTGCATAGCGCCTGCTCTTGAGCAGCAAATATCAAGGCCTCAGTTCCTACGTTCCGATCCGATTTCCTTAGCCATGTCCATGTATCCCATTTATCAGCTCCTTGTTACTATTATTGTTACCATTATTATTGTTACTATTGTAATTATTACTATTATTATTACTATTATTATTACTATTATTATTATTACTATTATTATTATTACTATTATTATTATTACTATTGTTATTATTACTATTATTATTATTACTATTATCATTATTACTATAATTATTATTATTACTATTATTATTATTACTATTGTTATTATTACTATTATTATTATTACTATTATCATTATTACTATAATTATTATTATTACTATTATGATAATTACTATTATTATTATTACTATTATGATTAGTACTATTATTATTACTATTATTATAATTACTATTACTATTATTATTATTATCATTATCATTAATACTCTCTGTTTGTCTCTCTCCCCTCCACATCGTAAGGACATTGAAGCCTTGCAGCTTAGTTTTTAATTATGAATTAAAAAATAAATACATTCTCGACATCTTTTATATGGCAACACAAGACCCCACAAGTCCAAACTCTTGTATTGAAAGTCATAAATCTCAATAATTACATACAGATGATTATAACAGTGAAGGCTCAGAAACAAAATCGCGGCTGCCGTTGTAAACGTTACCTAGAAGATTTTAAAACTGCTAGTTCACTACTTTGTTTCACCTGTGTAATAATACTAAAACAATTGTTCGCCTACACTATGACTCATGAAATATTGCAGACTAATCCCCTCGGTTTCGTCTCTGGGATCATTCAATAAAATTCATTTCGCCTTTGATACTTAATGTCATATTTTTGAAAAATGCTGTCACTTATAATAGACACATTCTACTCATTCGTTCATAGACGCCAGCACCTGCATTGCCGAAAAAGACGCCTATGCATCCAGTACCGTCCCTCCACCTTCAAATGTTGACGTTCTTGAATTGAAAGATGTAAAAGCAACTCTTGTTTGTTGGCCTGATTTTAATAGGCGGAAAACAGATGTCCTTTTACTGACAGCAAACGATATTAAATTTTGTGCAACACCTAAGATTCTACCTGATCCAAAAGTTGCAGATAGCCGACAAAATCTTGGTCCTGTTTACTTGGACAAGATTAACCATAACAGAGTTGCTGTTTTAAAGTCAGACATGGGAGCGATTGGTGCTGCCGGGATACAAAACACGCTTTTAGGTGCAATTGAACTGTTGAAGCCGGAGGTAATTGTGTGTCTTGGAGTGGCCTTTGGAATGAAACAAGACAAGGTCCAGCTGGGCGACGTGTGGTAGCGACCAAGATGGCTCTATATAGCAAACAGAAAGTTGACACCGAGGGTGAGATTCATCCACGAGGACCAGAATTTGAGTGCAAAGCAAGACTTTTCCATTTGTTCAATTGTGGCAAAGATGGTTGGATAGGTCCGAACAAGGATGGCAAGGCACCAAAAGTTCATATCGGCCTTGTTCTTAGTGGTTCAGTGCTTATTAATAACAAAGATTATACAGAAAAGCTTCGGCGTTTGTATTCAGAGGCTTTGGAAGGAGAGATGGAGGAAGAAGGTATGCAAACTAAATACATTTGGAGTTTAAGGAGTAAGAAATTACTGGAGTGAAAACATGTGAAAGGGCAGGAGGAGTGAGATATATACCACTTTTTATAAGATAGGATTGCATTCAGGGTATTCAGTTAATTTAAACAATCCTTATAATTGGGAATTTACAGTAGTAGACTCTTTCACAGACTGCAAAAGTATTAAAGCGGTGTAGCAAGTATTCTGGTTGTTTCCATTTATTCCCAGTTAATGTATTCTATGACTGAAATGTTCTTTGCTGGAAAACGTAACAAAACAACGTCTTGCATACTAAGCTGTAATGGTTTTTAAATCCTTCAAGGCCCTGACATCAAATTATAGTGGATCGAAATTCATTGTTAGAAACAATCTAATAAATTGAAGACTTACAACACCTCTTCCACTTCCAAATATTGGCCGAAGTAGGGGGCGGATCCAGACTGTCGAGACTGTTGCTGACTCTAGAGTCAGATTTTCACGTCAAAACTAAATTAAGAATGAGCTGTTGACTGCCGCATAAATTTGCCTTCTAGTAATGGTCGAAAAAAGCCAAATCTCGCTTGCTTAGCCCCCCCAAAAACTCGTAAATATCAGTTTTTCTTCGATAATTATGATTGGAGCAACAGTTGATGCTAAAAATAGGTTGTTGTTGAGGATTTCTAGCAACAAAGAAGTGCAGCTGGCCAATAAATGTGCAGCATTATTCAGCAGAGGCAACAGTCAGTAACAGGAAGTAAAGCTTCAGTTTTGAAATATAAGAATAACAAATCGCATGGCGTGTACTCTCACCGTTTTAACTGTTATTTAGCTGAGCAACACGATGTGCTTAGTTTTAACTTGTGTCAACAATGGTTTCGAATAGCGTTTTGTAACAGCAATTGGATATATTAGATGATCAGGAACAATACTCTGGAAGGGAAAACTAAAAATTACTGAGTTGATGAAGCTGAAAGCTTTCTACCAGCGTACATTGATTGCCGCGCGTTGTAATTACAAAACAAACAGCTTGTTCTTGGGGTTTCACTGAGTCAAGTTTTCAAAGCGACAATTACCACCTAGTCAGGATTGAATTGCGTTCCTTGAGCCATGTGTCCGTCCAGTAACAATATCAAAGATTTTCACCGAAATGTTACCACTTGTTTAGATTATTTTTAAATATGCACGTTGCATTTATGAGATTTCAATCACTGACCTGCTTGTGGTCTCACTGTAAACATTCGTAAAAGAGTAAAGAAAGCTGTGAGGGAAGAGACAAAGTAATTTTGGCATTTAAAACTAAACCAAACGAATTGTGATTAGTCTAGCCATGGAAAGTGGATTGAACTGCAGCTCTTGTCAGGAAACGAAACTCCAAAATTAATCACAAAGTAACGAGACCTTAGAACGTTTGTTGTGGCATGTGATCTTGTCGAAATTACATTTTCTTATTGCTGATGCGTTTTGTTAGTGTCCCTGTCTTTTTGAATATCTTTGTTTTTGTTGCTTTGTGATGGCTACAAGTTTTAAAAAGCTATTTGTAATTTGCCATATCACTTGATCTTTTTTGTGGTGATACTTGTAGTTTTGTTAGATTAAAATGTCCCATAAATTACAGGAAATAACGTTTGAGAGGTTTCAAAATTTTAAAACATCCCGGGGGAGCATGCTTTCCGGACCCCCCAAGCTCAATATCGTCTAAGCAACCGTCACATTTGAAGCTGGTTCCACTCCTGGAAATAGCTTTTCCTATCGTGGCCGATTGCTACATACTTTATCTTAAAAAGTTAGTAAAATTGAACTCTTGCCTTTAATGCAAAAAATCTCCACGTTGCTACGACTTTCAAAACTCTCATTAACATTGTTGTGATTTTGAGAAAAAAAATCATTGTATTATATTTGATAGATACGGCATCCATAAAAAGCAGGCCTTGATTATTTCTGTAATAAGTAACTCTAGGTTGTACTTGATAACTTCGACACCTTACCTGGTACTGTGGCCATTTGGGAATTCAACTTATTAATTGTAATCTGGCTACTGCCGGAGGGTATTGCTCCGGCTAATGCTGGACGACTTCACTCGTCAAGAGGAGACCTCGTAGAAATCAGCCAGGTGAAGGGATAATATATTTTTCATTATTATTTAATATTTTACGTATACCTGACAGAGTTAACATAAGTAAAGTATCAATTATCGAGCTTCATTACCTGTTTAATAGGATTATACAGCATTTGCCAAGAAAAGGAAATTCCGTGGATTGTGTGCAATGGCGTTTCAGACTGGGCGGATGGCTCGAAAGATAAAAGTTGGCAGCCATATAATGCAGCCGCGGCAGCTTCTTATGCAAAACATATTTTGAAGAGATTCAAAGTTCCAGTGAGAAAAGCAGGTAAACTGTGGAATGGAGAGTCATTTCTTTGTAAAACAAAGATTCAATAGGGTAGGGTGGGGTAAAATGGGTCAAAATATTGTTATTTTTCAAATCAAATTGTTATATTTTTCCCTGTATTCAAAATCATTGAACTTAAATCATTTAGTTTATACATATGACTTATGAGTTTATGAAAAATAATGGTTTTCAATATTAGTGCAGGCATGGGTATGATTATTACTTCGTTACTTACATACACTTTAGGTGGGGAATAATGGGTCGGGGTGGGGTAAAATGGGTCACCCAAAATTACAAGCGATCATGCTTCATAGAAATAACTTCTACTGTCTCAAAATCTTAGTTAAGCTTAAATAAAAGCCTTTAATGTCTAAACAAGAGAAAATATGATGTAAAACATTTTAAACAACTGGAAATAATCTTGATGTTTAGGAACCTAAGTGGAAGCCACTATATATTGATAACTGGTCTTCAGAAGGTTGTGGGTTCGACCCCCGTCAGGGGCTCAGATATCATTTTCTGAGTATCGAGCTTGAAGATCGTTCATCTACTACTTGGAAATAATCTTGGTAATAGTTATTTATGACTAGTCTGGTAGAAATGTTATCTAGTCTGCAACGCAAACTTGACAGTAGAAGTCGTCGTCGAAATCAATGTCCTTTGGTTGGCAGTAGCCACAGATCCATAGTAGGAATCCAAAATAGGATTTTTTTTATTTTTCGACAGGCGACCCATTTTACCCCACCTACCAATTTTAGAAATAAAAGTGCACCTGACATCAGAATGAAAAACCTTATAATAGTAATATGTAATATGGTTCTTAAGTTAACAAATAATGCCAAGAAGTTAATGTCATCTGCTACATAGGGCAGTACACATCAAAGTTAATGACAACCTTTGAAAATCAACTTTTTGTGTGCAATGCAATGTTTTCAAATTAAAAGGGCTAATTTTTTTTTATCTGGAATCTAAAAATATCATTGCTAGAAGATTTAGACAGTCTATTATCAACCTGCAAAAGAATTTTTCCCAGACAGTTCATATTATGGACGTTTACGAAAGATTTTGCCAACCGACCCATTTTACCCCACTCTACCCCACAGGAAGTATTATCCGTCAGATTTTTGTTGGGGAAAAATAAAAGTGAAGTTCCTAGGAAGACTAAGTGTTGTAGAAGACATTTTGTCCCTATGCCCTTATATACAATATGCAAACTAAGGGGCTTGTTTCATACCGTGGAGCTGCCACCGGGGCCTTGAGACCAGTACTCCCTACTCGTAATCCTCCTTCAGCTCTTATGCTGTTGGCTAAATTCTTATATATAGAGACACAAAATCCCTCCTGTGTATAATTATTGTTCGGCTGTCTCATACTTTACAAGTGGAGACTTGAAAAGATTTCCTCCGTCGATCTCTTGTTTGTAACATGGGGATACCAGATTAAAATTCCTATATCTCGTTTTACGCTTTGCTTATGTCAGAGTTCAATTGTGAGAAGCCATCGAAATACGATGGAAGATCAGCTCAGAGGACCTTAAAACCATTGGCCATTTAATAATTTTAGGATTGCTCATAGTAAGGCAGCCACTTCAAGGGATTTTTCTGTCTTCCATGAAAGCTAAGATTGAACAAATGGTAGCCCAGATCTGCATGACCCAGCATCTTCTACCAACCAGTTTTTGACTTCAAAAGGGAATTTTCTCGTGCAGTCTAGCTTGAGATTGCCAAAACACTCGGGGAATAAACAAAAGATTAATTCTAAATGCTTGCCTAACGTTAATCGTATTTTGAAGTACCGTGGAGCCAGAACAGCTGTGTGATCATTTGTTTTGTTTTTCTTTATCCTTGGCCCTCCAACATCCAAGAGAGCAATATCAGATTGTGAATTACATTACTGCCCTACTTCCAGCACATCTTCGTGTTATAAAACATATTTGATTATTCTTAAAGACACAGTTTTATCGATTTCAATCAAGAGTATCCCTTGTTGTTCACTTTTGAGTTCGAATAGTTCTCAAAGAAACTAGTGTCGACTTGCCTTCTACAGAATACTGAGTAGACTCGATTGATTTCTTCCACCACAGTTGTGCGAAACGTAGATATTCTTATTTCAAGTAATTTATATTTCTATGTATTCATTTCTGTAATCTACAAAGCTTTCGGCCCGTTCGCCCAGGACGTCTTCAGAGCATAACTGAAGGTATTTGAAAAAGTCAACATGGTTTGCTAACGACACACGCATTTGACACGTGATTACATGAATACGTGATACTAGCTGTGATTGATTGTTCGCGAGATGTTAATTTATTATTAGAATTTCATTTTAACCAGTAAAAAGCTACAGTGACTATTCATGACTTATTTACGAAATTTATGATTTATGAAATACAGATGTCCAAACTTCAGTCAGTGGATAACAATTCTTGTGTTATGGTATAGTGTTTAAAACTTCGATGGACTCTCGAACTTCACGAGGTAGGGTTAGTTGTACACTAGTGATCAATTTTGATCGATCCCAATCAATGATATGATCCTGTTTCCACGCATGTTTAGCAGATGATAACAGAGGATTTGTCGACTTGGGCTTTGCCGCAGTTGTTTGTGTAAATTTTCATTCTAGTTTTTAGGTTTCTGTTTTGTTTTCCTAATATATACAAGACCACATGCACATGGAATCTTGTAAACTCTGGATTTTAGCGTAGAATGAGTTTTGTCCTCAAGTGTTGAAAGTTATTGGAATAGTTTGCTTTTAGAGCTTTAATTAACCATTATTTGCCTAAGATTTACTTTTATTTTGACCGAAAGATCAGCAGATTAAAGACATTAATACATGGAAGGAAATACAAATTACTACAAATAAATCTGTTACTTCATGCAAAGTTTCAAAGTACACGTAAATATTCTATTTGCTCACTAAACATGAAATCCTTGACATATCTTTGTGGCTGTTGTCTCTGTGTTCTTTCATTCTCTTAAATTTGTTTCGAGAGAGCTTTAGCCCTCAAGACGTCCTAACAGGATATTCAACTTTACTTCCAACCTTCTGATACCTTTCTAAGGCACCTAATAAAAACAGGACCTGTAGTTAAAATTTAAATCTCGCTGTTTAAATTAATATGACTATACTAAGCCTTAAAAGAGCGCGAAGATTATTATTAAAAACGTAGTTTCTCGATCGCTTTCTTAAATGGAATTTTTATTTGAATTGAGAGGGGAATGATTAAAATGATATGTTCTGGAGGTGAGGGGCTTTATGTAAGTTTACCTCGAAAAGGTTTTCTCGTGAGAGGTTTGTTTAACCAAGAGAATGATGAAGAAATGGAAGGATTGCTTATGAAACACGCCTTAGTATCAGGTCATTCTCTTGCGGTTTGATTTCCTTCAAATTTTAAAATTTTTCCCGGAAAGCCAGACCCAGGACTTCCAATTTCAATTTGTTAGCTCTTTTATATTGTTATCTAACTTCAGCATTAAGAGAGCTGGAGGTAAATGTTTGCGGCAGCATTGTTTTGTAAAAGTCAACCATCAGAGTTGCAATCAATATCGTCGCCATAACATTATTATGGTAAGTTAAAAAAAAGAGTTAATTTTACTTTTTATTTGAATATATGATGTATTTTTGCCTAATCTCCATCCGCCTGAGAACTAAAATTAAGAAATAATTCATGAGAAATAGAAAGCAAACTGTACAAATAAAATGTTTTAGCTGTAAATAATATAAGATTTTGTACTTATATTTTTGTAGAACAATGTCGCTATCAGTTGCAGTAAGTTACTGTGAGTACAGAACGGACCAAGGTATTAGCTGATCAACCACAGTGAACACCGAATAGATCAAATTAGCTGGACAATGAGGTGTTTTTTTCTTTTTTGGTTTTTTTTATTTCTTCTCCTAATTATTGTCATTAACTCGAAAGTTTGAACGATCTAGATTGTTTTAACCATGGAACGCTGGAAAACGCTACATCAGTTGTCAACTCCGCTGACGTTCTCGGCGCAATTTCCAATTTAGTACGATTGTTCTACTGTATGGCATCATGGTAACAATTCTAATATAGATAAACTATTCAAACTACAGAAGCGCGCAGCTAGGATTATTCCTGGATCTACATATGAAATTCGGTCAGTCGAAATCTTTAATATCTTAAGATGGTCTCCTGTCATCAATACATTGAATCAACGAGAATCGATAATGATATACAAAATACTTACGGGTTTAGCACCAAACTATTTGTCAGAATTGTTCAACATATGTGATAACTAGTATTATAACTTACGGAGTAACAACACAAATCTTACATTAAATAAGCCAAAAACTAATTTCCTCAAGAGAAGCTTTTCCCATAGAGGAGCTGTGTGCTGGAACATATTAGATCAGAATATAATTAACAACATTAATACCAAGACTTTGAAACAGTCAAAAATCTGTTATGCAACCAGTGAGTAGTTCATTTACTTTATTTTGTAAATAGTTATATCTAATTTGGAACACAGGCATGTAACATATTAGGATTACGTTTGTATGTAAATATTTTACACGGCCCTGTGAAAAGCAGACTGTCTGAAAGGCCACCGTGTTTAAATAACATTGAATAGTAAATAGCAAATTTAATTGATTATCGCGGTAAATTCAACTCAATTTAGTATCGTTTACTTCTATTCAATGGAATTCGGTTTAGTTTAGCCCCACTCTTTCTGATCCTCTCAAATCCTGTCAAACCTGGCCCGCACAAGTTTATTGTCTAGGTCAGCTCATAGTCTGTACTTCACCGCACATCAACTCACCTCGCTTTACTTCACCTTACCTCACTTCACCTCAATTTACTTCACCTTACTTAACCTTACCTAGTATTACCTCACCTTTCTTCACATTCTCTTACTTTCCCCCACCTTACCTTACCTTACACCACTTCAATCCACCTCACTTAAACTAAAGTATTTGTATTCGGTCTTCTAATTATTTCCATTCATCCAAAATGTCAAATAGTTTTAACTGTTCAAGTCATGCAACGCTAAGAAAACCCTACATAGACAGGTGATTCCACAGCCCTTCTCTCACGATTTTTCCACTTCAGTCCATTTCTAGTTTATTCCTTTTAGTTCATTTCTTTAAGTTTATTTCCAGTCTGGATATTTTGAATTCACTTCACTTTTCATCTCTCTACTTCATTTCACTTCACTTTACCAGACTCCACTTCTTTTAACTTCAGTTGGTCTAACTGAAGTTAGACCTTACTTCACTTCATTCACTTCACATCACTTGATATCAGTTCACCTTACTTCATCTCACGTTACGTAATTTTACTTCATGTAACTTATTTTTATTTAACTACTTCTCATCACTTCTCTACTTTTTATATCGCTTCACTTGACTTGTCTTATCATCTCTGCCTTTCTCTTCACCTACCTTAACCTCCTTTTATTTTGCTTAACTTCATTTAGCTTTACTTCCGAAAGATTAACCGTGGAAATAAAATGAGAGATTCGGCTTCGCCCCATGCTTTTGTTGGGCATTTTTATGTTGAAATTCATGTATACATCAGAGGACAAAAATGCTCAAACGTATATTCTACTTGTCAAGCATGTTCATAACTAATAGAAAATGCCAGCCGTTTATATAATGGAATAACTGGAACTTCAATTATTTAATTCGACATAATGACTCAAAATTGCTTTTAGAAAAACCTCGATGATAAATACCGTACTAAAAGGAGCAGATTTCATTTTTTGCTTTACGTTGATGGTACACGAAGAGAATATTTATTTACTAATTGGTTAATTCATAAAATATTCTTTTCATGCTACCCTGAGGATGATTCCGAAGTTGATGATACACGACATGAACATTTTTAAAGTATCCAATTTAGCACAGAGAGTTCATACATATAACTCCCCATTTACAAGATACGACTGTCGTGTGCAGTTTTTCCTTCTGATGTATGTGATTAAATCAATGAAAATCGTATCATGATCGTATCATTAAAAAGATACAACTGTCGTGGACGGTTGTTCGTTCTGATGTATGTGATTAAATCAATGGAGCCTTCTTGACGTAACGCTTTGTGCGTTAAGCAGAAACAACAAGCAGAAATTGTGACCTTGAAGCATTGTACACGCTAGCAAGAACAATCATGCAGCAGTCGTAACTTCTAACTGGGCCCCAACAAGTCATTTGTGAATGATATTTAAAGAAATCTTGTACCGGCAACATATTGCGTGAAGAAGAGTTAAAAATTGTACTACTTAATATCATGGTTTACCTGGCAAAGATCATAGTCCTATATCAAAATTCTATTATCAAACTATCGTTTCCATAAAATTGTAGGTGAGTTCGCTGAGTTTTCTTGTACGTGTAAACATTTTGTTGTCGGGGACGCCAACGAGTCGCGTGGATATTAAACTGAGTTTAGCATATAATAATTAAATGTTAGATTGGGATTGTATCCAAACGTAATAGTCTAGGTTTTTTTAACTCAGTGGCAAGAATTATTTTACTTATCCTTGAAAAGTTTCCATACCTATCTGCAATTAGAATCACTTACTGCGGTTAAACAAATACGTTTACTAATATTGAATTCTTACTTATTAGTTTCTTGATTTAATTTTGTGTTGTTCGCGGCCCCTTTAAAAACAGCAACTTCTACTATGTATATATGCTCAAGGGCAGCTGTATTCACATAAAAAATTAAATAAGCAACTAAGCTAATAATGCATTAATCAATACTTAGTGAATGAAGAAACGATTGAATGAATGAACGAGTGAAGGAATGAACGAACGAACGAATCAATGAACGAATGGATAATAAACAAATATTAACTTGGCTTGCTTTCCATATTGTCTCAACACTCGATGACGAGTCGACGACTACGTCCGCAAACGTCACGATAGTATAAAATCCAGGCACAAAAATTAGTTTCCATTTCTCTTCTGTCAGCAACAAGTCTCAACAAAATCTGTGACAGTCTTGGTATCAGAAAATATATTGCAGTTCGTAGCTTGAGAAGCATGCGCATTTGAGAATGGAAAGAAAACTTATTTTTCACTTCGGATTAAAATCTGTGTTTTAGATTAACAAGATATCGAAGAAGAAAACAACAGCTTCTATGACATCACCATGACCTTGCAGTATATGACAAAACTCTTGCTAAGAATTTTGCCAGTGGTCAAGCATTTGCATGCGTTATTACAGGAACCGTGATAGCGTAAGAGGCGCCACTCACGACCCATTCATGCTCAAAAAAAGCGCCGGCTAGGCAAAACTAACTAAACGCCCATTCTTAATCGAACTGTTCCGCGAATATTTTTTACTGGAACAAAGCACGCTTTTATTTCATGGGTCGGTTGTTCAGAAGCCGGTTAACTGGTTAAGACAGCTTTCAAACGTTATGTACGACGCATGTTTAACTTTCTGAAGCTTTTATTTATTTCTGTATACTGATCGGGGTATTTAGCTTAAATTACCTTTTCAAACAATCCGATTTTTAAGTTCCTAATCATTTCAATCGTAATGTTTTAATTCGAGTCTAAATATTATTAAATTCCAAAAGAACAATCCAATTGAGTAGCAATACAGGGTCTGAAATGCGTGAATAAACTGAAATAAGAAAAAGCCTCGCTGTTTTCTTGTTAGAGAAGAATGAACCAGACCTAAATGTTTATCATAATTTTTCGAAGAGTAGTACCGAATTTATGGACGAGTAAATTCGGAGAAGCTTAGAATGATATCATTGTAGTCTAGTGTGGATTGCCAACCTTATCTTTTCAATGGCTTTCTAGTAATCGGGAAAAATATGCTCAGCTGTGGAGTTATCGTTGAACAGAATATAGTTCACCATCCTTTTTTTATGCCACGAGACACGTCCTCGTAGGATTCAGTGCAAGCAATCCAAAAGCATTCAAACGCAAACTCTCAACAATTATTCGAAGTTTAATTATCACAGCTCTTGAAGTGTTTACAATAGTAGAATATCTTGTGTCAGGATTTGAGTTAATCTATGTTGTAATAGAAGTTGATTCGATGTGAATTTCTTGTAGATTTTATATTGTTGATCGTGTTGATGTTGATTTCGATAGCGTTGTTCAATAATGTTAGTTTGAACTAAGAATAAAGTAAAACATAATTAAACTATTCTGCGCGCCCAAAACTAGATGCTGGCTTGAATCAGTAGTGATTTACACGCTATCAATATAGATAATCACGATCGCTAATCAATATACATGTTCTAAGTAATTACAGTGATCTTACTTTGGTCTCCTGGCGTACTTGTTCAAGGTAGAATAGGCTGATAAAGGTAGATGGTAACGTAGATTTTTTTTAAGTCGACCAGTCACTCCGGAAGCGTCGTTTGAACTTGAGTATACTCGAATTACACATTGAATTTTGATTGGATTAGCGGATGAATGGCGGTAAATAGTGATAACTGTGATCAATAACCTAACATGAATATTAACTAAATTAAGTTGGCGTTATAAGCTAACATTTGGAGGAGGTACCATTGGTTGATGGAGGACTCCTTGATTCCTTGCTGGTGGCTTCGTCGCAATCGCGGCCACCATAGCTAGCTACCGACAGTAGTCTGTAAAGTGCGGGGACTGTCACATTTTCCAGCAACTTTTTTCAAAATTGCCCAAAATTTTTCAGTGTCGCAGGGGAATTCCCTAACACAGCAGGCTGATAAATTTCAAACATTCCAAACATTCCTAATCTCCTCAACCACCAGCCTAACTCGATGTCAACAAAAAACTATTTTCGGATTCGCCGGTTGTTAGGGATATCTGGAATGTATGGAATGTGGGGAAATCCCTTAACATCAGGTTTGGGGAATCACCTTTTTCCTAATGACGCCATTTCCAACCGCTTCCAGGAATTTGATAACGTTACCGGGAATTTCATCAAAATTTTTCAAAGTGTCACAGGGGAATACCCTCAACATTCCATACATGCTCAATCTCCCTAACAACTTGAACAGCTCGATGTAAACAAAAAAAACATTTTCGGATTCGCCGGTTGTTAGGGATATCCGGAACGTATGGAATGCGGGGAAATCCCTTATAATTAGAAAAAGACTCCGCTGACCATAAATATTTTTAAAAACAACTTTAGCAACTTCCTTGTCAGTCCAAATTATGGTTTAAATCCAAATATATTTTCATAAGTGTCAATCATTTCCGACATATAATGACCATACGCTAATGTATTTATTTTATTTTCAAGTATTCTTTTATCATCTTTTGCTGACAATGCAATTTTTTCTACACTTTCAGTATACAATTCATGATTTCTATGCCTTATTAAATTCATTTTTCTAATTTGTTCTTCTTCACTAAATAAGCAATCTTTATAATTTTGAAATGTTATATTTTATTCAATAACATTTTTTTTAACACCTTTACATCTTTTTGATTCTTTTTTATCTATTTTATAAGAATATAATTTTGCTCTAAGCCCTACAAATTCTTCTATTTGTTTTCCCCCGCATTCATCTTTCATCATTCCAATTACTTTTTTGTTTAAACCGGTTTTAAGTCCACTTTTATGATCTTTTGGATAATTACTTGTGTCAAACATTTTTTTCAACATCTGGGGATATATCTTTATAAAAATCTTCAGTGTAAATTTCATACATTAAACTGTCAGTATCTGTAAATAACAACCGCGAATTTTCACCATATTTTGGTTTAATATAATTATAATAAAAATCATACATTAAAGTCTTACTCAGATCCAATATGCTCATTCCTAGATATGTAGATTTATCAAGCTTGACTTTTTTCTTACGCATATGCACGGCAATTAAATTTTCAGAAAATATTGTTCTTTTGTCAAAATTGGTTTTTTGAAAATAATTTTAATGCTTTTTCTTCTCTGTTAACTAATTGTATATCAACTCTGTTTCTTACATTCTCCATAGTTTTCCCAAATACAGAATTATTCATAAGTTTGAAAAAGTCTTTTTCAAATTCATTTTTTGCATCTGTTCTCAGTTTTGTGTTTAAATCAATATATTTTTTCATAAAATCTTCTTCATAAAATTTAATACCTTTATAAATTCCACTAATTTGTAATCCTAATTTTTCATATAATTTCATGTTTTTACTATGTAAAACATATTTTTCTTTATTATTCAAATTTGGAATTAATTTTTCAACACCTCCTGCTCCGCATGTGTCAACTTTTAATCTTTCTGGCGCTAATGGGTATTCATTATGTAGATCATGCAGCTCTTCAGGGTATTCCAAGTCAACTTCTAATATACAAGGAAATTTTTAATTCTCTTTCATTCATC
The DNA here is from genome assembly GCA_030142905.1 of Heliopora coerulea. Taxonomy (NCBI): domain Eukaryota; kingdom Metazoa; phylum Cnidaria; class Anthozoa; order Scleralcyonacea; family Helioporidae; genus Heliopora; species Heliopora coerulea. The sequence goes on along the minus strand of JASJOG010000061.1, from coordinate 215,426 downwards.
CATTTAAAATCTCTCACAGGAAGTTTTTTACTCATAGCCCATCCGTATAAATTATTCGCGTCTAAATAAGCAAGATATACATTATATTCTTCAGGATTATACTTTGAGCCCATATAAGGATTATTAGGTTTTGCATATCGTTTCGTAATTGTTGAAATTCCTCCTCTAATTCCATTTTCAATCATAAGGTACATTTCGGGGTCAGATAATAATTCCAATTCAACTTTAGTCATTTTCAACATTGCATCCCACGCCAAACCAGGTGAACTATAATACCAGGCGGGATCTACCCCTTAATTTTTTTTACGAACTTTTCTAAAATTTTCAAAAACATCTGCCAAAAGTATCACATCAGTTTTCAAATGTAAGTCGTGATATGATCGCATATCTTTAATATTAAATTTTTTCCAAACATTTTGCGCATGTTCATAATCTGCTTCCCTTATATTTTCATCATTTAATTTTGAATAAAATTCTTCAATATCAGGTAATTTTTCTTCATTTAATTTTTGAAAATTATCAAACCAATCATATGGAAACACAACTTTTCCAGTTAATAATTCTCTTTCTTCAGATTCCACATAAAATTTTTTCATAATATTTAGCACATTTTTATCTAAATTTTTAACCAAGTTTCCTAAACCACTTTGCATAAATTTAAAACTGTCAATAAATCTAATTTGTTTTTTAACATTAATTATTCTTTGATTTTATACTTTTCTCTTCCATTTTCATCAATTTTTTCATATTCAATAATGTTTTCTTTACATCGACTTTTAAATTGTTTTTCTGTAATTATTTTTTTACATTCAAATTTATCGACAATAATCTCTTTTGTAAATGAAATATTTTTCTCCTCAGTGTTGGGGATACAATTAATTTCACCTTCTGAAACTCCAAGATTTTTAATAAACAAATGACTATCATAATTTTGTAAATTATGAAATATAACTGGAATAAATTTAGGTGTTTTCATTTTTGAATTACAACTACAACAAGCGGCACCTCGAAATTTTCCAGTGAAATGACAATGATCAGCAACTTTGGTAGAAGTAGAGCCATAAGGGTGATCAACAGCTCGCTGCCCACCAGGACCACTTGTGGCGCTGCTTTGTAGCGGTTCAAACTCTTTACTACATGCATAACATTTCTTAGCTGTTTCAAAATCTTTCTTATCCTTTTCTCTAAATATAATCTTTTTTTGAAATTTAAATTGTTCATGTATCTTTTTAATATTATTTTCTAAACTTTCTAAAAATTTTGCAGACACAGTGCTTGTGCCGGTTCCACCGTCACCAGATTTTTTTGTATATTTTACTAATTTTGGTTTAAATAAATTGTCATCAAAACATTTTATCAAATAGCAATATCCAGACGGTTCATGTTTTTGAAATTGTTTTGTATTATCACCAATATTTTTATCCTCATATTTTAAATTGCATTCAAAATCTGCATAAATTACAAATGGAACATTATGCATTTTTTCATAATTTTTAAACTTTAATTTTTCTCCTTTATTTGGATAAACAGTTTTTCCACACATATTTTGAACAATATTCCAAATGATTTTTAAGAGTTTTTTCATTATTGAAATTTTGTAAACAATAATTACAAATATGTAATTTTCCTTTGTTTATTTACTTGAATTGAAAATAATCTGCTCATATTTTTAATTAAACAATAATGTTTATCCCCATTTTCATCGCTTATTAAAAATATGTTTACATGTGTGTTCACATGTGTGTCCACATGTGTGTTCACATGTGTATCCAAATGCGTGTCCACAAGTGTGTTGCTCCGCTGAGAACTTTGTTCGATAATTTGTTCTGATTTACTTACCCTCAAAGGAAAAATTTCATGCTTTTTATTTCCAAACCTTTCTTCTTCATTATATCCAAAGACCATAATTGAAATATTATTTTTTTCAAATTTATCAATATCTGAAAATCCACATGGGAAATTAATTCCTTTAATATTAAAACCCTCAGCTTTCTTTTTTAAAATTTTTGTAATTCTACCAGGATTTCTCAAATTTGGATTGGTTTTCAAAAGTTCATTTATTACCACACACCACAATAAACATTTTTGATCATCATTTTGTGGATTAATAATTGCATTTTTATTTTTTAAAAAAATTGGGGTTGAAATAAAAGATGATGCAAGTAATCGTTGAATGTTATTAATATTAAGAATTATTTTTAAACTTTTATAAAATTTCCATAAACTTGAATTTTTTAAATATTCTTCAAAACTTAGAATAATTTTTGAACCATTTTTTCATATATTTCATCAAAATTGCTTCCAGTAAAAATTTCTTCATAATAGCTGTGAAAATGTGCTTTATCTGTTGTTTCTTCTCCAGTTGCGGGATTTGTTTTTTTCATTAAGCAAACAAAGGTTAATTGTTGTTTTGAACCTGCGGTTCTGAGAGCTTGAGTCTCTGGTTCTAAGCCCCTTCAGCGATCGCTCGATGTGCTTGAATGTTTTTTAAATTTTTTAATCACCAGTGGTTTTATTTTTTCCAACACACTCAAAGGATCATATAAAGTCATTCCATATTTTTCTAAATCTAGTTCATAACGTTTTGTAACATTCAGGGCTTCTCTATCGAGCTCAAACTTTGGATCAGACATTTGTGGTTTTTCCTGTATTTTGTTAAATATATTTAAAACATTTTCTTTTAAATGATTATACTAATTTGTTATTTTTTTTGTTCCTTTGTTTACATTATTTCTATATTTATCAAATAAATTAAGTACATTTGTGGTTTTTCCTGTATTTTGTTGAATATATTTAAAACATTTTCTTTTAAATGATTATACCAATTTGTTATTTTTTCTGTTCCTTTGTTTACATTATTTCTAATTTATCAAATAAATTAAGTACTTCTTCTTTAGACTTGTTAAATAAATTATTTGCTTTTTCTTTAGACCTTTCAATCAAACTTTTAATTTTTGAAACATATTTTGTTGGTTGTAATATATTTTTAAAATCATAACCAGGATTTGGTGTATCAAGTAAATTTCCTCTTTTAAAAACATTTTTTGGTTTTAATAAAGGTGTATTAATATTAGGGACATCTGTGTCCAATAAATTTTTTGTTGTATTCATTCTTTATTTATATGTTTATTTTTTCTTTAAATGCAATATGATGCAAAAAAAAAAGAATAAAAATCACCTGATTTTTATTCTTAACCACACACTAAAGGTCTTCAATAATTAAATATAAAAATATTAACGAATAAATTTAATCATTTTGGTCTTGGCTTCAAAATAATTTTATAATTTGTGTAAATTTTTTCTTCGGCTTCATAATCAATATCAAAATCACTAAAGATACAAAATTTTTCATCATAATTTATTGTAAAATCATGATGTGGTAATAATTCTCCTTCACCTGAAAGTTTAGAAATTTCATTAGTAAAAATATAATATAAATGGTCTTTATCATAATCTTCATAATTTTCTGGTTTTAAAAATATTTCAACAACTTTTTCTGAGACTACTTGATTCATTGTTTTTTATTATATACAAATTTTTCCTTAAGAGCAAAATGCTTATTCAGCAAAAACCAAAAATGTTTGATCATTAATTTTCAAATCTTTTTTTGCTTTAATTCTGTACTTGATGCTTTCTGCATTTAGGTTAAAATTTTTTGCAGCAGAATAAAGACTTTCAAAAAAGAAAATTTCACCCATTTATTTGTTTATAATAATTATTGGTGTTGGTTTTTTCATTTTTTCTCTGCAATATTTTTCAAACTTTTCATTAGGTTTACTAATTTCCAAACCTAGTATTTTTTCAAGCTCATTTTTTTTGTAAGTTTTATAATATTTTATTTTTTTTTCTTTTGCAATATCTCTCAATTGTTTAATAGTATAATGACTTTGATTGTTCATTTATTATATATAATTTTTTATTTAAGAACAATTTTTTTTTTCTTAAAAAACAAAAATAAATAAGTTAAAAGTTGGTATTTTTCTTTTCTGAATCTTGTAAATCTTGTATAATTTAATCTCCAAATTTATTAAATTTTTAAAGTTTTCCATACAATTACAATTAAAACCATTTAAATTTAAATAATCAAATAGAAAATTATAATATTTAATGGCAATTTTAAATAAATTATAAACATTTTCATCTTTTAACCAATTATTATATTTTTTATCAATTTTTCCGTTTTTAAAGTAATCTAAAATAAATTCAAAATGTTCATTTATTTTATTTATACCGTTATATAAATTTGTAAACTATGAAGCCTCCTGGAATCCCAACCAGAAAAAAAGCAACATTTTGATATTCTTTTATTTGATCTGATGGTTTATAATAATCTTCCAATTTTAGCTCATTTCCAACAGCTTCACTGTATTCTTGCTCTAAACGTTTCACACGATTATTCAGAGCTTGCTCGCATTGCTGCACTTCTGCAAGAGTTTTAAATGCTGTGTTTGTTTGATTTATATCTGCATTTGCATCTGATAAATTTTGTCTTAATTTTTCAATTTCTTCTTTTCTTTTCACTTGCTCTTCATACCATTTTTCCTTTGCTTCGCTCAGTTTCTCCATTGCTTCATTATGTCTTTTTATCGCTTTTTCATATCCAGTATGATTAAGTTTACTAAATAAAAATCCAGCACCCGCAAAAGCAACAGCATTAAATAATCCACCAACTACTGTTTCCATTTATTTTACTTTAATTTTTTTATTTTGTTCACAAGCTTCGCTTGCTTCGCTGAGAACTCTGTTCGATCACTCGCTTTGCTGTTTTATTGTTTGAAAGGATCCGTAGGAAGCCACTTTTTGTCTTGTGCATATTTAATTCCAAGTGTTGATAATCCTACAGCTGCTGTAAGTTTTAAAGTAGGCACAAAACTAGCTGGAGTTGACAAACCATCACTAAATACTCTTCTTGTTATCATTCCAATTCCCACAGCACCCAATGTAATTAGTGTAGAATCATATTATTCATTCATAGCTTCTCTTCTATTCATTTCAGTCATTTATTTATAGACATAAAAAATTTTTTTATTAAATCTTTGCTTCCTTACAGGTTTTCAATAGAACACCTTGATGGACCACCCTGCAATTGCACACTTTTATTAATTTTGTTCTCATTCTTTCTTACTATTTCTTTTTCTTCTCTTTGTTGCTGCACTGAGACCTTTGGTCGATCACTTTGCTCAAGCATGCCTGGCTTCGCCGTTTGCTCGCTTTGTTCGCTTTCCCTTTTGTCTTTTTTATATGCAAAGTATAATCCACCCAGTGCAGCAACAACCCCTACACCTCCAATCAAATACCGCAAAGCGGAAGGTCCAAAATCAATGTAATTATTTATTTCTTCATTTTCTACTCTAGCATTTTCTACTTTGCTTCGTTGTCTTGCTTTTCTTTCTTTTGCTTCTCTTGAAATTTTTGCCAATCTTTTTCCCAATTCCACTTTTCTTGGGTCTTTTGCTTTGTTTTTTCAAATGCTGTTACTTTAGCAGAAGTATTATCAGTTTGTTTACTTGTTTCGCCTTGTTCACTCATTTATTTATAAGTCTATTTAAAATTTATTGTAAGTCTATTTAAAATTAATTACAAACAAATTTTAAACAAGAATAACAGTTCCGATTCAAGTTACAGCTTTGCTGCAGAAATCTCCGATTTCTACAAATCATTTAAAATAGATTCATCAAAATCTACATTAAATTTTTTACACAATGCAACATGATTCATCAAAATTTCTTTTTCTTTCATTTTTCTTTCAGTTAATATAGAAGTGAAAAAAATCTCTCCTTCAAATATAAAAGTATTTTTTGAAATATCAGATCCAAAAAGTAAATTATTTGTTCCACTTGTTATTGCACGAGATGTAAAATCTTTAATTAATTTTCCATTTGCCCAAAAACTTGATTTATTTGTTTTTGGATTACTTTCCGCGTCAATATGAACACTTATGCAATGGACTTTGTATTTTTCAAAAATATTTGTTTTAATTGGAAAATAACTTTTATCTACCTCGTAATAGTCTGTTGTTCCTCCACCATATATAACAAATTTATTTTCATTTTTATATCCAAATCCTCTCCAATTATTTTGATCTGTATTTTTATTCCCCATTAATATTGTCATTTTGTTAGAATCGAGAGTATAATCTATAATTAAATAAACAAGGAAAAAATTTAAATAATCTTTTTTTCCTGATTGAGTATTGATGTTTAAATTTAAACTCATTTTGCTGTTAAATCCGTGAAAGGATAAAATTTTTTTCCGCATTGCGGTCCCTGGGTTTGAAACATACCTAGAATTTTTTAAAATAGGTTGTTTTGATTTGTCGGTTTCTGTAAAATTTTCATCTGAAATTTTTGATTGATTATACCAAACTTCTATTTTTTTATCTGTTCCATCATATTTTAAATAACTTGTTTGATCATAAATTTCACCATAAAAATTAAAATCCGAATTTAATATGTAACTTTGAATGAGGTTTAATTGGTGGGCAGTCTTTTTAAGCGATGTGCGCACCATTTCGGTTTTGTCGTCCACGTATTTTTTCCTAGTTAAATGTGTATTTTCTGTTGGATCTGAATTTTTAATAATTTTATGACTTCCCATATTAATATCTCCTGTCATGTTTCCACCAGTCAGGGATAATTTTGTATCATCTTGATCATCAACATATTTTTTTCTTGATAAATGTGTATCATTTGTCGGATCTGATGTTGTTGTAATTTTATTATTTCCCATGATAATATTTCCTGTCATTGTTCCTCCTGATTTGTTAACCTTTTTGTTCAATTCATCATCAACATATTTCTTTCTTGTCAATTGAGTAGCATCAGTTGGATTTGAAGTAGAAATTACTTTATTTGTACCTATATTAATATTTCCTGTCATTGTTCCACCTGTCAAACTTAATTTCTTATTATCTTCATCATTAACATATTTTTTTCTTGTAAGAGAATTGTTATGGTTTGGATCTCTTTCGGTAAAAATTTGAAAATCTTTTGTTAAACGATCTCTCTTTAATTGATCTATGTTTTTACCATAATATATAACTTTTTTAATATTTATAAAGTTTCCATCAACATATGATTTTGTTGTCAGATCATTATTATTTGAAGGTGTTGCGCTCGATGTCACTTTATTTGTACCCATATTTAAGTTTCCTGACATGGTACCACCAGTTAAAGATAATTTAGAATTGGCTTGTCTACATATTTTTTTCTTGCTAAGTGAGTATCATCAGTTTGATCTGTAGAAGAAATTACTTTATTTGTAGCCATATTTAAATCTCCTGACATGGTTCCACCAGATAAATTTAACTTTAAATTGTTTTGATCATCAACATATTTTTTACGGCACAAATCTTTATCACCTGTAGGGTCCGCAGTTGTTGTAATTCTGTTATTTCCCATTACAATATTTCCAGACATTGTTCCTCCTCTTACTGATAATTTTCTAGAATCTTGATCATCCACATATTTTTTCCTACAAAGGTCTTTATCACTTACAGGATTCGCAGTTGTGGAAATTTTATTATTGCCCATGATAATATTTCCCGTCATTGTACCTCCTGTTTTTGATAGAAATCCTGAAGTTCCTCCTCTACTGCTTGCAACTTTGTCGTCGACGTATTTTTTTCTTGCCAAATGTGAATTTTCCGTTGGATCAACTGATGTTATTATATGGTGTGAGCCCATGTTATTGTCTCCTGTCATATCCCCTCCTGTAGTAGACAGCTTTCCTGTTACATCAGATTCATGTTTACTTTCATATCCGTAAAATAAACTCATTTATTTTATAATAATTTCCAATAAAACATTTCCTATTGATGATGAATTATTTCCTTCTACTTTGAATATTAATTCATTATAAATTCCATTTGATAATTTTATTCCTCCTGTTTCTTCAGCCGGATAAATTTTAGAAACACTGCCTTTTAATATTTGTTCAGATTCAATTGGAACTTGAATAAGTACATTACTTCTTTTACCATTTACAAAATTGTTACTTTTATTAATGATATTACAGCATATGTTTACATATTCCAAGTTGTTATTAATATTTACTACATTGTCGCTTTCTGTTGAAGTATTTGCTTGTATTACTTTATTCTCGGAAAATCCTATGATTGGTCCAAATGTTTTCAAATTTAATGTTTTATCCGATTTTATTGTGCATTTTCCAGAAAAATCAATTTGTTCAAGTTCAATTGCGCCGACATTCTCTAATTCAGTTTTTAAAATATTAAAGGTATAATATCCATCTTTGAAGTCAATTTTTCTATTATCATAAGTATAATGATGAATATTTTTATATAAATTATTAAAATTCCAAAAAATACTAACTGATTTTACAAACATGTTATTACAATTAGTTAATATAAGTGGCTCGTCTAATGGAATTATTTTTTCTGAGTTTTCATCTTTTGTGATGAAGATTTTTACAGATATTGTTATTTATTTTCTAATATATATTTTGATTCGAAACTTTGTTTCTCAGAGCACGTACCGTGTGATTAAAATTCCACCAATTATTGATAAAGATAAAACAATTAAATTATCACCCATGGGGCCTGTGGCCATTGGTGTAGTTGTAGTAACAGCTTTGCTGCTAAAGTTTTTTGTATCCCTCACAGGTCTTTTACGAACTTGTTCACTTCACTCACTATGTACAGAAGGTTTTTGAGGTTTATCATCTAATTTTTCTAATTTTTTCAATTCTATGTTGTGTTGTTTTTTCACAGGGGATGTTTCGCGGGTCTTTGACACGTAATAATTTAAATTTTTATTAATTCCAAAAAACCATATTTTTATGAGAAACTTTTAATTTATTATTGTATCCTTCAATTGGATTTTTTAAAATTATTAAACTGCTTGGAATTAACCATAAAGTTGGACTTATAGCAGTATTTAAAACTACATTAGTTGATGAAATTGCTTGATTCGTATTATCAATCCATGTTGATGTATCATAATTTATTATAGAATCTTCAACAGTTTGCCTAAAAACTTTTTGTGTTTCTAATGCTGAAGCTCTTGGCCCAAAAATACTTTGTCTAGTTCTAGCTTGTGCTCCAAGGATTGCATAAAGATATGCTGCAATGCTCTGATTTAATAATTCTGTTCCCTTGATAGTTAATCCATGTGACATTCTAGGTATAAATTTTTTATAATCATTTTGAGTGTCTCTAATTTGCCCTGGACCATGTTGATAGGTTGTGTGCGGATCTGAACCTACGGTGTCTTGTCCCAAATGTTCATTTTTATAATGTAAAATTTCTTGCCATGTCCACTTTGGATAATGATCTTTTAAAAATTTGCATTAAATGTATTCAAAATTGAAAAGTCTCCAGTTTGAAATTGTCTCATAATTCTTCTGACTGTAAGTAGTCTGTAATGTCCGGATTCTGTCACAGGTTTTCAACACATTTTCAAATTTGGTTAAAATTTGAAAATTTAATCAAAATTTTTCAAAGTGTCGTGGGGGGTTTCCCTTTTTCCTTACGTCGTCACTTTCGGTTTTGCTTCTCATTTCTAAAACATTCTAAAATTTTGTCAAAAATTTACAAGTGTAGTAGGGGGTTTCTTTTATATTGACGGCGCTACTTTCAGTTGCTTCGCTGCTGAGACCTCTGGTCGATGAGAACTTCGTTCGATCGTTTACTTAACTTCCGGCCGCTTTCATGAATTTAATTACGTTACAAAGAATTTCAACACATTTTAAAAATGGGTCAAAACTTTAGCAGCAAACGGCGTAGCCGGCGCAAGCGTTGTTTCAAACAGCTTCGCTGACATGTTGTCTTGGGGGAATAACTTAACATTCCAAACATTCCATACATGCTCAATCTCCCTAACAACTAGCCTCACTCGATGTCAACAAAAAAACTATTTTCGGATTCGCCGGTTGTTAGGGATATCTGGAATGTATAGAATGCGGGGGAAATCCCTCAACGACATGCGGGGAAATTACCTTATTTTAACACAATTTTAAACAAACAACCTAACCGATAAAGTGTTTATGGTTTAAATCCAAATATATTCTCATAAGTGTTAATCATTTCCGACATATAATGTCCATCTGCCAAAGTGTATTATCCAAAATCATTCTTTTATCATCTTTTGAAGACAATGCAATTTTTTCTACACTTTCAGTATACAATTCATGATTTCGATGTCTTATTAAATTCATTTTTCTAATTTGTTCTTCTTCAGTAAATAAGCAATCTTTATAATTTTGAAATGTTATACTTTTTTCAATAACATTTTTCTTAACACCTTTACATCTTTTTGACACCTTTCCACTTTCACACATTTTATAAGAATACAATTTTGGTCTGAGCCCTACAAATTCTTCTATTTGTCTACCCCCGCACTCATCTTTCATCATTCCAATTACTTTTTTGTTTAAACCGGTTTTAATTCCACTTTCATGATCTTTTGGATAATTACTTGTGTCAAACATCTTTTCAACATCTCGTGATATATCTTTATAAAAATGTTCAGTTTTAATTTCATACATTAAACTGTCAGTATCTGTAAATAACAACCGCGAATTTTCACCATATTTTGGTTTAATATAATTATAATGAAAATCATACATTAAAGTCTTACTCAGATCCAATATGCTCATTCCCAAATATATTGGTTTATCTAACTTAACTTTTTTCTTATGCATATGCACAGCAATTAAATTTTCAGAAAATATTGTTCTTTTGTTAAAATTAGTTTTTGAAAATAATTTTAATGCTTTTTCTTCTCTGTTAACTAATTGTATATCAACTCTGTTTCTAACATTCTCCATAGTTTTTCCAAATACCGAATTATTCATAAGTTTGAAAAAGTCTTTTTCAAATTCATTTTTTGCTTCTGTTCTCAGTTTTGTGTTTAAATCGATATATTTTTTCATAAAATCTTCTTCATAAAATTTAATGCCTTTATAAATTCTACTAATTTTTAAACCTAATTTTTCATATAATTTCAAATTTTCACTATGTAAAACATATTTTTCTTTATTATTCAAATTTGGTATTAATTTTTCAACAGCACTCGAAGAGTGCGTTTTTAATCTTTCTGGTGCAAGAGGATATTCATTGTGTAAATCATGTAACTCTTCAGGGTATTCCAAGTCAACTTCTAATATACAAGGAAATTTTTCCCAATTCTGTAATTATTTCTCATTCATCCATTTAAAATCTCTCACAGGAAGTTTTTTACTCATAGCCCATCCGTATAAATTATTCGCGTCTAAATAAGCAAGATATACATTATATTCTTCAGGATTATACTTTGAGCCAATATAAGGATTATTAGCTTTTGCATATCGCTTTGTAATTGTTGAAATTCCTCCTCTAATTCCATTTTCAATCATAAGGTACATTTGTGGATCGGATAATAAGTCCAATTCAACTCCAGTCATTTTTAACATTGCATCCCAAGCAAGCCCTGGAGAAGTATAATACCAAGCGGGGTCTAATTTATAATTTTCTTTACAAACTTTTCTAAAATTTTCAAAAACATCTGCCAAAAGTATCACATCAGTTTTCAAATATAAGTCATGATATTCTTTCATATTTTTAATATTAAATTTTTTCCAAACATTTTGCGCATGTTCATAATCTGCTTTGCTTATATTTTCATCATTTAATTTTGAATAAAATTCTTCAATATCAGGTAGTTTTTCTTCTTTTAATTTTTCAATATTATCAAACCAATCATATGGAAACACACCTTTTCTAGTTAATAACGCAGCTTTGCTGCTGAGACCTCCGGTCGAATCTCTTTCTTCAGCTTCACTGTAAAATTTTTTCATAATATTTAGTTCATTTTTATCTAAATTTTTAACCAAGTTTCCTAAACCACTTTGCATAAACTTAAAACTGTCAATAAATCTAATTTGTTTTTTAACATAAATCATTTCTTTGATTTTATACTCTATTTCACCTTTTTCATTATTAAATTCCTCATATTCAATAATGTTTTCTTTACATTTACTTTGAAATTGTTTTTCTGTAATTATTTTTTTAGATTCAAATTTATCAACAATAATCTCTTTTGTGAATGAAATATATTTCTCCTCAGTGTTGGGTATACAATTAATTTCACCTTCTGAAACACCTAGATTTTTTATAAACAAATGGCTATCATAATTTTGTAAATTATGAAATATAACTGGAACAAATTTAGGTTTTTTCATTTTTGAATTACAACTAATACAAGCAGCACCTCGATATTTCCCAGTATAATGGCAATGGTCTTTAACTTTATCACCAGCTCGCTGCCCACCAGGACCACTTGTGGCGCTGCTTTGCAGCGGTTCAAATTTTTTATCACATGCATAACATTTCTTAGCTTTTTCAAAATCTTTTTTATCCTTTTCTCTTAATATTATCTTTTTTGGAAATTTAAATTGCTCATGTATTTTTTTAATATTATTTTCTAAACTTTCTACAAATTTTAAAGAAACGTCTTCATCAGAATTGTCCTTTTTACTGTGTATTACTAATTTTGGTTTAAATAAATTATCATCAAAACATTTTATTAAATAACAATATCCAGACGGTTCATGTTTTTGAAATTGTTTTGTATTATTACCAATATTTTTATCCTCATATTTTAAATTGCATTCAAAATCTGCATAAATTACAAACGGCATATTGTGCATTCTTTCATAATTTTTAAACTTTAATTTTTCTCCTTTATTAGGATAAACAGTTTTTCCACATTTATATTTTGAACAATATTCTAAATGATTTTTAAGAGTTTTTTCATTTCTAAAATTTTGTAAACAATAATTACAAATATGTATTTTTTCTTTGCTTTTATTGACTTGGTTTGAAAATAATCTGCTCATATTTTTAATTAAACAATAATGTTTATCACCATTTTCATTAGTTATTAACAATATGTTCACATGTGTATTCACATGTGTGTTCACATGCGTGTCCACATGTGTGTTAATTTGTTCCAAGTCTAATTTACTCACCCTCAAAGGAAAAATTTCGTGCTTTTTATTTCCAAACCTTTTTTCTTCATTATATCCAAATAAATTAATTGCAATGTTATTATTTTTTTCAAATTTATCAATATCTGTAAATCCACACGGGAATTCCATACTTTTTGTATTAAAACTCTCAGCTTTCTTTTCTAAAATTTTTGTAATTCTTACAGGATTTTTCAAATTAGGATTAGTTTTCAAAAGTTCACTTATTGCAACACACCACATTAAACATTTTGGTCATCATTTTGTGGATTAATAATTGCTTTTTTATCTTTTAAAAATTTTGGAGTAGGAATATAAGATGATGCAAGTAATCGTTTAATTTTATTAATATTAAGATTTATTTTTAAACTTTTATAAAATTTCCATAAACTTGAATTTCTTAAATATTCTTCAAAACTTATAATAATTTTATCTCTCATTTTTTCCATATATTTCATCAAAATTGCTTCCATCAAAAATTTCTTCATAATAACTATGAAAATGTGCTTTATCTGTAGTTTCTTCTCCAGTTGCTGGATTTACTTTTTTCATTAAACATACTAGTGTTATTTGTTGTTTTGTACTTGGATATTTTTTAAATTTTTTTATTACCAATGGTTTTATTTTTGTAAGCAAACTAAATGGATCATATAAAGATAATCGAGCTTCTTCCAAATCAATTTCATATCTTTTTGCAACATTCAAAGCATGTTGGTCTAATTTAAATTTAATTTCTTGTTCAGGTAGTTTTAAATCTTTTAAATCTTCTGAATATGATTTTGAACCACCACTTTGCGTCGCTTGATGTGAACTAAATGGATCAAAATCATAAATAGATGTTTTATTTTTTTGTTGTCTTGGTTTTATATATTGAGTTGGTCTTAAAGGTGCTTGTAAATTTTCTTCTGTAATTGTTTTGTCTAAAATTGGTGAAGAAATTTCTTGATTTTGTCTTGGCCTTCCTCTATTTCTAACAAAAATTCGTTCATTTTGTCTTTTTTCTGGAGGTAATGTTACTGGTCTTCCTCTATTTTCCCGTCTTGGCCCTACAAAAGAACCAAAAGGATATTTTCTTGGTCTTCCACGAACGCGTTTTGAATTATTTAAATTATTCATCTTTTATTATATGTTTTTTTTTTAAAGACAAAAAAATAATTAAAAAAAAATAATTTTTTTTCATGATTGGTCACGTGACTATATTGAAAAAAATTATGAATGATTACTCGATCTTAGTAAAAACAAAAATATTAAATAATGGGGGTTCTATTTTTGGTTGAGGTTTTAAAATAAGATGATAATGCATATAAATTTTTTCATCATTCTGGTAATCAACTTCAAAATCAGAAAAATAACAATCTTTTTCTTTATAATTTATTGTAAATTCAGTATGTGGCAATATTTCTTCTCCGCTAAGTTTAATAATTCCTTTGATAAAAGTATTATACATATTACTTTTTGTATATTTATAATTTTTTGGTACAAGTATTTCAATAATTGTTGATGACATCTCTTTTTTTATTATATATAAATTTTCCTTTAAACAAAAAAATTTAAAAAAAATCAAAATTTTTCAACAGTTATAAAAAACCAAAAATGTTTGCCCATTAATTTTCAAATCTTTTTTTGTTTTTATTCTATATTTTATACTTTCTGCATTAATATTAAAATTTTTTGCAGCAGATCCAAGACTTTTAAAATTTAAGATTTCACCTGTTTCACTGTCTATAACTATTACTGGGATTGGATTTTTCATTTTTTCTCTACAATATTTTTCATACTTTTCATTTGGTTTGCTAATTTCAAATCTCAGCATTTCTTCAAGTTGATTTTTTGTGTATCTTTTATAATATTTTATCTTTCTTTCTCTTGCAATATTCCACAATTGTCTAAATGTTTTTTGTTGACAATGGTCTTCCATTTATTTATATAATTATTTTATTTAAAGAAAAATTTTTTAAATAAATTTATAAACTACATAACCACCCAAAAGACCGGTTACAAAAAAAAACAACATTTTGATATTCTTTCATTTCATCTGAAGGTTTATAATAATCTTCTAATTTTGGTTCTTTTTCATCTTCTTCATCCGCTTCTTCTTTTAAATATTTATAACGATTATTTATTTCAGCAAGATTTTTCAAAGACATGTTTGTTTTATTTATATCAGCATTTGCATCAGATAATTGTTGTCTTAATTTTTCAATTTCTTGTTTTCTTTTTACTTGGTCTTCATACCATTTTTCTTTTTCCCTAGCAAGTTTTTCCATTGATTCATTATGTCTTTTTATCTCTTTTTCATATCCAGAATGATTTAATTTTGAAAATAAAAATCCAGCACCTGCAAAAGCAACTGCATTAAATAATCCACCAACAACTGTTTCCATTTATTTTTAAAAAATCTTCTATTTTTGTTTTATCAGCTTTGCTGGTTTATTGTTTAAAAGGGTTCTCAGGAATCCACTTTTTGTCTTGTGCATATTTAATCCCAAGTGTTGATAATCCTACAGCTGCTGCAAGTTTTAAAGTAGGTAATAAACTAGCCGGAGTTGACAAGCCATCACTAAATGCTTTTCTTGTTATCATTCCAATTCCAACAGCCCCCAGTGTAATTAATGTAGAATCATACAATTCATTCATAGCTTCTTTTCTATTCATTTCGGTCATTTATTTATATACATAAAAAATTTTTTAATTAAATCAACTTTGTTACCTGTCGGTTTGCTTCCTTACAGGTTTTCAATAGAGCACCTAGATGGTATTTTTTCATTTACATATCTTTTATTAATTTCATCATCATTCTTATTTTTTTCATTATTTACGATTACTTATTCTTCCCTTCGATCACTTTTTACTTTTGTCTCTTTTATATGAATAATATAATCCGCCAATAGAAATAACAAGCCCTAAAACTCCAATAAAATGTCTATAATCTAAATAATTGATTATTTCTCCTTTTTCTTTCTCTAATTTAGAAGCTTCTGATTCGACTTTAGATTCTTCCATCTGTCGCTGTCTTGCTTTTCTTTCTTTTGCTTCTCTTGAAATTTTTGCTAATCTTTTTCCCAATTCTACTTTTCTTGGATCTTTTACTTTTTCAGATTTTTCAACTGCTGTTATTTTAGCTTCGCTTTGTTCACTCATTTATTTATAAGTGTATTTAAAATTTATTGTAATTTATTTAAAATGTATTTAAAATTTATTACAAGTTGTTTGTAAGTTATTACAAGTTATTTACAAGTTAATTACAAATTTTTAATAACATCTTCATCAAAATCTACATTACATTTTTGACACAATACAATATGATTCATTAAAATTTCTTTATCTGTTATTTTTTTATGTAATTGTATAGCAATAAATGCAATTTTTCCTTTGAAACAATCTGTCACTTTACCATTTGTTACAGTTTTATTACTTCCTCCAAAAACCAACGAAGTTAAACCACTTGTAACTTGTGCTGATGCAAACGCTTTAATTAATTTTCCGTTACAAAAAATTTTTGAATTACTATTTTTTAAGGGATATGATTCCCTATCATAATGAACAGAAATGCATTTCATTTTGTTATATTCTGTTGGGTCAGCTTTCAATGGAAACACATTTGGATTTATATCTAAATAATTGTTTCCTACTCCATAAACAATTAATCTTTTTGTAGAAGGATTGTCAAGATTTTGAAACCCTATCATCCTGTAAATTCCATTTCCACTTCCTTTATTTCCAAAAATTGCAGTAAAATCATTTGTTCTTTTATTTTGTCTTTCCATTTCATAAACTACAAAAATATGAACACGGTCTTTTAAATTTGAAGAAGCAGTCGGGGTGTTTATATTAACTGGAACTTCAAAAAAATTATTTTCATTCTTAAAATACATTTTGTTTGGAGTTTCATAAAATGGCCTATTTAATTGTCCTTCCGTAAACAAATTTACATCCAAATTTTCTCTTTCTGTTTGATTATAAACTGTTAAGATTTTTTTACTAGCACCACTATAAATTATATATGAAGTATCATCTTTAATTTCATAAACTGCAGTATAAAATTTAAAAAATTGAAACCAAAATGTATTAAATTTGACATCTACATATTTTCTTGTTATAATATGCGTTTCATGCGTTGGCTGGTGATATGTAGAAATTATTTTATGATTTCCCATATTAATATCTCCTGTCATGTTTCCACCAGTCAGGGATAATTTTGTTTCATCTTGGTCATCAACATATTTTTTTCGAGCCAAATGTTTATCATCTATAGGATCAATTGTTGAAATTATTTTATTTGTGTTTATAGTCAAATCGCCGGTCATCGTACCGCCTGTTAAAGATAATTTTTTATCAAATTCATTTAAAATGAAATTTTTTCTTTTTGAGCTAAAATCATCATTATTAAATATAACACTCATTTATTTTATATATTTATAGGATTATGATCGACGTTGTATAAATTACAAAGAACATAATGATAAAACAAAATTTCTTTTTCTGTCATTTTTTCTTTTTTTAAAATTGAAAAGAAAGATATTGATCCATCAAAAGGTGAATTTGTGTTGTTTTTTATATCACCAATTGTTAAAGTTTATCTCCTAAAACAGGCTTGGCCGTGAAAGATGTTAACTTTTTCCATTACAATAAACACTACTTTTATCATTATTTGCTGTTGTATACACATCCCAATGAATACTCAAACATATCCATTTATTCAAAACTCCAGCATTGGCTTTTGATTGAAAAGCAGCAATTGGTGTCTTATGATTTACAGCATTTGAACCAATACAGATAAAATTAGCACTATCTCCAGCAATAACTAATTCTTTTGTAGTTGGATTTGCAAAACAAACAAATCTGTCAAAACCCCCATTATCATGTCCAAAAATTCCTCCTTTTAACCAATCACTTCCAGATGAAGGAACAGAATTCAATTTATAAACAACAAAAACATTTACAATATCTTTTTTTCTTGATATTGGATTAATGTTGGAATCTGAAATCATTCTATTGTTATTAAATTTTAAAAAATATTTATTATCTTCCTTTTCACTTTCTAAACACAAGGAAGGTTGAAGACTTTTTGTTGTTTAAAATTGTTTCCTTCAATTCCATAATCAATTATTTCTTTTACTTTTCCGCCATTTCTTTCAAACAACAAATCATAAATTGAATTATATTCAACAAAATATAAATTATGAAATTTCAAAGAAAAATTATCTTTCAACACTGAAAAACTAACATCCTTTTTGAGAATGTTTAAATTATCATCAATACGGTCGTCTACGTATTTCTTCCTCGCTAAATGTGTTTCAAGTGTAGGATTTGTTGAAGAAATAATTTTATTTCTTCCAATTGTAACATCACCTGTCAATGTTCCACCTGTTAAAGATAAGCATGCGCTTTGCATTCTAGAATCTTGGTCATCTACATATTTCTTCCTACAAAGGTCTTTATCGCTCACAGGATTCGCAGTTGTTGAAATTTTATTATTTCCCATTGTGATATCACCAGTCATTATTCCACCACTTTTTGGTAGATAATTTGAACTTGTATGTCGCGACACTAAATCATCCACATATTTCTTCCTAGCTAAACGTGCATTTTCTGTTGGGTCAACTGATGTTATTATATGGTTTGAGCCCATGTTAATATCACCAGTCATTGTACCTCCTGTTGTTGGGAGACCTCCTGTTGTTATATTATCGCCAACTTTTTCATATCCGTAAAATAAACTCATTTATTTTATAATAATTTCCAATAAAATGTTTCCAATTGAAGATGAACCACCTGCACCTTTGGTGCTGAGACCTCCGGTCGATTGTGGACCACTACCATGGTTTCCTTCTACTTTGAATTTTATTTCATTATAAATTCCATTTGATAATTTAACCCCTTTTATGCATTCAGAGGAAGGATAAATTTTGGAAACACTTCCTTTTAGTGTTTGTTGTGTTGTTATTGGAACTTGAATAAGAATGTCACTTCTTTTACCATTTACAAAATTTTTGCTTTTATCAATCATATTACAACTTATGTTTACATATTCCAAATTATTGTTGATATTTACCTCATTGTCACTTTCAGTTAATGTATTTGCTTGTATTACTTTATTCTCAGGAAATCCTAGTATGGGTGCAAATGTTTGTAAATTTAATTCTTTATCGGATTTTATTGTGCATTTCCCGCTATAATCCACTTGTTTCAATTCTATTTTTCCAACATTTTCAAATTCAGTTTTTAAAATATTAAATGTATAATATCCATCTTTGAATCCAATTTTTGTGTTAGCACCTTGTGTATCATAGGTATAATGATGAATATTTGCATCCAAATTATTATAATTCCAAAAAATACTTATAGATTTTACAAACATCTCTGAACAACTGTTTAATATGATTGGATCGTCTAATGAGATTGTTTTTTCATTTTTTGATATAAAAATTTTTAAAGATATTACCATTTATTTTATAATAAATATTTTGATTCAAAACTTTGTTGCACCTTTGGTGCTGCAGCTTCGCTCCGCGAAGCGGTGAGAGCCTTTGGCTTGATGCTGAGACCTCCGGTCGATGAGAGCTTCGCGCGATCAGAGTACGTACCCCGCAATTAAAATTCCTCCAACTATTGAAAAAGATAAAATCCATAAATTTTCACTTGACCCAATGGGTTTTTTGGAGGGATAATTTTTGAAGATTTACCTGAAAGGTCTGAAATGTCTTTTAATACATTATTTTTCAAATCTTCTTTGGATTCTTTTTTATTTATTTCTTTTTTGGATTCATTTTTCTTTATATCTTTTTTGAATTCATTTTTCTTTATTTCATTTCCCTGTAATTTTGTTTCGCGGGTCTTTGACCCGTAATAATTTAAATTTTTATTAATTCCAAAAACCATATTTTCATCAGAAACTTTTAATTTGTTATTATATCCTTCAATAGGATTTTTTAAAATAATTAAAGATGATGGAATCAACCATAAAGTTGGACTTATAGCTGTATTTAAAACCACATTTGTTGCGGTTATAGCTGTATTCATATTATTTATCCAGGTTGCTGTATCATAATTTATTACACTATCTTAAAAAATTTTTCTAAATTCTTTTTGAGTTTCTAATGCACTAGCTCTGTTACTAAAAATAGATTGCTTTGTTCTAGCTTGACTTCCTAATATGGAATAAATAAATGCTTCAATAGATTGATTTAAATATTGAATTCCAATTTTTGTAAAACCATTACTTTTTATTGGAATATATCTTTTGTAGTCATTTTTGAATGATTCTGGATATAATTGATAAACAACCCCACCTTTTTGCCTATAAATCATTTTTCTTCTAATATGTTCATTGTTTCTATAAAATTTATTCCCAGAAAATTCTCTACTAATGTCTGACATTTTTTCTCCACCATCCATTCTTCTTAAAAGTCTTCTCACAGTAAAATACAAATGAAATCTCCTAATTGATGTTATAATAGGAAAAACGTCTTTGGACGGAGTTAAATGTTGAATTGAAATTCCACAACAATAAGTAGCACAATAAACTGAAAAACAAACTCCATAATAACTTTCATCGTCATCCCAATTTCCTATCCAATATTTAGTGGTTATATTCAATAATGGTAATCTAGATAAAAAATAATCTCTATTATTAACATAAACTCTAAAATTTTCAATTGGATAATTTAATATTAAATGATCAGGATATTTGTCATAAATTGTAAGTCCTTCAACAGTTAATGGATTGGATTTTGGAATTTCTTGAATTATTCCATTGGATTTCCATATTTTTGGAAATCTTTCAACAGGACGGTTAATTGTTAAATATTTTGTCATATTTGGGTCATTTTAATATGTATCTGAATTTATATCTGTCGAAATGTAATCATTGTTTTTGAAATATGTTATTGTTTTTTCCCAACTTCCATCTTTATTAATATCATGCTCAAAATAAAACTTTGTCATGTCTGCATATGGATATTTTTTCAAAAAATTTTCTTTAAACTTTTTATCCAAAATTTTTCTTTCATTAACCACAAAATCATATTCATTTCCATAATATTTTCTTTCTGCTTTTTCAACTGAATCACTAACGTTATCAATTTTCGTTTCATTCACTTCGTTCATTTATTTATTTTAATAAGAAATAAATGAACCAAGACACATCGAATCTTAGTCACAACGAAATCGTTATTGAACAAGAGTTAAGAGACATTTACTACAACCCAGAAACAGGTTATCAATCTGCGGAAAGACTTTATCAAAAAGTAAAAGACAGACTTCCAAAGGGATTAAACGTTAGTAGAAAAAATGTGCAAGACTGGTTAAAAGCACAAGATACTTTTACAAGATACAAACCAATTGTTAGAAGGCATAAATTCCAAAGAACATTTGTCAAAGATTTAGGTTATCAAATACAAATGGATTTGGTTGATATGGGAAAATACAAAAACCAGAACAAAGGATATTATTGGATACTGACAGCTGTTGAAATATTAAGTAGATATGCATTCGCTATTCCTCTTTACAGAAAAGATACTAAAAACATGACAAAAGCTGTGGATGAATTATTAAAACAATTTAAAGAAAGATTTGGTAAATACCCAAAAGTCACTCAATTTGATGAAGGAAAAGAGTTTTACAATGTTGGTGTAAAAAAACTATTGAAAGAACATAATGTTGAATATTTTTCCACAAACTCAGATAGAAAAGCAGCTATTGTTGAAAGATTTAATAGAACTTTAAAAACATCCATTTGGAAATATTTTTACAGTAAAGGAACTTATAATTGGATTAACCGCGTCAGCGGCGATCGCCCGAAGGGCTCAGAAGCTAAGCTTCAGCAAAGCTCCGTTTTGAGTAACCTTGTGAATAATTATAATAATACTAAACAAAGTAGTATATTAATGAAACCTGCTGATGTAAACAATTCTAATAAAGACCAAGTGTGGATTACACTCTATGGTTACCCATTAGGAGATTTACCTAAATTCAGAATTGGTGATACTGTTAGAATTTCTAAATATAAGAATATCTTTACTAAAGGTTATGAAGCTAATTTTACAGAAGAAATTTTTAAAATTGTAAAAGTATTCAGAGGTGATCCAAACATGTATGAAGTGGAAGATTTAGAAGGAGAACCAATCATTGGGAAATTTTATGAACAGGAACTATCTGCTGTGGATAAAAAGGATGATATATATAAAGTAGAGAAAATATTAAAAAGAAAAAAAGTTAAAGGTAAAAATATGGTGTTGGTAAAGTGGCTAGGTTATGATAATAAACATAACTCTTGGATACCAGAAGAAAATATTCAAAATATAAAATAAATAAATAAATAAATAAATGTCTGAAGGTTTTGATGATATTGAAATGAGAAATAGAAATATGGAAGAAGAAGAGGAAGACCGTGAGGAGGGTGAAACAAGTTTTGGAGGAGATGACCCTGAAGATAATAATAGAAGTATTAATATAATAAACACAGAAAATCCAAAAAGTAAATTTAATAGGGTTGGTCGTGGAAGAATTGGTAGTTTACCTGATATAAAAAAAGATATAGGAGCAATGAGTAGATCAATGACTAATGATAGAAAAAAATCTTTCAAAAAACTATTCAATGTTACTCTTGAAAAGAAAAATGGACCAAATTCAAGTATATTGTTAGATAACACTGTATTTTTTGGAGAAAATGACACAGGCACAGTTTCCATTATATTCAAAGGTAAAAAGATTGGTAATGTTGACCGTGACTTTAAACCAGAGTTATTTACCAGAAAAAATAAGAAATATGTTGATGAATTTAATGATTATATGAAAAAAGCAAAAAAAGAATATGAAAAAACTCCAAGTGCGGTAATAGAACAAAGAATCGGCGTAGCCGTCGCGGACCGTGGTGACCTTGGTGGTCCGCTTCGCGATGAAGTTATTAATTCTATCACTGATGATTCTATTTTAGAAATTCAAACTAAAATTGATAATATAATTAGCAAAAATAACTTAAAAAAATTCATTGATAATAAACAGGATCCAAGACGAACATTATTTGAAAGAAATGAATTAAGAGAATTTAGAGGTTTGGTATATTTGGAGGGTATTGACTCCAATCTATCAGAAAATGAAAAAAAAGAAGTTATACGTGGAAAAATTGATGGATTTGATAGAGAGCATCAACATTGGAAAAATAAATCTGATTTAGAAACAGCTGAACCCTAAAAAAGTATATATAAAAGTTTTTCAGAAATTGCAAAACTTCGAGCAGATAAAATGAGACTTGAAAATAATGAAAGACCAATTAGTGAAGATGGAATACAGATTTTAAATGAAAATGCTGAAGAATCTGATATTGGAAGATTAGAAAGATTTAAAAAATGGGCGAAGGAAAATTTATTAGGGTTATCAGCAGTTGCTATTTCTGTTGCAGGAATAATTACAACAATTGTTATAGGCGCAAGAAAAGCATTAAAACTAGGTGCAAAAGCGGTTGGAAATTTAGGAAAGGCAATTGCAAATATAGGTAAAAATTTTGGTGCAGTCATTTCAGCTGTATTGAATTTAATTTCACAGATATTATCATGGGGTGCAAAAGGTATTGCTTTTCTTGCCAAAAATTTATGGATATTAGTTATTGCAATTACTTACTTCTTATATAATGAATATAAAGAATACCGAAAGGGTAATAAACATTAAAAAATTTTTTTTATATAAATATTTATATAATAAAAAATGAATAGAGTAAACGAATTATATCCAGGATATAAAAGATCAAAAATGAGTGAAATTAAAGGAAACAGAACGAGGCATGTTGTAACTTTGAATCCGAATTCAGCTAATCCTGAAGAAGATCTTTACATAGATATTCCTAAATTAAACCCAAATTTGTGCCTTGTTCCTGATTCATTAAAATTGTTATTTAATTTTAAAAACGCAAATACTAAATCTTGGTTTTTAAATAATTTATCAAAATTGTTAAAGAAAAGATTAGTTGTTAAATTTGCTGGAGAAATTGTTTATGATAATACGGGAGAATCTTTACTAGAAGTTTATAAAGATTTGTGGAAACCTGAATATGAAAGAAATGATATGGTTGAATACGGAACCGCGAGAGAGAATCTTAGAAAATTAATTTCAAAGGATGACTCTGGAGCAACAAGTGGTAATACTCAAAAAGAATCTGATAAATTAATGTATGATATTTATCGAACAAAACAGTGCTTAAAATTAGAAAAAATACTTTCAGATCATGGACTATATGCGCCTTATGGGATGATTAACAATTTTCAATATGTTATAACTTTTCCAAAAGCTAGTGAAATTATGGTTGCACAAAGTGGTCAAAGTGTTGCTGGATATACTTTGGAAAATTTAGAATTGGAGTATGAGACAATTGAAAATTTAGATTTAACAAATGATGTTTTATCAAATTATTCCACAAGGAGATCATTATCATATAATTATGTAACTTTGATGAAAACTGTGGAATGGGATAAAGATGCAACTTTACATAATGAAACTATAAATATTCCGCGGAAGAGCATGAAAGCAGTTGTGTTGTTATTTAGAAATAAAACTGTCACAGATAGTGAACAATTTGTTTATCCAAATATAACAGGTGTTAAAATCAGTGTTGAAGGAGTACCAAATTCAATTTATTCACAAGGTATGCCGAAAAGAAGATTTTTTGAAGAAGCATTTAGAATATTTCACTGTGGATATGCTGACTGTGATTCAGTCATGAGTATTGAGAAATTTTATAAAGATTCATTTGCATTATGTATTGATTTAAGAACATTAGATGATAATTTTGTTTATGGAAACGGTAAAAAATTGGTAAATACACAGTCTGGACTATTGTTAGAAATTAAAAAAACTGCCATTTCTGCAAATGTAATGTGTCATATATTTGTGATAAGTGATGGATTGTTAAACATTGTAAATAAAGATTTGTCTTCAATTCAATTTTGAAAACAAGATGAAAAATAAAAAATGAATGACAAAAAACCATTTAATATGATAATTGTTGGAATGACTGCTTGTGGAAAAACAAAATATCTATTAGATTTTATAGAAAATGAATATAAAAATTATTTTGATTATATTTTTTTAATTTGTCCGACATTTGAATGGAATAAAACTTATGAAAATTGGAAATATGATAAAGATGAAGATTTTATTGCTATTCCTTGTGATCAAGATAATGTTGAAGATTGGTTAAAATTTATAGTTAACTTTTCAAAAGGAAGTAAAAGTTTAATCATATTGGATGATTGTGCAAGTTGAAAAAATGTTAAAAATAGAACAAGTGAGTTGGTTAAATTGGGATTTAGTGCTAGACATTATAATCTTTCTGTTGTTGTAATTACACAACAATTGACATCTATTGCAAAACCATTTAGAGAAAATATTTCAAAATTGGTTACATTTTATAATCCAAATAAAAAAGATATGACAACAATAGTTCAAGAATATTTAGACCTACGGCCCGCAAGCGGTGTAGACAACCGCACAGAATTGGATAAAATTTTAGAAACTTTGAAAACAAAAAAATATTCATGTTTAGAAATAAATTTAATTTTTCCATTTGGTTATAAAATAAATGAGTGCAACTAGTGATTATGTAAAAATACCTGAAATGGACGCATCCCCATCGGATGACCAGGAAAAAAAGAATAGAACAGATCCATCCACAGCGGATGATCGGGAAAAAATGCAAGATGGAAAAAAAGAAGTTATGAAAAAACGCGAAGAATTGATAAGATTATCTGAAGATGGAGAAATTAGTCAATCGGTGCAAAATTTGAAAAAAGCAAGCGATAAAGTTATACTAAAAATTTATTCTGAATATGAAATTAAACAATCAGAAAAAGCAAATGTATTTTTAACAGATTTATTAATTAGTAAATTTGCAGATTTACTGGGAGGATTAGAAGCTATTGAAAGCAGTGAAGAATTGGAAAAAGAGTTGGTAAAAGATAAATTATTAAAAAAAGATGTAAAATCTGTGGTTGAAAAACTATCACCATATCTACCATATCTTGGAATATTATCTGGTGGAATTACAGTTGGAAAACATGTTGTTAAAAAACAAACCAAAAAAACAAATGATCAAACTTCAACAAGTGATTAAATAATTTTATAATATAATTTTATTATAAAATTACAAAATTATACAAAATTATACAAAATTATACAAAATTATACAAAATTTTAGTAGTTTATTTATCTTCATTTTTAGGTTTTGGTTTGTCAACATGTTAATTTTTTAAATTAATTAATGAAGCAATTATTTTATCTTTTTCTATGTCATTTTTATTTTCATTTTCAAAAGATTTTAGTAATTTTAAATGATTATTATTTTCAGAAAAATTAATTTCTTGAATAGAATTTCTTCCAAAAGTTGCTCCAGCTTCAAAATCTTTAAAACCAATATCAACATGAGCACCAATTCTAAAACCACTTTTTTTTAACTTTTCTAAAATTTATAGGTGGATACCCGTGAAGATTTATATCCAAATTTGTATCATTATTTTTAATATTATTTTCAATATGATTTTCAATACTTGAATCGTGTGTATTATTTTTACTTTTTGTTTTTGAAATACAATTACCCATTTATTTATATTAATTTTGAGAATAACTAATTTTTCCACAAATTTTACATCGAAATGTTCTAGCTTCTGAAATATAAATATAAAGTTTAAAAACATTATTCCAAAAAATCTAAACAATTTACTAAATCTTAGGTAAAAATTTAGAATTTTCAAGCATTTTTTACATATTGTAAATAAATATATATTAGTATTTCTTAAAACTATATCATACATTTTTATTTAAAACAAAATTCTTAAAAACGCTTTGCGTGGACCTGCGGTGCTGTATCTTTATAGTGTTATTAGAGTTTCCTTAAAATTCTGTCAAAAAAGGTAATTCCCCTGTGTGTCGTTGAGGGACTTTAGCAGCGACGCTGTCCCCCGCATTCTATACATTCCAGATATCCCTAACAACCGGCGAATCCGAAAATAGTTTTTTTGTTGACATCGAGTGAGGCTAGTTGTTAGGGAGATTGAGCATGTATGGAATATTGAGGGTATTCCCCTGTGACACTTTGAAAAATTTTGACTCATTTTTAAAATGTGCTTAAATTCCCGGTAACGTTATCAAATTCCTGGAAGCGGCTGGAAATGGCGTCATTAGGAAAAAGGTAATTCCCCCGCCAGTCGTTGAGGGACTTTAGCAGCGACGCTGTCCCCCGCATTCCATACATGCCTAATCTCCCTAACAACGGAGCAAACCGAAAATAGTTTTGTTGACATCGAGTGAGGCTAGTTGTTAGGGAGATTGAGCATGTATGGAATGTTTGGAATGTTAAGGTTATTCCCCCAAGACAACATGTCAGCGAAGCTGTTTGAAACAACGCTTGCGCCGGCTACGTCGTTTGCTGCTAAAGTTTTGACCCATTTTTAAAATTTGTTGAAATTCTTTGTAACGTAATTAAATTCATGAAAGCGGCCGGAAGTTAAGTAAACGATCGAACGAAGTTCTCATCGACCAGAGGTCTCAGCAGCGAAGCAACCGAAAGTAGCGCCGTCAATATAAAGGAAACCCCCTACTACACTTGTAAATTTTTGACAAAATTTTAGAATGTTCTAGAAATGAGAAGCAAAACCGAAAGTGACGACGTAAGGAAAAAGGGAAACCCCCCACGCCACTTTGAAAAATTTTGATTAAATTTTCAAATTTTAACCAAATTTGAAAATGTGTTGAAAACCTGTGACAGAATCCGGACATTACAGACTACTACTGTAAAATATAAATGAAATCTAATAAATGAAGTAATTTGTTTTGGAACATCTGAACTAAATAATAAATGTTGTATTGAAATTCCACAGCCATAAGATGCTATCCATGTTCCTATAATGCTTTGAAAATAAGGTTCTTTCAGTGACCATTTTGCATTATCATTTGTTGTTATATTTAATCCAGGTAAATTGCTTTGAAAATAATCTGTATTGTTTACATAAATTCTAAACTGATTAATAGGATAACTTAAAACATACTTTGTTGGGAAATTATCCCAATAATAAGATTTACCTGTATAATCAACATGTCTTTTTCCTCTTGGTAATTCTTGCACAGTTCCTCCGATTTTCCAAATTTTTGGAAAGTGGGCGGAACGCCCGCTGTCGCTGTGTTCAACAGGTTTACCGCTTTGCGGCCCGCTTTCGGGGTTAATATAAAGATATTTTGTCATATTTGGATCATTTTTCAATGTATCTGAGCAAATATCCGTTTGAATATATTTATTATCAATAAAATAGATTTTTGCTCCATTAAAACTTCCGTCTTTTGTATAATCTTGTGTGAAGTTAAACCTTTGCAAATCTGCATAAGGATATTTTTTTAAAAAATTTTCTTTTAATTTTTTATCTACAATTTTTTGTTCTTTCTAAACAAGATCATAATATTTTCCATAAAATTTTTTTGAAGCTTCTTCCACCATTTTTTGATTCATTGTTTATTTTTACAATATTAAAAAATAAATGAAAGATAAAGACAGCTTTGCTGACATGTTTGTTATTGAACAAGTGAGTTGGTTAAATTAGGATTTTCTGCAAGGCATTATAATCTTTCCGTTGTTGTAATTACACAACAACTCACGTCAATTGCTAAACCATTTAGAGAAAATATTTCAAAATTGGTTACATTTTATAACCCGAATAAAAAAGATATGGCAACAATAATTCAAGAATATTAAGATGTAGGTGACCGCACAGTAGAAGGTAAAAAAGAATTGGATAAAATTTTAGAAACATTAAAAACAAAAAAATATTCAAGATTAGAAATTAATTTAATTTTTCCATTTGGTTATAAAATAAACGAGTGAACAAAGTGAACAAGAAAACAGCAGAGGTGTAGGTATAGAAGTTCCGCCAATTGGAACAACTGCGACAACTGAAACCGCAAACAGCGAAGCTAATGTGAAGCAAGATGTGAAAAAAGAAGTAATGAAAAAACGAGAAGAATTGATAAAATTGTCTGAAGATGGGGAAATTAGTCAATCTGTTCAAAATTTGAAAAAATCAAGTGATAAAGTTATATTTAAAATTTATGCAGAATATGAGGCAAAACAAGCAGAAAAAGCAAATGTATTTTTAACTGATCTATTAATTAGTAAATTTGCAGATTTATTAGGTGGGTTAGAAGCAATTGAAAGCAGTGATGAATTGGAAAAAGAACTTATTAAAGATAAATTACTGAAAAGTGATGTAAAATCTGTAGTTGAGAAACTAAGTCCATATTTACCATATCTTGGAATACTATCTGGTGGAGTTACAGTTGGAAAACATGTTATTAAAAAACAGAGCACAGCGACGACAAGTCGAACAAAAACCGTCAACAACAAAGACGATAAATCTGAATAATTTTATAATATGATATATTATAAAATTTTATAAAATAATTTATCACTCAAGGGTTGATTTTACAAACTCATTTACTTCTTCTTTAATTTCTTTATGATCTTTAATTTCATCTGTCATTTCTTTATCATCTTTATCGTCTTTATCGTTTGTACCCAAAGATTTGTTTAAAATTTCAGGAACTTGTTTAACAAGATTTGATTCTTCTTGTTTTGTTTTTTGTTACATAGATTTTATAATATTTTTACCAACTAATTTTAAATTTTCATCCATATTGTCAAAAATTGTTTTGCCGAAGCGGTTCCAAATTGAATATTACATTCGATATCATATGCCAGCCCTGCTCCCAATGAAAATCCAAACTTGAACGCTTTTTTCTTAAATATTTTATGATTTTTTTCAATAATATTTTTATGAGGCTTGCCGTCGCTTTTCTCCGGTTTCGAAGTAGATTGTTTGTTTCCGATTTTTTTATTTATATTTTTATTTAATTTTTCTCAAATTATGTTTAAGCAATAAATGAAATTTTAAATATTTTCTTTTCTTTGTTTTATAATTACAAATATCACATTTATATTTTCTAAAAGGTAGGCAATTCATTTTTTTATTTAGAGAAATATTTTTTTTGTTTAATGACAAGATTAGAATTATTGCTTAAAATTGTACAAAAATATGGGAATTTCCTAAACCTAATGGTATGGGATTTCTCCGCATTCCATACGTTCCGGATATCCCTAACAACCGGCGAATCCGAAAATAGTTTTTTTGTTTACATCGAGCTGTTCAAGTTGTTAGGGAGATTGAGCATGTATGGAATGTTGAGGGTATTCCCTTGTGACACTGAAAAATTTTGATGAAATTCCCGGTAACGTTATCAAATTCCTGAAAGCGGTTGGAAACGGCGTCATTAGGAAAAAGGTGATTCCCCAAACCTGATGTTAAGGGATTTCCCCACATTCCATACATTCCGGATATCCCTAACAACCGGCGAATCCGAAAATAGTTTTTTTGTTGACATCGAGTTAGGCCGGTGGTTAGGGAGATTAGGAATGTTTGGAATGTTTGAAATTTATCAGCCTGCTGTGTTAGGGGATTCCCCTGCGACACTGAAAAATTTTGGGCAATTTTGAAAAAGTTGCTGGAAAATGTGACAGCCCCCGCACTTTACAGACTACTACGGATCCCATCCCTGCCTATCGGCAACGGGCATGGTAGCTAAGTTAACTGAGCTAACTATATGTTGCGTGGAGAGAGTTGAATACCGTGTTCATTGCTAATAATCTTTATTTGAAAAGGGGTAAGTTTATACACCCATTACTTTGCAGTATTCTTCCCAGCGGACCTTGCAAATACAAACATTCCCAGTAATTATAAATATAAGCATGACTAATTAAAACAATTACAAACAACTAAGTTTTTACAAGATAAACAAGCGAAATGTTCGAGATAATTTACTTCATAATTCATCTTAAGGAAAAAGTGTTTAATATTAGCTTTAAAGGACGAAATAGTAAAGCTATCGATTATTTTCAACTCAGTAGGCCGTAAATTCAAAAGCTTTGCATCACTGTAAGATAATTTAGATTTAGACAACTTAGATTTAATAGATGGAAGCTTCAGATCAGTTAATGAAGATCTAGTTATAACTTTGTGGGATTCACGGTAGAAAGATAATAAATTGCGAACTTCAACAAGTGTTGAGGTGTGCAAAGTATTGAACTATTATATCTCACAAGGACAGACATCACGTTTTGTCGATTAGTAGTATTTATCTCAAGTGATAAACCAGGACACACCTGAACATAATGTTCAGATGTAAAGTCGGGAGATGTGAATGCAGAAATTGAAGCTTAATTTACTTAAATGACCATGTAAAGCAAAACAAGTTATGTTTACAGTTGACCAAATGTTCGTAATCCCACGAGATTATCAAATATTTTTAAAATCATTCGAGACAAACTCACACAAAATAATCTTCTGGATATTTTGCAGATAATTTTCAGGCAGAAATTCCTGTGCTTAGAAGAAGCTTGCACACATCGTCAATGTTTGACTCGATATCGTCCCAGGTCGCACTACAAAAATAAAATAAGTTATTGAGTGCAAGGCTCGCCTCGCGTCTTCTTTCACCATTAACTTGCATCGACTTTTTACCAGACTGAGTTTGCTATCACCTGGAGTAAGTTTGGGCTTGTACGCATTTTCAGGCAAGCATTCTTTCCCATGCGGGCTTCGTTTTGGCGCTACAAGTCGTCGCAAGTTAGTTCTTACGGAAACAATATTTTTGGTGGAAAATTCAAAACCGTGGTTACCAAAGTATGTAAGCTATTTCTTTAATTTGTGATGTAACTGCTTAAAATTGAAATGCTATTTATTCTTTAACATTTATCATTTATCATTATCTTTTATTATTTATCATTTATTGTTCACTATTTACCAAGATCATTGTCATTATCACTATCACTATCACTATCATTATCACTACCATTATCATTATCAATGTTACCAGTATTAACATTACCATCACCATTATCATTCCATTTGTTACGATTACCATTACCATTAGAATTATTACAATCATTATGACAATTATCATTACCATTGCCATTTTCATTACCATTATCATTATTATTATTACCATTATCATTACCATTATCATTACCATTATCATTACCATTATCATTACCATTATCATTACCATTATCATTACCATTATCATTACCATTATCATTACCATTATCATTACCATTATCATTACCATTATCATTACCATTATCATTACCATTATCATTATCATGACCATTACCATTACAATTATTATTTCCCTAACCATTATCACTATCATTACCGTTACCATTACCAGTATTCCAATGACCATTACCATCATCATTATCATTATCATTACCACTATTTAAACTTATAAGAATACAGTTTAGCGAATGCAGACAAGCCGCTAACCTTTCAGAATTAGAGTTTCAATTGTAACTATGGTTAGGATAAGTTCATTGAAAAGTTGAAATATATTTTAATATGGGAACATGAGAACTAACCGACAACCTTCTACGAAGAAACACATTCATTTAATTGAAAGTCGGTATATTAACAAGAATCAGTGTAATATATTTATATTACAAAATTTCTATTAGGCATGCAGTGATTATTTAGTTACCGTGTTTATATCCGGCTATGCGAACATGGTTATTACATCAGAGACGCCGCTTAATGCAAGAATTTGTTTTTGGTGCCAATGGAAATCTCTGATTGGCCGACAAACTTGTAAGAAGAATTTACGATTTCATATTGAAAATAAAGTTCGTTATTTACAACTATTATTACTTAATTTTTGGCTTATCTTATAAGAGAAACAGAAACTTTTTTGTGTTTATGTAGCCTGATACAAACACTTAGAGAGGTTGAGAGAGTTCTCAAACTACCGTTTAAACCTTCGACCTTCGGTCTCGGGCATACACAACAGCTTTCGATTTCTCCTGACCTTCTTCTCGTGCTTGCATCGGGGTATATAAACACGGCAAAACAGTTTTATTTCCTTATTATTATAAATTACACTTTATCTCAAATGTAAGCAACAGAAGTCTAAAGTTTATTGAATGGTGTTTCGATGTCATCTTAACATCAGTATCAAGTTTTAGTGATAAAAATTACAAGTCGGTTGATTTATACAGAGTTGATGACGCATAAACCAAACTGAATCATCTTCGGACAAATCCATGCACTGAAATTACTGAACTATATTTTACCAATATCTTCAAACTGACCAGTTCGAATTTGACGTAAGGAGTCTTTACGCAGGCGGCGTAGTTTAAACAAATACAGTAAACACTCTCTCGAGCCCTCCATCTCTATTAAAACTCCGCTCTCTAATGGGGCCCCACTGCAGAGCTTCAAGTTTTTAATAAGGCCGCTCTCTACTAAGCTCTTCCCCAAACAAAAGCACAAAAAAGATAGCGACTTAGGACTGGTTAGAATCGCACTATATTCTTGATGTCAACATCTCTGACTTCCGATTTCATACGGGACAGTTTTAGTAGTTTCTTATGAAGTTCTGTTTTCAGCACATCAATAATCGTTCTTGACTTGCACATCGCATAACATGTTCCTGGAGCAACAGTCGATCTTGAAATATACACTTCAGTAGAAACACATTTTTATGAGCCTGAGTTTGTTTCGGCTTCAAGATTGCACGTGACCAGTGCATGCCAGCTGTCATGCTATTTATTATAGTTGACCGACATTTCAGAAAAAATCGTGTCTCTGCCTTTGACTCCAGGGAGTGGTAGTGGCACAATGGTAGGGCACGTGTCTCTCACCACTGTGACTAGGGTTTGATTCAGGCTCCATGCAATTATGTGGTTAAAGTTACCTTGGTCACATGTGAGTAGAGAGTTATCCAGTTTGAGTATACCAAGCAGCACAGGTTTTCTCCGGGTACTCCCGTTTCCTCCTATACTAACACTGGACCCAAGAGGGGTGGCCTTTACTGGACCTCTGGGGAGAACTGCTTAGGTAGTTGATAGGGTTATCCAGTATAAATAAAGGTACTTTACCTTGAAATAAAGGCACTTTACTTTTAAGTGCCCATGAACCTTTCGCCAAAAAAAATTACAAAAATACTTCATGGAGAATACGAATGCAGTATGCAAACAAAAATTAAACATAGTGGCCCGTTTACTTTTTCTGACGCTTGAAAGTTGAATACTTTTTCCGAATCCAGCTAAATTCCCGCACAGGAGAAGACTCGGTACTACTCCATTTGTGACGTTATTTACGGAACGGATGTTTATCTCGGCTGGTATCACATTTAGCATAATTCGCGACATAATCACAGTTTCCTTTTCATTTTGTGTAAAGTAACATTTTGAATAATTTTCGAAAGTTATAATAATGCCAGACAGATGTGTTCTTGCTAATTGTTCGAATGTAAATTATCCTGCGAAAAGGATTTCACTTCATCGAATCCCATTTTAGAACGATGAGCGGTCAGAAGCCAAAAAACGGAGACAGCAGTGGCTTGCATTTGTTTCCCGCAAACAAACGAAGTGAACTCCTTCGAAAACCTCAGTCGTCTGTTCTGTGCATTTTACGCCAGACGACTTTTTACGAAAGTTCGCTTGTTTGACGGAAAAAGAGTCGAAGTATGACGCTCGACTGAAGAGAGATGATATTGGAATATTATCGGTCCCTTCTGTTTATCCGAAGGAAGAGCAATCTTTGTCGAGTCATGACCGGCGACAGGTGGGTTGGCATAGTGTCTTTTACCGTCATTATTCATTGTTATCAAAATAACCTTACAAAAATATAATTTACTTGGCTGTCGTATTTTAGACTTTGAAAGAAACAATGAAGCCCAGTGAAGTCCCACCAGTGTCTTCAGATGACTTGCCTAGTACCTCGAAAGTTTTGGAAGAAGAACCAGAACCAAGGGTAATTTTTCCTTCTATACGAGTCCTGTTAGCTTCCCAAATGGATATCCGGTGTATTTGTAAGATTTTGACTAGATTTTATTTTTAGTGCGTTTTAAAACATTCGTGAAAAGTCTGAACAGATTTCTTTCGAAACAAGCTGAGGGAAAATCCATGAGATATGTGCGACATTTGATACTTTAAAAAAAAAGAATAAATAAAAAAAATGATAAATGGTATACCAAATTTAACATAAGTTATGGATCACAACAGGATATTTTTATCGTAGTGACTGCTTTTTACCCGTAATAGCCTACAGTTAAACTAGAGTTGGTAAACTAACCAACTCCTAAAGGCACTGTAACAGAAATGCAGCCTTGGTTTTACCTTGCAAAAACAATGCGAATCCTGCGGCTAAGCTTGGTTTTCCTTTCATCATGATTAAACTCATAAATCGAGATTTGCTGAAAGACCCTTATAAATTGTATTTACCAAAAGGTAAAAGATGCAGAAACCCAAACTATCAGTTGTCTTGGCTGTAAAAAACTGCACACGGAGAAACTGAAGAAATGTAGGGATCAATTAAATACACAATCTAGTAAGTTAGTTTTATCGTTGTGGAGCTGTCTTTCTCAAAGTGACGTTAAACGTACAGTTCGATTATGTAGTTACGAATTATGTAGGTTTGAATTTTATCGATTGTAGGTTCTAAAAGCAGGTCTAATCTATCCCCAACATAGAAAGAAAATGCCAACTCGGAAGCAAATTCATGTGTTGGTTTCGAAGGGCATAGTGATGAAGAAAGTGAACTCGACGAACTATCCGACTCAGATAACGAGCTTGATGTCAAGAAACCCGAGTTCCTCTACGAGACAACAACAGAAACTGAGTCTGATGACAAAGATATGCTTTCAGAGAACCCGAGGTGACAAGAAAGTATTCGGTCATTTTATTCATCGATGTTACATGACCCAGTCCCCATACTCATGCGACATTTTCATAATTAGGTAGTATTTTGAACGATTTTAATTGTGTATAACTCGTTAAAAATGATTTAATCATTTTTCTTTTTCTCATACTCGAATACGCAGCTTTCAAGCTGTCATGTGATATAAAATGAGCTGAGGGTTCATAGGCACTTTAAATACGTTCCCCTCTTCATTAGCCCCATAACTATTAACACTCCTTCTCTAATAAGCCCCCCGTCTAGAAGGTTTAAAAACAAGCACCTGAGCGGCTAAATTGAGGGTTAAAAAAAACAGTTTTCTCGTGGTTTGATTACAGAGAAATAAATCTGAGCTATATCAGTCAAAAAACTGATTACTGTATAATGGACACCTTTCTCGGAATTATTTTCATATCATAAACCCTGCGAAGTATGTTGATGAACTATTCATAAGTATTCGGTGGCACAAGACCAATGATTTTGACTTGATTATTGCTATGATTTGTTTATACAATGATTGATTGTGAGACAATCATGCGTACAGTGGTATGATGAGATGTATGACTGGATATTGTAACAAGTTTATAATAACACAAACGTGAAAAATCTAGGAGTGAACTGGATCAAGTAAGGATTTTGATAAAAATGAAGATGGTGATGACATTAACTATTGCAGTAATAATGATAATGACAATATTTATGATAATAAAAGATGAAATGATAACGACAAGAATGATGACTTATCTATGAATGTCAGTAGCAGTGCTCTGACTTCCTTTTACACCAAGAATTATTTTGAATTTCTTACAAAACAATGACAAGTGAGTGAGAATGGTAACGGCACTGTCAATGAAAATGATGATAATTATGAAAATGATTATAATCATGAAAATGATACTGATGATTATAACGATGATGATGATGGCTGTCACAATGTCCATGATGGAAGTGATCATGACAACAAAAAGAATGATGACAATGACAGATAAGGAGTGATGAAGATGGTGGTAATTAAGGTAATGGTGATGACATTAATGACAATCAAGGTAATGATGATGATGATGGTGACATTGATACTGATAATTACAACAGTAAAAGCAAAGATTAATATCATGATGTAATAATAATAGTTACAAGGAAAAATAATACAAGGAATGTATCGTACCATCAACTGTTTGCCATCTGCATTAATCAACAGTGTTTCTAATGTTAGCTGGATAAAAATACCTTTATCCAGCTCTTCCACAAACCTACAAGAAAAACATAAGTTGATTCACCATTACCTGTATGGTGAAGACCTAGCAGTTCTACAATATGCATGGTTGCCACAATCGAGGTCGCAAGACACTAGAAAAGTCATACTCAGTTTAACATTTGTAGTATGACCAGTGTTACAGTGTCTCTGGTGATGAATGACTTGTCTAGGGTTCTATGACTTCCAGGCAATGATATAAAAATGTGATGCTGTGTAGGCAGTATAAAACAGCACAAAAAGTTAAAAGGTTGCTAGACTGCTGAATTTATGATGAAGACTTCTGTTTTGATAAACAAATCGTTTCACTCTCTCACGAAGGGCCATAGTTTGAAACGTTAGAAATCTTTATCATAAATTCAGGAGTCTGCGAACCTTTTAACTTTTTGTTCTATGACTTGAACTAAAAACCAGGATTTATCTAAAGATTTAAAAAGGGCTACCCACATAAGGAAGACAAAAGGTCTTTTTGGTCAAGTGAAGGGCTCTTTCTTCAACTCAATGGCCCTTCATTCACCAGATACTTGCAAAACTACTGTTATAAATTGTTCACAAGTTGTTGGTCAGGCACAGTGGTCTGCCAGAAGTTACTGTCATTAATTTATGGCACAGTGGTACACAAGCTTTCTTAAGGTCATGGACAGCAGGCCACTACTCTGAAGTTGCCAAGGGGAACACTGGAAAATAAAACTTATCTGAACCAGAATCAAAACCCCAATGTGAACTCGAATCTAGTCACTAACCTTAATCTCAACTGCAACCACAATAACCTTTGTCTTAAGTCTACAAAAGGTTTTAAGCTTTGGTGCAGAGATAGACACTGGATGTCCAAATTGTTAAGGGATTTGGTTTTTGATACACGGATGCTACTATACAGCATTTGTGAGTCTATGACGGCATTTGCATACATTTCAAACATTGCCAATGGCATGAAGAATGACCAAGCAACTTAGCAGGTAAACATGACCACGTTACTTTGTTATTATCATGACTGATGAGCAATAATATCTACTACTCTAAACAATTTTTAAAGGAACATGTAGATGTGGTTAAATTCCCAGAGATTACTTTACAGGTATGTAACAAAGTCAACATCAGTCTCAGCTCATTCGAGGTATCATCCAGGCTTCAGTTTTATGGGTAAAGTTTCAAAATTGCCTCTGTAAAATAAATATTTTTATCTTTATCACAAAAGGGTCAATGGCTTTGATCTGAACTAAGTCTGAATATTTCTACAAATGATGCAAAAACTATCATTGCTGGTTCAAGAAATATGAAGGGAACTACAGTATTTGGTATCCAGCCTGATAACTAACAATGCAGGCCTCTCAATGGGATGCGCACAATCGCGCAGGCACACGCCTTACTAATGCTACGCTCGCAAATGATCACACACGCAAATGATCACGCGCGCAAATGATCACGCACGCAAAAGATCAGGTGCGCAAATGTTAATTTCCGCTTGCCTGTCAAACTGTTTTGTTTTCAAAACGCTCCCATGCTTGTCGTTGCATGGTACTCCATGGCGACCGGTAGCAAAGGCAAAAAAGTCTACTTTAATACGTTTAAAAAGTGGGGAAAGATATTATAATTGGTCACTAGACGATCGAAGAAGGAGGTCGAAAGTTTGTGAATTTTGTGTGGTGTAAGGTTTGTACCCGTAACAAAGATTTTATTTTCGCGCATCCGAATTGTAAAGGGTCAATAAAAACAGCAATCAAAGCCTACACTGACGGAACAAACTGTGTCACTAAGCATAATGTTACACAACATCTCGAAGGAGAGGGACATCGTATTGCCTCAAGTTTCGAGAAGTCAAAACCTGAGAATGAAAGAGTTGTCGTTGGGCCACAACAT
Organism: Heliopora coerulea; assembly: GCA_030142905.1. Taxonomy (NCBI): domain Eukaryota; kingdom Metazoa; phylum Cnidaria; class Anthozoa; order Scleralcyonacea; family Helioporidae; genus Heliopora; species Heliopora coerulea. Next base: position 176,588 of record JASJOG010000061.1, on the reverse strand, counting down.
GCAAGTGCATCTGGGGTAAGTTGATGATTGATTTTCCATCAATCTGTTCCAAAATTGTTTCAGCGTATGTAAAGTTTTTAATTGTATGTTTTTTATCTGTTGCCAGCTCAAAACCAATATTCAAACATCATTTCAAAAATTGACAAGAGTTGCATACCGAAATTTAGTTAAATGTGCGTACGAAATGGCAATGACAGCTACAATGCCTCAAAGCCATTTTAGTGTCCTTGTAAAATGCCTAAAAGAGAACAATGTTCGCCTTATCGAAAAAACAGAAGACGGTAGAACTGGACGAGAATTCGTTCATTGCATTGCAGAGGCAGTTCAGGAGAAATGCGCTGTGATCCTAGCAAGCTCAAATTTCATGTCAATTTGGAGTGACGGGAGTCAAGCCCGCAAAACTGACAAAGAAATAGAGTTAGTTCTCATAAGATGTGAGAGAAATGGCATTCCGATTTACATGGTTGTAAGTCTCCTTGAAATGCAGAAGTGCGGAGGTGGCAATACAGATGCTATCTTTCAATGGATCAACAGTCTTTTCCAAGGCTTGAGTCCATTCAATTTGCCGGAAGACGTCTACAAACACAAGGTGATAAGTGCTACAGCTGATGGAGCAAATGTGAACATGGGAAAATATACAGGAGTTTTGACACAGTTGAAATCTGATCGACCGTGGCTATTGATGGTTCATTGCGCCAATCACCGCTTGGAGCTAGGCGTAAATTCCGCATTCGACGTTCCTGAATTTAAAGCAATCGACGAGTTTTGCACAACAAATTTTTATTTGGCAAAAAGATCGGGGAAAATTAAAACTGAAGTCGCTGAATGTGCCAAGGCCGTTGGAATAGACTTCTACAGTTTACCCAAAATTCGTGGACCCGATTTATCAGTCACAGGCGATGTGGTTTGAAGGTTCTTCTGGAAACGTGGTCCCCTTACATTCTCGCCTATGAAAAACGTGCAAGCTGACACAAGAGGTCACAATGCCAACACTCGAAGTTAAGTAGCCGGACTTCTGAAGAAGCTTAAATCGTACCAGTTCATGTACTACGTTCAACTCTATTTAGATCTGCTTGACCACATAGTTCTTTGTTCCTGGTTTTTGAATCAGAAATGCTGCTACCGTTCTAAGTACTACTTTCCATTTCAAGGACAGTTCTTGAACTCACACAAAGGATTGACAAAAGTGGAAAAGAAGATGAGCTTTTTGGCAGTTACATCCAGTGCTTTCAAGTAACTGAAGATGGAAAACCTAGTGGCGAATTCGTCACTGCAGGGAACAAACGAAAACGCCAAGAAAACCGACGTTACTTAACGGAAGAAGTAGCGATGGATCCATTATTACGCGAGGCATGTATAGGAAAGTTGCAGCAGATCAAACGACAAGTCATCCTTTCGCTGGTTCAACTGCTAGAGTCTAGATTTTTGGACTGCAACAGTGAAATCTACATGAAAATGCAATGGTTCGACCCGCAATTCTGGAGCCATGAAGTTGACTATGGAATGAATGAACTTTTGGAACTTTCCAAGCATTTCGAAGAGCCTGTGGCGTCCGTTTCGTTCAACCCTGTTGCCGTTACCAGAGAGTAGAAATCCTTCAAGAATTTTGTGCGCAGCTATTACGCCAAAATCCCAAGCGCAAAAGATCTCTGGAAGTCTGTAATGAGTTATCGGCGCGAGGAATTTCCTAATCTTTGCAAGATTGCCAGTATAATCATTTTCACTTCTTGCTCAAACTCTTAAGTAGAGAGAACGTTCAGTACCGTCACGAGCATCCTCTCGGATAGGCGCTTGTCAATGACCAACAACGCTTTGAATGAAAGCCTTATCGTCTACGAAAACAACCCGCTTTGGAACAGAGAAGAGAAAGAGGCCATAAAAGAGCGTGCTGTTGACATATATATGACATGAAACAGACGGGAAAAGGTCTCTCAACCAAATCAAATTACGTCAGTGAGAATTACCGTAAACTTTGTTGACGAGGTCCACGCAATATTTGACCAAGACGAAAGCAGTAGCGAGGACAGTGAGTTTGAACTTTTCAAGGAGGAATTCGAAAGCGACTCGGACTGAAAGTAATATCTTAACGTTTCTGTTCCTTCTTTTGTTATGAAAAACATTGATATGACATTGTATTCATATCGAAATTAAATTAATCTAATTACAAGATAATTGAAATTTTTTTTATTTTTTTGACAATCCCCCCAATTTGTTGTTAATTAATCGTGCACGCAACGTAATCTGCTCACCCGATAGACAACTCGCACCAAATTTCAAACGTAAGAGGCCTGCAATGCTGTCCAACACACTAATACTGCTGGATTAAGGCTCAAAAACGTGCAGACATGTACTTACTGTACCTGTTCAGGAAGGTGATGCATTTCTAAACACTTTCAAATGCAAGGAAAAATCATGTCAATATGATTTCCCCTGCATACTGAACCGAGCTCCCGAAGCTCCTGAGTTTATAAGACGAGAAAAAACAAATTAAAGAAAATTGGATTCTGGATAATGTACAAAAAGGTATCATACCATACCACATCAATGCACATGAGCACACATTTATGTAAAGTAATGGTCATCCAGCTATCTGCTGTAAATCTTCCTTATAGTACCAAATAGCTAGAATACTTCTACAAAATGCTGCTACTTCACATGGACTGTAAAATACAGCAGGTGAGAAACTGAGTGTAAGATAAATATTTTTACAATAGAACCTGAGTTTTACGACCACCCCTTTAGCCAGGCAAAAGTGGTCGTAAATGTCAGGAGGTTGCTTAACACAGGTAGTGATATGGTGTAGTGGCCACCATATTTGCAAATGCAACTTCCAGGAAAATGCGTAAAGTTAAGCAAAATGTGTAAATTTAAGCAAAATGTGTAAATTTAAGCAAAATCTGTAAATTTAAGCAAATGCATAAATTTATGAAAAATGCGCATTATTATGACTGAACAAGCAAACCCAAATTTCATTGACGATTGCTTCATTCAACTAAGAATCACACAAGAATTGCTAAAGTTCATCTACTTATTAAGTGAAAAGAAATTGGTCAGCGTGAACTGCTTCAATTTACTAACTTGTTCAGAAAGAAATTCACAACAGTATAAGTAAAACTGCACGGAAGTGATGAAAACTTCATTGAAGTGTTAAGTACAGTTTTTCATGTTTCCTGTATCCTCTTTGCCAAGACAGTTCGAGTGATTGTGAAGCGGCATTGATTTGAACAGCAAACTTAAATCATGAAACTTAATTATGATGGATGAAATTAAATCTGCTGTACCCATTAGGTTTGGCAGAAGAGGACACTGATCATCTGCCGAACTTAATTCATCAATCAGGTTCGGCACATGAGTAGAGCGGTCAGTAATTTTAATTTGTAGTAATCACTCATAACAGGTAGAATTTCTTATTTTGACTGCTAAAAAGTGGTCGTCCGTCGTGTTAGACAGGTGGTCGCTCCTGACTACAAATCGTCCATGCCAGAAAAAGTGGTTGTATATGACAGGTATTAAAAAGTGGTGTTGTAAAACTCAGGTTCTACTGTATCTTTATCAAAGAAAAGTTCAATGTTTTTGACTTGAACTGAGTCTGGGGATTTCTACAAATAATGCAAAATTGTTGCCACTAGTTTAGGAAATAAAGATGAAACTGACATGGTATCCAGCCAGACAACTAAAGTTTGAAAATTTCCATACTTACTGTACCTGTTCAGGTCAGTGATGTATTTGTAAACACTTTCAAATGCAAGGAAAAATCTTCTCAATATAGCTTTCCCTGAATGCTGAATCAAGGACTCGAAGCTCTTGAAGTAATAAGAAGGGGAAAAATCAACTAAAAGGAAATCAGACCTTAGATAATATACAAAGGAGTCCAATTGATATCGTAGGATGAATATTAATGCCCAGCTCAAAATTCGAATGTGAATAGCCATAACAGGATAAAACACGACAAATTACAAAACATGTTAGTTTAAACAAGCTTTACTGACGTTTCGTTGCTAACGCGCAACATTTTCAAAGTAATATAGATGATGGATAAGGTAAGGTTATAAGTACGATATTTACAAGGTGTGAAAATTAATTAGCCAATTAGAGAGGAGAAAAGGTGTGAGAAAAGTAGAAGAGGAAGAGCGGAATGAGAGAAGACTAATTAAAATAAGGCAAGGGGAACAGACCTGATGTTTTCATTAAGGACAGGCTTAAATTTATAAATGAGTAAACTATCCCGAATGAGTAACTCAAGGGGGAGTTACCTGACGAAATAATAGAAAAGTCATCGCGGAGATGGTGTGATGAAAAGCTTTGGTGTGAGAAAGGATGCTTGACAGGCTAGTGTAAGATCTTTTCTTCCCCGTTAAAGGCGAGATTCCTAGGTATTCAGAGATGCGTGTGTAGAAGGCGTCGAGTTTGCCATATATACGATATTCCGCAGCATCGACACGAATATTGATAAACAACATGCGATCTCATTAACATAGGAATACTATCCTTGAACCGGAAGAAACTAGACAGACGTTTGTTAGACTTAAAGATAACCCATAGCTTAACTTGAGGAAAACAGGAGGGACGTTTTGTTAATTGTGAACGGATTTGGAGGCAATGGTTCCCCGTAAAAGGCATAGAAAAATAAATGATACGTTTCGAAACTTCGTAATTTTTAGCGGAAACTGAAAAAACTTTATCAAGAAATTTACCAAGACAAAGGTCAAAGAAGCGAGTAGGATACCCATTGTTAGTGAGAAAATTTTTGAGCTTGATGACTTCCGAATGAAAGATGTGGTAGGAGGAGCATATCTTAAAATATCTGTCGAGAAGGGTGTACACAAGTCCACGTTCAAAATGAAAGTGGGATAAAGCTGCAAAATTGGTAAAAAGTCCCGAAAAAGTAGGTTTAAGATAAACCGAAGTTGAAAAACCGTTGTTACGTTCAATCAAAACGTCAAGAAATGGAAGAGCATTATTTACCTCAGTCTCGCTCGAAAATTTAATGCTGTTGTGCTGTGAATTTAAATAATCTAAAAAGGGCTTAACGTGATCGGGACAGCGAAATATTACAAAGCAATCATCAACATAACGTCGATAAATTAACGGTTTAAAATCTCTAGGGCAGTTTCCAGCCAGACCTTTTCATGATAACATAAGAAAGTGTTGGCAAATGAAGGACCTAAGGGGACCCCATAGCCACACTATCAACCTGTTCGTAGAGACGGCCATTAAAAAGGAAGTGACAATTTTTAACAACAAAATAAAGAAGTTTCCGAAATTGTGCGTGTGAGAAGCCCAAAAATTGTGTAGAAGGGAAGAGCCAATTATAATATCAATTGTTTCATCAATGGGGATATTGGTGAAAAGGGATGAGATGTCAAAGCTTGCCATAAAGACCTTGTTGGTGTCAAGATCAAGATTGCGAAGCTCTTCAACAAAAGAAAAAGTGTCAGTGATTGTATACTGACCTACAGAGATCTCACGCAAATAAGAGACAAGATATTTTGCAAGATTATAGGAATGAGTGCCCAAGGCAGAAAGAAAAGGTCTTAGAGGGAGGTTAACTTTATGTACCTTCGGCAGTCTACATAATATACCGGGTCTGGAGCCTGTTCGACAGAGTTTTTCATACAGTTCATCGGTGATAGCGTTCTCTCTATTTAATTGTTTGAGGAAATTTCGGAGCTTGTTCTCTCGGTTTAGGGTAGCTTTGATCGGATCGGATGTCAACAACTTGAACTTTGTTTCGTCATTTAGGACTGCATCCATTTTGCTGGTGTAGTCAGAACGGTTAAGAATAACAACTCCGTTTCCCTTGTCAGGTTTAATTAAAACGATGTTTCATCTTCTTTAAGTCCTTTCAAACCTTTATAATCGTCCGATGTTAGTAAGAAGTTAGGTGAGGTGAAGATTTTATTGCCCGACAAGGCGATGTCTTTTAGTTCAGTTTTGACGAAATCTTCGGTAGCGTTAGAGGCAGGGGAGATAGTTTCACGATTTAATTGTCTTTGCAACAATTCAAAAGGGACAAGAAAACCAAAGTAGTCCAGTTTTGAGTGAGGGATTGAAAAGTTAAGTCCTCTCACCAGTAGGTCTTTCTCTTCTTAGGTCAGAGTTCGATCGGAATAATTGAAGATAATGTTGTCATGATTGAGATCAGTTGTTGGAGAGTCTGAGCACAAACGAAGTAGTTTCTTCTCTTGTATCCTTTGATGTTTTTCAATTTTCTTCGAGTTCTCTTTATCAGAAACAGATTTAAGATGGATATGGTCAAGGTAGGAGACACGTGGTGACAACTCAGAGTAAGAAGTCGAAGCTTGAGCCGAAAGAGTTTTAATCTTCGAATGCTTGTGTCTGATTTCTTCGTCTAGACGTTTCCGTTGACAGCTGCCGTAAACACTGGAATTCCTTAAGTTGCGGTTGGCGAGTTTAAACCATAGTAATTTTGGAATAACGTTGCAATGCTTGCAGCTCAGTAGAAACAGGAGATCCAATTTGCATTTACCAAGTTTCAACTCAAACCGTTGAAACCTGCGGAAGGCATGAATGGATCCATTTCAATAACGTTCCGCTAAAATATTGACCAAGGATTTACCAGGCAGGAATTATAGTCGTAGGATGAATATTAATGACCAGCTCAAAATTCGAATGTGAATAGCCATAAAATTTTCTGAGTATCGAGCTTGAAGATCATTCATCTACCTTAATATATCCAAGCTCTCACGTTTCTGAAACATCAAACTTCTACAAATACATTTATTACAACTAATGAAACTTGTCTATAATAGTCTCTTAGTGCTTTACATTCACTTTATCTTCATTTGGCCAACATGCCTTCATAAAAACCATCACAACAACATTTAGTTTTCTGCTATAACTAAATTAACAATTACGCTAACAGTAAAATCTTACTCCCTATCCTACCCGCACTTGGCCTTGACTAAACATTTAGTTTTGCGCCACCACAGAACTAAATATTACCTCAAGGAAAAGCACTAGCATCGATACTAAAACATGCATCCTAAACTAACACAAATACATCTATTACAACCAATGAATACTTATCTTAAAAAGTCTCCTACTGCTTTACCTACATTTTATTTTTATTTGTCGAACATACCAACTTAAAAAACATCACAACAACATTTAGTTTTCTGCTATAACTGAATTAACTATTACGTCAAGAGTAAGATCTTACCCCCCATCCCCCCTGCTTCGCATTGGCAAAACACTTCAGCAGCCAAAAAAAACTAAATATTGCCTCAAGGAAAATTACTAACATTGATACTGAAACATGCAACTTAACTGAAAACAAATACATCTATTACAACCAATGAATACTTATTTCAAAAAGTCTCTTGCTGCTTTACATTCACTTTATCTTCATTTGTCAAACATACCTACACAAAACCATCAAAACAACATTTAGTTTTCTCCTATAACTAAATGAACTACTACATTAAGAGTCAGATCTTACCCGCTATCCTACCACCGCTTAGCCTCGGTGAAACACTTAGTTCTGTGGTGCCACAGAACTAAATATTACCTTAAAGAAATGCACTAACATCGATATTAAAACATGCATACTAAACTAACACAAATACATTTATTACAACCAATGAATAATTATCTTAAAAGTCTCTTGCTACTTTACATTCACTTTATGTTCATTTGACCAACATAATTGCATTAAAAAACATCACATCAACTATAGTTTTCTGCTATAACTAAATTAACTATAACGTTAATTGTAAGATCTTACCCCTATCCAACCACCGCCTAACATTGGCTAAACACTTTGTTCTGCAGTACCACAGAACTAAATATCACTTCAAAGAAAAGCACTAACATTGATACTAAAACATCTATCCTAAAATAACAAAAACACATCTATTACAACGAATAAATACTTATCTTAAAAAGACTCTTGCTGCTTTACATTCACTTTGTCTTCATTTGGCCAACATACGTACATAAAAAGCATCACAACAACATTTAGTTTTCTGCTATAACTAAATTAACGATTACTTTAAGAGGAAGGCCTTACCTCCTATTGTACTCCTGCTTAGCCTTTGCTAAACACTTATTTCTACGGTACTACAAAACTAAATATTACCTCTAAAAAAGCACTAGCATCGATATTAAAACACATCCTAAACTAATACAAACAAATCTACCGCAATCAATGAATACTTATCTTAAAAAGTCTGTTGCTGCTTTGCATTCACTTTATGTTCATTTGGACAATATATCTACATAAAAAACATCACAACAACATTTAGAACTCTGTTATAACTAAATTAACTATTATGTTAAGTGTAAGATCTTACCCTTTATCCTTCTCCCACTTAGCCTCGGCTAAACACTTATTGCTGCTGTACCACAGAACTAAATATTGTCTCAAGGAAAATCACTAGCATTGATATTAAAATATGCATCCTAAACTAACACAAACACATCTACCACAATCAATGAATACTTATCTTAAAAAGTCTCCTGCTGCCTTAGATTCACTTTATCTTCATTTGGCCAGCATACCTACATAATAAACATCACAACAACATTTAGAACTCTGTTATAACTAAATTAACTATTATGTTAGGAGTAAGATCTTATCCACTATCTTACCCCACAGAAGCCTTGGCAAAACACTTGGGTCAGTGGCACCACAGAACTAAGTATTACCTGATGGAAAAGCACTAACATCAATGCTAAAACTTGCATCCTAAACTAACACAAATACATCTATTAAAACCAATGTATACCTATCTTAAAATGTCTCTTGCTGCTTTACATTAACTTTATCTTCATTTGGTTAACATACCAACATAGGAAACATCTGAACACCATTTACTTTCCTGCTATAACTAAATTAACAATTACTTTAAGAGTAATACCTTAACCCCTATCTCACCCCTGTTTAGCTTTTGCAAAACACTTAGTTCTGCAGCACCACAGAATTAAATATTACCTCATGGAAAAGAACTAACATCGATACTAAAACATGCATCAGAGACTAACATAAAGACATCTATTACAACCAATGAATATTTATCTTAAAAAGTCTCTTGCTGCTTTAAATTCACTTAATCTTTATTTGGCCAACATAATTGCATAAAAAAACACCAGAACAACAATAGTTTTCTGCTATAACTAAATTAATTATTATTTCAAAAGTAAAATATTACCCCCTATCCTACCCTAAAGTAGCCATGGCGAAACACTTCTTCTGCGGCACCACAGAACTAAATATTACCTCATGGAAAAGCGCTAACATCGATACTAAAACATGCATCCTAAACTCAAACAAATACATCTAATACGACCAATGAATACTTATCTTAAATAGTCTCTTGCTGCTTTACATTCACTTTATCTTCATTTAAAAACATACCTAGATAAAAAACATCTTAACAAAATTTAGTTTTCTGCCATAACTAAACTAGCTATTACATTAAGAGTAAGATCTTACCCCTGTCCTACCTCTGCTTAGCTTTGGAGAAACACCTAGTTCTGCAGTACCACAGAACTAAATATTACCTCAAGGAAAAGCACTCACATCGATACTAAAATATGCATTCCTAAACTAACACAAATACATCTATTACCACCAATGAATACTTATCTTAAAAGGTCTGTTGCTGCTTTACATTCAGTTTATCTTGATTTGGCCGAAATACCTACATAAAAAGAATCACAACAACATCAGTTTTCTGCTATAACTAAAGTAATTGTTATGTTAAGAGTAAGAACTTACCCCATATCCTACCCCTGCTTAGCCCTGGAGTAACAGTTTTGCCGTACCACAAAACTAAATATTACCTTAAGGAAAAGCACTAATATCGATCCTAAACTAACACAAATACATCTATTACAACCAATGAATACTTATCTTAAAAAGCCTCTTGCTGCTTTACATTCACTTTATCTCATTTGGCCAACATACGTGCATAATAAACATCACAACAACATTTAGGATTCTGCTATAACTAAATTAACTATTACTTGGGGAGTAAGATCTTTACCCCTTATCCCACCCCAGCTTAGTCTTTCTAAAACACTTAGTTCGCCGGCTCAACAGAACTAAATATTACCTCACGGAAAAGCACTAACATCGATGCTAAAAAACATGCATCCTAAACTAGCACAAATCCATAAATTACAACCAATGAGTACCTATCTTAAAATGTCTCTTGCTGCTTTACATTCACTTTACCTTCATTTGGCCAGCATACCTCATAAAAAACCATCAAAACAACATTAATTTTCTGCCCTAACTAAATTAAATATTTTGTTAAGAGTAAGATCTTACCCCATATCCTACCCCCATTTAGCCTTGGCGAAACACTTAGTTCTGTGGTATCACAGAACTAAATATTACCTCAAGGATATGCACTAACATCGATACTAAAATATCCATCCTAAACTAACACAAATACATCTATTGCAACCGATGAATACTGATTTTAAAACGTTTTGCTGCTTTACATTCACTTTATCTTCATTTGGCCAACATACCTAGATAAAAATATTACCACAAAGTCAAATCAAGTCAATTCAAAGTCTCCAGTCAAGTCAAGTCTCATGAAAAAGTTTTAAGTGTACCGGAGCAAGATGAAAGTCAAGTGTCAAGTGAACACCAAAATTATTTAAAACAAGTCCGAAGACATTAATTTTCTACTATAACTTATTAACAATTACCTTAAGATTAAGATGTTACCTCCTATCCTACCCCCGCTTAGCCTTGGCAAAACACTTAGTTCTGCTACTCAACAGAACTAAATATTACATCAATGAAAAACAATAACATCGATACTAAAACATGCATCATAAACTAACACAAATACATCTATTACAACCAATGAATTCTTATCTTAAAAAGCCTCTTGCTGCTTTACATTCACTTTATCTTCATTTGGCCAACATACCTACGTTAAAAACATCACAACAATGTTCTGTTCTCTGCTATAACTAAATTAACTATTACAAAAAGGGTAAGATCTTACCCCGTATCCTACCCCCGCTTAGTATTGGCGCATCACTTAGCTCTGCAGCACCATAAAACTAAATATTAACTCAAGGAAAAGCACAGACATTGATAATAAAACATGCATTCCTAACCAAAGAAAAATACATCTATTACAATCAATAAATACTTATTTTAAAAAGTCTCTTGCTGCTTTACACATTCACTTTATCTTTATTTGGCCAAAATACCTACATAATAACATTACAACAACATTTAGTTTTCTGCTATAACTAAATTATCTATGAGGTTATAAGTCAGATTTTATGTCCTGGCCTACCCCCGTGTAGCCTTGGCGAAACACTTAGTATTGCAGCAATACAGAACTTAGTGTTACGTCAAGGAAAAAGCACTAAAATCGATACTAAACTATGCATTTTAAAACTAACCAAAATATATTTATTTCAACCAATGAATACTTATCTTAAAAAGTCTCTTGCTGCCTTACATTTACTTTATCTTCATTTGGCCAACATACCTATATAAAAATCATCACAACAACATTTAGTTTTCTGCTATAACTAAATTAATTATTATTTCAAGAGTAAAATATTACCCCCTATCCTACCCCAAAGTAGCCATGGCGAAACACTTCTTCTGCAGCACCACAGAACTAAATATTACCTCACGAAAAAGCGCTAACATCTATACTAAAACATGCATTCTAAACTAACACGAATACATGTATTAGAACCAATGAATATTTATCTTAAAAAGTCTTTTGCTGCTTTGCATTCACATTATCTTCATTTGGCCAACATACCTATATAAAAACATCATAACAACATTTAGTTTTCTCCTATAACTAAATTCACTATTACGTTAAGAGTAAGGTCTTTCTCCTTATCATACCCCCGATTAGCCTACACCAAACATATAGTTCTGCAGTGCCACAGAACTAAATATTCCCTCAAGGAAATGCACTAACATTGATTTTAAAACATGCATCCTAAACTAAGACAAATACATCTATTACAACCAATTAATACTTATCTTAAAAAGTCTCTTGCTGGTTTACATTCACTTTATCTTCATTTGACCAACATACCTATATAAAAAACATCGCAACATCATGTAGTTTTCTGCTATACCTAAAGTTAACTATTACGTTAAGAGTACATAAAAGTACATACCTACATAAAAAACATTGTTAATAGCCGGTCCCTGTTAAATTATGTGGCTGCTTTTTGTTCAATTTCCTCGCAACAAAGAATACAAAAACAGCTACATTTTGGAATATTTATTCTACTTTATTTGAATTGTTAAAAATTAGTGTCTTTATTTTTTCTAACCTTGAAGTATGTATTATACTGCCGTGACATTGAGCACAACTCTGATCACTTCATACACTCTTTGGATTTCGGTTCTGTTGATTTCTTTATGACTGACTTTATGGTTCAGTTTCTTAGGTTCTGTTGATTTGTTTGATTCTTGATTTTGATAATTTCTTTTAAGACTTCTGTTCATAATAATGTTATTCAGGCTAATGACTTATGAATAATGCATACACTGCTGAGTTGTGCTCTGCCTTTTATATGTTTAGCTAGGGAAAGAAACTGTAGACTATTTCTCCTTTACGTTAAAAGGTGCTTGAAAACTTGTTCTAGCACAGGATGTCCTTTATGTTATCTTGTGGGCTAAGGCATTTTCCTGTTGTGTTTTGAGGTTTAACTATTTCCTCACTCATGCACGAAAGCAAATTACTCATGCACAAAAGCAATATATCCTAAATATAATATCTACTATACTGCCAAGTATATCTCATACAGGTAACAACATCACAAACAACATTTAGTTTTCAGCTATAACTTTATTAACTATTAAGTTAAGAGTGAGATGTTACCCCCTATCCTACCCCCGCTTGGCCTTCACAACACACTTAGTTCTGCTTCTCAACATAACTAAATATTTCATCAATGAAAAGCACTAACATCGATTTTAAAACATGCATTGTAAACTAACACAAATACATCTATTACAACCAATGAATACTTATAAAAAGTCTCTTGCTGCATTTCATTCACTTTATCTTCATTTGGCCAACATACCTACATAATAAACATCACAAAAACATTTACTATTCTCCTATAATTAAGTTAACTATTATGTTAAGATTAAGATCTTACCCCTATCGTACCCCTGCTTACCCTAGGCAAAACACTTACTTCTGCAGCGGCACAGAACTAAATATTACCTCAAGGAAATGCACTAACATCGATTTTAAAACATGCATCTTAAACTAACACAAATAGGTCTCTTACAACCAATGAATTCTTATCTTTAAAAGTCTCTTGCTGCTTTACGTTCATTTAATCTTCATTTTGCCAACATTCCTATACAAAAAACTTCACAAGAACATTAATTTTCTACTATAACTTATTAACAATTACCTTAAGATTAAGATGTTACCTCCTATCCTACCCCCGATTAGCCTTGGCAAAACACTTAGTTCTGCTACTCAACAGAACTAAATATTACATTAATGAAAAACACTAACATCGATACTAAAACATGCATCATAAACTAACACAAATACATCTATTACAACCAATGAATACTTATCATAAAAAGTCTCTTGCGCATTTCATTCACTTTATCTTCATTTGGCCGACATACCTACATAAATAAAATTACAATATTTACTATTCTCCTATAATTAAATTAAGTATTATGTTAGTAGTCTATAAAGTCCGGGGTCTGGCACATTTTCCAGCACATTTTGAAAATGGGTCAGAATTTCTCAGTGTCGCAGGGAAATTCCCTTTTTATTCTGATGGCGTCACTTTCGGTTTCCCTTACATCATTTGCGGTCACTTCCAGGAATTTGATGACATTACCGAGAACTTCAGCACATTTAAAAAATGAGTCAAATTTTTCAGTGTCGAAGGGGAATCACCCACAGAACATTTTTCAAATTCCAATCATTCCAAATCTCCCTAACAACCAGCCTAACTCAATGTAAACATAAAATTATTTTCGGTTTCGCTGGTTGTTAGGGATATCTGGAATGTTTGGAATGTGGAGGAAATCCCTCATAATTAGAAAAAGACTCCGCTGACCATAAATATTTTTAAAAACAACTTTAGCAACTTCATTGTCAGTCCAACTTATGGTTTAAATCCAAATATATTTTCATAAGTGTCAATCATTTCCGACATCTAATGACCATATGCAAATGTGTCTATTTTATTTTCAAGTATTATTCTTTTATCATCTTTTGCGGACAATGCAATTTTTTAACACTTTCAGTAAATAATTCATGATTCCGGTGTCTTAATAAATTCATTTTTCTCATTTGTTCTTCTCCACTAAATAAACAATCTTTATAATTTTGAAATGTTATATTTTTTTCAATAACATTTTTTTCACTTCTTTGCATCTTTTTGATTCTTTTTCATCCATTTTGTAAGAATATAATTTGGATCTGAGCCCTACAAATTCTTCTATTTCTTTGCCCCCACACTCATCTTTCATCATTCCAATTACTCTTTTGTTTAAACCGGTTTTAAGTCCACTTTTATGATCTTTTGTATAATTACTTGTGTCAAACATTTTTTCAACATCTGGGGATATATCTTTATAAAAATCTTCAGTGTAAATTTCATACATTAAACTGTCAGTATCTGTAAATAACAACCGCGAATTTTCACCATATTTTGGTTTAATATAATTATAATAAAACTCATACATTAAAGTCTTACTCAGATCCAATATGCTCATTCCTAAAAATATAGGTTTATCTAGCTTAATTTTTTTCTTATGCATATGTACAGCAATTAAATTTTCAGAAAATATTGTTCTTTTGTTAAAATTAGTTTTTGAAAATAATTTTAATGCTTTTTCTTCTCTGTTAACTAATTGTATATCAACTCTGTTTCTAACAGTCTTCATAGTTTTTCCAAATATAGAATTATTCATAAGTTTGAAAAAGTCTTTTTCAAATTCATTTTTTGCATCTGTTCTCAGTTCTGTGTTTAAATCAATATATTTTTTCATAAATATCTTCTTCATGAAATTTAATACCTTTATGAATTTTTGTAATTTTTAAGCCTAATTTTTCATATAATTTCAAGTTTTCATTATGTAAAACATATTTTTCTTTATTATTCAAATTTGGAATTAATTTTTCAACACTTCCAACTTTCAATCTTTCTGGAGCTAACAGATATTCATTATGTAAATCATGTGACTCTTCAGGGTATTCCAAGTCAACTTCTAACTTACAAGGGTATTTTTCCCAATTTTGTAATTCCCTTTCATTCATCCATTTAAAATCTCTCACAGGAAGTTTTTTACTCATTGCCCACTCAAAGATTATTTGCCTCTAAATAAGTAAGATATATATTACCTTCTTCAGGATTGTACTTTGGACCCATATATTTATTATTAGCTTTTGCATATCTTTTTCTAATAGTGGAAATTCACCGTCGAAATCCATTTTCTACCATAAGATACATTTGTGGATCAGATAATAATTCCAACTCAACTCCAGTCATTTTTAACATTGCATCCCAAGCAAGTCCTGGAGAAGTATAATACCAAGCGGGGGTTATAGTTTATAATTTTCTTTACAAATTTTTCTAAAATTTTCAAAAACATCTGCTAAAAGTATCACATCAGTTTTCAAATATAAGTTATAATATTCTTTCAAATTTTTAATATTAAATTTTTTCCAAACATTTTGTGCATGTTCATAATCCTCCACTGTTATATTTTTATCATTTAATTTTGAATAAAATTCTTCAATATTAGGTAATTTTTCTTCATTTATTTTTTCAATAGAATCAAACCAATCATATGCAAACACTCCTTTTCTAGTTAATAATTCTCTTTCTTCTTCATTTTTATAAATTGTTTTCATAATATTTAATTCATTGTTATCTAAAATTTTAACCAAGTTTCCTAAACTACTTTGCATAAATTTAAAGCTATCAATGAATCTTATTTGTTTTTTAACACTAATCATTTCTTTGATTTCATATTTTGGATTTGTGTCAGTGCTAGTTGTGGGTAATTCCTCAAATTCAATAATATTTTCTTTACATCTACTTTTTAATTGTTTTTCTGTAATTATTTTTTTAGATTCAAATTTAGCAACAATAACCTCTTTTGTAATGCTGATATATTTCTCTTCAGTGTTGGGGATACAATTAATTTCGCCCTCTGAAACTCCAAGATTTTTAATAAACAAATGACTGTCATAATTTTGTAAATTATGAAATATAACTGGAATAAATTTAGGTTTTTTCATTTTTGAATTACAACTAATACAAGCAGCTCCTCAATATTTTCCAGTACAATGACAATGATCAGCAATTTTATCACTTGTTTTTTCAAATTTCTTAGCACAAGCATAACATTTCTCAGCTCTTTCAAATTTTTT
The DNA here is from genome assembly GCA_030142905.1 of Heliopora coerulea. Classification (NCBI taxonomy): domain Eukaryota; kingdom Metazoa; phylum Cnidaria; class Anthozoa; order Scleralcyonacea; family Helioporidae; genus Heliopora; species Heliopora coerulea. The sequence goes on along the minus strand of JASJOG010000061.1, from coordinate 160,194 downwards.
TCTATTTTTATGCAGTGAATATTATCTTCCAAATCTTCCAAATGATTTTTAAGAGTTTTTTCATTCCTGAAATTTTGTAAACAATAATTACAAATATGTAATTTTTCTTTATTTTTATTTACTTGACTTGAAAATAATCTGCTCATGTTTTTAATTAAAAACATGAGTGTGTATTCACATGTGTATACACATGTATATACACACATGTGTATTCACATGTGTGTTAATTTGTTCTACATTCACTTTACTCACCCTCAAAGGAAAAATTTCATGTTTTATCTTGTCATTTCCAAATTTTCTCTCTTCTTCATTATATCTAAACACATTAATTGTAATGTTATTATTTTTTTCAAATTTATCAATATCTGAAAATCCACATGGAAAATTAATGCCATTAATATTAAACTCTCAGCTTTCTTTTTTAAAATTTTTGTAATTCTACCAGGATTTCTCAAATTTGGAGTGGTTTTAAAAATTTCACTTATTGCCACACACCACAATAAGCATTTTTGATCATCATTCATAGGATTAATAATTGCATTTTTATCTTTTAAAAATTTTGTAGTAGGAATATAAGATGATGTAAGTAATCGTTGAATTTTATTAATATTAAGAATTATTTTTAAACTTTTATAAAATTTCCATAAATTTGAATTTCTTAAATATTTTTCAAAACTTTGAATAATTTTATCTTTCATTTTTTGATATATTTTATCAAAATTGCTTCCAGCAAAAATTTCTTCAAAATAACTGTGAAAATGTGCCTTATCTATAGTTTCTTCTCCAGTTGCAGGATTTGTATTTTTCATTAAACATACAAGAGTCAATTGTTGTTTTATACTTTGATATTTTTTAAACTTTTCAACTACCAATGGTTTTATTTTTAAAAGCAAACTCAAAGGATCATTTAAAGATAATCCACCTTTTTCCAAATCCAACATATATCTTTTTGTTACATTCAAAGCTTCTTTATCCAAATCAAACTTTGGTTCACTCATTACAGTTTTTCTCTGAAACTTGTTAAAAATATCCAAAACATTGTTTTTTAAATAATTAAACCAATTTATTGTCTTTTCTGTTCCTTTTTTAACTTTATTTCTGTATTTATCAAATAAATTGATAGCTTCTTTTTTACTCTTGTTAAATAAATTAGTTACTTCTTTAGACCTTTTAATCAAACTTTTAATTTTTGAAATATATTTTGTTGGTTTTAATAAATTACCTTCAAAATAAGGATTAGGTGTATCAAGCAAACTCCATTTTAAAACATTTTTTGGTTTTAATAAAGGAACATTAATATTAGGCACATCTGTGTCCAATATATTTTTGTTTTCATTTGTAGTCATTGTGTTCTTTATTTATATGAATTTTTTATCAAGAGCTAATTGCTTTGTCAGCCAAAAAAAAGAATAAAATCTAATTTAATTTTTATTCTTAAACACGCTTTTATTTAATAATTACATTTGAAAATATTAACAGATAAATTTAATCTTTTTGGCTTTGGTTTTAAAATAACTTTATAAATTGTCTAAATTTTTTCCCCAGTTTCGTAATCAATATCAAAATCATTAAAAATACAAAATTTTTCTTTGTAATTAATTAAATATTCATGATGTGGTAACAACTCCCCTTCACCTGAAAGTTTAGCAACTTTTTTATAAAAATATATGTTAAATCGTCGTCATCATAGTTTTCATAATTTAAAAATATTTCAGCAATGCTTTGCATTTCTTTTTGGTTCATTGTTTTTATTATAGAAAAGTTTTTCCTTAAGAGTAAAACGCCTAGTCAGCAAAAAAATATATATTCTTTTATTACCAAAAATGTGTCTTCTTTAATATTCAAATCTTTTTTTGCTTTAATTTTATCTTTAATAATTTGTGGATTTACACCAACTTTTTTTGCAGCTGCATAAAGACTTTTAAAATTTAATATTTCATCTGTTTTTCTGTTTATAAGAATTACTGTTATTGGTTTTTTAATTTTTTCTCTACAATATTTTTCAAAAGTTTCATTAGGTTTAGAAATCTAATTTCTAAACCTAAAATTTTTTCCAACTCATTTTTTTGTATTTTTTATAATATTTTATATTTTTTTTCTTTTGCTATTTCTATCAATTGTCTGAGTATAACTTTTACAATGCTCACTCATTTACTATATATGATTTTTTATTTAAGAGCAAATTTAAATCTATAAATCATTTTATTTTAAAAATTAAACTTTAAAATATTAAAACATAATATTCTTCCATTTCTTTTAATTTTATGAATTTTAAACAATTTATTTTCTAAACTTCATAAAATTTCAAAATTTTCCATAACATTACAAATATAACCATTTAAATCTAAATAATTAAACAAAAAAAAATCATAGTAATAATTTATTATAATTTTAAAATATTCATAAACGTTTTATTTCCTTAATTCATTGTAATATTTTTTATTAATTTTCTTACTGTTTTTAAAATAATCTAATACAAATTCAAATTTATTAAACATCTTTATTTTAATTGTTTACAAAGTAAACTTAAATTATAATTTCAAATATTAAATAATAATCTATTCCCAGTGTGTCTTTATAAACAATCCTCCAATCAAATTTACGATTATATTTTCTTATAATTTTACAAATCTTTTTAATCATTTCTAAATTTTTATAACCGTATATTATTTTCCTAAACATCTTTATTTAACAAGTATTTTAATTTATTACATCTTTTATAAAATCATTAATTTCATCTCTAACTTCTTTATCATCATTTTATAAATTTATATACAGCATATCCAGTACCTAATCCCATGATTGAAAAAGCAATTGTTTGATATTCTTTCATTTCGTCTGAAGGTTTATAATAATCTTCCAATTTTGGTTCCTTTCCTACAGCTTTGCTGTACTCATGTGACAAATTATCACGTTCGTGTTCTAAACTTTTCAAACGCTTATTAATTTCTGCAAGATTTTTCAGACATGTTTGTTTGATTTATATCCGCATTTGCATCAGATAATTGTTGCCTTAATTTTTCAATCTCTTTATTTTTTTCCACTTGTCCTTAATACCATTTTTCTTTATCTTTTGCTAATTTTCCATTGTTTCATTATGTCTTTTTATCTCTTTTTCATATCCAGTATGATTTAATTTTTAAAATAAGAATCCAGCACCTGCAAAAGCAACTGCAATAAATAATCCACCAATTACTGTTTTCATTTATTTTTCAATCTATCAAAAATCTTCGATTTTTGTTTATGATTTGAAAGGGTCTGTGGGAATCCATTTTTTGTCTTGTGCATATTTAATTCCAAGTGTTGATAATCCTACAGCCACTGTATGTTTTAAAGTTGGTACTAAACTAGTAGGAGTTGACAAACCATCGCTAAATACTCTTCTTGTTATCATTCTAGCACCTACAGCTCCAAATGTAATTAACGTAGAATCAAATGGTTCATTCATCACTTCTTTTCTATTCATTTATTTATATAAATAAAAATTTTTTTATTTATCAAAAATCAAAGATTTTTGTTTAATCAAAACCTGAAGGGACCTAAAGAATTTCATAACCTTGAGCAGCACATTTTTTAAATTTATCAGAAGCGCTCGCTTGCTTCGCTCTGCTGTTTTCTTCTTTTACATTGTTTAAAAACTTGTTGCTGTGCCGAGACCTTCGGTCGATCACTTTGCTCATTTCTTTTTCGCTTTGCTCTAATTTGTTCACGATTTCTTTTTCTTCTCTTTGTTCGCTTCGTTCGCTTTCTCTTTTGTCTTTTTTATATGAATAATATAATCCCCCAAGTGCAGCAACAAGCCCCACACCTCCAATAAAATATCTCACTCACAGGGACCACAGTTGTTCTAATTTTGTTATTACCCATGGTGATATTTCCTGTCATTGTGCAGCCAGATTTTGGTAAAAAATTACCTCTTACATTCACCCCACTTACTTTGTCATCTACATATTTTTTTCTTGCTAAATGAGCAGGTTGTGTTGGATTGATAGATATTATATGATTTGATCCCATGTTAATATTTCCAGTCATTGTACCTCCTGTTGTTGGAAGACCCTCTGTTGTTTTATTATCGCTAACTTTTTCATATGCATAGAATAAACTCATTTATTTTATAACAATTTCCAATAAAACATTTCCTATTGATGATGAATTATTTCCTTCTACTTTAAATTTTAAATCATTATAAATTCCGTTTTATAATTTATTTCCTCCTGTTTCTCCGGGATAAATTAAACTAACACTACCTTTTAATGTTTGTTCAGATTCTATTGGAACCTTAATAAGTACATTACTTCTTTTACCATTTACAAAGTTTTTTGATTTATCAATCATATTACAGCTTATGTTTACATATTCCAAGTTGTGATTAATATTTACTACATTGTCGCTTTCTGTTGAAGCATTTGCTTGTGTAACTTTATTCTCGGAAAATCCTATGATTGGACCAATTGTATGCAAATTTAGTGTTTTATCTGATTTTATTGTACATTTTCCAGAAAAATCAATTTGTTCTAATTGTATTGCACCAACATTTTCTAATTCAGTTTTTAAAATATTAAAGATATAATATCCATCTTTGAAACTAATTTTTCTATTATCATAAGTATAATGATGGACATTTTTATCTAAATTATTATAATTCCAAAAAGTACTTACTGATTTTACAAACATTGTCGCAGGCATTTCATGGCATGAGTTAATATAATTGGTTCATCTAATGGAATTATTTTTTCTGAATTTTCGTTTTTTGAATTTAAAATTTTTAAGGCTATTGTCATTTATTTTATAAGATATATTTTTATAATAAAATTCCACCAATTATTGATAAAGATAAAAGAATTAAATTATCAGTTGTTTGTTTCACAGTGCTGGGCCTTCGGTCCTGAGAACTTCGTTCGATTGCACCAGCTCCGCTGTTGCTTCTCAGACCGGCTTGCTGTTGCTTAGCTCTGGTTCGTGCAGTTGTAAATTTATCAGCCAAAGGCTATTTTAGTGGTCTTTGGTTGTTGTTTGCCTTGTTGCTGCGTTGAGACGGCGCTTGCGCCAGCTTTGCCATTCGGTCGATCGCTTCGCTCATCTTTAGATTGGTTAATTTGCTGTCTTTCAGTTCCTACTTTAGCTGTCTCTGACAGTTTTTCCAATTTTTTCAATTCTATGTTGTGTTGTTTTTTCACAGGTTGTTGTTTAACCCCAAAATAATTTAAATTTTTGTTAATTCCAAAAACCATATTTTCTGTTGAAACTTTAAGTTTATTATTGTAACCATCAATTGGATCTTTTAAAATTATTAAACTGCTTTGAATTAACCATAGACTTGGACTTACAGCAGTATTTAAAACAACATTTGTTGCAGTTATAGCTGTATTCATATTATTTATCCAGGTTGCTGTATCATAATTTATTATTGAATCTTCAAAAATTTTTCTAAATTCTTGTTGAGTTTCTAATGCACTAGCTCTGTTACTAAAAATAGATAGTTTTTTTCTAGCTTGACTTCCTAATATGGAATAAATAAATGCTTCAATAGATTGATTTAAATATTGAATTCCAATTTTTGTGAAACCATTGCTTTTTATTAGAATATATCTTTTATAGTCATTTTTTTAATAAATCTGGATATAATTGATAAACAACTCCGCCTTTTTGTCTATAAATCATTTTTCTTCTAATATGTTCATTGTTCCTATAAAATTTATTCGCAGAAAATTCTCTACTAATGTCTGACATTTTTTTCTCCACCATCCATTCTTCTTAAAAGTCTTCTTACAGTAAAATACAAATGAAATCTCATAATTGATGTTATAATAGGAAAAACGTCTTTGGATGGTGTTAAATGTTGAATTGAAATTGCACAACAATAAGCAGCACAATAAACTGAAAAACAAACTCTATAATAACTTTCGCTGTTGCTCCAATTTCCTATCCAATGATTGGTGGTTATATTCAATATTGGTGATTTAGATAAAAAATAATCTTTATTATTAATATAAATCCTAAAATTTTAAATTGGATAATTTAATATCAAATGATCAGGATATTTATCATAAATAGTAAGTACTTCGACAGTTAACGGATTGGATTTTGGAATTTCTTGAATTGTTCCATTGGATTTCCATATCTTTGGGAAATTTTCTGGGGGTTTTTTATTATATCATAATTAAATTTCTGTCATCATCAAAAAGGGCAGAAAATTTAAAATCCTTAATATTATCATTTGGATATTTTTTTAAATTCTTTCTTCATTCCTTCAACAAATTCTTCTCTATTTTTTAATGAATTTTTATTATTTTTAGCATAGTATTTTTTCTCTTTCGCTATAATATTAATATCCATTTATTTAATATAAAATAAATGAATGTGAACGAAGTGAACACGAACGAAGTGAGTGATAAAGACAGCTTTGCTGACATGTTTGTTATTGAACAAGAATTGAGAGATATTTATTACAACCCAGAAACAGGTTATCAATCTGCAGAAAGACTTTATCAAAAAGCAAAAGAAAAGGGATTAAACGTTAGTAGAAAAATTGTACAAGAATGGTTAAAAACACAAGATACTTTTACAAGATACAAACCAATTGTTAGAAGGCATAAATTTAAAAAACGTTTGTACAAAGGATGTTGTACAATACGTTTGTACAAATAATATCCTTTGTTTTGTTTTGTACAAAACAAAACAAAGGATATTATTGGATACTTACTTCTGTTGAAATTCTATATCAATATGGATTCGTAGGTTCAGTATATCAAAAAGATATTGAAAACATGACTGAGGCTGTGAATGAATTGTTAGGACAATTCAAAAAAAGATTTGGTAAATATCCAAATGTAGCTCAATTTGATGAAGGAAAAGAATTTTATAATGTTAGTGTAAAAAAACTATTGAAAGAACATAATGTTGAATGTTTTTCCACAAAATCTATTAGAAAAGCAGTTACAGTTGAAAGATTTAACAGAACTCTAAAAACATCCATGTGGAAATATTTTTACAAAAAAATAACTTACAATTGGATTTACATTTTGAGCGACCTTGTGGATTATTATAATCACACTAAACACAGTAGTATATTAATGAAACCTGCTGATGTAAACAAGTCTAATAAAGACCAAGTGTGGGCTTACACTCTATGGTCATCCATTAGGAGATTTACCTTTACCCTAAATTCAGAATTGGTGATACTGTGAGAATTTCTAAATACAAGAATATCTTCACAAAAGCTTATGAAGCTAATTTTACAGAAGAGATTTTTAAAATTGGAAAAATATTCAGAGGTGATCCAAACATGTATGAAGTGGAAGATCTTGGGGGGAGCCAATTATTGGAAAATTTTATGAACAGGAATTATCTGCTGTGGGTAAAAAAGGATGATGTGTATAGAGTTGAGAAAATATTAAAAAGGAAAAAATCAAAGGTAAAAAAATGATATTAGTAAAGTGGCTAGGCTATGATAACAAACACAATTCTTGGATCACACAAAGTGCTCTGATTAGCTTAACCGCGATACCAGAAGAAAACATTGAAGATAAAAGTATTCAAAACATCGAAGCGGAGCTTCAGCAAAGCAGTCGTGGTAAATTAAATAAAATAAATAAATGAATGTCTGAAGGTTTTGATGATATTGAAATGAGAAATAGAAACATGGAAGAAGAAGAAGAAAATGAAAGAAGTGAAGAACAAGAACAAACAACATCTTTCATAGATGATCATAATAGATCCTTAAACATAATAAACACAGAAAATCCAAGAACAACAAGGGTTGATGATTTTCCTAATTTAATCTCAGACCGTGGAGAAATGAGAAGATCTGTGATTAATGAAAGAAAAAATCTTTCAAAAAAATAATCAATGTTAATCTTAAAAAGAAAAATTGTCCAAATAATAGTATATTGTTGGATGAAACTGTGTTTAACTTTAACGAAATGTTTTTAAAGGTGAAAAAATTGGTAATGTCAATTCTAAAAATGAACCAAAGTTATTTACAAGAAAAAATAAGAAATATGTTGATGAATTCAATGATTATATGGAAAAAACAAAACAAGAATATAAACAAACTGCGGGTAATTTTGTTGAGCAAAACATAGAACCTGATTGGGATTATTCCCCGGAATTTGGTAATGAATTTTTTCAGAATGTTATTCAAAATTCTAGTGAAAGATTGAATGATAGTATTGAAGATCTTCGAGAAAATATGAAAGAAGGAGAAAACATTATGTCTGGACAAGATATAACAGAATTGAATGGGGTTATAAATCCAAAGGGCTCAACACCGGAAGACAAATTTGAAGCACTTGAAATACAAGCTGATCATTGGAGACAAAAAGCTCTATTAGAAACTGATGAATAACAGGAGCAATGGTATAAAGATGCAGAAAGACTAACAAGAAGAGTAGTTGATACGTTACGATTAGATAATGATATAAGACCTGAAGAAGAAGAAACTGTTTCTATAATTCAACATGAAATTGAAGAATCTGATATTGGAAGATTAGAAAAATTCAAAAAATGGGCAAAAGAAAATCTTGTAGGTCTATCGGCAGTTGCTATTTCTGTAGCAGGTATAATTACAACAATTGTTATAGGTGCAAGAAATGCATTAAAAACAAGGTGCAAAAGCGTTTGGAAATTTAGGAAAAGCAATTGCAAATATAGGTAAAAATTTTGGTGCAGTCATTTCAGCATTTTTAAATTTAATTTCACAGGTGTTATCATGGGGTGCAAAAGGTATTGCTTTTCTGGCTAAAAATGTATGGATATTAGCTATTGCCATTGCTTAATTTTTATATGAAGAATATAAGAATAGAAAAAATAAATAAAATTTTTTATGTATAATAAAAAATGAATAGAGTAAGCGAATTATATCCATGATATAAAAGATCAAAAATGAGTGAAATTAAAGGAAACAGAACAAGGCATGTTGTAACTTTGAATCCGAATTCAGCAAATTCCCGAACAAGATCTTTACATAGATATTCCTAAATTGTAACCAGACTTGTGTCTTGTTCCTGATTCATTAAAATTGTTATTTAATTTTAAAAATGCAAATACTAAATCCTGGTTTTTAAATAATTTATCAAAATTGTTAAAGAAAACATTAGTTGTTAAATTTGCTGGAGAAATTGTTTGTAATAATACAGGAGAATCTTTATTAGAAGTTTACAAAGATTTGTGGAAACCTAAATTTGAAAGAGCAGATATGGTTGAATACGGCATCGCCCGAGAAAACCTCAGAAAATTAATTTCAAAGGATGACTCTGGAGCAACAAGCGGTAATGCTGAAAAAGTACCTGATAAATTAATGTATGATATTTATGGAACAAAACAGTGTTTAAAATTAGAAAAAATACTTTCAGACCATGGACTGCTCGTCCCTTATGGAATGATTAATAATTTTCAATACATTTTAACTTTTCCAAAAGCTAGTGAAATTATGGTCGCACAAAGTGGACAAAGTGTTCCTGGATATACTTTGGAAAATTTAGAACTAGAGTATGAAACAATTGAAAATCAAGATTTGGCAATTGATGTTTTATCAAATTACACCACAAGAAGATCATTATCATATAATCATGTCACTTTGATGAAAACTGAGAAATGGAATAAAGATGCAACTTTACATAATGAAACCATAAATATTCCTAGAAAAATCATGAAAGCAGTTGTTCTATTATTTAGAAATAAAACTGTCACAGATAGTGAACAATTTGTTTACCAAATATAACAGAAGTTAAAATCTCTGTCCAAGGAGTACCAAATAGTATATATTCTCAAGGTCTACCAAAAAGACGATTTTTTGAAGAAGCATTTAGAATATTTCTCGGAGGATATGATGGCAGAGCCGGCGCAAGCTATAGTGATTCAGTAATGAGTATTGAAATATTTTAGAAAGATTCATTTGCATTATGTATTGTTTTGAGAACATTAGATGACAACTTTGTTTATGGAACTGGTAAAAAATTAGTAAACACACAGTCTGGATTATTGCTAGAAATAAAAAAACCTGCTATTTCTGCAAATGTAATGTGTCATATATTTGTGATAAGTGATGGATTGCTAAACGTTGTAAATAAAGATTTGTCGTCAATACAATTTTAAAAAATAAGAAATGAATGACAGCAAAGCTGAAGGGAAAAAACCATTTAATATGATAATTGTTGGAATGACTGCTTGTGGAAAAACAAAATATCTTTTAGCTTTTATAGAAAATGAATATAAGAATCATTTTGATAATATTTTTTTAATTTGTCCTACATTTGAATGGAATAAACTTATGAAAATTGGAAATATGATAAAGATGAAGATTTTATTGCCATTCCTTGTGACCAAGATAATGTTGAAGATTGGTTGAAATTTATAGTTGACTTTTCAGAAGGAAGTAAAAGCTTAATCATATTGGATGATTGTGCAAGTGGGAAAAGTGTTAAAAATAGAACAAGTGAGTTGGTTAAATTAGGATTTTCTGCAAGACATTATAATCTTTCTGTTGTTGTTATCACTCAACAATTGACATCTATTGCAAAATCATTTAAAGAAAATATTTCAAAATTGGTTACATTTTATAACCCGAATAAAAAAGATATGGCAACAATAATTCAAGAATATTTAGACCTACGGTCCGCAAGTAGTGTTGGGGACCGCACAGTAGAAGGTAAAAAAGAATTGGATAAAATTTTAGAAACGCTAAAAACAAAAAAATATTCAAGATTAGAAATTAATTTAATTTTTCCATTTGGTTATAAAATAAATGAGCGAAAATGGTGAACATGTAGAAGTTCCTTTAATATCTTCAGCAACTGCAAACAACGAAGCTGGTGTTAATCGTGATCGAACGGAGTTCTCAGCGCAGCAACCGCATAAAGAGAAGTACTGAAAAAACGTGAAGAATTGATAAGATTGTCTGAACATGGTGAAATTAGTCATTCGGTGCAAAATTTAAAAAAAGCAAGTGATAAAGTCATATTAAAAATTCATGCTGAATATGAAGTAAAACAAGCCGAAAAAGCAAATGCATTTTTAACAGATTTACTAATCAGTAAATTTGCGGATTTATTAGGAGGATTAGACGCAATAGAAAGTAGTGATGAATTGGAAAAAGAACTGATAAATGATAAATTATTAAAAAGAGATGTAAAATCTGTAGTTGAAAAACTAAGTCCATATTTACCATATCTTGGAATATTATCTGGCGGAGTTACTGTTGGGAAATATGTTATTAAAAAACAGAGCACAGCGATGACAAGTGAGCGAAGCAAGCATCGTGCCAACACCGGTGAAAAAGATGAATAAGAAAATTAATTTTGTAATGATATATTTTTATTACAAAATTATTGTGGAGTATCTGAAGGTTTTTCACGGGTTTGATCAACCGAAGGTCTCAGTACCAAAGGTGCACCCGCGCTTTGACTTCGTGCTTCGCTTTTTGTGTCTTTTTTAGTTAATTCACTCATAAGTGTATTTATTATTTTATCTTTTTCTTTTGAGCTGCTGTTTGTTGATTCCTCGTTTTCTAAAGATTTTAACAATTTTAAATGATTATTATTTTCTGAAAGCTAAATTTCATGTATATTATTTTTCCCAAACGTCATACCCGCTTCAAAATCTTTCATTCCAATATCAACATGTGCTCCTATTCTAAGACCACTTTTCTGAATTTTTCTAAAATTTATTGGTGGATACCCATGAAAATTTAAATCTAATTTTGTACCCTTGTCTGAAGTCTTGTTGTAATTATCACTTTGATTATCTGTTTTGTTGGTTTTTGATTTTGAATTTCCCATTTTTTATTTATTTTTTTATTCCTGATTAAAAATAATTTTTTCATAAATTTATCAGCGTGCCTGTTTGCTTAAAATTGTGTAAAAATAAGGGAATTCCCACCTGTCGCAAGCGTAATGATGAGGGATTTCCCCCACATTCCAAACATTCCAGATACCCCTAACAACCGGCGAAACCGAAAATAGTTTTTATGTTTACATTGAGTTAGGCTGGTTGTCAGGGAGATTTGGAATGATTGGAATTTGAAAAATATTCTTCGGGTGATTCCTCTGTGAAACTGACTAATTTTTCAAATGTGCTGAAATTCTCGGTAACGTCATCAAATTCCTGGAAGTGACCGGAAATGATGCAAGCGAAACCGAAAGTGGCGCCATCAGAATAAAAAGGGAAATCCCCTATGACACTGAAAAATTTTGACCCATTTTCAAAACGTGCTGGAAAATGTGCCAGACCCCGGACTTTATAGACTACTTATGTTAAGAGTAAAATCTTAACCCCTATCCTATCCTCGTTTAGCCTTGGCGAAACATTTAGTTCTGCGGTACCACAGAAGTAAATATTACCTGAAGGAAAAGCACTAACATCTGTACTAGAACATGCATCCTAAACTAAAACAATACATCTATTACAACCAATGAATTCTTATCTTAAATAGTCTCTTGCTGCTTTACTTTCACTTAATCTTCATTTGGCCAACATATCTACATAAAAACTTCACAAGAACATTAATTTTCTACTATAACTAATTAACAATTCCCTTAAGATTAAGATCTTACCCCGTATCCTACTCCTGCTTAGCCTTTATGAAACATTTAGTTATGCTGCAGCACAGAACTAAGTATTATCTCAAGGAAAAGTATTAATATTGATACTAAAACGTGCATTCCTAACCAAACAAAAATACATCTATTACAACCAAAGAATACTTATCTTAAAAAGTCTCTAGCTGCTTTATATTCACTTTATCTTCATTTGGCCAACATACCTGCATAAAAAACATCACAACAACATTTAGTTTCCTGCTATAACTAAATTAACTATTACATTAAAAGTGAGATGTTACCTCCTATCCAACCCCCGCGATTAGCCTTGGCAAAACACTTAGTTCTCCTACTTAACAGAACTTAATATTACGTTAATAAAAAGCACTAACATCGATACTAAAACATGAATCGTAAACTAATACAAATACAACTATTACAACAATTAAATACCTATCTTAAAACGTCTCTTCATGCTTTACATTCACTTTATCTTCACTTGGCCAACATACCTACATAAAAATCATTGGAACAACATATACTTTTCTGCTATAACTAAATTAACTATAACTTTAAGGGCAAGATTTTACCCCCTATCCCACCGCTGCTTAGCTTAGTTCTAATGTACCACAGAACTAAATATTACCTCAAGGAAGAGCACTAGAATCGATACTAGAACATGCATTCCTAAACTAACACAAATACATCTATTACAACCAATGAATATTTAACTTAAAAAGTCTTTTGCTCCTTTACATTCACTTTATCTTGATTTGGCCAACATTCCTACCTAAAAAACATCTGAACAACATTTACTTTTCTCCTATAATTAAATTAACTATTACTTTAAAAGTAAGGCCTTACCTCATGTCCTCTCACCTCTTCGCCTTGGCTAAACACTTAATTCTGCGGCACCACAGAACTAAATATTACTTCAAGGAAAAGCACTAACATCGATACTAAAACGTGCATACTAACCTAACAAAAATATATCTATTACAACCAATGAATACTTTCTTAAAAAGTCTCTTGATGCTTTACATACACTTTATGTTCACTTGTCGAAGATAGCAACATGAAAAACATCACTACAACATTTAGATTTCTGCTATAACTGAATTAACTATCAGGTTAAGAGTAACATATTACCTCCTTTCCTACCCTGCTTAGGCTTGGCGAAACACATAATTCTGCACCACCACAGAAATAAATATTACTTCAATAATAAGCACTAACATCGATACTAAAACATGTATCCTAAACTAACACAAATACATCTATTACAACCAATGTAAACATACCTCAAAACGCCTCTTCCTGCTTTACACATTCACTTTATCTTCATTTGGTCAACATTCCTACATAAACAACATCTGAACAACATTTACTTTTATCCTATAATCAAATGAACTATTACTTTAAAAGTAAGGCTATACTCCCTATCCTACCCCTGCTTAGCCTTTGCGAAACACTTAGTTTGCCGGCACCACAGAACTAAATATTACCTCAAGGAAAAGCTCTAACATTAATACTAAAATATGCATACTAAACTAACACAAATACATCTATTACAACCAATAAATACTTATCTTAAAAAGTCTCCTACTGCTTTACATTCACTTTATCTCATTTGGCCAACATACTTGCATAATAAACATCACAACAACATTTAGGATTCTGCTATAACTAAATTAACTATTACTTGGGGAGTAAGATCTTTACCCCTTATCCCACCCCAGCTTAGTCTTTCTAAAACACTTAGTTCGCCGGCTCAACAGAACTAAATATTACCTCACGGAAAAGCACTAACATCGATGCTAAAAAACATGCATCCTAAACTAGCACAAATCCATAAATTACAACCAATGAGTACCTATCTTAAAATGTCTCTTGCTGCTTTACATTCACTTTACCTTCATTTGGCCAGCATACCTCATAAAAAACCTTCAAAACAACATTAATTTTCTGCCCTAACTAAATTAAATATTTTGTTAAGAGTAAGATCTTACCCCGTATCCTACCCCCATTTAGCCTTGGCGAAACTCTTAGTTCTGTGGTATCACAGAACTAAATATTACCTCAAGGATATGCACTAACATCGATACTAAAATATCCATCCTAAACTAACACAAATACATCTATTGCAACCGATGAATACTGATTTTAAAACGTTTTGCTGCTTTACATTCACTTTATCTTCATTTGGCCAACATACCTAGATAAAAATATCACCACAAAGTCAAATCAAGTCAATTCAAAGTCTCCAGTCAAGTCAAGTCTCATGAAAAAGTTTTAAGTGTACAGGAGCAAGATGAAAGTCAAGTGTCAAGTGAACACCAAAATTATTTAAAACAAGTCCGAAGACATGTCCGAACTGTTTCACAGCAAGTCTCTAGTCAAATCTAGGTGAAACTCGAGTTACGAAGATAGACGTGAAACCAAGGCCTAAGCATGACCTGTCGTTGGGTGGTTGTTGGTTTTGTCATTTTTCTCATTTTGAAAATGCAATTTATGACAGAACCTGAAAAAAGGCAATAAACCACGTACCTTGGTGAGCAGATTATTAGTCGTCTTGATGTGCAACAAAAAAGTGTACTAGAACACTCTGGATTTATCGTTCCTTGAATCCCTACCATTGAAAGTTCAGCAAACGGTTGTCCTGCAATTTGCATTATAATGAATGCTATTCCAGTTGACTGCCCTTATCAAAACCCTAATCGGAGTCTATTTTTCTCTGTTGTTGGATTGAAGTGTAGTTATGGACGTGCAGTACTCCGTATGCGACCCACTTTCGCAAATTAAAGTGGTCCCGGAAGAGAATACAATATTATGCAAATTCCTCCTGGGTATTCAATGTTATTTAAAAATCCAGTGACATCGAAACAAATCCTGGTCCTCCTTCACCCGAGCCGACAGCAGATGAAATTAATTCTATTTCCAACTCGGTGCAAACATTGTGTCCTACTTGCAATCAAAATGTCAAACCTATTGCTGGACTCTTTTGCGATTTATGCAAATACTGGTGGCATGCCAAGTGCCTTTCCTTTCAACGCGATAAGCTCATTCACTCCGTATCATCTCATACTGGATGGGTTTGTCCTAAGTGTCAATTCCACCAAAATGAAGACGAATTTGATGTAACTATAGACCAATCATTGCAAGCAACAGTTCATGGAATGTCATCCAATCATGAAGTTTTTACACTTACTAATGTCGCACCAGGTGATGACTACGTTGGAGGTTTTAACCTCCCGAGAAAGATCAGAGGCCTTATTATTGGCCATCTAAATATTCGCAGTATCAAAGGTGAAACAAAATTTGAGAAACTTAAAGTTATCCTTCAAACACCAACAGTGCGCATATTATTGTTTTCTGAAACATGGTTGGACGATTCTTGGACGGACGATATGTTAGTTATCCCAAACTATTCGTTTGTACGTTGTGACAGCTCCTCGAATATTCGTGGTGGAGAGATTATTACGTACATTCATAAAGACGTACCGTACTCGCCCAGACATGATTTGAGAACTCAAACTGCGGAGTCTACTGGTATTGAAATCAAATTGCCTTTTGTGGCACCAATATTACTAACAAACGTATATCGCCCACCATCTGCTGATAGTGCATATGATTCTGAATTGGGACTCATTTTGGAGAAAATAACATTCGAAAATAAGGAATGCTTTGTACTGGGCGATTTCAATATTAATTTCCTGTTTCGAAAATCTTACTCAGTGTCATAAAGCCGTTTCGGCGACTTGGGCTTAAGCAATTGGTTACCGAACCTACACGTACAGATTCACACTATTCTAATGGATCATTTTGCGTTACGTCTACGCTTATAGATAATATTTATGTATTATCCAAACGAAATGTTGCATCACTCTACGTTCCAACTCTCTCGCTGAGTGACCACTATCCTGTGCTGGTCGTAAGACGATGTAGTGTTGGGATAAAAGCTAATGAGGCAAGTAGGAACACCATGCAATACCGATCCCTTACTAGATTAGATGAAACGAAATTCCGTGGGGATCTACGCGTACCCCCTAGTCTATGATTGAGGTGTTTGATGATCCTACGGACCTGCTCGCCTTGTGGTATACCATGTTTGAGAATATTGTGGATAGTCACGCTCCTTTATTGACGAAACGTGTTAAATCACTCCAGTCACCTCTTGGATGTCAACAGATATTTTATCTACCATCCGGGAAAGAGACTTTCTTAAAACCAAACCTAAGAACTGTGTTATTCCTTGGGAATCCTACAAAGCCTTAAGAAATAAGTGTACTTCCGACATTTGGATGGCTAAAAGGAGGTACTTCGCCCAACAGGTATTGTCCAGCAAAAATGATTCCAAGAAACTGCGGAAAGTATTAAATCAAGCGGCTAATCGTAATTCCAAGAATACGATTCCAACCCATGTGTGTGATGACAACGATAAATTACTTACAGATCCTACAGAGATTGCCAACGCATTTAACTCTTATTTTTTTCACGTAGTGGGAATCATTAACAGGGGTGTAGTCCATAATGATCCCGACTCCGATACACTTCAAAAGTTTGTTCCCAACCATCTTCCTTTTGTGTGTCTATTTACCGTACCACGAATGAGCGAAGACTATCTTCTAAAGGAAATTCAGGAGTTATCTTGCGCTAAAGCTAAAGGCGTTCATTCCTTGAATGTGCGTCTCCTTCAAATTGGTCGTTATTAATTGGTTATATCCCTTTTGTATATTTACAACTTTAGAATAAAGTCTGGTATCTTCTCTCGTCAATAGAATACAAGTAAAATTACCCTTATTTTCAAAAAGGGTTCAAGACAAGGCAAAGACAGTTATCGTCCACTCTCTGCCTTATCTGTTCTATCAAAGATTCTGGAACGCATTCTGGTCAACATTTTTTAAACTTTCTTTTAGAGTACCATCTTCTTAACGAATCCCAATTTGGATCAAGACCATTACATTCTTGTGAATCACTACTGCTTAAACTTACGGAAACATGGCTTGATACTATGGATAAGGGAGACCTAATTGATTATTACTTGTCGATTTCCGAAAAGCCTTAGGTCTTGTGAACCACCAAGTACTAATTAAAAAACTCTCTATCTATGGGGTGGGAGATATTGCTCTAAAATGGTTCACGGTATATCTCACAGAAAGAAAACAGATAGTCACAATTGGACGATCGGTTTCTCATACTCTTCCTGTTCAGAAAGGTGTACCACAAGGTTCATCATTAGGCCCACTTCTGTTTATTTTATCTATAAATGATATACCACTCATTAACAATACTTGTGACACACATCTATATGTAGATGACACAACAATAACCTGTGGTGGTTCTTCTATTTATGATGTTAATCCTATGCTGCAGGAAGCTGTTGATAATTTGTCTCTATGGGCATCACAGAACCAAATGGCTATTCACCCTGACAAGACTAAAGTCATGCTTCTTGGAACACAGAAGAAACTTGCTACAATCTCCGAAACCCTACACATTAACCTTGAAGGAACTCCTCTTATACAATCAAAGTGCGATAAATTGCTCTGTTTACATATTGACCAGTCCCTTACATGGAACAACCACGTGTCAACAACTATTAAGAAGTACAACTCTAAACTTGAAATGATACGAAGTGTTAAACCTTTTCTTGGACGTAATGATTTAATCATGCTGTATAATTCTTAAGCAAAGCCAACTATGGAATACAGCTGTAGTGTTTGGGGTAACTGCAGTGCTGAGCTTGTTGACGACCTATTATTAGCCTAAAAACGAGCTGCAAGGATAATTCTTAATGCTCATTATACTACTTTGTCTCTCCAGTTATTTAAGGAAATTAATATTATCCCTACTGGTGATGCCATGCGGTATCGTATACTAATTATGACCTTCAAAATTCTAAATAATCTTAACCCAACTTGTTTGACTAAACTTTTGTCAAACTACACATGGATACTGGATAAGATATACGGCAAATAATAAATTATGAATGCCAAAGGCAAGAATTAATGTTGGGAAATGGAGATTTGTCTTTATAGCCAAGTCCCTATAAAAATCAACATCCCGATACTGCCACCACCCTTACGAGTCTCTCAAACTTTAAAAGAATTCCTATAAAATTTTATAAGAAAAAATTAAATGAAAATTGAGAGCTCAAGAACATTAGACTTTATGTAATACCTTTTATTTGACATTTTATTGTGACTATTATTTATTATGATTGTAAAGAATTATATATATTATTGTTAATAGGACCAAGTTGGAAAAAAGCTATGCTTTACTTGTTATATCCTTATTAAATAAAGAGTTATTATTATTATTATTATTATTATTACAACAACATTTAGCTTTCTGCTATAACTAAATTGACTATTACATTAAGAGTAAGATCTTACCCCCTATCCAACCCACGCTTAGCCTTGGCGAAACACTCAGTTCTGAGGCACCAAAGAACTAAATATTACATCACGGAAAAGCACTAACATCGATGCTAAAACATCCATCCTAAACTAACAGAAATACATCTATTACAACAAATGAATACTTATCTTAAAAAGTCTCTTGCCGCTTTACATTCACTTTATCTTCATTTCGCCAACATATCCTACATAAAAAACATGAGAACAACATTTAGCTTTCTGCTATAACTAAAATAACTATTATGTTAAGAGTAAGATCTTATCCCGTATTCTACCAATGCTTAGTTTTGTCGAAACACTTAGTACTGCGGTACCACAGAACTAAATAATACCTCAAGGAAAAGCACTAACATCGATACTAAAACATGCATCCTAAACTAACACAAATACATCTATTACAACCAATGAATACTTATCTTTAAGGATCTCTTGTGACTTTACGTTCACTTTATCTTCAATTGGCCAAGATATCTTCATAAAAGACATCATAACAGGATTTATTTTTTTTCTGTAACTAAATTAACTATTACATTAACAGTAAGATCTTACCCCCTATCTACCATTGCTTAGCTTTGGCGAAACACTTAGTTCTGCAGTACCTCACAACTAAATATAACCTCCAGTAAAAGCAGTAACATCGATAATAAAACCATTCATCCTAAACAAACACAAATACTTCTATTACAAGGCATTAAATTCTTATCTTAAAAAGTCTATCACTGCTTTAAATTAACATAATTTTCAATTGGTCAACATTCCTACATAAAAAATTAGACAATAACATTTAATTTTTTCCCATAACTAAATTAACTATTATGTTAAGAGGAAGAACTTACCCACTTTTTACAAACGATTAGCCTTTGCAAATCACTTAGTTCTGCGGCACTACAGAACTAACTATTACCTAAAGGAAAAGCACTAACATCAATACTAAAACATGCGTCCTAAACTAACACAAATACATCTATTGCAACCAATAAATAGTTATCTTAAAAGGTCTCTTGCTGCTTTCCATTCATTTTATTTTCATTAGGCTAATATACTTACATAAAAAACATCACAACAACTTTTAGTTTTTTGGTATAACTAAATTAACTATTACATTAAGAGTAAGAACTTACAGGTTATCCTACACCCGCTTAGCGTTGGTGAAACACTTAGTTCTGTGGCACCACAAAACTAAATATTACGTCAAGGAAAAGCACTAACATCGATACTATAACATGCATCACAAACTAACACAAATACATCTATTTCATCCAATGAATGCTTATCATAAAAAGTCTCTTGCTACTTTACATTCACTTTATCTTCATTTAGCCGAGATACCTACATAAAAAAACGTCACAACAGCAATTAGTTTTCAGCTATAATTAAATCAACTATTTAGTTAAGAGTAAGATCTTATCCCCTATCCCTCCAGAGCATAGCCTTGGAGAAATACGTAATTCTGTGGCACCACAGAACTAAATATTACCTCAACAAAAAGTACTAACATTGATACTAAAACATGCATCTTAAACTAACACAAATACATTTATTTCAACGAATAAATTCTTACCTTATGAAGCCTCTTGCTGCTTTAATTTTCACGTTACCTTCATTTGGCCAAAATACCTACATAAGAAACATCACAACACGTTTAGTTCTTTGCTATACCCAGACTAACTATTACATTTAGAGTAAGATCTTACCCCCTATCCTAACCCCGCATAGCCTTGGCGAAACACTAAGCCCTGCGGTACTTCAGAACTAACTATTACCTCAAGAAAAATCAGCAATATCGAAACCAAAACATGCATCCTACACTAGCACAAATACATCTATTATAAGCAATGAATACTTATCTTATAAAGTCCCTTGCTGCTTTACATTCACTTTATGTTCATCTGGCCAAGATACCTACATAAAAAGATTTCACAATAACATTTAGTTTTCCGCCATAACTAAATTAACTATTATGTTAAGAGTAAGATCTTACCCCATATCCCACCACAGCTTAGCCTTGGAGAAATACTTAGTTCTGCATCACTGCAGAACTAAATATTACCTCAAAAAAGCATTTACATCGATACTAAAACATGCATCCTAAACTAAAACAACTGCATCTATTACAACCAATGAATACCTATCTTAAAAAGTCTCTTCCTACTTTACAATCATTTTATCTTCATTCGGCCAGCATACCTACATAATAAACATCACAACAACATTTAGCTTTCTGCTATAACTAAATAAACTATTACGTTAAGAGAAAGATCTTACCCCATTTTCCTACCCCCGCTTACGTTTGGCAAAACAAATAGTTCTGCAGTACCACAGAACTAAATTTTACCTCAACGAAAAGCAGTAACATCGATACTAAAATATTCATCCTAAACTAACAAAAATACATCTATTACAACCAATTAATATTTATCTTAAAAATTCCCTTGCTGCTTTGCATTGACTTTATCTTCATTTGGCTAACATACCTATATAAAAAACACCATAAGAACATTTAATTTTCTACTGACTAAATTAACTATTACATTAAGAGTAAGATCTTACCCCCTATCCTATCTCTTATTAGCCTTAGCGAAACACCTAGTTGTGCGCCAGCACAGAACTAAATATTACCTCAAGGAAATGCACTAACATCAATACTAAAACATATTCTAAACTACCGCAAATACATCTATTACAACCAATGATTACTTATCTTAAAAAGTCTCTTCCTACTTTACAATCATTTTATCTTCATTCTGCCAGCATACCTACATAATAAACATCACAACAACATTTAGCTTTCTGCTATAACTAAATAAACTATTACGTTAAGAGAAAGATCTTACCCCATTTTCCTACCCCCGCTTACGTTTGGCAAAACAAATAGTTCTGCAGTACCACAGAACTAAATTTTACCTCAACGAAAAGCAGTAACATCGATACTAAAATATTCATCCTAAACTAACAAAAATACATCTATTACAACCAATGAATATTTATCTTAAAAATTCCCTTGCTGCTTTGCATTGACTTTATCTTCATTTGGCCAACATACGTACATAAAAAACATCACAACAACATTTAGTTTTCTGTTATAACTAAATTAACTATTACGTTAATAGTAAGATATTACCCACCTATCCTACCTCCCCTTAGTCTTGGCAAAACACTTAGTTCTGCTGTACCTCAGAGCTAAATATTACCTCAAGTAAGAGCAGTAAAATAAAAAATAAAATCTGCTTCCTAAATAAACACAAATACATTAATTACAAGCAGTGAATACTTATCTTAAAAAGTCTCTTGCTGCTTTACATTCACTTATAATTCAATTGGGAACATATATACATAAAAAACGTTACAGCAACATTTAGTTTTCTGCTATAACTAAATTAACCATTATGTTAAGAGTAAGATCTTACTCACTATCCTGCACCCACTTAGCCTTGGCAAAACACTTCTGCGGTACCTTAGAGCTAAATATTACCTAAAGTGAAAGCAGTAACATTCATACTAAAACATGTATTTTAAAGAAGCACAAATACATCTAATACAAGTATGAATACTTATCTTAAAAAGTCTCTTCCTGCTTTACATTCACTTAATCTTCATTTGGCCAAAATACCTACATAAAAAAAAAACACAACAAAGCTTAGTTTTTTGCTCTAACTAAACTATTACGTTAAGAGTAAGATTTTACCCCCTATATTACACCGGCTTACTCTTGGCAAACACTTAGTCTGCGGCACCAAAAATCTAAATATTACCACAAGGAAAAGCATTAACATCGATAATAAAATATGCATCCTAAACTAACACAATACATCTATTAATAGCAATGAACACTTTCCATAAACCCTCTCTTGATGCTTTATATTTTTTTATCTTCATTTGGTCAACATCCCTACTTAAAAGATATCACAACGACATTTAGTTTTCTGCTGTAACTCAATTAACTATTAAGTTAAGAGTAACATCTTATCCCCTATCCTACTTCCACTTAGCCTTGGGAAAATACATAGTTCTGCAGCTCCACAGAACCTCAAGGAAAAGCAGTAACATTGATACTAAAACATGAATCCTAAACTAACAAAAATACATCTATTAATACCAATGAACACTTATCTTAAAAAGTCCCTTTGATGCTTTGTATTTTCTTTATCTTCATTTGGCCAACATCCCTACTTAAAAGATTCCAGAAGAACATTTAGTTTTCTTCTGTAACTCAATTAACTATTAAGTTAAGAGTAAGATCTTACCCCCTATCCTTCACCCACTTAGCCTTGGCAAAACACTTAGTTCTGCTGTAATTCAGAACTAAATATTACCTCAAGTAAAAGCAGTAAAATAAGTACTAAAATATGCATCCAAAACTAACACAAATACATCTATTGCAACCAATGAATACTGATATTAAAATTCGCCTTGTTGCTTTACATTCACTTTATCTTCATTTGACCAACATACCTACATAAAAAACATCACAACAACATTTAGTTTTTTGCTATAACTAAACTATTACATTAAGAGTAAGGTCTTACCCCCTATCCTACCCCCACTTAGCCTTGGCAAAACACTTTCTTCTGCTGTAGCTAAGAACTAAATATTACCTCAATTAGAAGCAGTAAAATATATTCTAAAATATGCATCCTAAACTAACATGAATACATCTATTACAACCAATAAATACTTATCTTAACAGGCATCTTCCTGCTTTACATTCACTTTATCTACATTTACCTAAAATACCTATATAAAAACATTACAACAATATTTAACTTTCTGCTATAAGTAAATTAACTATTACATTAACAGTAATATCTTACTTTCTATAATTTCCCTGCTTTGCTTTGGGGAAATACATACTTCTGCAGTACCACAGAACTAAATATTACCTGAAGGAAAAGTACTAACATTGATACTAGAACATGCATCCTAAATTAACAAAAATACATCTATTACAGCTAATAAATACTAATCTAAAAAAGTTCCCTGCTGCTTTAAGCTAACTTTATCTTCATTTGGCAAAGATACGTACATAAAAAAATTCTGAACAAAATTTTGTTTTCAGCAGTAAGTAAACTAACTATTACATTAAGAGTAAGATCTTACCAACTATCCTACCCTCGAGTAACATTGGTGAAACTACCTGGTACTGTGGCACCATAGAACTAAATATTATTTTAAGGAAAAGCACCAACATCGATACTAAAACATGCATCCTAAACTAACACAAAAACATCTATTACAACTAATGAACACTTATCTTAAGAAGTCTCTTACTGCTTTACATTTACGTTATCTTCATTTGTGGAACATACCTACATAAAAAACATCATAACAACATTTATTTTTGTGCTATAACTAAATTAACTATTACGTTAAGGTTAATATCTTCTTACCTATCCTTCCCCTGCTTAGCCTTGGTGAAACACTTACTTCTGCAGCTCCACACAACTAAATATTACCATGAAGAAAAGCACTAACATTGTTACTAAAACATGCATCCTCAATTAATTCAAATACATTTATTACAACCATTGAATACTTGTCTTAAAAAATCTTTTCCTGCTTTACATTCACTTTATCTTCATTTGGCCAACATACTTACATAAAAAACATCAGAGCAACATTTAGTTTTCTGCTATAACTAAATTAACTATTACATTAAGAGTAAGATCTTACTCTCTATCCTACTCCTGCTCAGCCTTGGAGAAACACATAGTTCTGTGACACCACAGAACTATATATTACCTCAAGCAAAAGCACTAACATCGATACAAGTACATGAATCCTGAACTAACACAAATACATCTGTTACAACCAATGAATACTTATCTTAAAGTCTCCAGCTGTTTTATATTTACTTTATCTTCATTTCATTAATATAACTATGTAATAGATATCTCAACAAAATTTAGCTTTCTCCAATAACTAAATTAACTATCATGTTAAGAGTAAGATTTTATCCCCAATTGTAACCCCACTTAGCTTTAGCAAAACATTTAGTCCTGCAGCACCACAGAACTAAATATTACTTCAAGGAAAAGCACTACCATTGATACTAAAACATGCATCATAAGCTAGCAGAAATACACATATTAAAACCAATGAATGCTTATATTAAAAATTGTCTTGCTGCATTACTTTCACTTAATCTTCAATTATTGAATACACCTACATAAAAAATGTAACAACATTTAGTTTTCTGCAATAACTAAATTAACTATTACATTAAGAGTAAGATCTTACCCCCTATCTTTCTCCCTCTTAGCCTTGGGAACACTTAGTTCTGTAGATCACATAACAAAGTATGACCTCAAGGAAAACCACTAACATCAATAATAGAACATGCATCCTAAACTAATACAAATACATCTATTACAACCAAATGAATACTTATCTTAAAAAGTCTTTTGCTCCATTACGTCCACTTAATCTTCAATTGGCCAACATACCTACATAAAAAACGTCATAACAACATTTAGTTCTCTGCTATTACTAAATTAACTACTATGTTAAAAGTAATATCTTACCCTCTATCCTACTTACCCTCAGCTATGGAGACACACTTGGTTCTGCAGCACCACAGAAATAAATATTAACTAAAGGAAAAGCACTAACATTGATACTAAAAGATGCATCCTAAACTTACACAAATACATCTATTACAACCAATGAATACTTACCTTGAAATGGCTCTTGATGCTTTACATTCACTTTATCTGCAGTAAGCCAACATACGTACATAAAAAAAAAACAACAACATTTAGTTTCCTGCTATAACTAAATTAACTATTACATTAAGAGTAAGGTCTTACCCCCTATCCTACTCCCACTTAGCCTTTGCAAAATTCTTTGTTCTATTTTACTTCAGAACTAAATATTACCTCAAGTATAAGCAGTAAAATAAATACTAAAATATGCATTGTAAACTAACACGAATACATCTGTTACAACCAATGAATACTTATCTAAAAATATCTCTTGCTGCTTTCCGTTCATTTTATTTTCATTTGGCCAATATACCTACATAAACACCATCACAACAACATTGAGTTTTCTTCTATAACTAAATTAACTATTACGTAAAGAGTAAGGTCTTACACCCTATCCTACCTCCATTTAACCTTGACAAAACACTTAGTTCTGCAGTACCTCACAACTAAATATCATTTCAAAGAAAAGCACTAACATCGATACTAAAACATGCATTCTAAACTTACACTAATACATCAATTACAACCAACAAATAGTTATTTTAAGAAGTGTCTTGCTGATTTACATTCACTTAATCTTCAATTGGGCAGCAAACCTACATACAAACCATCACAGCAACATTAAGTTTTCAGCTATTACTAAATTAACTATTACATTAAGACTAAGATCTTACCCCATACTCAACCCACACTCAGCCTTGGAGAACCACCTGTTTCTGTGGCACCAAACAACTAAATATTACCTCAAAGAAAAGCTCTAACATCCATACTAAAACATGCATCCTAAGCCTACATTCTAAGCCTACATCCTAAGCCTACATAAGCAAAGATAGGTCCCAGGGGAGAACCCATGGCAACGCCATCAACTTGTTGATAGACTTCGCCTTTGAACAGGAAATGGCAATTTTTTTTACCGCTAAATTTAAAAGCTTTCGAAACTCAAAAATAGAAAAACCGTGAAATTTAGTGGAGTTGGTAAAAACCTTTTGAATTACGATTTCAATAGTTTCATCTAAAGGGATGTTGGCGAAAAGAGATGTTATGTCAAAGCTGGCCATGAATAGCTCATTAGTGTTAAAAGGTAATTCGAGTAATTCCTTAACAAGGGAGAAGCTATCAAACACGGAATAAATATTATTAGAAAATGGGCGAAGTAAAGAACCAAGAAATTTAGCAATGTTAAAAGAGTGAGAGCGCACAGAAGAAAGAATGGGTCTGAGTGGAACATTAAGTTTGTGTATTTTAGGAAGACCGTATAAAATACCTGGACGAGAACCGGTAGGACTAAGATCTCGATAGTGACCATCGGAGATGATACCGTTCTTATTCAGTTCTTTTAAAACGTTCTTAATAATGATTTCACGCTTTAGTGTTAACTTCACAGGGTCTTCGTCAAGTTTCTGGAACTTAGTTTCATCAGTCAGAATGTCATTCATCTTTTCGTGGTAATCCGATTTGTTGGGGATAACCAAACCATTTCCTTTGTCGGGTTTAACAATGATGATACTTTGATCTCTTCTCAGTGATGTTAAGATTTCACGTTCATCATGAGTGAAAATATATGAAGGAGGAGAATAGCTTCTAAATCCAGAAAGAGCTATGTTTTTCATTTTAGTTTTTACGAAATCTTGATCTAAGCCGCAGACAGGAGACACTGGTTCATGCTGGATTTTCCGATAAAGTAGTTCGAAAGGAATGAGGAAGTCACAATTATTCAACTTCTTCGGCGGAATGGAAAAAGTTAGTCCTTTGACTAGCACACTTTTCTCTTCGTGGGAGAGAGCTTTGTTGGAGTGGTTAAATATAACTTCATCGGGTTTAATGTTCGACGTTTTAGGGGAGTCTTTAGTCAGTTGAAACAGTTTCTTTTCTTGAATGGCGCTGTGACGTTTGAGGTGATTGCTATTTTCACGGTCGGAAACAGATTTCAAATGCAGTAGGTCCAAGGAAGATACGAGGGAAGCCAGTGACGACTGAGCAGATGTTGATTCCTGTTTCAATGAGCGGATAGTAGAGTTTTTGATTCTGATCTCCTCATCTAATAGCTTCTTTTGGCATTGGTAGTAAGCGTGTGAGTTGTGAAGGTTACGATTAGCAACTTTGAATCGCAAAAACCGTGGAATAACGCCGCGAATCTTGCAGTTAGTCGGGAACGTCAAATCAAGCTTCGCCTTTCCCAGTTTGCGCTCGGTGCGCTGAAACTTTCGAAAGGCAGAGAGCGATCGATTATTGTAGCGTTTCTTTAAAACATCAGCTATGGATTGACCAGGCGGAAAACGTAATCTCAAAAGGAATATCAAAGCACAGCAAAATATCTTTACGAAAGCCATCGAGTCGGACACAGAAGTAAATAGTAATATTTAATAAAGTTCTAACGTTTCGTTGTATTAATCACAACATCATCAGAGAATAATTTACATACTGCCTAAAGCCTAAGTATATATAGTTACAAGGTGTAATAATATTCAAGCATTAACCAATCAGAGGACGTACTAAAAATAAAAGTTACAGGTATAAGAACACAAACAACATGGAATAGTAAAGAAAAAATTTATAAAAGGAAAAATTATAAAAGGAAAAGTGGTGCTGAGCCAATATTGGCATTTAGAGAGGGTTTAAGATTTCGAATGAGTAGACTTTCTCGTAAGAGAAGTTCGGACTCAAAAGGGCAGGAAGAAAGGATTTTAAAGTCATCAAAGGAGAATGGGTGACCCGTGTCACGGTGGTGTGAAAGAATACTTGTGAGGGGAGGGTTAGTGCGCTTTTTACCTGTGAGAGGTGAGATTCCCATATGGTCAGATACGCGTGTATGGAGGTATGTAAATTATTCTCTGATGATGTTGTGATTAATACAACGAAACGTTAGAACTTTATTAAATATTACTATTTACTTCTGTGTCCGACTCGATGGCTTTCGTAAAGATATTTTGCTGGGCTTTGATATTCCTTTTGAGACAACAAAGTCAAATCAAGTCAAGTCAATTCAAAGTCTGAAGTCAAGTCAATCCAAAGTCTGAAGTCAAGTCAATCCAAAGTCTGAAGTCAAGTCAAATCGCAAGTCAAAATCTCAAGAAAAAGTCATAAGTGTACGGAAACAAGATTCATTTCAAGCGTTAGGTGAGCACGAAAATCATTTCAAACAGGTCCCAAGACAAGTCCGAACTGTTTCACAGCAAGTCTCTAGTCAAATCTAGGTGAAACTCGACTTACGATGGTAGAAGTGAAACGAAGGCTTTAAGCATGACGTGTCGTTGGGTGGTTGTTGTTCTCGGGATTTTTCTCATTTTCAGGATCCAATTTTTTGACAAAACCTGAAAAGAGCCAATACACCTTATACCTAGGTGAGCAGATTATTAGTCCTGCTGTTGTGCAACCAAAAAGAGTGCTAGAACGCTCTGGATTTGTCGCTTCTTGCATCCCTACCATCGAAAGTTCAGCAAACGGTTTGCCTGCAATTTGCATTATAATAAGTGCTATTCCAGTTGACTGCCCTTACGAAAACACTAATCGAAGCGTATTGTTCTCTGTTGTTGGAATGAAGTGTAATAATGGACGTGCAGTGATCCGATATGCGACCAACTTTAACAAATTAAACTGGTCCCGGAGAAGAATACAATATTATGCAATATTGTATCCTACTTGCAATCAAAATGTCAACCCTATTGCTGCACTTTTTTGCGATTCATGCAAATACTAGTGGCATGTCAAGTGCCTTCTCTTTCCACGCCATCGGCTCATTCACTCCGTCTCATCTCTACTGGATAGATTTGCGCTAAGTGTCAGTTGCACCAAAATTAAGACGAATTTGATGTAACTAAAAACCAATCATTCCAAGCAACAGTTCATGGAATGTCATCCAATCATGAAGTTTTTACACTTATTATTGTCCCACCAGGTAATAACTATGTTGGAGGTCTTAACCTCTCGAAAAACACCAAAGATCTTACTATTGGCCATCTAAATATTCGCAATATCAAAGCTGGAACAAAATTTGATAAACTTAAAGCTATCCTTCTTCAAAGACCAACAGTACACATATATAATTTCCTGAAACATGGTCGGACGATTCTTGCACGGACGATATGTTAGCTATCCCAAACTATTCGTTTGTACGTTCTGAACGCTCTTCGAATATTCGTGGTGGAGGGATTATTACGTACATTCATAAAGACGTGCTGTACACGCCCAGACATGATTTGACTACTCAAGCTGTGGAGTCTACTTGTACTGAAATTAAATTGCCCTTTTTGGCACCAATATTAATAACAAACGTATATCACCTGCTATCTGCTGATAGTGCATATGATTCTGAATTGGGACTCATTGTGGAGAAAATAACATCTGAAAATAAGGAATGCTTTGTGCTGGCCGATTTCAATATTAATTTACTGTTTCGAAAATCTAACTCACTCAGTGTCATAAAACTGTTTCGGCGACTTGGCCTTAAGCAATTGGTCACCGAACCTACACATACCGATGCACACTATACTAATGGGTCATTTAGCTTTGCGTCTACGCTTATAGATCATATCTATGTATTATCCAAACGAACTGTCGCATTAGTCTAGGTTCCAACTGTCTTCACTGAGTAACCACTAACCTGTGTAGGTCGTAAAGACGACGTAATGCTGGGATAAAAGCTAATGAGAGAAGTAGGAAAACCATAGAATACCGACCCTTTACTAGATTTGATAAAATGAAATTCCGTGAGGATCTACGTCCAGTTATTCCTTCGGAATCCTACCAACCCTTCAGAAAGAAGTCTGCTTTCGACAATAGGATGGCTTAAAGGAGCTACTTCGCACAACAGGTATCGTCCAGCAAAAATGATTCCAAGAAAGTGTGGAAAGTATTAAATCAAGCGTAATTCCAATAAGGAATTAATAAGGAATTAATAAGGCTAATCGTAATTCCAAGAATACAATTCCAACCTATGTCCGTCATGATAACGATATATTACTTACAGATATTACAGAGATTGCCAACACATTTAACTCCTATATTTCCCAAGCATTGTGAACCATTAACAAAGTTGTAGTCCATAATGATGCCGACATCGATACACTTCAGATTTTACCCCCTATACTACCCCCGCTTAGCCTTGCAAAACACTTAATCTGCGGCACCCAAGAACTAAATATTACTTCAAAGAAAAGCACTAATATCGATAATGAAACATTCATCCTAGACTAACACACAAATACATCTATTACAACCAATGAATACTTATCTTAAAAAGACTGTTCATGCTTTATATTTTGTTTATCTTTATATGGCCAACATACCTACCTAAAAGATACCACAACAACATTTAGTTTTCTGCTATAACTAAATTAACTATTACATTAAGAGTAAGTTCTTAGCCCTTATCCTAACCGGCTTAGCTTTGGCGGAACACTTAGTTCTGCAGGACCAAAGAACTAAATATTACCTCAACGAAAAGCAAGAACATCGATACTAAAACATGCATCCTAGACTAACACAAATACATCTATTACAACCAATGAATACTTATCTTAAAAAGACTGTTCATGCTTTATATTTTGTTTATCTCCATATGGCCAACATACCTACCTAAAAGATACCACAACAACATTTAGTTTTCTGCTATAACTAAATTAACTATTACATTAAGAGTAAGTTCTTAGCCCTTATCCTAACCGGCTTAGCTTAGGCGGAACACTTAGTTCTGCGGGACCAAAGAACTAAATATTACCTCAACGAAAAGCACGGACATCGATACTAAAACATGCATCCTAGACTAACACAAATACATCTATTACAACCAATGAATACTTATCTTAAAAAGACTGTTCATGCTTTATATTTTGTTTATCTCCATATGGCCAACATACCTACCTAAAAGATACCACAACAACATTTAGTTTTCTGCTATAACTAAATTAACTATTACATTAAGAGTAAGTTCTTAGCCCTTATCCTAACCGGCTTAGCTTAGGCGGAACACTTAGTTCTGCGGGACCAAAGAACTAAATATTACCTCAACGAAAAGCACGGACATCGATACTAAAACATGCATCCTAGACTAACACAAATACATCTATTACAACCAATGAATACTTATCTTAAAAAGACTGTTCATGCTTTATATTTTGTTTATCTCCATATGGCCAACATACCTACCTAAAAGATACCGCAACAACATTTAGTTTTCTGCTATAACTAAATTAACTATTACATTAAGAGTAAGTTCTTAGCCCTTATCCTAACCTGCTTAGCTTTGGCGGAACACTTAGTTCTGTGGGACCAAAGAAATGAATATTACCTCAAAGAAAAGCACGGACATCGATACTAGAACATGCATCCTAGACTAACACAAATACATCTATTACAACCAATGAATGTTTATCTTGAAAGATCTATCGCGGCTTTACATTCACTTTATCTTCATTTGGCCACAATTCATACTTAAAAAACACCACAACAACATATAATTTTCTGCAATAACTATATTATTATTAAGTTAACAGTGAGATCGTATCCCCTATCCTAGCCCCGCTTATCCTTGGCTAAGCACTTAGTTCTACAGCACCACAGAACTAAATATTACCTCAAGGAAAAGCACTAACATGAATACTTAAACATCCATTCTAAATTAACCCAAATACATTTAATTTAAGCAATGAATACTTATCTTATGAAGTCTCTTGCTGCATTAATTTTCACCTTACCTACATTTGACCAAAATACCTACATAGGAACACATCACAACAACATTTAGCTCTTTGCTATAACTAAATTAACTATTATGTTAAAGTAAAATCTTAAGGTAAGTCAGGACTAACTTCTTTCCCCCTATCCTACACCCACTTAGCCTTTGCGAAACACTTAGTTCTCCAGTACAACAAAACTAAAGATTACCTCAAGGAAAAGCACTATCATCGATACTAAAAAGTGCTTCATACACTAACACAAATACATCTATTACAACCAAAAGTCTCTTGCTTTATCTTTATTTGGCCAACATAACAACATAAAAGATATATCAACAACATTTTATTTTCTGCAATTACTAAATTATTACATTAAGAGTAAGATCTTACTCCCTATCCTACCCCTGTTAGCTTTGGGAAACAGTTCTGTATCAACACCGAACTAAATATTACCTCAAGGAAAACCACTAACATCAATACTAAATCATATATCCTAAGCCAACAGGAATACATCTATTACAATCAATGAATACTTATCTTAAAATGTCTCTTGATGCTTTACATTCACTTTATCTTCAATATGCCAACATACCTACATAAAAAACATCACAACAACATTTACTTTTTGCTACAACCAAATTAACTAGTATGTTAAGACTAAAATCTTTCCCACTATCCTACCCCTGGTTAGCTTTGGCGAAACATTTAGTTGTCTGGCAGCACACAATTAAAGATTACCTCAAAGAGAAGCACTAACATCGATACTAAAAATGCATAATAAACTAAAACAAGTACATCTACTACAATAAATAAATACTTATCTCAATTTCTCTTGTTGCCTTACATTTACTTTATCTTCATTTGGCCAACATGCCTATATAAGAAACATAACGACGTTTACTTTTCTCCTATAACTAAATTAACTTCAACATTACAAGCACGATCTTACCCCATATCCAACCCATGCTTACCCTTGGCTAAACACTTAGTTCTGTGGCAACACAGAACTAAATATTACCTCAAGGTAAAGCACTAATCTCGATATTAAAATATGCATCTTGAACTAGCACAAATACATGTATTTCAAGCAATGAATACTTATTTTAAAATGTCTCTTGCTGCTTTCCATTCATTTTATTTTCATTTGGCCAAAAAAACGTACATAAAAAACTACACAACAACATTTAGTTTTCTCCTATAATTAACTTAACTATTATGCTAAGAGTAAGATCTTACCTGCTATCCTACATCTGCTTAGCCTTGGCGAAACACTTAGTTCTGTGGCACCACAGAACTAAATATTACCTCAAGGAAAAGCACAAACATCGATACTAAAACATACATCTTAAACTAACACAAATACATTTATTTCATTGAATGAATACTTGTCTTAAAAAATCCTTTGCTGCTTCAATTTTTACTTCATCTACATTTAGCTAAAATACCTATATAAAAAACATGATAACAACATTTAGTTTTCTCCTATAACTACATTATCTATTATGTTAAGAGTAAGATCTTACCCCCTATCCTACCCCAGCTTAGCTTGATGAAACACTTAGTTCTGCAGCACCACATAACTAAATATTACCTCAAGGCAAAGCACTAATATCGATATTAAAATATGCATCTTGAACTAGCACGAATATATGTATTTCAAGCAATGAATACTTATCTTAAAAAGTATCTTGCTTTTTTACTTTCATTTAATCTTCAATTGGCCAACATACCTAAATAAAAACGTAACAATAACATTTAGTTTCTGCTATTACTAAATTAACTATTATCTAAAGAGTAAGATCATACCCCCTTTCCTACCTCCGCTTAGCTTTGATGAAGCAGTTCTGCGGTACTTCAGAATTAAGTATCTCACCAAGGAAAAACACTAACATTGATACTAAAACATGCATCCTAAACTAACACAAATACGTCTATTACAACCAATGAATACTTGTCTTAAAAAGGTTTTTGCTGCTTTACATTCACTTTATCTTCATTTGGCCAACATATCAACATGAAAACAATCACAACAACACTTACTTTTCCGCTAGAACTAAAATAACTATTACGTTAACAGTAAGATCTTACCCGTTATTCTACACCAACTTAGCCTTAGCGAAACACTTAGTTCTGCAGCAGTTCAAAACTAAATATTACCCATATAAAAAGCATAAACATCAATACTAAAACATGCATCCTAAACTAACACAAATACATCAATTACAAGCAATGAATACTTATCTTAAAAAGTCTCTAGCAGCTTTATATTTTTTTTATCTTCATTCGGCCAACATAACTACATAAAAGATATCACAAGAACATTTAGTTTTCTGCAATAACTAAATTAACTATTATGTTAAGAGTAAGGTCTTACTCCCTCTCCTACCCTCTCTTAGTCTTGGGAAACACTTAGTTCTGCAGTACCTCATAACTAAATATTACCTCAAGTAAAAGCAGTAACATCGATACTAAAACAAGCATCATAAACAAACACGAATATATCTATTACAACCAACAAATACTTATCTTAGAATGTCTCTAGCAGCTTTATTCTATTTTTATCTTCATTCGGCCAACATATCTACATAAAAGATATCACAAGAACATTTAGTTTTCTGCAATAACTAAATTTACTATTATGTTAAGAGTAAGGTTTTACCCCATATCCTAACACGGCTTAGTTTGGCAAAACACCCAGTTCTGCAGCACCACAAATACATCTTTTTTCAACCAATGATTACTTATCTTAAAAAATCTATTGCCCATTTTATTCACTTTATCTTCATTTGGTGAACATAACTACATAAAAACATCAGAACAACATTTAGTTTTCTGCTATAACTAAAGTAACTATTACGTTACAAGTAAGATCTTACCCACTACCCCTACCCCTGCTTAGCCTTGGCGAAACACTTAGTTCTGCAGCAGCACAGAACTAAAATTACTTCAAAGAAAAGCAATAAAATCGATACTAAAACATGCATCCTAAACTAACACAAATACATCTATTACAACCAATGAATAGTTATCTTAAAAAGTCTTTTGCTGCTTTAGATTCATTTTCTCTTCGTTTGCCCAACATACTGAAATAAAAAACATTACAAGAACATTTAGTTTTCTTCTATAACTAAATTAACTATTACGTTAAGAGTAAGATCTTATTCCCTATCCTGCTAATGCTTAGCCCTTGAGAAACACTTAGTTTAGCAGCACTACAGAACAAACTACTACTTCAACGGAATAATCCAACATCAATACTAAAACACTCATCCTAAATTAACACAAATACAAATGTTACAACCAATGAATACTTATTTTGTAAAGCCTCTTGCTGCTTAACATTCGCTTTATCTTCATTTGATCAACATACCAACATGAAAAACATCACGAAATTTAGTTTTTACTATAACTAAATTAACTGTTACATTATTTGTAAGATCTTACTCCTTATCCTAACCACAAGTAGTCTTGGTTCAACAATTTGTTCTGCAGTACCAAACAACTAAATATTACCTCAAGGAAAAGTACTAACATCGATATTAATACATCCATCCTAAACTAACCCATATATGTCTATTACAACTTATGAATATTTATCTTAAAGTCTCTAGCTGCTTTATATTCACTTTATCTTTATATGGCAAACATACCAACATAAAAAAAAAAACTATATTGATTTTTTTGTATAACTAAAATAACCATTACATTATTAGTAAGATCTTACCATTTATCCTACACCCATTTAACCATGGCAAAAGACTTAGTTACGCAGCACCAGAGAATTAAACATTACCTCAAGGCAAAGCACTAACATCAATACTAAAAAATTCTTCTTAAACTAACACAAATACATCTATTACAACTAATGAATACTTATCTTAAAAAGAGTCTTCTTGCTTTACATCCACTTTATCTTAATTCGGCCAAAATTACCTGCATAATATTTAATAATATAATATTTAGTTCTCTGCTATAACTAAATCAACTATTATGTTAAGAGTAAGGTCTTACCCCTTAACCTAAACCACACTTAGCCTTTACAAAATACTTAGTTCTGCTGTACCTCAGAATTAAATATCATCCCAAGTAAAGGTGCTAACATCAATAGTAAAATATGCATTCTAAAGTAACACAAATGTATCAATTACAGCCAATGAATAGTTATCTTAAAAAGAGTCTTGCTGCTTTACACCCTCTTTATCTTTATTTGACCAACATAGCTACATAAAAAACATCGCAACAATATTAATTTTCTGCTATAACTAAATTAAAAATTAAATTAAGAATAAGATCTTACCTCCTATCCTAAACCCCATTAAGCTTGGCAAAAAGTTAGTTCGGTGGTACCAAGAATTCAATATTACCTCAAGGAAAAGCACTAAATTCCATACTAAAACATGCATCCTAAACTAACACAAATACATCTATTATAACCAATGAATGCTTATCTTAAAAGTTGTCTTGCTACTTTATATTCTCTCTATCTACATTTGCCCAACATACCTACATAAAAAAAAATCATAATTCATTTAGTTTTGTTGTATAACTAAATTACTACCACTTTAAGAGTAATATCTTACCCTCTATCCTACCACTGCTTAGCCTTGGTGAAACACTTTTGAGCAGGAGAGAATTACATATTACGTCAAGGAAAAGCCTAACATCGATACTGAAACACGCATCCTAAACTAACACAAATACATCTATTACATTCAATGAATACTTATCTTAAAAAGTCTCTTGCTGCTTTATATTCACTTTATCTTCATTTGGCCAACATACCTGCAGGAAAAATAAAGTCAAATCAAGTCAAGTCAAGTCAATCCAAAGTCTGAAGTCAGGTCAAATCTCAAGTCAAATTCTCAAGAAAAAGTCATAAGTGTACGGGAACAAGATTCATGTCAAGTGTCAAGAGTGCTCGAAAATCATTTAAAACTTGTCCCAAGACAATTCCAAGCTGTTTCACAGCAAGTCTCTAGTCAAATCTAGGTGAAACTCGTCATACGAAGGTAGAAGTAAAACCAAGGCCTTAAGCATGACGTGTCGTTGGATGCTTGTTTTCACGATTTTTCTCATTTTCAGGATGCAATTCATAACAAAACTACGAAAAAGCCAATACACCTTATACCTAGGTGAGCAGATTATTAGCCGTGTTGTTGTGCAACCAAAAAGAGTGCTAGAACACTCTGGATTTGTCGCTTCTTGCATCCCTACCATCGAAAGTTCAGCAAACGGTTGGCCTGCAATTTGCATTATAATAAGTGCTATTCCAGTTGAGTGCCCTTATGAAAACACTAATTGGAGCCTATTGTTCTGTTGTTGGAATAAAGTGTAGTAATAGATGTGCAGTGATCCAATATACGACCCACTTTCGCAAATTAAAGTGGTCCCGGAAGATAAGACAATATTATGCAAATTCGTCCTGTATATTTAATCTTATTTTAAACTGCGGTGTATTCGAAACAAATCCTGGTCCTCCTCCACCCGAACCGACTACAGATTAAAATAAATCTATTTCCAAATCGGTGCAAATATTGTGTCCTACATGCAATCAAAATGTCAACGCTATTGCTTCACTCTTTTGCGATTCATGCAAATACTGGTGTCATGCCAAGTGCCTTTCCTTTCCCCACAATTGGCTCATTCACTCCGTATCATCTCATACTGGATGGGTTTCCCCTAAGTGTCAGTTGTAACAAAATTAGGACAAATTTGATGTAACTACAGACCAATCATTGAAAGCAACAGTTCATGGAATATCATCGAATCGGGAACTTTTTACACTTACTTTTGTCCCACGAGCAGATGACTATGTTGGAGGCTTTAACTTCCGGAAAAAAGAGCAAAGGTCTTATTATTGTCCATCTAAATATTCGCAGTATCAAAGCTGGAACAAAATTTGATGAACTTAAAGCTATCCTTCCTCAAAGATCAACAGTGCACAATATAATTTATTGAAACATGGTTGAACGATTCTTGCAGAGACGATATGTTAGCTATCTCTATGATTGAAGCGTTTGATGGTCCTACGAACCCGCTCGCCTTGTGGTATGCCATGTTTCACAGAATTGTGGATCGTTACGCTCCTCTATTGTCGAAACGGGTTAAATCACTCCAGTTACCTCCTTGCATATTAACAGTTATTTTATCTAGCATCAGGGAAAGAGACTTATTTTTAAAACAAAGCAAAGAATTGTGTTATTCCTTAGGATTCCTAACAAGCCTTCAGAAATAAGTGTGCTTTTGACATTAGGAAGGGTAAAAGGAGCTACTTCACACAACAAATATTGTCCAGCAAAAATGAATCCAAGAAACTGTGCAAAGTATGAAATCAAGCTGCTTATCGTAATTCCAAGAATACATTTCCAACCTACGTGCGTGATGTTAACGATGTATTACTTACAGATCCTAGAACTAAATATTACCTCATGGATAAGCACTAACACCGTTACTAAAACATTCGTCCTAAACTAACACAAATAGATCTATTACAACCAATGAATACTTACCTTGAAATGGCTCTTCATGCTTTACATTTACTTTATCTGCAGTAAGCCAACATACGTACATAAAAATATTACAACAACATTTACTTTCCTGCTATAACTAAATTAACTATTACATTAAGAGTAAGATTTTACCCCCTATTCTACTCCCACTTAGCCTTGACAAAATTCTTTGTTCTACTTTACTTCAGGACTAAATATTACCTCAAGTATAAGCAGTAAAATAAATACTAAAATATGCAAGTAGATGAACGATCTTCAAGCTCGATACTCAGAAAATGATATCTGAGCCCCAGACGGGAATCGAACCCGCAACCTTCTGATGACCGGTTAGACGCTCTAACCATTGAGCTACCGAGACTCAGATGGCGATCTGAGTCTCGGTAGCTCAATGGTTAGAGCGTCTAACCGGTCATCAGAAGGTTGCGGGTTCGATTCCAGTCTGGGGCTCAGATATCATTTTCTGAGTATCGAGCTTGAAGATCGTTCATCTACTTCAATATATCCAAGCTCTCATGTTTCCTAAACATCAAACTGCTTCAATCATTATCAATATATAGTGGCTTCCGCTTAGGTCGCACATATATATATCGAATTTGCAACTTAGCTCGCCATCTGAGTCTCGGTAGCTCAATGGTTAGAGCGTCTAACCGGTCATCAGAAGGTTGCGGGTTCGATTCCCGTCTGGGGCTCAGATATTTTCTGAGTATCGAGCTTGAAGATCGTTCATCTACTTCAATATATCCAAGCTCTCATGTTTCCTAAACATCAAACTACTAAAATATGCATTGTAAACTAACACAAATACATCTATTACAACCAATGAATACTTATTTTTAAAATATCTATTGCTGCTTTCCGTTCATTTTATTTTCATTTGGCCAATATACCTACATAAAAACCATCACAACAACATTTAGTTTTCTTCTATAACTAAATTAACTATTACATAAAGAGTAAGGTCTTACACCCTATCCTACCTCCATTTAACCTTGACAAAACACTTAGTTCTGCAGTACCTCACAACTAAATATCATTTCAAAGAAAAGCACTAACATCGATACTAAAACATGCATTCTAAACTTACACAAATACATCAATTACAACCAACGAATAGTTTTTTAAAAAGTGTCTTGCTGATTTACATTCACTTAATCTTCAATTGGGCAGCAAACCTACATACAAACCATCACAGCAACATTAAGTTTTCAGCTATTATTAAATTAACTATTACATTAAGACTAAGATCTTACCCCATACTCGACCCACACTCAGCCTTGGAGAAACAGTTGCTTCTGCAGCACCAAATAACTAAATATTACCTCAAAGAGAAGCTCTAACATCCATACTAAAACATGCATCCTAAGCTTACACGAATACTCTTTTACAACCAATGAATACTTATCTTAATAATATGAATGTAATGCTGTAATATGTAATGCTGTAGGTATGTTGGCCAAATGAAGATTTGGCCAACATACCTACATAAAAATATTCACAACAACATTTAGTTTTCTCCTATCACTAAATTAATTATTACATTAAAAGTAAAGTCTTATCCCCTATCCTACCTCCACTTAGCCTTCACGAAACACTTAGTTCT
The DNA here is from genome assembly GCA_030142905.1 of Heliopora coerulea. NCBI lineage: Eukaryota > Metazoa > Cnidaria > Anthozoa > Scleralcyonacea > Helioporidae > Heliopora > Heliopora coerulea. The sequence goes on along the minus strand of JASJOG010000061.1, from coordinate 119,752 downwards.
GCAGTACCTCAGAACTAAATATTACCTGAAGGGACTGCAATAAAATCAATACAAAAAACATGCATCCTAAACTAACACAAATACATCTATTACAACGAATGAATACTTCTCATAAAAAGAGTCTTGCTGCTTTAAATCCACTTTATCTTCATTCCACTAACATACCTACATAAAAAAACACAGCAACATTTAGTTTACTGCTATAACTAAATTAACTATTAAGCTAAGAATAAGATCTTAACCCCCTATCTTACCCCCACTTAGCCTTGGCGAAACACTTAGGTCGGCAGGCCCTCAGTGCTAAATATTACCTCAAGTAAAAGCGCTAACATCGATAGTAAAACCTGCACTCTAAAGTAACACAAGTACATCTATTGCAACCAGTGAATACTTATCTTAAAAAGTCTCTTGCTGCTTTATATTCACTTTATCTTCATTTGGCCAACATACCTACAGAAAAAATATCACAACAAAGTCAAATCAAGTCAAGTCAATTCAAAGTCTGAAGTCAAGTCAAATCGCAAGTCAAAATCTCAAGAAAAAGTCATAAGTGTACGGGAACAAGATTAATTTCAAGTGTTAGGTGAGCACGAAAATCATTTCAAACAGGTCCCAAGACAAGTCCGAACTGTTTCACATCAAGTCTCTAGTCAAATCTAGGTGAAACTCGACTTACGATGGTAGAAGTGAAACGAAGGCTTTAAGCATGACGTGTCGTTGGGTGGTTGTTGTTCTCGGGATTTTTCTCATTTTCAGGATCCAATTTTTTTACAAAACCTGAAAAGAGCCAATACACCTTATACCTAGGTGAGCAGATTATTAGTCCTGCTGTTGTGCAACCAAAAAGAGTGCTAGAACGCTCTGGATTTGTCGCTTCTTGCATCCCTACCATCGAAAGTTCAGCAAACGGTTTGCCTGCAATTTGCATTATAATAAGTGCTATTCCAGTTGACTGCCCTTATGAAAACACTAATCGAAGCGTATTGTTCTCTGTTGTTGGAATGAAGTGTAATAATGGACGTGCAGTGATCCGATATACGACCCACTTTAACAAATTAAACTGGTCCCGGAGAAGAATACAATATTATGCAAATTCTTCCTGTGTATTTATTCCTATTTTAATTTGCGGTGACATCGAAAGAAATCCTTGTCCTCCTGCACCCAAACCGACAACAGAGGAAAATAATTTAATTTCCAACTCGGTGTAAACATTGTGTCCCTCTTGCAATCAAAATGTCTATGCTATTACTGCACTCATTTGCGATTTATGCAAATACTGGTGGCATGCCAAGTGCCTTTCCTTTCCACGCGATCGGCTCATTCACTCAGTATCATCTCATATTCCAGTACTAGAGTACTAGAACACTTTGGATTTGTCGTTTTTTGCATCCTTACCATCTAAAGTTCACAAACGGTTGTCCTGCAATTTGCATTATAAAAAGTGCTATTCCGTTTACTGCCCTTTTCAAAACCCTAATCAGAGCCTATTGTTCTCTGTTGTTGGAATGAAGTGTAGTAATGGACATGCAGTGATCCGATATACGACCCACTTTCGCAAATGAAAGTGGTCCCGGACGATAATACAATATTATGCAAATTCTTCCTGTGTATTTCATCTTATTTTAAATTGCGGTGACATAGAAACAAATCCTGGTCCTCCTGCACCCGAAACAACTACAGATGAAAAATTATTCTACTTCAAATTCGGTGCAAATTTTGGATCGTACTTGGAATCAAAATGTCAACCCTATTGCTGCACTCTTTTGCGATTCATGCAAATACTAGTGGCATGTCAAGTGCCTTCTCTTTCCACGCCATCTGCTCATTCACTCCGTATCATCTCATACTGGATTGATTTGCGCTTAGTGTCAGTTGCACCAAAATTAAGAAGATTTTGATGTAACTACAGACCAATCATTTCAAGCAACAGTTCATGGAATGTCATCCAATCATGAAGTTTTTACACTTACTATTGTCCCACCAGGTAATAACTATGTTGGAGGTCTTAACCTCCCGAAAAACGCCAAAGGTCTTATTATTGGCCATCTAAATATTCGCAGTATCAAAGCTGGAGCAAAATTTGATAAACTTAAAGCTATCCTTCTTCAAAGACCAACAGTACACATATAATTTCCTGAAACATGGTCGGACGATTCTTGCACGGACGATATGTTACCTATCCCAAACTATTCGTTTTGTACGTTGTGAATGCTCCTCGAATATTCGTGGTGGAGGGATTATTACGTACATTCATAAAGACGTACCGTATTCGCCCAACTTGATTTGACAACTCAAACTGTGGAGTCTACTTGTACTGAAATTAAATTGCCCTTTTTGGCACCAATATTAATAACAAACGTATATCACCCGCTATCTGTTGATAGTGCATATGGTTCTGAATTGGGACTCATTGTGGAGAAAACAACATCTGAAATTAAGGATTGCTTTTTACTGGGCGATTTCAATATTAATTTACTGTTTCGAAAATCTAACTCACTCAGTGTCATAGAACCGTTTCGGCGATTTGGCCTAAAGCAATTGGTTACCGAACCTACACGTACCGACGCACACTATACTAATGGGTCATTTAGCTTTGCGTCTACACTTATAGATCATATTTATGTATTATCCAAACGAAATGACGTATCAGTCTAGGTTCCAACTGTCTTCACTGAGTAACCACTAATCTGTGTTGGTCGTAAGACGACGTAATGCTGGGATAAAAGCTAATGAGGAAAGTAGGAACACCATACAATACCGACCATTTACTAGATTAGATGAAATGAAATTCCGTGAGGATCTACGTCCAGTTATTCCTTCGGAATCCTACCAACCCTTCAGAAAGAAGTCTGCTTTCGACAATAGGATGGCTTAAAGGAGCTACTTCGCACAACAGGTATCGTCCAGCAAAAATGATTCTAAGAAAGTGTGGAAAGTATTAAATCAAGCGTAATTCCAATAAGGAATTAATAAGGAATTAATAAGGCTAATCGTAATTCCAAGAATACAATTCCAACCTATGTCCGTCATGATAACGATATATTACTTACAGATACTACAGAGATTGCCAACATATTTAACTCCTATTTTTCCCAAGCATTGTGAACCATTAACAAAGTTGTAGTCCATAATGATGCCGACTTCGATACACTTCAGATTTTACTCCGTATCCTACCCCCGCTTATCCTTGGCAAAACACTTAGTCTGCGGCTCCCAAGAACTAAATATTAATTCAAGGAAAAGGACTAATATCGATAATGAAACATTCATCCTAAACTAACACAAATACATCTATGACAACCAATCAATACTTCTCTTAAGAAGTCTCTTGCTGCTTTAGATTCACTTTATCTTCATTTGGCCAAAATACCTACATAAAGAACCATCACAAGAACATTCAGTTTTCATCTATAACTAAATTAACTATCACGTTAAGAGTAAGATATTACCCCCTATACTACCCCCGCTTAGCTTTGGCGAAAAAGTTCTACGGCACGACTGAACAAAATATTAATTGAAGTAAAAGCACTAACATCGATACCAAAACATGCATTTTCCGCTAGCACAAATAGATGTATTTCAACCAATGAGTACTTATCTTAAGAAGTCTCTTGCTGCTTTAGATTCACTTTATCTTCATTTTGCCAAAATACCTATATAAAAAAACATCACAACAACATTTAGGTATTTACTATAAATAAACTATTACGTTAAAAGTAAGATCTTACTCCCTATCCCACCTTTGCCCTGTCCTGGAGAATCTCTTAGTTCTGCAGTACCTCAGAACTAAATATTACATCAAGTAAAAGCCCTAACATCGACACATAAAACATGCATCCTACAGGAACACAAATACATCTATTACAACCAATGAATACTTATCTTAAAAAGAGTCGTGCTGCTTTACATCCACTTTATCTTCATTTGGGCAACATACCTACATAAAAAAAATTCAACAAAAATTCTAGTTTTCTACTATAACTAAATTAAGTATTACAATAAGAGCATGATCTTACTCCCTATCCTACTCGCGCTTAATCTTGGCGAAACCCTTAGTTCTGAGGTACCTAAGAACATAATCTTACCTCAAGTAAAAGTGCTAACATCCATAGTAAAACATGCATCTTCAAGTAGCACAAATACATGCATTTCAACCAATGAATACTTGCTTTAAGAAGTCTCTTGCTGCTTTAGATTTACTTTATCTTCATTTGGCCAAAATACTTACCTAAAAAATCATCACAACAACATTTAGTTCTCTACTATAACTAAACTAACTATTACTTTAAGAGTAAGATCTTACCCCCATTCTACCCCCGCCTAGCCTTGGACAAACAGTCTGCGGAACCAAACAACTTAATATTACCTCAGTATCGAAGTCAGCATCGATAATAAAACATGCACCGTAAACTAATACAAAAACATCTATTACAACCAATGAATACTTACCTAGAAATGGCTCTTGATTCTTTACATTCACTTTATTTTCAATAATGCAACATATCTACATAAAAAACATCCGAACAACATTTCATTTTCAGCTTTAACTGAATTAACTATTACTTTAAAAGTATCATCTTACACCGGATCGTAATCCCGCTAACCTATGGTGAAACTCTTAGCTGTGTTGTGCCACAGAACTAAATATTACCTCAAGGAAAAGCACTAGCATCTATACTAAAACATATATCCTAAACTAACACAAATACGTCTATTATAATCAATGAATACTTATCTTAAAAAATCTCTTGCTGGTTTACATCCACTTTATCTTCATTTGGCCATCATACCTACATAAAAAACTTCTCAACAACATTTAGTTTTCTGCTATAACTAAATGAACTATTCTGTTAAGGGTAAGATCTTACCCCCTATCCTACCCTCACTTAGTCTTGGCGAAACATTTAGTTCTGCGGTAGCTCAGAAGTAAATATTACCTGAAACGAGCCAACTAACATCTATACTAAAACATGGATACTAAACTAACACAAATACATCTATTACAACCAATGAATACTTATCTTAAAAAGTCTCTTGCTGCTTTATATTCACTTTATCTTTATTTGGCCAACACACCAACACACCAACACAAAAAACATTACAACATTAATTTTGTTGAATAACTAAATTAACCATTACTTTAAGAGTAAGATCTTACCATTTATTCTACCCCCGATTAGCCTTGGCAAAATACTTAGTTCGACGGCACCACAGAACTAAATATTACATCAAGTAAAAGCACTAACATCAATACTAAAACATTCTTCTTAAACTAACACCGATACATCTATTACATCCATTGAATACTTATCTCATAAAATCTCTTGCTGCTTTACATTAACTTTATCTTTATTTGGCCAACATACGTACATAAAAAACATCATAACAATATTTATTTTTCTGCCTTAACTAAATTAACTATTATGTTAAGGATAATATCTTCTCACCTATTTTACCACTACCTAGTCTTGGCAAAGCAAATATTCTGCAGAACCAAAGAATAAAATATTACCTCAAGTAAAAACATGCATCCTAAACTAACACAAATACATCTATTAAAACCAATGAATACTTATCTTAAAAAGTCTCTTGCTGCTTTATATTTACTTTATTTTCATTTGACCAATGTAATACTTATAAGATATTGCAACAACATTTAGTTTTGTGCTATAAGTAAATTAAGTATTACTTGAAGAGTAAGATCTTATCCCCATTCATAGTAGTCTATAAAGTGGGGATTCCAGCACATTTTCAAATTTAATCAAAATTTTTCAAAGTGTCGTGGGGGGTTTCCCTTTTTCCTCACGTCGTCACTTTCGGTTTTGCTTCTCATTTCTAGAACATTCTAAAATTTTGTCAAAAATTTACAAGTGTAGTAGGGGGTTTCCTTTATATTGACGGCGCTACTTTCGGTTGCTTCGCTGCTGAGACCTCTGGTCGATGAGAACTTCGTTCGATCGTTTACTTAACTTCCGGTCGCTTTCATGAATTTAATTAAGTTACAAAGAATTTCAACACATTTTAAAAACGGGTCAAAATTTTTCAAAGTGTCTTGGGGGAATAACCTAACACAGCAGGTTGATAAATTCCAAACATTCCATACATGCTCAATCTCCCTAACAACTAGCCTCACTCGATGTCAACAATAAAACTATTTTCGGTTTGCTCAGTTGTTAGGGAGATTAGGCATGTATGGAATGCGGGAAAAACCCCGCAACAAAAAGCGGGGGAATTACCTTTTTTGACAGCACCGAAGGTTCTCGCGAAGCGGTTTTAAGGAAACATTTTAGACAAAAGTAAAAACTCTAATAACACTATAAAGATACAGCACCGAAGGTACACCGGACGAAGTCGTCAGGGCCGCAGGTCCACGCGAAGCGGTTTTAAGAATTTTGTTTTAAATAAAAAATGTATGATATAGTTTTAACAAATACTAATAGATATTTATTTACAATATGTAAGAAATGCGTTAGAATTATGAATTTTTACCTAAGATTTAGCAAATTGTTTAGATTTTTTTGGAATAATGTTTTTAAACTTTATATTTATATTTCAGAACCTAGAACATTTAGATGCAGAATTTGTGGAAAAATTAGTTATTATCAAGAATAAAAAAAAAATAATAAATAAAAAATGGGAAATTGTATATCATCAAAAACAAATAATAGAAACAGCAGAGCTGACACGCACAGCGGTAATTCCAATAAGGATTCAGGAAAGAACACGAAGTCCGACACAAAGTTAGATTTAAATCTTCACGGTTATCCTCCAATAAATTTTAGAAAAATTAAAAAAAAGCGGTTTTAGAATAGGTGCTCATGTTGATGTTGGAATGAAAGATTTTGAAGCTGGAATGACATTTGGAAAAAATAATATACATGAAATTCAGTTTTCAGAAAATAATAATCATTTAAAATTGTTAAAATCTTTAGAAAATGAAGAATCAACAAACAATATATCAAAAGAAAAAGATAAAATAATAAATACGCTTATGAGTAAAATAACCAGAAAAGATACACCGCAAAGCGGGGGTGAAGCCCACAGTAATCCTTCATCTTCAGAATCTACATCATAATTTTTAATTTTATAATACAATATATATTATAAAATTATTCAGTTTTACTTGTCGACGGTCCGCTGCAGCTTCGCTGCTGAGAGCTTCGCTCGATGTCGTCTTTCTTGCTCTGTTTTTTAACTCCACCAGATAATATTCCAAGATATGGCAAATATGGACTTAATTTTTCAACTACAGATTTTACATCTCTTTTTAATAATTTATCTTTCACCAGTTCTTTTTCCAATTCTTCACTGCTTTCAATTGCTTCTAACCCTCCTAATAAATCTGCAAATTTACTAATTAGTAAATCTGTTAAAAATACGTTTGCTTTTTCTGCTTATTTTACTTCATATTCAGCATAAATTTTTAATATAACCTTATCACTTGATTTTTTCAAATTTTGTACTGATTGACTAATTTCCCCATCTTCAGACAATTTTATCAATTCTTCTCGTTTTTTCATTACTTCTTTTTTCACAGAGTTCGCTCTGCTCTCATCTTGCGTTTGCTTTTCTTCACTTACAGCTTCGCTGCGGAGAGCTCTGCTCGATGCGGTTGTACTTGTCTCAATTTGCGGGACTTCTACATGTTCACTATTTTCACTCATTTATTTTATAACCAAATGGAAAAATTAAATTAATTTTCAATCTTGAATATTTTTTTGTTTTCAAAGTTTCTCAAATTTTTTCCAATTCTTTGCGGTCGCCTGCGTCTAAATATTCTTGAATTATTGTTGTCATATCTTTTTTATTCGGGTTATAAAATGTAACCAACTTTGAAATATTTTCTCTAAATGGTTTAGCAATAGATGTCAGCTGCTGGGTTATCACACAGCAGGAAAGATTATAATGTCTAGCACTAAATCCCAATTTAACCAACTCACTTGTTCTATTTTTAACATTTTTTCCACTTGCACAATCATCCAATATGATTAAACTTTTACTTCCTTTTGAAAAGTTAACTATAAATTTTAACCAATCTTCAACATTATCTTGATCACAAGGAATAGCAATAAAATCTTCATCTTTATCATATTTCCAATTTTCATAAGTTTTATTCCATTCAAATGTCGGACAAATTAAAAAAATATAATCAAAATAATTTCTATATTCATTTTATATAAAATCTAATAGATATTTTGTTTTTCCACAAGCAGTCATTCCAACAATTATCATATTAAATGGTTTTTTGTCATCGTTCACGTTCGTTTTTTATTTTTAATCTTGCTTTTAAAATTGAATTGAAGACAAATCTTTATTTACAATGTTTAACAATCCATCACTTATCACAAATATATGACACATTACATTTGCAGAAATAGCAGTTTTTTTAATTTCTAACAATAATCCAGACTGTGTATTTACTAATTTTTTACCAGTTCCATAAACAAAGTTATCATCTAATGTTCTTAAATCCACACATAATGCAAATGAATCTTTATAAAATTTTTCAATACTCATGACTGAATCACAGTCAGAATATCCGCAGTGAAATATTCTAAATGCCTCTTCAAAAAATCTTCTTTTTGGCATACCTTGGGAATATATACTATTTGGAACTCCTTCAACACTAATTTTGACATCTGTTATATTTGGATAAACAAATTGTTCACTATCTGCGATAGTTTTATTTCTAAATAACAACACAACTGCTTTCATACTTTTCCGTGGGATATTTATGGTTTCATTATGTAAAGTTGCGTCTTTATCCCATTCTACTGTTTTCATCAAAGTTACATAATTATATGACAATGATCTTCCTGAGGCGTAATTTGCCAAAACATCAATTGCTAAATCTTGATTTTCAATCGTTTCATATTCTAGTTCTAAATTTTCCAAACTATATCCCGCAACACTTTGACCACTTTGTGCTACCATAATTTCACTAGCTTTTGGAAAAGTTAAAATATATTGAAAATTGTTAATCATTCCATAAGGAGCATATAACCCATGATCTGAAAGCATTTTTTCTAATTTTAAACACTGTTTTGTTCCATATATATCATACATTAATTTATCACTAACTTTTTGTACATTTCCACTTGTTGTTCCACTATCATCTTTTGAAATTAATTTTCTGAGGTTTTCTCGGGCGATGCTGTATTCAACCATATCTGCTCTTTCAAATTCACGTTTCCAGAGATCTTTGTAAATTTCTAGTAAAGATTCTCCACTATTATCGTAAACAATTTCTCCAGCAAATTTAACAACCAGTCTTTTCTTTAACAATTTTGATAAATTATTTAAAAACCACGATTTAGTATTTGCATTTTTAAAATTAAATAACAATTTTAATGAATCAGGAACAAGACACAAATTAGGATTTAATTTTGGAATATCTATATAAAGGTCTTCTTCAGGATTTGCTGAATTCGGATTCAAAGTTACAACATGTCTTGTTCTGTTTCCTTTAATTTCACTCATTTTTGATCTTTTATATCCTGGATATAATTCGTTTACTCTATTAATTTTTTATTATATATAAAAAAAATATTTTTAGTTTACCAACTTATGGTTGTTTATCAGAAGCGCTCGCTTCACTCACTATTCTGTTTTTTATTGTCCTTTCGGTATTCTTTGTCCTTTCGGTATTCATTGTATAAAAAGTAAGTAATTGCAATAACTAATATCCATAAATTTTTAGCTAGAAAAGCAATACCTTTTGCACCCCATGATAATATTTGAGAAATTAAATTTAAAACTGCTGAAATGATTGCACCAAAATTTTTACCTATATTTGCAATTGCTTTTCCCAATTTTCCAACAGCATTTGCACCTTGTTTCAATACACTTCTTGCCCTTATAACTATTGCTGTAATTACGCCTGCTACAGAAATAGCAACTGCTGATAAACCTAATAAATTTTCTTTTGCCCATTTTTTAAATCTTTCTAATCTTCCAAGGTCAGATTGTTTAGCATTTTCATTTAAAATCTGTATTCCTTCTTCACTAATTGGTCTTTCATTATTTTCAAGTCTCATTTTATCCGCTTGAAGTTTTGCAATTTCTGAAAAACTTTTATATATACTTTTTTGGGGTTCAGCTGTTTCTAAATCAGCTTTATTTTTCCAATGTTGATGTTCTCTATCAAATCCATCAATTTTTCCACGTATAACTTCTTTTTTTTCATTTTCTGATAGATTAGAGTCAATATCCTCCAAATATACTAGTCCTCTAAATTCTCTTAATTCATTTCTTTCAAATAATGTTCGTCTTGGTTCCTGTTCATTATCAATAAACTTTTTTAAGTTATTTTCACTAATTATATTATCAATTTTATTTTGAATTTCTAAAATAGAATCATCAGTGACAGAATTAATAAATTCATCACGAAGCGGACCGCCAAGGTCACCATAATCATCAAGGTCACTGATTCTTTTTTCTATTACCGACCTTGGAGTTTTTTCATATTCTTTTTTTGCTTTTTTCATATAATCATTAAATTCATCAACATATTTCTTATTTTTTCTGGTAAATAACTCTGGTTTAAAGTCGCGGTCAACATTACCACGCTTCGCGACGGCTTCGCCGACCTTTTTACTTTTGAATATAATGGAAACTGTGCCTGCGTCATTTTCTCCAAAAAATACAGTGTTATCTAACAATATACTTGAATTTGGTCCATTTTTCTTTTCAAGAGTAACATTGAATAGTTTTTTGAAAGATTTTTTTCTATCATTAGTCATTGATCTACTCATTGCTCCTGTATCTTTTTTTATATCAGGTAAACTACCAATTCTTCCATGACCAACCCTACTGAATTTACTTTTTGGATTTTCTGTGTTTATTATATTAATACTTCTATTACCGCTTGCGGACCGCAGGTCTTCAGGGTCATCTCCTCCAAAACTTGTTTCTTCAGCCTCACGGTCCTCACGGTCTTCAGCCTCACGGTCTTCTTCCATATTTCTATTTCTCATTTCAATATCATCAAAACCTTCAGAAATTTATTTATTTATTTATTTATTTTATATTTTGAATATTTTCTTCTTCAATCCAAGAATTAAGTTTATTGTCATAACCTTCCCACTTTACCAACACCATATTTTTTCCTTTCACTTTTTTCCTTTTTAATATTTTCTCAACTCTATACAAACCACTCACATCAACAGCTGACAATTCCTGTTCATAAAATTTCCCAATAATTGGTTCTCCCTCAAGGCCTTCCACTTCATACATGTTTGGATCACCTCTAAATACTTTTACAATTTTAAAAATTTCTTCTGTAAAATTAGCTTCATAACCTTTTTTAAAGATATTCTTATATTTTGAAATCCTAACAGTATCACCAATTTTGAATTTAGGTAAAGGTAAATCTCCCAATGGATAACCATATAATGTATTCCACACTTGGTCTTTGTTGGATTCATTTACATCAACAGGTTTCATTAATATACTACTGTGTTTAGTATTATTATAATTATTTACGAGTTTTTTCCAAACAGAGGTCCAATTATAAGTTTTATTGTTGTAGAAATATTTCCACATGGATGTTTTTAAAGTTCGGTTAAATCTTTCAACTATAGCTGCTTTTTTAGCAGATTTTGAAGAAAAATATTTAACACCCTCGTCACCAGTTTCTTTTAATAACCACTTTACACCAACATTATAAAATTCTTTTCCTTCATCAAATTGAGCTACATTTGGATATTTACCAAATCTTTTTTTGAATTTTCTAAGTAATTTATCAACAGCTAACGTCATGTTGTAAGTATCTTTTCTGTAGACAGGAATAGCAAACGCATAACGACTCAAAATTTCAACAGCAGTAAGAATCCAGTAATAATCTTCATTTTGTTTTTTATATTTTTTCATATCAATTAAATCCATTTGTATTTGATCACCTAAATCTTTAACAAATGTTTTTTGAAATTTATGTCTTCTAACAATTGCTTTGTATCTTGTAAAAGTATCTTGTGTTTTTAACCAGTCTTGTACAATTTTTCTACTAACGTTTAACCCCTTTGGAAGTCTGTCTTTTGCTTTTTGGTAAAGTCTTCCTGCAGATTGATAACCTGTTTCTGGATTGTAATATAAATCTCTTAACTCTTGTTCAATAACAACTTCTTTGTCACTAACTTTATCCATTTATTTTTATTAAAATAAATAATGAACATTAATGATTCAGTTAAAAAAGCAGAAAGAAAATATTATGGGAGTGAATATGATTTTGTGGTTAATGAAAGAAAAATTTTAGATAAAAAGTTTAAAGAAAATTTTTTGAAAAAATATCCATATGCAGACATGTCAAAGTTTTATTTTGAACATGATATTAATAAAGATGGAAGTTGGGAAAAAACAATAACATATTTCAAAAACAATAAATATATTTCAACAGACGTAAATTCAGACACGTTTAAAAATTATCCAAATATGACAAAGTATTTGTATATTAACAAACCAATTCCCTCCGGTCAGCGCTCCGCTGAACCAAACTTTCCAAAAATTTGGACAGCTAGCGGAAGCATACAAGAATTACCAAAAGGAAAAAGACATGTTGATTATACAGGAAAAAATTATTATTGGGATAATTTTCCTACGCAGTATATTTCAAGTTATCCAATTAATCAGTTTAGAATTTATGTAAACAATACAGATTATTTTCAAAGTAATTTTCCTGGATTAAACATAACTACAAATGATAATGCAAAATGGTCACTTAATGAACCATACTTTCAAAGCATTATAGGAGCATGGATTGCAACTTATGGTTGCGGAATTTCAATCCAACATTTATTATTTTCATCTTCCATTCCAAAACAAATTACATCATTTATGAGATTTCATTTATATTTTACAGTCAGAAGAATTATGCACCAACTGAGAAATGGTGATGACAAAATCTTTTATAAATTTAATGCTGGTTTTTTAAAAGATCATTATCCAAAATGGACTTATTAAGAAATTATGAACCTGAAAGGTGAACACCTGGGTCAAGATGTTGTTGGTACAGACCCATGGAAAAGATATCAACATGGTCCGGGTCAAATTAGAGACACACAAAATGATTATAAAAAATTTGTTCCAAAAATTTCAAATGGATTAATTAAAAATGGAACAGAATTATTAAATCAAAGCATTGAAGCTTATCTTTATTCAATACTAGGAGCTCAAGCAAGAACAAGACAAAGTATTGTTTCAAATAGAGCTTCAGCATTAGAAACACAAAAGGTTTTTAGAAAAATTTTTGAAGATTCTATTATAAATTATGACACTTCAACCTGGATAAATAATATGAATACAGCAGTTTCATCAACAAATGTGGTTTTAAATACTGCAATAAGTCCAACTTTATGGCTAATTCCGAGCAGTTTAATTATTTTAAAAGATCCTATTGAAGGATATAATAATAAATTAAAAATTTCTGATGAAAATATGGTTTTTGGAATTAACGAAAATTTAAATTATTATGGTGGAGAAAAAAAAAAAAATTACAGGGAAATGAAATAAAGAAAAATGAAATAAAGAAAAATGAATCCAAAAAAGATATAAAGAAAAATGAATCCAAAAAAGATTTGAAAAATAATACATTAAAAGACATTTCAGACCTTTCAGGTAAATCACCAAAAACACCCATTGGGTCAAGTGAAAATTTAATTATTTTATCTTTATCAATAATTGGAGGAGTTTTAATTTCAAAATATATATTATAAAATAAATGACAAATCTTAAAATATTTATCAGACAAGACGAAAACCGTGAAAAAATAATTCAACTAGAAGAACCGCTTATATTAACTCATTGTGGAGGTCATATGTTTGTAAAATCAGTAAGTATATTTTGGAATTATAATAATTTATATCAAAATATTCATCATTATACTTATGATACACAAGGTGCTAATACAAAAATTCAATTCAAAGACGGATATTATACATTTAATATTTTAAAAACTGAATTTGAAAATGTTGGAACAATTGAACTGGAACAAGTTGAATTTTCTGGAAAATGTACAATAAAATCAGATAAAACATTAAATTTACAAACATTTGGTCCAATCATAGGATTTCCAGAAAATAAAGTAATACAAGCAAATACATTAACAGAGAGTGACAGCGAGGTAAATATTAATAACAACTTGGAATATGTAAACATAAGCTGTAATATGATTGATAAAAGTAAAAATTTTGTAAATGGTAAAAGAAGTGATATTCTTATTCAAATTCCAATAACAACAGAACAAACACTAAAAGGAAGTGTCTCAAAAATTTATCCACCTGAAGAAACAGGACCGAGAGGAGGAATAAAATTATCAAATGGAATTTATAATGAATTAATATTCAAAGTGGAAGGAAACCATGGTAGTGGCCCACAATCGACCGGAGGTCTCAGCACCAAAGGTGCAGGTGGTTCATCATCTATTGGAAATGTTTTATTGGAAATTGTTATTAAATAAATGAGTTTATTTTACGGATATGAAAAAGTTAACGATAATATAACAACAGGAGGTTTACCAACAACAGGAGGGGATATGACAGGAGATATTAACATGGGTTCAAACCATATCATAACATCAGTTGACCCAACAAAAAGAGAACACCTTGCTAGAAAAAAATATGTAGATGATTTAGTAAGAAGACACACAGATGTAGATTATCTATCAAGAAGAGGAGGTACAATGAGAGGAAATATTGATATGGGCCCTAATAAAATGACAACAAATGTGAATCCTTCAAGTGATAAAGACCTTTCTAGAAAGAAATATGTAGATGATCAAGATTCTAGAAAATTATCCTTAACTGGTGGAACAATGTCAGGAAATATTAGCATGGGAAATCATAAAATTCTAACAACTTCAGATCCTACAGGTGAAAAACATTTAGTAAGAAAAAAATATGTAGATAATCAAGATTCTAAAAAATTATCCCTAACTGGCGGAACATTGACAGGTGATGTTGCAATTGGAAGTAATAAAATTATTTCTTCAACAAATCCTACACTTGAAACACATTTAGCGAGGAAGAAATACGTCGACGACCATATCTATAATAGTTTAAACATTCTCAAAAAAGATGTTAGTTTTTCAATTTTGAAAGATAATTTTTCTATGAAATTTCATAATTTATATTTCATTGAATATAATTCAGTTTATGATTTATTGTTTGAAAGAAATGGGGGAAAAGTTAAAGAATTAATTGATTATGGAATTGAAGGAAAAAATTTTAAACAAACAACAAAAAGTCTTCAACCTTCCTTGTGTTTAGAAAGTGAAAAGGAAGATAATAAATATTTTTTAAAATTTAATAACAATAGAATGATTTCAGATTCCAACATTAATCCAATATCAGGAAAAAAAGATATTGTAAATGTTTTTGTTGTTTATAAATTGAATTCTGTTCCTTCATCTGGAAGTGATTGGTTAAAAGGAGGAATTTTTGGACATGATAATGGGGGTTTTGACAGATTTATTTGTTTTGCAAATCCAACTACAAAAGAATTAGTTATTGCTGGAGATAGTGCTAATTTTATCTGTATTGGTTCAAATGCTGTAAATCATAAGACACCAATTGCTACTTTTCAATCAAAAGCCAATGCTGGAGTTTTGAATAAATGGATATGTTTGGGTATTCATTGGGATATGTATACAACACCAAATAATAATGAAAGTAGTGTTTATTGTAATGGAAAAAAGTTAACATCTTTTACAACCAAGACTGTTTTAGGAGATACAACTTTAACAATTGGTGATATAAAAAACAACACAAATTCACCTTTTGATGGATCAATATCTTTCTTTTCAATTCTAAAACACGAGAAAATGACAGAAAAAGAAATTTTGTTTTATCATTATGTTCTTTGTAATTTATACAACGTTGATCATAATCCTATAAATATATAAAATAAATGAGTGTTATATTTAATGATGATGATTTTAGCTCAAAAAGAAAAAATTTCATTTTAAATGAATTTGATAAAAAATTATCTTTAACAGGCGGTACGATGACCGGTGATTTGACTATAAACACAAATAAAATAATTTCAACAATTGATCCTATAGATGATAAACATTTGGCTCGAAAAAAATATGTTGATGACCAAGATGAAACAAAATTATCCCTGACTGGTGGAAACATGACAGGAGATATTAATATGGGAAATCATAAAATAATTTCTACTTATCACCAACCAACGCATGAAACACATATTATCACAAGAAAATATGTAGACGTCAAATTTAATACATTTTGGTTTCAATTTTTTAAATTTTATACTGCAGTTTATGAAATTAAAGATGATACTTCATATATAATTTATAATGGTCTTAGTAAGAAAATCTTAACAATTTATAATCAAACAGAAACAGAAAATTTGGATGTAAATTTGTTTACGGAAGGACAATTAAATAGGCCATTTTATGAAACTCCAAACAAAATGTATTTTAAGAATGAAAATAATTTTTTTGAAGTTCCAGTTAATATAAACACCCCGACTGCTTCTTCAAATTTAAAAGACCGTGTTCATATTTTTGTAGTTTATGAAATGGAAAGACAAAATAAAAGAACAAATGATTTTACTGCAATTTTTGGAAATAAAGGAAGTGGAAATGGAATTTACAGGATGATAGGGTTTCAAAATCTTGACAATCCTACAAAAAGATTAATTGTTTATGGAGTAGGAAACAATTATTTAGATATAAATCCAAATGTGTTTCCATTGAAAGCTGACCCAACAGAATATAACAAAATGAAATGCATTTCTGTTCATTATGATAGGGAATCATATCCCTTAAAAAATAGTAATTCAAAAATTTTTTGTAACGGAAAATTAATTAAAACGTTTGCATCAGCACAAGTTACAAGTGGTTTAACTTCGTTGGTTTTTGGAGGAAGTAATAAAACTGTAACAAATGGTAAAGTGACAGATTGTTTCAAAGGAAAAATTGCATTTATTGCTATACAATTACATAAAAAAATGACAGATAAAGAATTTTAATGAATCATATTGTATTGTGTCAAAAATTTAATGTAGATTTTGATGAAGATGTTATTAAAAATTTGTAATTAACTTACAAACAACTTGTAATTAACTTGTAAATAACTTGTAATTAACTTGTAAATAACTTGTAATAACTTACAAACAACTTGTAATAACTTACAAACAACTTGTAATTAACTTACAAACAACTTGTAATAAATTTTAAATACATTTAAATAAATTACAATAAATTTTAAATACACTTATAAATAAATGAGTGAACAAAGTGAAGCTAAAATAACAGCAGTTGAAAAATCTGAAAAAGTAAAAGATCGAAGAAAAGTAGAATTGGGAAAAAGGTTGGCAAAAATTTCAAGAGAAGCAAAAGAAAGAAAAGCAAAACAACGACAGATGGAAGAATCTAAAGCCGAATCAGAAGCTTCTAAATTAGAGAAAGAAAAAGGAGAAATAATCAATTATTTAGATTATAGACATTTTATTGGAGTTTTAGGGCTTGTTATTTCTATTGGTGGATTATATTATTCATATAAAAGAGACAAAAGAGAAAACGAACGAAGTGAGCAAAGTGATCAAAGTGATCAAAGGGAAGAAAAAAACAACCAAGCTTACAAGTTCACAAATAATGTAAAAAATAAGAATGACTATGAAATTAATAAAAGTGGTCCATCAAGGTGTCCTATTGAAAACCTGTAAGGCCCTTACAGGTTTTTAATAAAAAAAATTTTTATGTATATAAATAAATGACCGAAATGAATAGAAAAGAAGCTATGAATGAATTATATGATTCTACACTAATTACATTGGGTGCTGTGGGAATTGGAATGATAACAAGAAGAGTATTTAGTGATGGTTTGTCAACTCCGGCTAGTTTAGCGCCTACTTTAAAACTTACAGCAGCTGTAGGATTATCAACACTTGGATTTAAATATGCGCAAGACAAAAAGTGGATTCCTGAGAACCCTTTTAAACAATAAAAAATAAAACAAAAATAGAAAATTTTTTTAAAATAAAGGAAACAGTAGTTGGTGGATTATTTAATGCAGTCGCTTTTGCAGGTGCTGGATTTTTATTTTCAAAATTAAATCATTCTGGATATGAAAAAGAGATAAAAAGACATAATGAAGCAATGCAAAAACTTAGTGAAGCAAAGGAAAAATAGTATGAGGAGCAAGTAAAAAGAAAAGAAGAAATTGGAAAATTAAGGCAGCAATTATCTGATGCAAATGCTGATATAAATAAAACAAATATGTCTTTGAAAAATCTTGCTGAAATAAATAATCGTTATAAATATTTAAAAGAAAAAGCAAATGAAGAAGAAAGGGAACCTCCGAAATTAGAAGATTATTATAAACCTTCGGATGGAATGAAACAATATCAAAATGTTGCTTTTTTTCTTGTTGGTCTTTCAGGAGGTTATGTGGTTTATAAAATTATTTAAAAATTTTTCTTTAAAAAAAAAATTTATCTTAAATAAATGGAAAACCATTATCAACAAAAAACATTTAAACAATTGTGGAATATTGCAAGAGAAAGAAAAATAAAATATTATAAAACTTTTAACAAAAATCAACTTGAAGAAATGTTGGGTTTTGAAATTTCAAAACCAAATGAAAAGTATGAAAAATATTGTAGAGAAAAATTGAAAAAATCAATTCCAGTGGTGGTTATAAACAGTGAAACAGGTGAAACACAAAATTTTAAAAGTCTTAAATCTGCTGCAAAAAATTTTAATATGAATGCAGAAAGTATAAAATATAGAATTAATAATAAAAAATATTTTAAAAAATATGGACAAGATTTTTTTGTTTTTTATTACTGTTGAAATGAAACTTCAGCAAAGCTGTTTTGATTTTTTTTAAAATTTTTTTTTTAAAGGAAAATTATTATATAAATAAAAATGTATATAATTGAAAAATATTTAAAACAAGAAGATTATGAAAATAATGATAAAGAATATATTTATTATGTTTTCCTTAATAAAATTGCTGAAATTACAGGTGAAGGAATATTACCACATCATGAATTTACAATAAATTATGATGAAAAATATTGTATTTTTAACGACTATGAAATTAAATATGGAGAATATGATGAAGAAGAAACTCTTATAGAATCTTATAAAATTATATTGAAACCGAAAGAAATATTAAAATCACATTTAAAAAAATTATATTCATCATTTAATATTTTTATATTAAAAAAAATTCAGTAATCAGTTATTTTTTTTTTAAATCTAATCATGTGACCACAACCCGAAAAAAATTTATTTATTTTTTTTTTTTGTCTTTAAAAAAAAAAAAACATATATAATAAAAGATGAATATCGAGCAAAGTTCAAAACGCGGTCGTGGAAGACCAAGAAAATATCATTTTGGTTCTTTTGTAGGACCAAGACGGAAAAATAGAGGAAGACCAGCAACATTACCTCCAGAAAAAAGACAAAGTGAACGAATTGTTGTTAGAAATAGAGGAAGACCAAGAAAAAAATCAAGAAATTTCTTCATCAATTTTAGACAAAACAATTACAGAAGAAAAATTACAAGAACCTTTAAGACCAAAAAAAAATTTAAACATTAATTTACTTGAAAGATCAAAACAAAAAGCAAATGATTTATTTAACAAGAGTAAAGAAAAAATACTTAATTTATTTGATAAATATACACCCTTGAATAATTGAAAAGAAAAAATAACAAATTGGTATAATCATCTGAAAGATAATGTTTTAGATATATTTAACAAAATACAAGGTAAAGTTTCAACCCCAACTGCAAAATTTAAATTGGATAAAGAAGCTTTGAATGTAATGAAAAGATATGAATTGAATTTGAAAAAATTTGAATTGTCTTTATATGATCCTTTGACTCTTTTGAAAAAAATAAAACCATTGGTAATTAAAAAATTCAAAAAATATCCAAGCACAAAACAACAAATAACTCTTGTGTGTTTGATGTCAAAAACAAACCCGGCAACAGGAGAACAAACTGTGGATAATGCTCATTTTCATAGTTACTATGAAGAAATTTTTGAAGGAAATAATTTTGACGAAATATATGAAAAAATGACACAAAAAGTTATTTTGAGTTTTGAAGAATTTTTAAAAAATTCAAGTTTGTGGAAATTTCATAAAGTTTTTAAAGTAATTCTCAATATTAATGATATTAAAAGATTACTTGCTTCATCTTATATTCCTTTACCAGAGTTTTTAAAAAATAAAAAAGCAATTATCAACCCAGAAAATGATGATCAAAAGTGTTTATTATGGTGTGTTGTAATAAATGAACTTTTGAAAACTAATCCCAACTTAAAAAATCCTGGAAGAATTACAAAAATTTTGAAAAAGAAAGCTGAGAATTTTAATGTTAAAGATGTGAAATTTCCATGTGGATTTTCTGATATTGATAAATTTGAAAAAAATAATAACATTCCAATTAATTTATTTGGATATAACAGCAAATCCAACGGCAGCAGAGCTGCTGATCAAGGTCAAAAGGGTGGTAAAGCCGGTGAAATTTTTCCTTTGAGAGTAAGTAAGGTTGATTTGGATCGACAAGAAAACCGACCGCGTGTAAATATATTGTTAATAACTAATGAAAATGGGGATCGACATTATTGTTTGATTAAAAATAAGAGTAGATTATTTTCAAGTCAGGTTAGTAAACACAAAGAAAAAACACATATTTGCGATAATTGCTTACAACATTTTAGTAAAGAAAATGTTTACAAAAATCATTTAGAATATTGTCAAGAGTATGAATGTGGAAAAACTGTTTATCCAGATAAAGGAGAAAAATTAAAGTTTAGAAATTTTGAGAGAATGCATGATGTTCCATTTGTAATTTATGCAGATTTTGAATGTTGTCTTAAAAATATAAACGATCGACCGGAGGTCACACCGCTTAGTGGTGTAGGAGATAAAACAAAACAAACCCAAAAACATGAACCGTCTGGATATAGTTATTTGATAAAATGTTTTGATGATAATTTATATAAACTAAATTAGTAAAATGTTCTAAAAAACCCGGTGAACCTGATTTTGATATTTCATTAAAATTTGTAAAAAGTTTAGAAAATGATATTAAAAAAATATATGAGAAATTTAAATTTTCAAAAAAGATAATATTAAGTGAAAAGGATAAAGTAGATTTTAAAACTGCAGAAAATTGTTATGCATGTGGAATCAAATTTGATAAAAAAGTTATGGATCATTGTCATTACACTGGAAAATATCGTGGAGCTGCTTGTGTTAGTTGTAATTCAAAAATGAAAAATCCAAAATTTATTCCAGTTATATTTCATAATTTACAAAACTATGACAGTCATTTGTTTATTAAAAATCTTGGTGTTTCAGAAGGTGAAATTGATTGTATACCAAACACTGAGGAAAAATACATTTCATTTACAAAAGAATTTATTGTTGGTAAATATCAAAAAACAGACATAATAACTAAAAAACAACTACAAAATAAATCAAAAGAAAATATTATTGAGTGTGAAGAATTAATTATTGACAGTGAAACGCCAGGACCGCAGGTCCAGTATAAAATTAAAGAAATTCTTGAAGTAAAAAGAAAAATTAGATTTATTGATAGTTTTAAATTTATGCAAACTAGTTTATCAAATTTAGTTAATAATTTAGATAAAAATGAATTAAATATGTTAAAGAAATTTTATAAAAATGAAGAACAAAGGCAATTATTAACTAGAAAAGGTGTTTTTCCATATGATTGGTTTGATAGTATTCAAAAATTAAAAGAAGAAAAACTACCTGATAAAGAATGTTTTTATTCTAAATTAAATGATGAAAATATAAGTGATGAAGATTATGAACACGCACAAAATGTTTGGAATAAATTTAATATTAAAAATATGAGACAATATCATGATTTATATTTAAAAACTGATGTGATGCTTTTAGCTGATGTATTTGAAAATTTTAGAAAAGTTTGTAAACAAAATTATAAATTAGATCCTGCTTGGTATTTTACTTCACCTGGATTAGCTTGGGATGCAATGTTAAAAATTACAAATATTGAATTGGACCTATTGTCTGATCCGCAAATGTATCTAATGATTGAAAAAGGAATAAGAGGTGGAATTTCAACTATTGTAAAAAGATATGCAAAAGCAAATAACAAATATATGGAAAACAAATACAACCCTAAAGAAGATAGTGTTTATCTTCCATGTTTAGATGCAAATAATTTATATGGATGGGCAATGAGTAAAAAATTACCTGTGAAAGATTTCAAATGGATGAATGAAAATGAGTTAAATAATTGGGAAAAAATGGCAGACGACCCGAAGGCCGGTTGTATTTTAGAAGTTGATTTAGAATATCCAGAAGATTTACATGATTCACACAATGAGTATCCTCTTGTACCAGAAAGATTAAAGGTTGGCCAAGTTGAAAAACTGATTCCAAATTTAAATAATAAAGAAAAATATGTTTTACATTGTGAAAACTTGAAATTGTATGAAAAATTGGGGCTTCGTTGTACTCGAATTCACAAAGGAATTAAATTTTATGAAGAACATTTCATGAAGCAATATATTGATTTGAATACAAATTTAAGAACAAATGCAAAAAATGATTTTGAAAAAGACTTTTTCAAATTGATGAATAATTCTGTATTTGGGAAAACTATGGAAAATGTAAGAAATAGAGTTGATATACAATTGGTAAATAGACAAGAAAAAGCATTAAAATTATTTTCAAAAAGTAATTTTAAAAGTAGAACGATATTTTCTGAAAATTTAATTGCAATACATAAATATAAGACTAAAATTATGTTGAATAAACCAATATATTTAGGAATGAGTATATTGGATTTATCAAAAACTTTAATGTATGATTTTCATTATAATTATATCAAGAAAAAATACGGCGGAGCTGCATCATTATTATTTACCGATACAGATAGTTTAATGTATGAAATTAAAACCGAAGATTTTTATAAAGATATTTCTCCAGATGTAGAAAAAATGTTTGATACAAGTAATTACTTAAAAGATCAGAAAAGTGGGATAAAAACTGGATTAAACAAAAAGGTTATTGGAATGATGAAAGATGAATGTGGTGGAAAACAAATAGAAGAATTTGTTGGTTTGAGAGCAAAATTATATGCTTACAAAATGTGTGGAAACGGCGAAGACAACAAAGTAAAAGAAGAAAAAAAATGTAAAGGTGTTAAGAAAAATGTAATTAAAAAAGAAATAACATTCCAAAATTACAAAGATTGTTTATTTGATGGAGAAGAACAAATAAGAAAAATGAATTTGATAAGACATAGAAACCATGAACTGTATACAGAAAGTGTTGAAAAGATTGCTTTGTCATATAAAGATGACAAACGAAACATACTTGAAAATAAAATAGACACTCTTGCATTTGGCCATTACATGAATGAAATGATTGACACTTATGAGAATATATTTGGGTTTAAACCGTAAAATACTTTATCAGCGAAGCTGTTTTGCAAATAGACTTATTGTTTAAAATTCTGCCAAAAGAAAGGTAATTCCCCCGCTTTTTGTTGCGGGGTTTTTCCTGCATTCCATACATGCCTAATCTCCCTAACAACTGAGCAAACCGAAAATAGTTTTTTTGTTGACATCGAGTGAGGCTAGTTGTTAGGGAGATTGAGCATGTATGGAATGTTTGGAATTTATCAACCTGCTGTGTTAGGTTATTCCCCCAAGACACTGAAAAATTTTGACCCGTTTTTAAAATGTGTTGAAATTCTTTGTAACGTAATTAAATTCATGAAAGCGACCGGAAGTTAAGTAAACGATCGAACGAAGTTCTCATCGACCAGAGGTCTCAGCAGTGAAGCAACCGAAAGTAGCACCATCAATATAAAGGAAACCCCCTACTACACTTGTAAATTTTTGACAAAATTTTAGAATGTTCTAGAAATGAGAAGCAAAACCGAAAGTGACGACGTGAGGAAAAAGGGAAACCCCCCACGACACTTTGAAAAATTTTGATTAAATTTGAAAATGTGCTGGAATCCCCACTTTATAGACTACTATTCATACCCCCTCTCAGCTTTGGTGAAACACTTACTTCTGCGGCACCACGGAACTAAATATTACCTCAAGAAAAAGCACAAACATCGATAGTAAAACATATATCCTAAACTAGCAAAAATACATGTATTAAATCAATGAATACTTGTCTTAAAAGTCTCTTGTTGCTTTACATTCACTTTATCTTCATTTAGCCAAAATACCTACATAAAAAACATAACAACAACATTTAATTTTCTGCTAAAGCTGATTTAACTATAAAGTTAAGAGTAAGATCTTACAAGATATCCTACCCCCGCTTACCTTTGGGAAAACACTTAGTTCTGCAGCACCAAAGAACTAAATATTACCTCAAGGAAAAGCACTATCATAGATATTAAAACATGCAGCCTTTATTAACACAAATACATCTATTACAACCAATGAATGCTTATCTTAAAAGGTCTCATGCTGCTTTACATTCACTTTACCTTCATTTGGCCACAATAACTTGAAAAAGAGCATTAGAACAACATTTAGTTTTTTGCTATAACTAAGTTAACCATTAAGTTAAGAGTGAGATTGTATCCCGTATCCTAGCCTCGCTTATCCTTGGTGAAACACTTAGTTCTGCGGCATCACAGAACTAAATATTACCTAAAGTAAAAGCAGTAACATGAATACTAAAACGTTCATCCTAAACTACATCTATTACAACCAATGAATACTTATCTTAAAAAGTCTCTTGATGCTTTATATTTTCTTTATCTTCGTTTGGCCAACATACCTACTTAAAAGATTCCAGAAGAACATTTAGGTTTCTGCTATAACTAAATTAACCATTAGATTAAGAGTAAGATCTTACCCCTATTCTACCCCCACTTATCATTGGCAAGACACTTGGATCTGCAGTACCTCAGAACTAAATATTACCTCAAGTGAAAGCATTAACATGGATGCTAAAACATGCAACTTAAACAATCACAAATCCATGTATTACTAGCAATGAATACTGATCTTAAAAATTCTCTTTGTGCTTTATATTCACTTAATCTTCAATTGGCCTACATACCTACATAAAAAAAACCTTCATAACAACATTTAGTTTTCTGCTATATATAAATTAACTATTACATTAAGAGTAAGTTCTTAGCCCTTATCCTAACCTGTTTAGGTTTGGTGGAACACTTAGTTCTGTGGGACCAAAGAACTAAATATTACCTCAAAGAATAGCACGGACATCGATACTAGAACATGCATCCTAGACTAACACAAATACATCTATTGCAACCAATGAATACTTATCTTGAAAGATTACTCGCGGTTTTACATTCACTTTATCTTCATTTGGCCACAATACATACTTAAAAAACACCACAACAACATATAATTTTCCGCAATAACTAAATTATTATTAAGTTAAGAGTGAGATCGTATCCCCTATTCTAGCCCCGCTTATCCTTGGCTAAGCACTTAGTTCTACAGCACCACAGAACTAAATATTACCTCAAGGAAAAGCACTAACATGAATACTTAAACATCCATTCTAAATTAACCCAAATACATTTAATTTAAGCAATGAATACTTATCTTATGAAGTCTCTTGCTGCTTTAATTTTCGCCTTACCTACATTTGATCAAAATACCTACATACAAAACACCACAACAACATTTAACTCTTTGCTATAACTAAATTAACTATTATGTTATAGTAAGATCTTACCCCCAATCCTAACCGTGCTTAGCTTGACGATACACTTAGTCCTGTGGTACCTCAGAACTAAATATTACCTCAAGTAAAAACGCTAACTTCAATAGTAAAACATACATGCTAAATTAACACTAATACATCTATTGCAACCAATGAACACTGATCTTAAAGAGTCTTCCTGCTTTAAATCCACTTTATATTCATTATCCAAGATTCCTTCATTAAAAAATCACAAGAACATTTAGTTTTCTACTATAATTTAATGAACTAATACATTAACAGTATGATTTTCTCCACTATCCTATCCCCTTTTATCCTTGGCAAAACACTTAGTTCTGTGGTACCTCAAAGCTAAATATAACCTCAGGTAAAAGTGCTAACATCGACAGAAAACATACATGCTAAACTAACAGAACTACATCCATAACAGCCAACAAACACTTATCTTAAAAAGAGTCTTGCTGCCTTAAATCCACTTTATATTGAATTTGGACAAAATACCAAAATAAAATCAAAACGAAATTAAGTTTTGTACTATGACTTAATTAACTAATACATTAAGAGTAAATTCTCCCTTATCCAACACAGTTTTAGCATTGCTAAAACAATTAGTTCTGTGATACCTCACAACTAAATATTACATCATCTAAAAGTGCTAACATCGAGAGTAAAACATACATGTTAAACTAACACAAATATATCTATTACCACAAATGAATACTCATCTTAAAAGGATTCTTGCTGCTTTAAATCCACTTCATTTTTATTTGGACAACATTCCAAGATAAAATCAAAACGGCATTAAGTTTTGTACTATGACTTAATTAACTAATACATTAAGAGTAAGATCTCCCCTATCCTACCCACTTTTAGCCTTGGAAAAACACTTAGTTCTGTGGTACCTCTGAACTAAATATTACCTCATGTAAAAATGCTAACATCAATAGGAAAACATACATGCTAAACTAACACAAATATATTTATTACAAGTAATGAATACTTATCCTAAACAGAGTCTTGCTGCTTTAAATCCACTTTATCTTCATTTGAAAAACATACCTACAGAAAAAAATCACAACATTAAGTTTTCTACTATAACTTAATTAATTATTACCTGAAGAGAAAGTTCTTTTCACTTATCCAATCTTATTTTAGCCATGGCGAAACACTTAATTCTGTGGTACCTCAGAACTAAATATTACATCATGTAAAAGCGCTAAATTCAATTGTAAAATATACATGCAAAATTAACACAAATACATCTAATGCTAAAAATTAACACTTATCTTAAAAAGAATCTTCCTGCTTTAAATCCACTTTATCTTCATTATCCAGAATTCCTTCATTAAAAAATCACAAGAACATTTAGTTTTCTACAATAATTTAATAAACTAATACATTAAGAGTAAGATCTTCTCCCTATCCTATAATTTTTTAGCTATGGCAAAACACTTACTTCTGTGGTACCTCACAACTAAATATTACCTCATGTAAAATTGCTAACATAGATAGTAAAACATACAAGCTAAACTAAATAAAATACATCCATAACAGCAAACAAATACTTATCTTAAAAATAGTCTTGCAGCTATAAATCCACTTTATCTTCATTTGGACAAAATACCAAGATAAAATCAAAACGAAATTAAGTTTTGTACTATGACTTAATTAACTAATACATTAAGAGTAAATTCTCCCTTATCCTACCCACTTTAGTCTTATTAAAACAATTAGTTCTGTGGTACCTCACAAATAAATATTACATCATGTAAAAGTGCTAACATCGATAGTAAAACATACATGCTAAACTAACACAAATATATCTATTACCACAAATGAATACTCATCTTAAAAAGATTCTTGCTGCTTTAAATCCATTTCATCTTTATTTGGACAACATGCCAAGATAAAATCAAAACGACATTAAGTTTTGTACTATGGCTTAATTAACTAATACATTAAGAGTAATATCACCCCTATCCTACCCACTTTTAGCCTTGGAAAAACACTTAGTTCTGTGGTACATCAGAACTAAATATTACCTCATGTAAAAGTGCTAACATCAATAGGAAAACATACATGCTAAACTAACACAAATATATTCATAACAGCCAATGAATACATATCTTAAAAAGAGTCTTGCTGCTTTAAATCCACTTTATCTTCATTTGAAAAACATACCTACAGAAAAAAATCGCAACATTAATTTTTCTCATATAACTTAATTATTACATGAACAGAAAGTTCTTTTCACTTATCCAATCTTATTTTAGCCAAGGTGAAACACTTAATTCTGTGGTACCTCAGAACTAAATATTACTTCAAGTAAAAGCGCTAACTTCAATAGTAAAAAACCATGACCAGCCGACAACTGCAAAAAGTATAAAATAAAACATATTCCGAAGAATAAAGTCATCTTGAGAACTCAAGATATGAGTCAATGCAAGATAAAACTATTGTTGAAACTGTAAAACATACATGGTAAATTATTAAATAGTAAAACATGCATGGTAAATTAACACAAATACATCAATTGAAACAAATGAACACTTATGTTAAAAAGAGTCCTCTTACTTTAAATCCACTTTATCTTCATTATCTCACACTCATTCATTAAAAAATCACAACAACATTTAGTTTTCTATTATAACTTAACTAACTAACACATTAAGAGTAAGATTTATCCCCTATCCTACCCCCTTTTAGCCTTGGGAAAACACTTAGTTCTGTGGTACCTCAGAACTAAATATTTCCTCAAGTAAAAATGCTACCATCAATAGTAAAACATACATACTAAACTAACAGAAATATATCTATTACAAGTAAAGAATACTTATCTTAAAAAGAGTCTTGCTTCTTTAAATCCACTTTATCTTGATTTGGACAACATACCAAGATAAAATCAAAACGACATTAAGTTTTGTACAATGACTTAATTAACTAATACATTAAGAGTAAATTCTCCCTTATCCTACCCACTTTAGCCTTGTTAAAACAATTAGTTTGTGGTACATCACAACTAATCATTACCTCATGTAATAGTGCTAACATCGATAGTAAAACATACATGCTAAACTAACACAAATATATCTATTACCACAAATGAATACTCATCTTAAAATGAGTCTTCCTGCTTTAAATCCACTTTATCTTCATTATCCAGCATTCCTTCATTAAAAAATCACACGAACATTTCGTTTTCTACTATAATTTAATGAACAAATACATTAAGAGTAAGATCTTCTCCCTATCCTATCCCCTTCTAGCTTTGCCAAAGCACTTAGTTCTGTGGTACAAAAGAACTAAATATTTCCTCAAGTAAAAATGCTACCATCAATAGTAAAACATACATGCTAAACTAACAGAAATACATCTATTTCAAGTAAAGAATACTTATCTTAAAAAGAGTCTTGCTTCTTTAATTCCACTTTATCTTGAATTGGACAACATACCAAGATAAAAACCAAAACGACATTAAGTTTTGTACAATGACTTAATTAACTAATACATTAAGAGTAAATTCTCCCTTATCCTACCCACTTTAGCCTTGTTAAAACAATTAGTTTGTGGTACATCACAACTAATCATTACCTCATGTAATAGTGCTAACATCGATAGTAAAACATACATGCTAAACTAACACAAATATATCTATTACCACAAATGAATACTCATCTTAAAATGAGTCTTCCTGCTTTAAATCCACTTTATCTTCATTATCCAGCATTCCTTCATTAAAAAATCACACGAACATTTCGTTTTCTACTATAATTTAATGAACTAATACATTAAGAGTAAGATCTTCTCCCTATCCTATCCCCTTCTAGCTTTGACAAAACACTTAGTTCTGTGGTACCTCAGAACTAAATATTTCCTCAAGTAAAGATGATACCATCAATAGTAAAACATACATGCTAAACTAACAGAAATATATCTATTACCACAAATGAATACTCATCTTAAACAGTGGTGGATCCAGACCGGTTCACTGGGTTTCCGGAAACCCATCAAATTTTTCTTAAAAATAAGCATGCACAATGTATTTGCTTTTATTGTGTTTATTATCGCTTCTCCCCGCTGGCACCACCGGACGCCAAATTTGGCGGAATTCAAAGCAAAATCGAACCGAATGAGCGAAGAGGATTCGCGAATGGCGTGAGCCATCACGTGGAAACTCGGAAACCAGTGCTTCTTTGTGTGAAGCCCACGGAAACCCATCGAAAATTCATATTATTGGCTAAAACCTCACAGGCAATTAAAGTGAACCCATCGAAACTGTATTTTATTTGCCAAGGACCTTGAATTAATTAAGGTGAATCCATCGCAAACCCATCATCGATTAGTGCTACAATGTGGCTGCGCGTGGACAATCCGTGTGTTGCTAATAAGATTGTTCTCTTTTTGACATTGGGCTCGTTTACGTGACCATTGGCCGGTTCTCTCCGGCAGAAAATTTCGCTTTATTCAGAATGTCTGGAAACCTGACCAGCTCTTTCTCTTTCCGGCGACTTCTGAGAGTGGTGGAAAACATCGACGGTTCAGGTACGAATGGCTGGTGTGCTTCCCATGGCTATCAAATGATTTCAAACTATTTGGCCATCCTACCTGCAATTCTTCAGCTCTATGAAGTTAATTTTGAACTACATGTATTTAGCCTTCATACCTGCCATTTTGCTGTTGTATGAAGATAATTTTGAACATTTATCCTTACTTCCTGCCATTCTGCTGTTGAATGAAGATAATTTTGAACATTTAGCTTCCTACCTACCATTCTGCTGTTGTATGCAGATAATTTTGAACATTTAGCCTTCCTACCTACCATTCTGTTGTTGTATGAAGATAATTTTGAACTAATCAGCCTCCTTTCCTGCCCTTCTGCAGTGGTATCATGATAATTTTGAACTGTTTAGCCTTCCTACCTACTATTCTGCTGCTGTATGAAGATAATTTTGAGCTGTTTAGCCTTCCTACCTACTATTCTGCTGTTGTATGAAGATAATTTTGAGCTGTTTAGCTTTCCTACCTATTATTGTGCTGTTGTATGATAATTTTGAGCTGTTTAGCCTTCTTACCTACTATTCTGCTGTTGTATGAAGATAATTTTGAACATTTGGCCTTCCTACCTACCATTCTGCTGTTGCATGCAGATAATTTTGAACATTTAGCCTTCCTACCTACCATTCTGTTGTTGTATGACAATAATTTTGAACTAATCACCCTTCCTACGTACAATTCTGCAGTGGTATAAAGATAATTTTGAACTAATCAGCCTCCCTTCCTGCCATTCTGCAGTGGTACCATGATAATTTTGAACTATTTAGCTTTCCTACCTACTGTTCTGCTGTTGTATGAAGATAATTTTGAGCTGTTTAGCTTTCCTACCTATTATTCTGCTGTTGTATGAAGGTAATTTAGAACATTTAGCTTTCCTACCTACCATTCTGCTGTGGTATCAAGATAATTTTGAACTATTCAGCCTTCCTGCTTGCCATTCTGCAGTTGTATCAAGCCATTGAGGTCAATTTTGAATCAGTTCAAGATTTTGAAGTACTGGTATGCACCTCTTGCTAAGCTTGGATACAAGACCCACCTGAACCTAGCTGTATGGTACAGCTATTTCTGATGAAACTTTTGGGGAGGTACTCCATAAATCAGTTTTGTAGCCTTTGTGCTACAAAAATAATTTGTGAAACACTATCCTTGGAAAATTGTGGCTTCCAAGGTTTGTACTGTATATCTATTGGAAGATGAAAGTGATGCTAAAATGGTACAATTTGAGGAATAAAGGTACCT
This sequence comes from Heliopora coerulea, assembly GCA_030142905.1. Lineage (NCBI taxonomy): Eukaryota > Metazoa > Cnidaria > Anthozoa > Scleralcyonacea > Helioporidae > Heliopora > Heliopora coerulea. Next base: position 88,248 of record JASJOG010000061.1, on the reverse strand, counting down.
GCATGTTGTCATAAAACGTCTTCTGAAAATGAAGGAAATTGCTTTTCCGACCATCTAAAAATTCAAAATTTTACGGGGGAGCATGCCCCCGGCCCCCCCTAGTATTATCGAACCTGTGCCGCTAGGAAACCCCTCACTAAATTTGCTGGATCCATCCCTGTTAAAAAGAGTCTTCCCGCTTTAAATCCACTTTATCTTCATTATCCAGCATTCCTTCATTAAAAAATCACATGAACATTTCGTTTTCTACTATAATTTAATGAACTAATACATTAAGAGTAAGATCTTCTCCCTATCGTATCCCCTTCTACCTTTGACAAAACAACTGTGGTACCTCAGAACTAAATATTTCCTCAAGTAAAATTGCTACCATCAATAGTAAAACATACATGCTAAACTAACAGAAATATATCTATTTCAAGTAAAGAATACTTATCTTAAAAAGAGTCTTGCTTCTTTAATTCCACTTTATCTTGAATTGGACAACATACCAAGATAAAATCAAAACGACATTAAGTTTTGTACTATGACTTAATTAACTAATACTTCAAGAGTAAATTCTCCCTTATCCTACTCAATTTTAGCCATGTTAAGACAATTAGCTCCGTGGTACCTCAACTAATCATTACCTCATGTAAAAGTGCTAACATCGATAGTAAAACATACATGCTAAACTAACACAAATACATCTATAACAGCCAAAGAATACTTATCTTAAAAAGAGTCTTGCTGCTTTAAATCCACTTTATCTTCATTTGGACAACATACCAAGATAAAATCAAAACGACATTAAGTTTTGTACTATGACGTAATTAACTAATACATAAAGAGTAGGATCTCCCCTATCCTACCCACTGTTCTGTGGTACCTCAGAACTAAATATTTCTTCAAGTAAATATGCTACCATCAATAGTAAAACATACATGCTAAACTAACACAAATATATCTATTACAAGTAATGAATACTTATTTTAAAAAGAGTCTTGCTGCTTTAAATCCATTTTATCTTCATTTGAAAAACATACCTACAGAAAAAAATCACAACATTAAGTTTTCTACTATAACTTAATTAATTATTACATGAAGATAAAGTTCTTTTCACTTATCCAATCCCATTTTACCCATGGCAAAACACTTAATTCTGTGGTACTTCAGAACTAAATATTACCTCAAGTAAAAGCACTAACTTCAATAGTAAAACATACATGCTAAATTAACACAAATACATTTATTGCAGAAAATGAACACTTATCTTAAAAAGAGTCTTCCTGGTTTAAATCCACTTTATCTTCATTATCCAACATTCCTTCATTAAAAAGTCACAAGAACATTTAGTTTTCTACTATAATTTAATAAACTAATACATTGAGAGTAAGATCTTCTCCCCTTTCCTGTCCCCTTTTAGCCTTAGCAAAACACTTAGTTCTGTGGTACCTCACAATCGATTTTACAATCGATTGTAAAACATACATGCAAAACTAACACAACTACATCTATAAAAGCCAACGAACACTTATCTTAAAAAGAGTCTTGCTTCTTTAAATCCACTTTATCTTCATTTGGACAACATGCTTGCATAAAAAAATCACAACAACATTTAGTTTTCTACTATAACTTTATTAACTATTATTTTAAGAGTAATATCCTGTCCCTTATCCAACCACATTTTAGCCTTGGCAAAACACTTAGTTTTGTGTTACCTCAGAACTAAATATTACCTCAAGTAAAAGTGCTAACATCGATAGTAAAATATACATGCTAAACTAACACAAATATATCCATTACAACCAATGAATACTTACCTTAAAAAGAGTTTTGCTGCTTCATATCCACTTTATCTTCATTTGGACAACATACTTACAGAAAAAAATCACAACATTAAGTTTTTTACTATAACTTAATTAACTAGTACATTAAGAGTACGATTTATCCCCTATCCTACCGCCGTTTAGCCTTAGGGAAACACTTACTTCTGTGGTACCTCAGAACTAAATATTACCTCATGTAAAATTGCTAACATCGATAGTAAAACATACATGCAAAACTAATACAACTACATCCATAACAGCCAACGAACACATATCTTAAAAAGAGTCTTGCTGCTTTAAATCCACTTTATCTTAATTTGAAAAACATACCTGCATAAAAAATTCACAGAAACATTTAGTTTTCTACTATAACTTAATTAACTATTACATTAAGAGTAAGATTTATCCCCTATCCTACCCTCGTTTAGCCTTGGCGAAACACTTAGTTCTGTGTTACCTCAGAACTAAATATTACCTCATGTAAAAGTCCTAATATAGATAGTAAAATATAGATGCTAAAGTGACACAAATACATCCGAAACAACCAATGAATACTTACCTTAAAAAGAGTCTTGCTGCTTTATATCCACTTTATCTTCACTCCACCAACATACCTATATAAAAACAAAACAGCAGCATTTAGTTTTCTCCTATAACTAAATTAACTATTAAGTTAAGAATAAGATCTTATCCCCTATCTTACCCCCGCTTAGCCTTAGTGAAACACTTCTTTCTGTGGTACCTCAGAACTAAATATTACCTCAAGTAAAAGCGCTAACACCGATAGTAAAACATGCATTCTAAATTAACTATTATGTTAACAGTATGATCTTATCCTCTATCCTACCCCCGTTTAGTCTCGGCAAAACACTTAGTTCTGCAGTACCTCAGAACTAAATATTACCTGAAGGGAAAACACAAACATCGATACAAAAACATGCATTTTAAACTAACACAAATATATCTATTAAAATAAATAAATACTAATCTTAAAATATCTCTGGCTGTTTTCCATTCATTTTACTTTCATTTGGCCAATATACCTAGATAAAAACCATGACTACAACATTTAGTTTTCTGCTATTACTAAATTAACTATTACATTAGGAGCATGATCTTACTCCCTATCCTACCCACGCTTAATCTTGGCAAAACACTTAGTTCTGCGGTACCTAAGAACTTAATCTTACCTCAAGTAAAAGAGCTAACATCCATAGTAAAACATGCATCTTCAAGTAGCACAAATACATGCATTTCAACCAATGAATACTTGTTTTAAGAAGTCTCTTGCTGCTTTAGATTTACTTTATCTTCATTTGGCCAAAATACCTACCTAAAAAATCATCACAACAACATATAGTTCTCTACTATAACTGAACTATTACGTTAAGAGTAAGATCTTACCCCCATTCTGCCCCCTTCTCATAAAGTCTCTTGCTGCTTTACATTAACTTTATCTTCATTTGGCCAACATACGTACATAAAAAACATCATAACAATATTTATTTTTCTGCCTTAACTAAATTAACTATTATGTTAAGAATAATATCTTGTCATTCATCCTACCACTGCTTAGTCTTAGCGAAGCAAATATTCTGCAGAACCAAAGAATAAAATATTACCTCAAGTAAAAGCAGTATCATAGATACTAAAACATGCATCCTAAACTAACACAAATACATCTATTATAACCAATGAATACTTATCTTAAAAAGTCTCTTGCTGCTTTATATTTACTTTATTTTCATTTGACCAATATAATACTTATAAGATATTGCAACAACATTTAGTTTTGTGCTATAACTAAATTAAGTATTACTTGAAGAGTAAGATCTTACCCCCATTCATACCCCCGCTCAGCTTTGGTGAAACACTTAATTCTGCGGCACCACGGAACTAAATATTACCTCAATGAAAAGCACAAACGTCGATAGTAAAACATGTATCCTAAACTAGCAAAAATACATGTATTAAACCAATGAATACTTGTCTTAAAAGTCTCTTGTTGCTTTACATTCACTTTATCTTCATTTAGCCAAAATACCTACATAAAAAACATAACATCATTTAATTTTCTGCTATAGCTGATTTAACTATAAAGTTAAGAGTAAGATCTTACAAGCTATCCTACCCCCGCTTAGCATTGGGCAAACATTTAGTTCTGCAGCACCAAAGAACTAAATATTATCTCAAGGAAAAGTACAAACATCGATATTAAAACATGCAGCCTATATTAACACAAATACATCTATTACAACCAATGAATGCTTATCTTAAAAGGCCTCATGCTGCTTTACATTCACTTTACCTTCATTTGATCACAATACCTTAAAAAAGAGCATTAGAACAACATTTAGTTTTTTGCTATAACTATGTTAACCATTAAGTTGAGAGTGAGATTGTACCCCATATCCTAGCCTCGCATATCCTTGGCAAAACACTTAGTTCTGCGGCACCACAGAACTAAATATTACCTAAAGTAAAAGCAGTAACATGAATACTAAAACATTCATCCTAAACTAACACAAATACATCTATTACAACCAATGAAACTTATCTTAAAAGTCGCTTGATGCTTTATATTTTCTTTATCTTCGTTTGGCCAACATACCTACTTAAAAGATTCCAGAAGAACATTTAGTTTTCTGCTATAACTTAATTAACCATTAGATTAAGAGTAAGATCTTACCCCTATCCTACCCCCACTTATCATTGGCAAAACACTTAGATCTTCAGTACCTCAGAACTAAATATTACCTCAAGTGAAAGAATTAACATTGATACTAAAACATGCACCTTAAACAATCACAAATCCATGTATTACAAGCAATGAATACTGATCTTAAAAAGTCTCTCGGTGCCTTAAATTCACTTAATTTTCAATTGGCCTACATACCTACATAAAAAATACCTTCATAAGAACATTCAGTTTTCTGCTATAACTAAATTAACTATTACATTAAGAGTAAGTTCTTAGCCCTTATCCTAACCTGCTTAGCTTTGGCGGAACACTTAGTTCTGCGGGACAAAAGAAAATAAATATTACCTCAAAGAAAAGCACGGACATCGATACTAGAACATGCATCCTAGACTAACACAAATACATCTATTACAACCAATGAATGCTTATCTTGAAAGATCTCACACAGCTTTACATTCACTTTATCTTCATTTGGCCACAATAAATACGTAAAAAACACCACAACAACATATAATTTTCTGCAATAAATAATTTATTATTAAGTTAAGAGTGAGACGGTATCTCCTATCCTAGCCCCGCTTATCCTTAGCTAGAGCACTTAGTTCTACAGCACCACAGAACTAAATATTACCTCAAGGAAAAGCACTAACATGAATACTTAAACATCCATTCTAAATTAACCCAAATACATTTAATTTAAGCAATGAATACTTATCTTATGAAGTCTCTTGCTGCTTTAATTTTCACTTTACCTATATTTGACCAACATACCTACATACGAAACATTACAACAATATTTAGCTCTGCTATAACTAAATTAACTATTATGTTAAAGTAAGATCTTACCCCCAATCCTAACCGTGCTTAGCTTGGCGATACACTTAGTCGTGTGGTACCTCAGAACTAAATATTACCTCAAGTAAAAGCAGCAACATCGACACTAAAACATGCACACTAAACTAACACAAATACATCTATTACAACCAATGAATATCTACTTAAAAGTTGTCTTGCTGCTTTATATTCACTTTATCTTCATTTGGCCAACATACCTACATAAAAAACGTCACAAACGAAATTTAGTTTTCTTCTATTACTAAGTTAAATATTACGTTAAGATAAAGATCTTAGTCCCTATCCTACACCAGTTTAGCCTTGTCAAAACAATTAGTTCTGCTGTACCTCAGATCTAAATATTACTTCAAGTGAAAGCAGTAACATCGATACTAAAACATGCATCTTAAACACAAATACATCTATTACAGGCAATGAATACTTATCTTAAAAAGTCTCTTGCGGCTTTACATTCACTTCAATTCGCCAACATACCAAAATAAAAACGTCACAACAACATTTAGTTTTTGCTCTAACTAAATTAACTAGTAAGTCAGGACTAACATCTTTCCCCCTATCCTACACCCACTTAGCCTTGGCGAAACACTTAGTTCTCCGGCACAACAGAACTAAAGATTACCTCGAGGAAAAGCACTATCATCGATACTAAAAGGTGCTTCATACACTAACACAAATGCATCTATTACAACCAATGAATACTTATCTTAAAAAGTCTCTTGCTGCTTTATATTCACTTTATCTTCATTTGGCCAACATATCTGCAGATAAAATCAAGTCAAGTCAATCCAAAGTCTGAAGTCAAGTCAAATCTCAAGTCAAATTCTCAAGAAAAAGTCATAAGTGTACGGGAACAAGATTCATGTCAAGTGTCAAGAGAGGTGCTTCATACACTAACACAAATACATCTATTACAACCAATGAATACTTATCTTAAAAAGTCTCTTGCTGTTTTTTATTTCCTTTATCTTTATTTGGCCAACATAACAACATAAAAGATATATCAACAACATTTTACTTTCTGCAATTACTAAATTAATTATTACATTAAGAGTAAGATCTTACCCCCTATCCTACCCCTGTTAGCTTTAGGAAACAGTTCTGCATCACCACTGAACTAAATATTACCTCAAGTAAAATCACTAATATCGATACTAAATCATATATCCTAAACCAACAGGAATACATCTATTACAACCAATGAATACTTATCTTAAAAAGTCTCTTGCTGCTTTACATTCACTTTATCTTCAATAGGCCAACATACCTACATAAAAAACATCACAACAACATTTACTTTTTACTATAATTAAATTAACTAGTATGTTAAGGGTAAAATCTTTCCCGCTATCCTACTCCTGGTTAGCCTTGGCGAAACATTTAGTTCTCTGGCAGCACACAATTAAAGATTACCTCAAAGAGAAGCACTAACATCGATACTAAAAATGCATAATAAACTAAAACAAGTACATCTACTACAATGAATGAATACTTATCTCAATTTCTCTTGTTGCCTTACATTTACTTTATCTTCATTTGGCCAACATGCCGATATAAGAAACATAACGACGTTTACCTTTCTGCTATAACTAAATTAACTACTACATTACAAGCACGATCTTACCGCCTATCGATCTTACCGATCTACTGGCTAAACACTTAGTTCTATGGCACCACAGAACTAAATATTACCTCAAGGAAAAGCACAAACATCGATACTAAAACATATATCTTAAACTAAAAAAAATACATTTATTTCAATGAATGAATACTTGTCTTAAGAAGTCCTTTGCTGCTTCAATTTTCACTTCATTTATATTTAGCCAAAATACCTATATAAAAAACATGATAACAACATTTAGTTTTCTCCTATAACTACATTATCTATTATGTTAACAGTAAGATCTTACCCCCTATCCTACATCTGCTTAGCCTTGGTGAAACACTTAGTTCTGCAGCACCACATAACTAAATATTACCTCAAGGCAAAACACTAATATCGATATTAAAATATGCATCTTGAACTAGCACAAATGCATGTATTTCAAGCAATGAATACTTATCTTAAAAAGTCTCTTGCTTTTTTACTTTCATTTAATCTTCAATTGGCCAACATACCTAAATAAAAACGTAACAATAACATTTAGTTTCTGCTATTACTAAATTAACTATTATCTAAAGAGTAAGATCATACCCTGTTTCCTACCTCTGCTTAGCTTTGATGAAACAGTTCTACGGTACCTCAGAATTAAGTATCTCACCAATGAAAAACACTAACATCGACACTAAAACATGCATCCTAAACTAACACAAATACATCTATTACAACCAACGAATACTTGTCTTAAAAAGGTTTTTGCTGCTTTAAATCCACTCTATTTTAATTTGCCCAACATATCAACATGAAAACCATCACAACAACACTTAATTTTCTGCTAGAACTAAAATAACTATTACATTAACAGTAAGATCTTGCCCGTCATTCTACACCCACTTAGCCTTAGCAAAATACTTAGTTCTGCAGCAGTTCAAAACTAAATATTACCCCTATAAAAAGCATAAACTGCAATACTAAAACATGCATATTAAACTAACACAAATACATCAATTACAAGCAATGAATACTTATCTTAAAAAGTCTCGGCCAAAGTTTTCGGCCAACCTAACTGCATAAAAGATATCACAAGAACATTTAGTTTTCTGCAATAACTAAATGAACTATTATGTTAAGAGTAAGGTCTTACCCCCTATCATACCCTCTCTTAGTCTAGAGGAAAACTTAGTTCTGCAGTACCTCATAACTAAATATTACCTCAAGTAAAAGCAGTAACATCGATACTAAAACAAGCATCGTAAACAAACATGAATACATCTATTACAACCAACGAATACTTATCTGTCAAGAAAAAGTCATAAGTGTACGGGAACAAGATTCATGTCAAGTGTCAAGAGAGCACGAAAATCATTTAAAGCATGTCCCAAGACAATTCCAAGCTGTTTCACAGTTAGTCTCAAGTCAAATGTAGGTGAAACTCGACATACGATGGTAGAAGTAAAACCAAGGCCTTAAGCATGACGTGTCGTTGGGTGGTTGTTTTTATGATTTTTCTCATTCTCAGGATGCAATTTATGATAAAACCTCGAAAAAGCCAATACACCTTATACCTGGGTGAGCAGATTATTAGCCGTGTTGTTGTGCATCCTAAAAGAGTGCTAGAACACTCTGAATTTGTCGCTTCTTGCATCCCTACCATCGAAAGTTCAGCAAACGGTTGGCCTGCAATTAGCATTATAATAAGTGCTATTCCGGTTGAGTGCCCTTATTAAAACACTAATTGGAGCCTATTGTTCTCTGTTGTTGGAATGAAATGTAGTAATAGACGTGCAGTGATCCAATATACGACCCACTTTCTCAAATTAAAGTGGTCACGGAAGATAATACAATATTATGCAAATTCTTCTTGTGTATTTAATCTTATTTTAAATTGCGGTGACATCAAAACAATTCCTGGTCCTCCTGCACCCGAACCGACTACAGATTAAAATAAATGTATTTCCAAATCGGTGCTAATATTGTGTCCTACATGTAATCAAAATGTCAAAGCTATTGCTCCACTCTTTTGCGATTCATGCAAATACTGGTGGCATGCCAAGTGCCTTTCCTTTCCACAAAATTGCTTCATTCACTCGGTATCTCATTTTGGATGGGTTTCCCCTAAGTGTTAGTTGTACCAAAATTAGGACGAATTTGATGTAACTACAGACCAATCATTGAAAGCAACATTTCATGGAATATCATCGAATCGGGAACTTTTTACACTTACTTTTGTCCCACGAGGAGATGACTATGTTGGAGGCTTTAACTTCCTGAAAAAGAGCAAAGGTCTTATTATTGTCCATCTAAATATTCATAGTATCAAAGCTGGAACAAAATTTGATGAACTGAAAGCTATCCTTCTTCAAAGACCAACAGTACACATAGTATAATTTCCTGAAACATTGTTGGACGATTCTTGCACGGACGATATGTTACCTATCCCAAACTATTCGTTTGTGAATTGTGACCACTCCTCGAATATTCGTTGTGGAAAGATTATTGCTTACATTCATAAAGACGTACCGTACACCCCCAGACATGATTTGACAACTCAAACTGTGGAGTCTACTTGTATTGAAATCATATTGCACTTTTTGGTACCAATATTAATAACAAACGTATATCGCTTACCATCTGCTGATAGTGCATATGACTCTGAGTTATGACTCATTCTGGAGAAAACAACATCTGAAAATACGGAATGCTTTGCACTGGGCGATTTCAATATTAATTTACTGTTTCGAAAATCTAACTCACTCAGTGTCTTAAAACCGTTTCGGCGACTTGGCCTTAAGCATATTGTTACCAAACCTAAACATACAAATTCCCACTATACTAATGGATCATTTAGCGTTATGTCTACGCTTATAGATCATATCTATGTATTATCCAAACGAAATGACGTATCAGTCTAGGTTCCAACTGTCTCACTGAGTGACCACTATCCTGTGTTTGTCGTAAGACGATGTAATGCTGGGATAAAGGCTAATGAGGGAAGTAGGAACACCATACAATACCGACTCCTTACTAGATTAGATGAAATGAAATTCTGTGACGATCTACGCACAGCCCCCTGCTCTATGATTGAGGCGTTTGATGTTCCTACAGACCCGCTCGCCTTGTGGTATGCCATGTTTCACAGAATTGTGGATCGTTACGCTCCTGTATTGTCGAAACGGGTTAAATCACTCCAGTTACCTCCTTACATATTAACGGTTATTTTATCTACCATCAGGGAAAGAGACTAACTTTAAACCAAAAGCAAAGAATTGTATTATTCCTTAGGAATCCTAACAAGCCTTCAGAAATAAGTGTGCTTTTGACAATAGGAAGGGTAAAAGGAGCTACTTCACACAACAAATATTGTCCAGCAAAAATGAATCCAAGAAACTGTGCAAAGTATGAAATCAAGCTGCTTATCGTAATTCCAAGAATACAATTCCAACCTACGTGAGTGATGTTATCGATGTATTACTTAAAGACCCTAGAACTAAATATTACCTCATGGAAAAGCACTAACATCATTACTAAAACATTCGTGCTAAACTAACACAAATACATCTATTACAACCAATGAATACTTACCTTGAAATTGCTCTTGATGCTTTACATTCACTTTATCAGCAGTAAGCCAACATACGTGCATAACAACATTTACTTTCCTGCTATAACTAAATTAACTATTACATTAAGAGTAAGATCTTACCCCTATCCTACTACCACTTAGCCTTGGCAAAATTCTTTGTTTTACTTTACTTCAGAACTAAATATTACCTCAAGTATAAGCAGTAAAATAAATACTAAAATATGCATTGTAAACTAACACGAATACATCTATTACAACCAATGAATACTTACCTTAAAATATCTCTTGCTGATTTCTGTTCATTTTATTTTCATTTGGCCAATATACCTACATAAAAACCATCACAACAACATTTAGTTTTCTTCTATAACTAAATTAACTATTAAGTAAAGAGTAAGGTCTTACACCGTATCCTACCTCCATTTAACCTTGACAAAACACTTAGTTCTGCAGTACCTCACAACTAAATATCATTTCAAAGAAAAGCACTAACATCGATACTAAAACATGCATTCTAAACTTACACAAATACATCAATTACAACCAACGAATAGTTATTTTAAAAAGTGTCTTGCTGATTTACATTCACTTAATCTTCAATTGGCCAGGAAACCTACATACAAACCATCACAGCAACATTAAGTTTTCAGCTATTACTAAATTAACTATTACATTAAGACTAAGATCTTACCCCATACTCGACCCACACTCAGCCTTGGAGAAACACTTGCTTCTGCGGGCACCACAGAACAAAATATTACCTCAAGGAAAAGCACTAACATAGATATTAAACATGCATCCTAAACTAACACAAATACAACCACTTTATCTTCATTTGGACAACATACCTATATAAAAAAAATCACAAAAACAACTAGTTTTCTACTATATCTAAATTAACTACTTCGTTAAGACCTTGATCTTACCCCCTATCTTACCCCCGCTTAATCTTGGAAAAACACTTAGTTCTGCAGTACCTCAGAACTAAATATTACATCTAGGGACTACACTAAAATCGATACAAAAAACATGCATCCTAAACTAACACAAATACATCTATTACAACCAATGAATACTTCTCTTAAAAAGAGTCTTGCTGCTTTAAATCCACTTTATCTTTATTCCACTAACATACCTACATAAAAAAACATAGCAACATTTGGTTTTCTGCTATAACTAAATCAACTATTAAGTTAAGAATAAGATCTTAACCCCCTATCTTAGCCCCACTTAACCTTGGCGAAAAACTTAGGTCGGCGGGACCTCAGTGCTAAATATTACCTCAAGTAAAAGCGCTAACATCGATAGTAAAACCTGCACTCTAAAGTAACACAAATACATCTATTGCAACCAATGAATACTTATCTTAAAATGTCTCTTGCTGGTTTACATCCACTTTATCTTGATTTGGCCAACTTAACCACATAAAAAACTTTACAACAAGATTTAGTTTTCCGCTATAACTAAATTAACTATTATGTTAAGAATAAGATCTTACCTCGAATCCTATGTCCGCCTAGCCATGGTGAAACACTTAGTTCAGTGGAACCTCACAATTAAATATCACTTCAAGGAAAAGCACTAAAATCGATACTTAAACATGCATCCTAAACTAAGACAAATACATTTATTACAACCAGTGAATACTTATCTTAAAAAGTCTCTTGCTGCTTTATATTTACTTTATCTTCATTTGGCCAACATACCTACAGAAAAAATATCACAACAAAGTCAAATCAAGTCAAGTCAATTCAAAGTCTGAAGTCAAGTCAAATAGCTAGTCAAAATCTCAAGAAAAAGTCATAAGTGTACGGGAACAAGATTCATTTCAAGTGTCAGGTGAGCACGAAAATCATTTCAAACAGGTCCCAAGACAAGTCCGAACTGTTTCACAGCAAGTCTCTAGTCAAATCTAGGTGAAACTCGACTTACGATGGTAGAAGTGAAACGAAGGCTTTAAGCATGTAGTGTCGTTGGGTGGTTGATGTTCCCGGGATTTTTCTCATTTTCAGGATCCGATTTTTTAACAAAACCTGAAAAGAGCCAATACACCTTATACCTAGGTGAGCAGATTATTAGTCTTGCTGTTGTGCAACCAAAAAGAGTGCTCGGACGCTCTGGATTTTGTCGCTTCTTGCATCCCTACCATCGAAAGTTTAGCAAACGGTTGGCCTACAATTTGCATTATAATAAGTGCTATTCCAGTTGACTGCCCTTATGAAAACACTGATCGAAGCCTATTGTTCTCTGTTGTTGGAATGAAGTGTAGTAATGGACGTGCAGTGATCCGATATACGACCCACTTTAACAAATTAAAGTGGTCTCGGAGAAGAATACTATATTATGCAAATTCTTCCTGTGTATTTATTCCTATTTAAATTTGCGGTGAAATCGAAAGAAATCCTGGTCTTCCTGCACCCAAAACGACAACAGAGGAAAATAATTTAATTTCCAGCTCGGTGTAAACATTGTGTCCCACTTGCAATCAAAATGTCTATGCTATTACTGCACTCATTTGCGATTTATGCAAATACTGGTGGCATGCCAAGTAGCTTTCCTTTCCACGCGATCAGCTCATTCACTCAGTATCATCTCATACTGGAGAACTAGAGTACTAGAACACTTTGGATTTGTCGTTTCTTGCATCCTTACCATCCAAAGTTCACAAACGGTTGTCCAGCAGTTTGCATTATAATAAGTGCTATTCCGGTTCAGTGCCATTTTCAAAACCCTAATCCGAGCCTTTTCTTCTCTGTTGTTGGAATGAAGTGTAGTAATGGACGTGCAGTGATCCGATATACTACTCACTTTCGCAAATTAAAGTGGTCCTGGAAGATAATACAATATTATGCAAAATCTTCCTGTGTATTTAATCGTATTTTAAATTGCGGTGATATCGAAACAAATCCTGGTCCTCCTGCACCCGAAACAACTAAAGATGAAAAACTATTCTACTTCCAACTCGGTGCAAATATTGCGTCCTACTTGCAATCAAAATGTCAACCCTATTGCTGCACTCTTTTGCGATTCATGCAAATACTGGTGGCATGCCAACTGCCTTCTCTTTCCACGCCATCGGCTCATTCACTCCATATCATCTCATACTGGATTGATTTGCGCTTAGTGTCAGTTGCACTAAAATTAAGACGAATTTGATGTAACTACAGACCAATCATTCCAAGCAACAGTTTATGGAATGTCATCCAATCATGAAGTTTTTACACTTACTATTGTCCTACCAGGTAATAACTATGTTGGAGGTCTTAACCTCCCGAAAAACACCAAAGGTCTTATTATTGGCCATCTAAATATTCGCAGTATCAAAGCTGTAACAAAATTTGATAAACTTAAAGCTATCCTTCTTCAAAGACCAACAGTACACATAATATAATTTCCTGAAACATGGTCGGACGATTCTTGCACGGACAATATGTTAGCTATTCCAAACTATTCGTTTGTACGTTGTGAATGCTCCTCAAATATTCGTGGTGGAGGGATTATTACGTACATTCATAAAGACGTACCGTACATGCCCAGAAATGATTTGACAACTCAAACTGTGGAGTCTACTTGCACTGAAATTAAATTGCCCTTTTTGTCACCAATATTAATAACAAACGTATATCACCCGCTATCTGCTGATAGTGCATATGATTCTGAATTGGGACTCATTGTGGAGAAAACAACATCTGAAAATAAGGAATGCTTTGCACTGGGCGATTTCAATATTAATTTACTGTTTCGAAAATCTAACTCACTCAGTGTCATAAAACCGTTTCGGCGACTTGGCCTTAAGCAATTGGTTACCGAAGCTACACGTACCGATGGACACTATACTAATGGGTCATTTAGCTTTGCATCTACGCTTATAGATCATATGTATGTATTATCCAAACGAAATGTCGAATCAGTCTAGGTTACAAATGTCTTCACTGAGTAACCACTAACCTGTGTTGGTCGTAAGACAACGTGATGCTGGGATAAAAGCTAATGAGGGAAGTAGGAACACCATACAATGCCGACCCTTTACTAGATTAGATGAAATGAAATTCCGTGAGGATCTACGCGCAGCTCCCTGGTCTATTATTGAGGCGTTTGATGATCCTACGGACCCATTCGCCTTGTGGTATGCCATGTTAGACCGTATTGTGGATCGTCACGATCCTTTTTTGTCGGAACACGTTAAATCACTCCAGTTACCTCCTTGCGTATTAAAGGATATTTCATATAAGTGTGCTTTCGACAATAGGAAGAGTAAAAGGATCTACTTCGCACAGCAGGTATTGTACAGCTAAAATGATTCCAAGAAACTGTGGAAAGTATTAAATCAAGCGGCTAATCGTAATTTCAAGAACACAATTCCAACCTATGTCCGTCATGATAACGATATATTACTTACAGATACTACAGAGATTGCCAACACATTTAACTCCTATTTTTCCCAAGCATTGTGAACCATTAACAAAGTTGTAGTCCATAATGATGCCGACTTCGATACACTTCAGATTTTACCCCCAATACTACCCCCGCCTAGCCTTGGCAAAACACTTAGTCTGCAGCACCCAAGAACTAAATATTACTTCAAGAAAAAGCACTAATATCGATGAAGAAACATTCATCGTAAACTAACACAAATACATCTATGACAACAAATGAATACTTCTCTTAAGAAGTCTCTTGCTGCTTTATATTCACTTTATCTTCATTTGGCCAAAATACCTACATAAAGAACCATCACAAGAACATTCAGTTTTCATCTATAACTAAATTAACTATCAAGTTAAGAGTAAGATGTTACCCCCTATACTACCCCCGCTCAGCTTTGGCGAAACAGTTCTACATACCAAAACATGCATCTTCAGCTAGCACAAATAGATGTATTTCAACCAATGAGTACTTATCTTAAAAAGTCTCTTGCTGCTTTAGATTCACTTAGGTATTTACTATAACTAAACTATTACGTTAAGAGTAAGATCTTACTCCCTATCCCACCTTTGCCCTGTCCTTGAGAATCTCTTAGTTGTGCAGTACCTCAGAACTAAATATTACATCAAGTAAAAGCCCTAACATCGACACATAAAACATGCATCCTACAGGAACACGAATACATCTATTACAACCAATGAATACTTATCTTAAAAAGAGTCGTGCTGCTTTATATCCACTTTATCTTCATTTGGCCAACATACCTACATAAAAAAAATTCAACAAAACATCTAGTTTTCTACTATAACTAAATTAAGTATTACATTAAGAGCATGATCTTACTCCCTATCCTACTCGCGCTTAATCTTGGCAAAACACTTAGTTCTGCGGTACCTAAGAACTTAATCTTACCTCAGGTAAAAGTGCTAACATCCATAGTAAAACATGCATCTTGAAGTAGCATAAATACATGCATTTCAACCAATGAATACTCGTTTTAAGAAGTCTCTTGCTGCTTTGGATTTACTTTATCTTCATTTGGCCAAAATACCTACCTAAAAAATCATCACAACAACATTTAGTTCTCTACTATAACTAAACTAACAATTACATTAAGAGTAAGATCTTACCCCCATTCTACCCCCGCCTAGCCTTGGACAAACAGTCTGCGGAACCAAACAACTTAATATTACCTCAGTATCGAAGTCAGCATCGATAATAAAACATGCATTGTAAACTAACACAAAAACATCTATTACAACCAATGAATACTTACCTAGAAACGGCTCTTGATTCTTTACATTCACTTTATTTTCAATAAGGCAACATATCTACATAAAAAACATCCGAACAACATTTAATTTTCAGCTTTAACTGAATTAACTATTACTTTAAGAGTATTATCTTATACCGGATCGTAATCCCGCTTACCCTTGGTGAAACTCTTAGCTGTGTTGTGCCACAGAACTAAATATTATCTCAAAAAAAGCACTAACATCGATACTAAAACATATATCCTAAACTAACACAAATACGTCTATTATAATCAATGAATACTTATCTTAAAAAATCTCTTGATGGTTCAGATCCACTTTATCTTCATTTGGCCATTATACCTACATAAAAAACTTCACAACAACATTTAGTTTTCTGCTATAACTAAATGAACTATTCTGTTAAGGGTAAGATCTTACCCCCTATCCTACCCTCTCTTAGTCTTGGCGAAACATTTAGTTCTGCGGTAGCTCAGAAGTAAATATTACCTGAAACGAGCCCACTAACCTCGATACTAAAACATGGATACTAAACTAACACAAATACATCTATTATAACCAATGAATACTTATCTTAAAAAGTCTCTTACTGCTTTATATTCTCTTTATCTTTATTTGGCCACCACACCAACACAAAAAACATTACAACAACATTAATTTTCTTGAATAACTAAATGAACCATTACTTTAAGAGTAAGATCTTACCATTTATCCTACCCCCGATTAGCCTTGGCAAAATACTTAGTTCGGCGGCACCACAGAACTAAATATTACCTCAAGTAAAAGCACTAACATCAATACTAAAACATTCTTCTTAAACCAAAATGGTGTATATAATGGGGATTCCAGCGCATTTTGACCTGTCAAAAATTTCAACCGGAAGTGAATTTTATGCAAATTAGGGTTTTAACCAATCAGGAGAGAGTATTTGGTTAATTTGCATAAAATTTTTTTTGAAACAAAATTTTTCGACATGTCAAAAATTCCGCAGTGGAATCCCCGACTGTCATGGAACAAAATTTTTCCAGTGCATTTTGACCTGTCAAATCATGATTGATGATGTCACAAACCACGTGACAAAAAAATATTTTTTCAAAGTGTAAAAAAAAAATTTTTC
Organism: Heliopora coerulea; assembly: GCA_030142905.1. NCBI lineage: Eukaryota > Metazoa > Cnidaria > Anthozoa > Scleralcyonacea > Helioporidae > Heliopora > Heliopora coerulea. The sequence goes on along the minus strand of JASJOG010000061.1, from coordinate 70,888 downwards.
ATATATAAAAAAATAAAAAGGTTTATGGATTAAAATTGTAAACATGATGGAAAAATTCTTAAAACAGATTTATATAAAGTTTGTGGAAAATGTGGATTACTTTTTGAAGAAGAAGAAATAAGAAGAAATTTTGAAAGAATTGTATGTGTAAATTTTATAGACAAGTATATATTTAAAGAAACAAAACCAAAAAAACAAAAAGACAAAAAACCAAGAAAAAAAAATATAAAAATAAAGATGGGAAACAAAAAGTCAAAACCAGAAAATACAGAGTACGATAAAACAGAAAAACATATGATACAAAATTCTAATTATCATTTACTGATAAATTACACAAAAATCAAAAAGTCTGGTTTTAGAATTGGAGCACATATTGATATTGGAATGAAAGATTTTGAAGCAGGAATGACATTTGGAAAAAATCATGTTAGTGAAATGCATTTTTCAGAAAATATCCAACATTTAAAGTTGTTGAAAACTTTGGAAGATGAGAAAGAAATAACAAATAACAAAGATAAAATAATAAACACTTTGGTAGATAAACTAGAAAAAAAAAAGATGAAAAATCTTAAAAAAAAAAAGATAAATTTTGTAAAGAAAAAAAAACTTATTACGAAATTCCAGAAAATTAAACTTCTTCTTTTGTTTTTGTTGTGATTTTTTGAATACCAATGTTTTCCCACAATTATCAATCCAGACAATATTCCAAGGTATGGTAAATATGAAGAAAGTCGTTCAACTACTGATTTTAAATCTCTTTTCAATAATTTATCTTTTGCAAGTTCTTTTTCTAATTCTTCAGAACTTTCTATTGCATCCAATCCAGCCAATACATCTGCAAATTTACTAATGAGAAAATCTGTCAAAAACATATTTGCTTTTTCAGCTTGTTTTATTTCATACTCTGCATAAATTTTTAATATAACTTTATCACTTGCTTTTTTCAAATGAGAAACAGATTTACTAATTTCACTGTCTTCTGACAATTTTAACAATTCTTGACGTTTTTTCATTGTGTCTTCTTTTTTGTATATATTAGAATTGTTTGCGGTTGGAGGAATTTCTTTTTCATTTTCCCTCATTATATAATCACATGGAAATCTCAAATTAATTTCCAAACACGAATATTTTTTTGTTTTTAAAATTTTAAAAATTTTTTTAATTGCTTTTTTATTATTCACATTCAAAAATTCATCTAATATTGTCGTCATATCTTTTTTATTCGGATTATAAAATGTAACCAAATTTGAAATATTTTCTTGAAACGGTTTTGCAATGGATGTGAGTTGTTGAGTGATTACAACGACAGAAAGATTATAATGTCTTGCAGAAAATCCTAATTTAACCAACTCACTTGTTCTATTTTTCACACTTTGTCCACTTGCACAATCATCCAATATGATTAAACTTTTACTTCCTTTTGAAAATTTGACTATAAATCTTAACCATTCTTCAACATTATCTTGATCACAAGAAATAGCAATAAAATCTTCGTCTTTAACATATTTCCAATTTTCATAAGTTTTAATCCATTCAAATGTTGGACAAATTAAAAAAATATAGTCAAAATAATTTTTATATTCCTTTTCTATAAAATCCAAAAGAAATTTTGTTTTTCCACAAGCAGTCATTCCGACAATTATCATATTAAATGGTTTTTGTTCTCATCCATTTATTTTAAAACTGGATGAAAGACAAGTCTTTGTTGACAATATTCAAAAGTCCATTGCTCAATACAAAAATATGACACTTGACATTTGCTGAAATTGCTTCTTTTATGATTTCCAAAACAATTCCAGATTGTGTATTCAAAATCTTTTTTCCATTTCCATGGACAAAATTGTCATCCAAAGTTCTCAAATCAATACACAAAGCAAAATGATCTTTGTAAAATTTCTCGATGCTCATTTCTGAATCTTCATTTTTATATCCCCGATGAAATATTCTACATGCTTCCTCGAAAAATCTTGTTTTTTGGGAGACCTTGAGAATAAACACTGTTGGGAATTCCTTCAATATTAATTTTTACTTCTGAAATTTTTGGGTATAATCTCAGACATTTTTGTTTGTTTATATCCTGGTATCAGTGTATTAATTTTACTCATCATTCTTTTATTATATATAAAAAAAAATTATTTCTTTTTCCTCTGTTTGTATTCTTTATATTCATTGTATAAAAAGTAATTGCAATAACCTAAATCCACAAATTTTTAGCAAGAAATGCAATACCTTTTGCTCCCCATAATAATATTTAAGAAATTAAATTCAACACAACTGAAATGATGGCACCAAAATTTTTACCTATATTTGGTAAAGCTTTTGCTAAATTTCCAACTGCTTTTGCACCTTGTTTTAATGCATTTCTTGCACCTATAACAATTGTTGTAATTATTCCTGCAACAGAAATAGCAACTGCTGATAACCCTAATAAATTTTCCTTTGACCATTTTTTAAATCTTTCCAATCTTCCAAGGTCGGATTCTTGGATTTCTTGTTGAATTATAGAGACTGTTTCTTCTTCTTCAGGTCTTATATCATTATCCAATCGTAACTTATCAGCTACTCTTCTTGTTAACCTTTCTGCATCTTTATACCATTTTTCCTTTTGTTCATCAGTTCCTAATAGTGCTTTTTGTCCTTAATGATCAGCTTGTATTTCAAGAAAGTCTATTTTCTCTTGTGGTGTTGCTCCTCTTGGATCCAATACACCATTTAATTCTCTTACATCTTGTTCACTCACAATATTTTCTTCTCCTTTCATGTTTTGTCGAAGGTCTTCAATACTATCATTCAAACTTTCTCTAGAATTTTTAATTACATCGTTAAAAAATATTTCTCTAGAATAATAATCCCAATCATAATTTATACTTTCTTCATCATCAAGAGAAAGTTCTTTTTCAGCTTGTTCCTCAACAAAAGAAACCGCAGTTTTTTCATATTCTTTTTTTGCTTTTTCCATATAATTGTTGAATTCATCAACAAATTTTTTGTTTTTTCTAGGAAACAAGTCTGGTTGATCATTTTTATTTACATTTCCAATTTTTTTATCTTTGAAAAATATTGAAACATTTCCTTTTTCATTTCTTTCAATTCTAGTTTTGTCTAATAATATACTTGAATTTGGTCCGTTTTTCTTTTCAAGAGTAATGTTGAATGCTCTTTTGAAAAAACTTTTTTTATCATGGGTCATTATTCTTTTTACAGGTCCGACACCTTTTCTTCCATCAAGAATGTTGTCTTCAACCCTATTAAATCTACTTCTTGAATTTTCTGTATTTATTATATTTATACTTGTATCATGACGGTTATCATCAACTCCACCAAAATCTGTTTCGTCTTCTTGGTTTTCTTCTTCCTCTTCTTCTTCCATATTTCTATTTTTCATTTCAATCTCATCAAAACCTTCAGCCATTTATTTATTTTATAAAAAAAAAAATTCTTATATTTTACCTTGTGATTTTATTTCTTTTGTGTATTTTCTGTCTTTGATTTTTTCTTCTGTAACCCAAGCATTATGTTTGTCATAACCCAACCATTTCACCAACACCGTATTTTTTCCATGCACTTTTTTTCTTTTCAATATTTTTTCCACTTTATTCACAACAAACATTTTCTTCACAAAAGATAATTCCTGTTCATAAAATTTTCCAAGGATAGGTTCTCCTTCAAGATCTTCTAGTTCATACATGTTTGGATCGCTTCTGAATACTTTTACAACTTTAAAAATTTCGTCTGTGAAATTTACTTCATAACCTTTTTCGAATTTCTTCTTATATTTGGAAATTCTAACCGTATCACCAATTCTGAATTTTGGTAAAGGCAAATCTCCCAATGGATGACCATGGAGTGTCATCCATACTTGATCTTTATTAGAATTATTTACATCAGAGAGTTTCATAAATATTGTACGATGTTTGGTATAATTATAATTATTCACAAAGTTGTTCAGGTTGTTAATCCACGTATAAGTTGATTTCCTGTAAAAATATTTCCACATGGATGTTTTTAAAGTTCTGTTAAATCTTTCAACTATAGCTTCTTTTCTATCTGATTTTGTGGAAAAATATTCAACATTATATTCTTTCAAGAGTTGTTTAACACCAACATTGTAAAATTCTTTTACTTCATCAAATTGTATTACATAGGGATATTTTCCAAATCTTTGTTTACATTGTTTTAATAATTCATCTACAGCATTTGTCATATTTTTAGTATATTTTCTATTAACAGGAATAGCAAATGCATATCTACTTAAAATTTCAATCGCTGTTAGGATCCAGTAATATCCATTATTCTGGTTTTTGTATTTTCTCATATTAACCAAATCTATTTGTATTTGATCACACAAATCTTTTACAAATGTTTTGTGAAATTTATGTCTCCTAACAATGGGTTTGAATCTTGTAAAAGTATCTTGAGTTTTTAACCAGTCTTGTATAATTTTTCTACTAACATTTAATCCATTTTCTTTTGCTTTTTTATAAAGTCTTTCTGCAGATTGATAACCTGTTTTTGGATCATTGTAAAGGTTTCTCAACTCTTGCTCCATAACAAACATATTTGCTGACATCCTTTCATCATCATCTTTCATTTATTTTTTAAAAAATAAATGAACACTGAAGAATTTGAAAGAAAGTATTGTGGAAAAAATTATGATTATGTTATGAAAAATACAAAAGAAGATGTTGCAGAAATGAAAAAATCAGTTTATAAAAAAATATCCATATGCAGACATGTCAAAATTTACATTCGAGGTTGATTTTGATAAACAAGGGAATTTCCTAGGATCTCATATTTGGTTTAAAAATAATGAATTCATTTCAACAGATGTGAATTCAGATACATTTAAAAATGACTCAAACATGACAAAATATTTAACAATAAATAAACCTATTGAAAGATTTCCAAAAATATGGAAATCTGATGGAAGTATTCAAGAAATTCCAAAATCAAATCCATTAACTGTGGAAGGTCTTACAATTTACAATCAATATCCTGATCATCTCATATTAGATTACCCGATAGAAAATTTTGGAATTTATGTTAACAAAAAAGATTATTTTTTATCCAGATTACCATTGCTGGATATAACCACAAAATATTGGATTGAAAATTGGAGCGACAGCGAAAGTTATTACAGAGTTTGTTTTTCAGTTTATTGTGCTTCTTATTGTTGTGGAATTTCAATCCAACATTTAACTCCGTCCAAAGACGTTTTTCCAATTATAACATCCATCATGAGATATCATTTGTATTTTACTGTGAAAAGACTCTTGAGAAGAATGGATGGTGGAGAAAAAATGTCAGATATTAGTAGAGAATTTTCTGCGGAAACATTTTATGGAAACAATGAACATATTAGAAGGAAAATGATCTACAGACAAAAAGGTGGTGTTGTTTACCAGTTGTATCCAGAATCTTTGAAAAATGACTACAAAAGATATATTCCAGTGAAAAATAATGGTTTTACAAAAATTGGGATTCAATATTTGAATCAGTCTATTGAAGCATTTGTTTATTCCATCTTGGGAAGTCAAGCTAGAACAAAACAATCTATTTTTTCTGATAGAGCTTCAGCTTTAGAAACTCAAAAAGAATTTAGAAAAATTTTTTAAGACAGTGTGATAAATTATGACACAGCAACCTGGATAAATAATATGAATACAGCTGTGACTGCAACTAATGTAATTTTGAACACAGCTATAAGTCCGAGTTTATGGTTGATTCCAAGCAGTCTAATTATTTTGAAAAATCCTATTGAAGGATACAATAATAAATTAAAAGTTTCTGATGAAAACATGAAATTTGGAATTAATGAAAACTTAAATTATTATGGAAAAGAAAAACAAGAACAACCTTTGAAAAAACAACACAAATTGGAAATAAAAAAATTGGATACTTTGGGAAATGATCAAAAACCACAACAACAACAACAACAAAAATCAGACAATATAAAAAATCTAGAGAAAACAAAAACAATCCCAAAAATGACTGTTAAACATATGAGTGAAAATTTAATTATTTTATCTTTATCCATAATTGGTGGAATTTTAATTTCAAAATATATACTATAAAATAAATGACAATATCTTTAAAAATCTTCATAACAAAAGATGAAAACTCGATAAAAGTAATTCCATTAGATGAAGCAATTATATTAAACAATTGTCAAAAAATTTATGTAAAGTCAGTAAGTATTTTTTTGAATTATAATAATTTGAACATAAATATTCATCATTATACTTATGATACACAATGTGCTAACACAAAAGTTAATTTCAAAGATGGATATTATACTTTTAATATTTTAAAAACCGAATTTGAAAATGTTGGGAAAATAGAATTGGAACAAATTAATTTTTCCGGAAAATGTACAATAAAATCAGATAAAACATTAAATTTGCAAACATTTGGACCAATTCTTGGGTTTGATCAAAACAAAGTCATTCAAGCAAACACATTGACAGAGAGTGACAACGAGGTAAATATTAATAACTTGGAATATGTAAACATAAGCTGCAATATGATTGATAAAAGTAAAAAGTTTGTAAATGGTAAAAGAAGTAATGTACTTGTTCAAGTTCCAATAACAACAGAGCAAACATTAAAAGGTAGTGTTTCTAAAATTTATCCACCTGAAGAAACAGGGGAATAAAATTATCAAATGGGGTTTATAATGAATTAGTATTCAAAGTAGAAGGAAATAATTCATCTGCGGTGGGATATGTTTTATTGGAAATTATTATAAAATAAATGAGTTTATTGTATGGATATGAAAGTGAACATGAATCTTTAAAATCTGATGTAACAGGAAAACTTTCTATCACAGGAGTTAATATGAAAGGAGATATTGACATGGGTTCAAACCATATCATAACATCAGTTGATCCAACAGAAAATGCACATTTAGCGAGGAAGAAATATGTAGATGACAAAGTGAGCTCAGGAAGCTCTTCGACATCAAAGCTATATTTATTAAAAACTGGAGGAACCATGACAGGAAATATTATCATGGGAAATAATAAAATTTCATCAACTGTGAATCCTGTGAGTGATGAAGATTTAGTTAGAAAGAAATATGTAGATGACCAAGATTCTAAAAAATTATCACTAACTGGTGGGACAATGTCAGGAAATATTAACATGGAAAATAATAAAATTATAACAACTTCAGATCCTACAGGTGATAAACATTTAGCAAAAAAAAAATATGTAGGTGATCAAGATTCTAAAAAATTGTCTTTAACAGGTGATGTTACAATTGCAAGTAATAAAATTATTTCTTCAACAAATCCCATACTTGAAACACATTTAGCGAGGAACAAATATGTGGATGATAATTTAAACATTCTCAAAAAAGATGTTGGTTTTTCAGCATTGAAAGATAATTTTTCTTTGAAAATTCATAATTTGTTTTTCATTGAATATGATACAATCTATAATTTACTTTTTCAAAGAAATAGTGGAAAAGTAAAAGGAGTCACTGATTTTAGTATTGAAGGACATTTTTTAAAACAGTACACAAAATCCAAACAACCTTCATTATGTAATGAAGGTGAAAAAGAAAATAATAAATATTTTTTAAAATTCAGTTCTGGAAATAAAATGACAACACTTGAATCCAATCACTGGGAAAAAAGATATTATAAATGTTTTTGTTGTTTATAAATTGAATTCCGTGCTGAAAAGTGGTGCAACATGGTTAAATTGTGGTATTTTCGGACATGATAATGGTGGTTATGATAAATTTGCATGTTTTGCAAATCCAACAAGAGAACTTGTTATTGGTGGAAACAGTGAAAATTGGATTTCTTTTGGTTCAAACCTTGTGAATCATAAAAACCCAATTGCACCATTTAAGACAGAAGCAAATGCTGGAGATTTGAATAAATGGATATGTTTAAGTGTTCATTGGGATAATTATACCACACCTAAAGATAACGAAAGTGCTGTTTTTAGTAATGGGAAAAAATTGTCAAATTTTAAAACAAGTACTGTTTCGGGAGATTCGAAATTAACAATTGGTGATATAAAATGTACTGACGAAGCATTATTTGATGGATCAATAATTTTCTTTTCAGTTTTTAAATATGAAAACATGACAGAAAAAGAAATTTTGTTTTATCATTATGTTCTTTGTAATTTATACAACGTGGAACATGATACTATAAATATATAATAAATGAGTATTGTGTTTCAGGAAAGTGACTTTGATTCAAAAACAAATAAAAGTTTTGTTTTGAATAAATTTGATGAAAAGGTATCAAAATATGGTGATAGTATGAATGGTGATCTTGACATGGGAAACAAAATTATTTCTTCAACAGATCCAACAAATGAAAAACATTTGTCTAGAAAAAAATATGTTGACGATCAAGACTCTAAAAAATTAAATCTATCAGGAGGAAACATGGAAGGTGGCATAGACATGGGTGGACACAAACTTACAAATTTAAAAGATCCAGCAGATTCAAAAGATTCAGTTCACAAAAAATATGTGGATGATGCAAACAATCTTAGACTAAGTCTTCCTGGTGGGTCAATGACTGGAGATATCAATATGAATGGTCATAATATTGTTCATCCTTCAAATTATATTCCATCTTCTGATAATCATGTCGTAAATAAAAAATATGTAGAAAATTGGACATTACCCAATACGGTTCCTAATATTTATACTTTACAAATGGATGATAAAGGTATATTCAATGTCGCTGATGATGTAAATTTCATATTATACACTGGAAGTAATAAAAAGGTTGAAAAACTTATAAATTTAGCAAGAAAGGAAGATTGGAATTTTACACAGAGTGATTCAAATAAGCAACCATTTTTCAAAAAGCCAACAATTAATAATAATTTTTATTGTTTACGATATCCCGGGAATAATTCCAACAATTTGCATTTGAGTTCTTCACAAGACATTCTAAGTAATCGACATTTGAATTTTTATTTTGTTTATGGTCTTAAATCATTAAATACATCCAATAACAGTGAGGTATCATTGTTTAAAATCGCCGATAATGAAACGACAAGTGTCTCAATACTTGATGATTATGGTATTTCCTATATTAATTCAAGTTTATATATATCAAATTCAAATGTACATTAAGTTCCAAATAATTCCTGGCAATTGAAGTCAAATGCTACAGAACTCAACAAATTGTTGTGTGTTTCTGTACATTATGATCAAAATAATAATAACATTCCCAAAAAAGGAAATCTTTATGTAAATGGAAAAGAAATTTGTTCTTTTTTCACAAATTTTAAAATATCACATTCTTCAAATATGAGATTTTATCTCGGATCAAAGAATGCAAGTCATGGTAAAATTCATGGGGAAATATTATATGTATATGTTTCAACTAGATATATGAAATATCAAGAAATTGTTTTGAATCACTATTTACTTTGCAAAAATTATGGTATTGATTTTGATGAAGATGAAATATTAAAATATATAGATAAATAAACTTTGAATAAACTTGAATAACTTTGAATCAATTTTAAACATGCTTGTAATTGTATTTAAAATTTACTTGGTTTTTATTTAATTTTATTCACAAATAACTTTGAATAGATTTTAAATAAACTATAATAAATAAATGAGTGAAGAAAACAAAACACCGTCAGAAAATAAAATAACAACAGTTGAAAAAACTATTAAAGTAAAAGATCCAAGAAAAGTAGAGTTGGGAAAAAGATTAGCAAAAATTTCAAGAGAAGCAAACGAAAGAAAAGCAAGACAGAAACAGATGGAAGAAGAATCTAAATGAATATTTATCCTAAAAGGTCTGTTGCTGCTTTACATACACTTGATCTTCATTTCTCAAACATACCTTCATAAAAAACGTCACAACAACGTTTAATTTTATGCTATAACCAAATGAACTATTATGAGAAGATTAAGATCTTACTCCCTATCCTACCCCCGCTTAGCCTTGGCAAAACACGTAGTTCTGCGGCACCACAAAAGTAAATATTACCTCAAGAGAAAGTATAAACATCAATACTAAAACATGCATCCTAAACTAAACCAAATACATCAATTACAAGCAATGAATACTTATCTTAAAATGTCTCTAGCAGCTTTTTATTTTTTTTATCTTCAATCGGCCAACATAACTATATGAAAGATATCACAAGAACATTTAGTTTTTTACAATAACTAATATTACTATTATGTAAAGAGTAAGATCTTACCCCCTATCCTACCCTCTCTTAGCCTTGGCAAAACACATAGTTCTCCAGTACCTCAGAACTAAATATTACCTCAAGTAAAAGCAGTAACATCGATACTAAAACAAGCATCCTAAACAAACACAAATACATCTATTGCAAGCAATGAATACTTATCTTAAAAAATCTCTTTTTATTTTCATTTAATCTTCAATTGGCCAACATACCTAAATAAAAACATAACAATATTTAGTTTTTGCTATTACTAAATTAACTATTATCAAAGGAATAAGATCATACCCCCTATCTTACCTCCGCTTAGCTTTGATGAAACACTTAGTTCTGCAGTACCTCAGAACTAAGTATCTCACCAAGGAAAAACACTAACATCGATACTAAAACATGCATCCTAAACTTACATAAATACATCTATTACAACTACTGAATACTTATCTTTAAAAGTGTCTTGCTGCTTTAAATCCACTCTATCTTTATTTGCCCAATATACCTACATAAATAACATCACAACAACGTTTAGCTTTCTCCTAACACTTAATTAACCATGACGTTAAGATTAAGGTTTTACCCCCTATGCTAACCTCACTTAGCCTGGCCGAAGCAGTTTTGCGGTACCACAAAACTAAATATTACCTAGCGTAAAAGCAGTAACATCGACACTAAAACATACATCCGAAACGAAAACAAATACATCTATTACAAGCAATGAATACTTATCTTAAAAAGTCACTTGCTATTTTACTTTTATTTAATCTTCAATTGGCCAACATACCTACATAAAAAACTTCACAACAACATTTAGTTTTCTGCTATTAGAAAATTAACTATTATGTAAAGAGTAAGACCTTACTTTCTATCCTACCTCCACTTAGCCACAATGAAACACTTAGTTCTGTGGTACCTCAGAACTGAATATCACCTCAAGGAAAAGCACTAACATAGATACAAAAACATGCATTATAAACTAACACAAATACATCTATTACAACCAATGAATACTTATTTTAAAAAGCCTCTTGCTGCTTTATATTCACTTTATCTTCATTTGGCCAACATACCTACTTAAAACAATCACAACAGCATTAACTTTTTTCCTGTCACTAAAGTAACTGTGATGTTAAAAGTAAGGTTTTATCCCCTATCCTACTCCCACTTAGCCTTAGCTAAACACTTCGTTCTGCAGTACCCTAGAACAAAATATTACCTCAAGTAAAAGCAGTAAATAAATACTAAAACATGCATCGTGAACTAACACAAATACATCCATTAGAACCAATGAATACCTATCTTAAAAAGTCTCTTTCTGCATTACATCCACTTTATCATCATTTGGGCAACATTCCTGCATAAAAAACAACACAAGAGCATTTAGTTTTCTGCAATAGCTAAATTAAATATTACGTTAAGAGTAAGATCTTACCTACTATCCCTCCACAGCTTAGCATTGCAGAAACACTTAGTTCTGCAGCACCACAGAACTAAATGTTACTTCAAGGAAAAGCACTAACATCGATATTAAAACATGCATCTTAAACTAACATGAATACATCCATTACAACCAATGAATACTTAATTTAAAAAGTCTCTTCCTCTTTATATTCACTTTATCTTGAATTGGCCAACACATCTACATAAAAAATCGTCACAACAAGATTTAGTCTTCTGCTATAACTAAATTAACCCCCTATCCTACCCAGGATAGGTTTGGCAAAACACTCAGTTCTGCGGCACCACAAATACATCTATTGCAAACAATGATTACTTATCTTAAAAAGTCTATTGCCCCTTTTCTTTACTTATCTTAATTTGGCAAACATAACTACATAAAAACATCAGAACATGTAGTTTTCTGCTATAACTAAAGTAACTATTACATTATGAGTAAGATCTTACCCCCAAACCTACCCCTACCCCTGCATAGCCTTGGCGAAACACTTAGTTCTGCAGCAGCACAGAACTAAAATACTTCAAAGAAAAGCAGTAAAATTGATACTAAAACATGCATCCTAAACTAACACAAATACATCTATTACAACCAATGAATACTTATCTTAAAAAGTCTCTTGCTGCTTTAGATTCATTTTATCTTCCTTTGCCCAACATACCGAAATAAAAAACATTACAAGAACATTTAGTTTTCTTCTATAACTAAATTAACTATTATATTAAGAGTAAGATCTTATTTCCTATCCTGCTAATTCTTAGCCCTTGAGAAACACTTAGTTTAGCAGCACTACAGAACAAAGTACTACTTCAACGGAATAATCCAACATCGATACTAAAAAATGCATCCTAAAATAACACAAATACATCTATTACATTCAATGAATACTTATCTTAAAAAGTCTCTTGCTGGCTTATATTCACTTTATCTTCATTTGGCCAACATACCTACAGAAAAAATATCACAACAAAGTCAAATCAAGTCAAGTCAAATCTCAAGTCAAAGTCTCAAGAAAAAGCCATAAGTGTATTGGAACAAGATTGATGTCAAGTGTCAAAAGAGCACGAAAATCATTTAGAAACAAGTCCCAAGTCAATTCCAAGCTGTTTCACAGCAGCTCTCTAGTCAAATCTAGGAGAAACTCGACATATGATTGTAGAACATAAACCAAGGCCTTAAGCATGACGTGTCGTTTGGGTGCTTGTTTTCATGATTTTTCTCATTTTCAGGATGTAATTTATGACAAAATCTCAAAAAAGCAAATACACCTCATACCTAGGTGAGCGGATTATTGGTCGTGTTGTTGTGCAACCAAAAAGAGCACTAGAACACTCTGCATTTGTCGCTTCTTGCATCCCTATCATCGAAAGTTCAGCAAACGGTTGGCCTGCAATTTGGATTATAATAAATGCTATTCCAGTTGACTGCCCTATGAAAACTCTAATTGGAGCCTATTGTTCTCTTTTGCTGGAATGAAGTGTAGTAATGGACGTGCGGTGATCCAATATACGACCCACTTTCGCAAATGAAAGTGGTCCCGGAAGATAATACAATATTATGCAAATTCTTCCTCTGTATTTAATCTTATTTTAAATTGCAGTGACATCAAAACAAATCCTGGTCCTCCTGCACCCGAACCGACTACAGATGAAAATAATTCTATTTCCAAATCGGTGCAAATATTGCGTCCTACTTGCAATAAAAATGTCAACCCTATTGCTGCACTCTTTTGCGATTCATGTAAATACTGGTGCATCCCAAGTGCCTTTAAAAACCATGACCAGCCGACAACTTCAAAAAGTATAAAATAAAACATATTCCGAAGAATAAAGTCATCTTGAGAACTCAAGATATGAGTCAATGCAAGATAAAACTATTGTTGAAACTGTGATATTTCGACTTTATTCCAAAGTCATCTTCAGACAGAATGATAATTACAAAAACATGCCAGAGTGTATATACAGGAAGTGTGATGACATCATCGAGACAGAATTAGGAAACACTACCGGTAATCCCTAATTTACATGCTGAGATGTTGAGAAGCTAAGTGCTAATTAGAAGTTCTCGCCACCATTAATAAAGCGGTTGAGCATGAATAGAACAATTGGGCTAACTGATAACAAGTGTGCATAATATCTAATTAAAAAAGGTTGAGTTCTTTGCTAGCTTTGAGCCCAGAATTAAGCTCAGGTTTATTAAACTTAATGTGGAGTGCTTCAATTATTAGAAGTTTATTGGTGTTAGTAGACTTACTCGTATAAAGAATTTTATAGTTATTAAAGATTAAATTTATAATGGACGTAGATGTGTTAGAAGAAAAGGGAAGGTCATTTAGTCTGTCGTACTGATCGTATAAGTCATTAATGAAGTGAGCGTGTTCACATTCGAGAAAGTGTTGGGCAACTGCACTGGTGTTATGTTGAGTAGAATGTTCGGAAAGGCGTTTGTGAAGACAACGGTCGGTTTTAAATATATGTTTTGTTGCAGCCAGGACAAGTAATTTGGTAGACGATATTATTGCGAGACATTTCCGGAATCTTATCTTTGTTAGAAATAAAATAGGAGACTTTTTTCGTGTCATAAATAACGATAAATTTAATGGGTTGATTGAGATGACGCCGAATTTTCGAAATGCATGATTTAATTAGATTTTCACTTTGTTTACCAAGGAAAGGAATACGTATCCAAATTTTGGGTAAATTATCATCATCGCAAGACCTATTCGTTTTAATTGTAGAAGGGTTGTATTTGCGTTTTGGTTTATTAATAAGAAAATATTTTACGCTATTGGGATAACCATTCCACGACATACAAGAATTTATAAAACTGATATTGTTGTTAAAAAGCTTTCTTGAACTACAAATTTTAAGAGCGCGGTTAAAAAGAGACTTTTATCCATGCAGTTTTGCGTGAAAAAGGTTCAAAACTTGTGATGTGCGTATATTGACCAGTGTGAGTATCTTTACGATTAATGGTGGTGAGAACTTCTAATTAGCACTTAGCATCTCAACATCTCAGCATGTAAATATTAGGGATTACCGGTAGTGTTTCCTAATTCTGTCTCGATGATGTCATCACACCTCCTGTATATACACTCTGGCATGTTTTTGTAATTATCATTCTGTCTGAAGATGACTTTGGAATAAAGTCGAAATATCACAGTTTCAACAATAGTTTTATCTTGCATTGACTCATATCTTGAGTTCTCAAGATGACTTTATTCTTCGGAATATGTTTTATTTTAAACTTTTCCAAGTGCCTTTCCTTTCCACACAATTGACTCATTCACTCCGTATCATCTCATACTGAATGGGTTTCCCCTAGGTGTCAGTTGTACCAAAATTAGGACGAATTTGATGTAACTACAGACCAATCATTGAAAGCAACAGTTCATGGAATATCATCCAATCGGGAACTTTTTACACTTACTTTTGTCTCAGGAGGAGATGACTATGTTGGAGGCTTTAACTTCCGGAAAAAAGAGCAAAGGTCTTATTATTGTCCATCTAAATATTTCCAGTATCAAACCTGGAACAAAATTTGACAAACTTAATGCTATCCTTCTTCAAAGACCAACAGTACACATAATATAATTTCTTGAAACATGGTTGAACGATTCTTGCACGGACGATATGTTACCTATCCCAAACTATTCGTTTGTACGTTGTGAATGCTCCTCGAATATTCGTGGTGGAGGGATTATTACGTACATTCATAAAGACGTACCGTACACGCCCAGACATGATTTGACAACTCAAACTGTGGAGTCTACTTGTATTGAAATGAAATTGCACTTTTAAGCACCAATATTAAAAACAAACTTATATCGCTTACCATCTGCTGATAGTGTATATGATTCTGAATTAGGACTCATTGTGGAGAAAATAGCATCTGAAAATAAGGAATGTTTGTATTGGGCGATTTCAATATTAATTTATTGTTTCGAAAAATCTAACTCACTCAGCGTCATAAAACCGTTTCGGTGACTTGGATTTAAGCAATTGGTTACCGAACATATTAGTACAAATTCACACTATACTAATGGATCATTTAGCGTTACGTCTACACTTATAGATCATATCTATGTATTATCCAAATGAAATGTCGCATCAGTCTAGTTTCCACCTGTCTCACTGAGTGACCACTATCCTGTGTTGGTTGTAAGACAATGTAATATGTGGATAAAAGCTAATGAGGAAAGTAGGAACCCCATACAATACCTACTCCTTTCTAGATTAGATGAAATGAAATTCCGTGAGGATCTACGCACAGCTCCCTGGTCTATGATTGAGGCGTTTGATGATCCTACGAACCCGCTCGCCTTGCGGTATGCCATGTTCGACAGTATTGTGGATCGTCACGCTCCTTCATTGTCGAAACGTGTTAAATCACTCCAGTTACCTCCTTCGATAGCAACAGATATTTTATCTACCATCAGGGAAAGAGACTTGCTTTAAACCAAAGTGAAGAACTGTGTTATTCTTTGGGAATCCTATAAAGCCTTCAGAAATAAGTGTGCTTTCGACAGTAGGATGGGTAAAAGGAGCTACTTCGCAAACAGGTATTTTTCCAGCAAAAATGATTAAAAAAAACTGTGGAAAATATTAAATCACGAGGCTAATTGTAATTCCAACAATACAATTCCAACCTATGTGTGTGATGATAACGATATATTACTTACAGACCCTACAGAGATTGCCAACGCATTTAACTCTTATTTTTCCCAAGTAGTAAGAACCATTAACAAAGGTGCAGTCCATAATGATCGCGACTTCGATACACTTCAGATCTTACCCCCTATCCTACCCCCGGTAAGCATTGGCGAAACACGTAGTTCTGCTGTACCTCAGAACTAAATATTACCTCAACGAAAAGCAGTAAAATAAATACTAAAACCTTTATCCTAAACTAACACAAATACATCTATTACAACGAATGAACACTTATCTTAAAAGTCTCCTGCTGCTTTACATTCACTTTATCTTCATTTGGCCAACATATCTTCATAAAAGATATCACAACAACATTACGTTTTTTGCTATAACTAAACTATTACGTTAAGAGAAAGATATTACCCACTATCCTACCCCTGCTCAGTCTGTTCAAAACACTTAGTTCTGCTGTACCTCCGAACTAAATATTACCTTAAGTAAAAGCAGTAAAATAAATGCTGAAATATGCATCATAAACTAACACAAATACATCTATTACAAGCAATGAATACTTACCTTCAAATATCTCTTGCTGCTTTCCATTCATTTTATTTTCATTTGTAAAATACGCCTTCATAAAAACCATCACAACAACATTTAATTTTCTGCGATAACAAAAATAACTATTATGTTAAGAGTAATATTTTACCACCTATCCTATCATTGCTCAGCCTTGAAGAAACAGTTTTGTGCCACAACAGAACTAAATATTAGCTCAAGGAAAAGCACTAACATTCATACTAAAACATGCATCCGAAACTAACATAAATACAACTATTACAACAAATGATTACTTATCTTAAAATTCTCTTGCTGCTTTACATTCACTTTATGTTCATTTGGCCAACATACCTACATAAATAAAATCACAACAACATTTAGTTCTCTGCTATAACTAAATTAACTATTACATTAAGAGCAAGACCTTACCCCCAATACTACCTCAACTCAGTCTTCACGAAACACTTAGTTCTGCAATACCTCAGAACTAAATATTAACTCAAGTAAAATCAGCAATATCAGTACTAAAACATGCATCCTAAAGTAACACAAATACATCTATTACAACCAATAAATACTTACCTTAAAATGTCTCTTGCTGCCTTACATTCACTTTCATTTCAATTGGCCAGCACACCTGCATAGAAAACGTCACAACAACATATAGTCTTCTGCTAAAACTAAATTTTCTATTACGTTAACAGAGAGATCTTAGCCCCTATCCTACCCTCACAAAGCCTTGGCAGAACACTTAGTTGTGTGGAACCTAACAACTAAATATTACCTCAAGTAAAAGCAGTTGAATTGGTATGAAAACATGCATCCTAACCCAACACAAATACATCTATTAAAGGCAATGAATACTCATCATTAAAAAGTCTCTTGTTGCTTTACATTCACTTTATCTTCATTTGGCCAACATACCCACATAAAACCATCACAAAAATATTTGGTTTTCCCAAATTACTGAATTAACCATTACATTGAGAGAAATGTTTTGCCTTCTATCCCACCCACTCTTAGGCTTGGGATAACACTTAGTCTGTGGTACCTCAGAACTAAATATCACCTCAAGGAAAAGCACTAACATCGATACTAAAACATGCATCCAAAACAAACACAAATACATCTATTACAATAAATGAATACTTATCTTAAAAAGTCTCTTGCTGCCTTACATTCAAATTATCTTTAATTTGGCCAACATACCTACATAAAAACCATCACAAAAAGATTTAGTTTTCTCCTATTACTAAATTCACTATTACATAAAGAGTAAGGTCTTACCCACTATCTTTCCTCCGTTTAACCTTGACGAAATTCTTAGTTCTGCAGCACCTCAGAACTAAATATTACCTCAAGGAAAAGCACTAACATCGATACTAAAATATCCTACTTAAACTAACACAGATACATCTATTATACCCATTGATACTTATCTTATACAGTATCCTGCTGCTTTACATTCACTTTATCTTCATTTGGCTAACATATCTACAAAACAAACATGACATTAACATTAATTATCTGCTATAACTAAATTAACAGTTACATTAAGTGTAAGAACTTACCCCGTATCCTACCAAATACATCTGTTACAACAAATATATAATATCCTAACATAAATACATCTATTACAAGCAATGAATACTTACCTTACGAAGTCTTGTGCTGGTTTACATTCACTTTATCAGCATTTAATCAATATACCTGCATAAAAACATCACAACAACATTTAGTTTTGTGGTATAACTAAATTAACTAGTGCGTTAAGAGTAATATCTTACCTCCTATCCTACAAACGCTTAGCCTTGGAGAAACACTTTTCGGCAGGAGAGAATTAAATATATCCTCAAGTAAAAGCTCTAACATCGATACTAAAACATTCATTCTAAACTAACACAAATACATCTATTAAACGCAATGAATACTTATCTTAAAAAGTCTCTTGCTGCTTTACATCCATTTTATCTGCATTTGGCCAACATACCTACAGAAGAAATATCACAACAAAGTCAAATCAAGTCAAGTCAATTCAAAGTCTGAAGTCAAGTCAAATCGCAAGTCAAAATCTCAAGAAAAAGTCATAAGTGTACGGGAACAAGATTCATTTCAAGTGTCATGTGAGCACGAAAATCATTTAAACAGGTCCCAAGACAAGTCTGAACTGTTTCACAGCAAGTCTCTAGTAAAATCTAGGTGAAACTCGACTTACGATGGTACAAGTGAAACGAAGGCTTTAAGCATGTAGTGTCGTTGGGTGGTTGATGTTCCCGCGATTTTTCTCATTTTCAGGATCCGATTTTTTGACAAAACCTGAAAAGAGCCAATACATCTGATACCTAGGTGAGCAGATTATTAGTCCTTAATGTTGTGGATTATTAGTCCACAACATGAGAGCATTGTTGTGCAACCAAAAAGAGTGCTAGAACACTCTGGATTTGTCGCTTCTTGCATCCCTATCATCGAAAGTTCAGCAAACGGTTGGCCTGCAATTTGCATTATAATAAGTGCTATTCCAGTTGAGTGCCCTTATGAAAACACTAATTGGAGCCTATTGTTCTCTGTTGTTGGAATGAAGTGTAGTAATAGACGTGCAGTGATCCAATATACCACCCACTTTCGCAAATTAAAGTGGTCCAGGAAGATAATACAATATTATGCAAATTCTTCCTGTGTATTTAATCTTATTTTAAATTGTGGTGACATCGAAACAAATCCTGGTCCTCCTGCACCCGAACCGACTACAGATTAAAATAAATCTATTTCCAAATCGGTGCAAATATGTGTCCTACATGCAATCAAAATGTCAACGCTATTGCTGCACTCTTTTGCGATTCATGCAAATACTGATGGCATGCCAAGTGCCTTTCCTTTCCACACAATTGCCTCATTCACTCCGTATCATCTCATACTGGATGGGTTTCCCCTACGTGTCAGTTGTACCAAAATTAGGACGAATTTGATGTAACTACAGAGCAATCATTGAAAGCAACAGTTCATGGAATATCATCGAATCGGGAACTTTTTACACTTACTTTAGTCCCACGAGGAGATGACTATGTCGGAGACTTTAAATTCCGGAAAAAGAGCAAAGGTCTTATTATTGTCCATCTAAATATTCGCAGTATCAAAGCTGGAACAAAATTTGATAAACTTAAACCTATCCTTCTTCAAAGACCAACAGTACACATAATATAATTTCCTGAAACATGGTTGGACGATTCTTGCACGGACGATATGTTAGCTATGTCAAACTATTCGTTTGTGCATTGTGACCACTCCTCGAATATTTGTGGTGGAAGGATTATTGGTTACATTCATAAAGACGTACCGTACACGCCCAAACATGATTTCACAACTCAAACTGTGCAGTCTACATGTATTGAAATCATATTGCACTTTTTGGCACCAATATTAATAACAAACATATACCGCTTACCATCTGCTGATAGTGCATATGATTCCGAATTGGGGCTCATTCTGGAGAAACCAACATCTGAAAATAAGGAATGCTTTGCACTGGGCGATTTCAATATTAGTTTACTGTATCAAAAATCTGACTCACTCAGTGTCATAAAACCATTTCGGCGACTTGGCCTTAAGCATATTGTTACCAAACTTAAGCGTACAAATTCACACTATACTAATCAATCATTTAGCGTTACGTCTACGCTTATAGATCATATCTATGTATTATCCAAACGAAATGACGTATCAGTCTAGGTTCTAACGGTCTCACGGAGTGACCACTATCCTGTGTTGGTCGTAAGACGATGTAATGCTAGGATAAAAGCTAATGAGGGAAGTAGGAACACCATACATTACCGACTCCTTACTAGATTAGATGAAATGAAATTCTGTGAGGATGTACGCACAGCCCCCTGGTCTATGATAGAGGCGTTTGATGATCCTATGGGCCCGCTTGCCTTGTGGTATGCCATGTTTCACAGAATTGTGGATCGTTACGCTCCTCTGTTGTCGAAACGTTTTAAATCACTCCAGTTACCGCCTTGCATATTAACGGTTATTTTATCTACCATCAGGGAAAGAGACTTACTTTAAACCAAAGCAAAGAATTGTGTTATTCCTTACGAATCCTAACAAGCCTTCAGAATTAAGTGTGCTTTTGACAATAGGATTGGTAAAAGGAGCTACTTCACACAACAAATAGTGTCCAGCAAAAATGAATCCAAGAAACTGTGGAAAGTATTAAATCAATCTGCTTATCGTAATTCCAAGAATACAATTCCAACCTACATGTGTGATGTTAACAATATATTACTTACAGATCCTAGAACTAAATATTACCTCATGGAAAAGCACTAACATCGTTACTAAAACATTTGTCTTAAACTAACACAAATACATCTATTACAAACAATCAATACTTATCTTAAAATTTCTCTTCCCACTTTAAATTCACTTTATCTTCATTTAGCCAACATAACTACATAAAAACCATCACAACAACATTTAGTTTCGTACTATAAGTAAATTAACTATTACGTAAAGAGTAAGGTCTTACCCCTTATCCTACCCTCGCTTAGCCTTGACAAAACACTTACTTCTGTGGTACCTCACAAATAAGTATAACTTCAAACAAAAGAACTAACTTCGATACTAAAACATCCATTCTAAACAAACACAAATACATCTATAACAACCAATAAATACTTAACTTAAAAAGTCTCTTGCAGCATTACATTCATTTTATTATCATTTGGCTTAAAATACCTACATAAAAACCATCACAAGAACATTCAGTTTTCTGCTATAACTAAATTAACTATTAAGTTAAGAATAAGATCTTAACATCCTATCTTACCCCTACTTAGCCTTGGCGAAACACTTAGGTCGGCGGGACCTCAGTGCTAAATATTACCTCAAGTAAAAGCGCTAACGTCGATAGTAAAACCTGCACTCTAAAGTAACACAAATACATCTATTGCAACCAATGAATACTTATCTTAAAATGTCTCTTGCTGGTTTACATTCACTTTATCTGTATTTAATCAATATACCTGCATAAAAACATCACAACAACATTTACTTTTGTGGTATAACTAAATTAACTAGTGCATTAAGAGTAATATCTTACCTCCTATCCTACCACTGCTTAGCCTTGGACAAACACTTACTTTTCGGCAGGAGAGAATTAAATACATCCTCAAGTAAAAGCTCTAACATCGATACTAAAACATTCATTCTAAACTAACACAAATACATCTATTAAACACAATGAATGCTTACCTTGAAATGGCTCTTGATGCTTTACCTTCACTTTATCTGCAGTAAGCCAACATACGTACATAAAAACATTAGAACAACATTTAGTTTCCTGCTATAACTAAATTAACTATTACGTTAAGAGTAGGATCTTACTCCCTATCCTACTCCCACTTAGTTTTGGCAAAATTCTTTGTTCTACTTTACTTCAGAGCTAAATATTACCTCAAGTATAAGCAGTAAAATAAATACTAAAATATGCATTGTAAACTAACACAAATACATCTATTACAACCAATGAATACTTTTCTTAAAATATCTCTTGCTGCTTTCCGTTCATTTTATTTTCATTTGGCCAACATTTCTACATAAAAACCATCACAACAACATTTAGTTTTCTTCTATAACTAAATTATCTATTACGTAAAGGGCAAGGTCTTACACCCTATCCTACCCCCATTTAACCTTGACAAAACACTTACTTCTGCAGAGTAGTAAGAAAAACGCCGGTCCTGGCACATGACGTCACACCCTATTAGCATACCAATGATGACGTCATCAAGAAAAAGCTCCGCCCACTTTTCGGTCAGCGGTCTACTTTTGCAGGCTCAACACCTGTCAATCATTTTCCCTTTACACATGATGACGTTATCATCATCAAAGTGGAATCCCCTTTTCACAAACCTTCATCATATCAAATACTAAAACAACTTTTTTATTATTAAATTTCTTTTCTCACTAACTTATAATGTGCATATGATAATGTATCAATCTTATTTTCAAGAACAACTCTATTATCATCATTAGAAGATAATGCAACTTTAGTTACTCTTTCTGTGTATAAATTATGTTTTCTATGAACTATCATATTCATATCTCTGGTTTCTTCTTTACCAGTAAATAAACAATTTTTAAAGTTTTCATGTTTTATATCTCTTTTAGTAACATATTTCTTAATACCTTTACATTTTATTGATTCTACTCCTTTTTCCCATGTATATGAGTATAATTTTGCTCTTAATCCGACAAATTCTATAATTATTATTCCTCCACATTCATCTTTCATATTACCAATTTTCTTTTTATTTTTTACATTATATAATGGATGATTCTTTGGATAATTTGATGTATCAAACCATTCATCAGATAAAGAAGAAATAAATTCATTAACATCTTTTGTTTTTATTTCATACATTAAACTGTGTGTATCTGTGAAAAGAAGATTTACATTTTCTTTACCAAAATATGGTAAAACAACATTATAATGGAAATCATACATTAAAGTTTTTGACAAATCTAAAATACTCATTCCAATTGAAATTGGTTTATTCAATTTTATACTCTTTCTATGCATATGTATAGCAATTAGATTTTTAGAGAAGATTACACTCTTATCAAATCTTGGATTGCTAATTAATTTTACAGCTTCATCTTTTCCACTAACTAGTTGTATATGTACTCTATTTCTAACATTTTCTATTGTTTTTCCAAATACAGAGTTATTCATTAATTTAAAAAAATCTTTTTCAAACTCATTTTTTGCATTTTTTCTCAACTCTGTATTCATATAAATATATTCTTTCATAAAATCTTCTTCATAAAATTTTACTCCTTTGTGAATCTTTTTTAGCTTTAATCCTAACTGTAAACATTGTTTTAAATTTTCGTAATGTAAAACATATTTTTCTTTATCATTTAGATTTGGTATAAGTTTTTCAACTTTTCCAATTTTGATCTTTTCTGGTGCTAAGGAATAATCATTATGTAAATCATGCAACTCTTTTGGATATTCTAAATCAACTTCTAAAATACAACCAATATTTTCATTTTCTACTAGATATGTCCAATTTTCTATTTCTTTTTTAGTCATCCATTTAAAATCTCTCACAGGAAGTTTTTTACTCATTGCCCATCCATATAAATTATTTGCATCTAAATATGTAATGTATGAAATTTCTTTTTCAGGATTATAATTTTCTTTCATGTATCGATTATTAGCTTTCACATATCTCTTTGTAATCGTTGAAATTCCTCCTCTGATCCCATTTTCAATCATGAGATACATTTGAGGATCTGACAATAATTCAAACTCCACTTTTGTCTTTTTGAACATCGCATCCCAAGCTAATCCAGGTGCTGAAAAATACCATGCTGGATCCAATTTATATATTTTTCTACATAATTTTCTAAAATTTTCAAAAACATCTGCAAGTAACAAGACATCTGTTTTTAAATATAGATCATGATATTCTCTCATGTTTTTTAAATTAAATGTTTTAAAAACATTTAAAACATATTGATAATCTTCATCACTAATTCCTTCTTCATTCAGCATTGAATAAAATTCATCTTTTGAAGGAGGAGATGTTTCATCTAATTTTTTTAAGGAGGTATACCAATCATATGGAAATACTCCTTTTCTACATAATAATTCAAATTCTTTTTCACAATGAAAAAATTTCTTTAAATAATGTAAATTTTCTTTACCTAAATTTTTTACCAACTTTCCTAAAGCAGATCCCATAAATTTTAAACTATCAATAAATCTTAAATGTTTTTTAACATCGATCGTTTTTCCATTTTTTTCAAAATCATAAAAATGAATTTTTTTAGAGAAGGAGATATATTTTTCATCTGTTTTTGGTATTCAACTAATATCTCCTTCTGTTTTACCTAATTTTTTTATGAAAAGGTGAGAGTCATAGTTTTGTAAATTATGAAGAATAATAGGTATGAAATTTGGTTTTTTCATTTGATAGTTACAGATTAAGCAAGCTGCTCCTCTATATTTTCCAGAAAAATGGCAATGATCTTTTACTTTTTCTTTTTCTTCTAAAAATTCTTTTTCACATGCATAACATTTTTTAGAGTCATCAAAATCTTTTTATCTTCTTCTGTAAAAATAATTCTTTTTGGAAATCTAAATTTTTTATAAATTTTTCTAAGTGATTTTTCTAAACTTTTTACAAATTTCAAAGCAACATCTTCTTTAGGATCTTTCTTTGTATAACATACAAATATTGATGGATATAACTCGTCATCAAAAAATTTAACCAGATAACAATATCCAGATAATTTATGTTTCTGTAATTGTTTTATTTTGACACTGATTTTGTTATTCTTAAACACTAAATAACATTCAGTATCAGAATAGATTAGAAAAGGAACCTCATGAATTCTTTCATAATTTTTAAATTTTAAAATTTTTCCTTTCTTAGGAAAAACTGTCTTTACACATTCGTATTTTTTACAATATTCCAAATGTTCTTTAAGAAGTTCTTCTTTTCCAAAACTTAACAAACATCTTTTACAAGTGTGTATTCTATGCTCATGTTTACTAATTTGTGATGAAGTTAATTTATTAAAATTTTTAATTAAACAATAATGTCTTTTACCATTTTTTTCTATTAGTAAAATATCTGCAATATTTTCTTCATCACTTAATCTAAGAGTAATAATTTCATTTTTTTCGTCAACAGCAAATAAATTAATTCCAATATTATTATTTTTTTCAAACTTATGTATATCTGAAAATCCACATGGAAAATTCATATCTTTAATATTAAATTTTCCAACTTTCTCTCTAAGTAAATTTGTAATTCTTCCAGGATTTTTCAACTTTGGATTTTCTTTTAAAATTTCAAATATTCCTATACACCATAATAGACATTCATTATCTTCATTTTCTGGATTTATTATTGCTTTTTATCTTTTAATGCTCTTGGTAATGGAATCCAAGATGATCCTTTTAAAAGGTTAATTTTGTTAATATTTAGTATTAATTTTATACCATAACTGTAATTCCACTGGCTTGATTCTTTCATATATTTTTCAAAAGTTGACATAATTTTATCTTGCATATTTTTATAAATTTCATCAAAGTACACTTCCTTGAAAAATTTCTTGCTGTTTACTATGAAAATGAGGTTCATCTGTGATTATTTCATTTTTAGATGGATTCATTTTTTCCAATTTACATTGAAATGTTAACTGTTGTTTCATCATTCGAAATTCTTTAAATTTTTCTAACACAATTTGTTTTGCTTCTTCAAACAAATCTAAAGGACCATAGAAAGATAATTCATATTTTTCAAATCCAAAATGTATCTTTTTGCGATACCATATAAAGCTTCTTTTTCCAATTCAAATTTTGGTGGTTCTTTTTTCTGAAACATATCCATGATGGATTCTTTCAGTTTCTCATACTCACTCTTTTGTGGTTTGTCAGTTTTTTTCTCAAATTGTTTAAATGTTCTGATAATTTTACTTAAAAATCTTCTTTTCATTTTTGCTTTTATTTTTTCTCTGATTTTCCACCAATTCTTTTTTGGTTTTTGATATTTCGTTGGTTGCAAAATAGGAGTGTCAATTTGCAGATTTTCAGTATCTAATAAAGAAGTCATTCTACCTTTATTAGTAGAGTTTTTAGAAAAAAAATCAATTTTATTTTTTCTTGTAGTCATCTCTCTTTTATTAGTAGAGTTTTTTAGAAAAAAATCAATTTTATTTTTTCTTGTAGTCATCTTTCTTTTATTATAGGGGTTTTTAGAAAAAAAAATCAATTTAGAAAGGAGATTTCCTTTCTAAATTTCTTATATATATATTTTATTTATTGATAGAAAAATTCCCAAGTATCTCCACTACTCAACTTTAATGGTTTTTCTTCTAAGATTCTCCATTTTACAGTTTGAGGATATGTTTGGAAATGTTTTGCTGTAGCATAAAGACTTTTAAATATCTTTTCCTCTCCATTACTTGAATTTTTTACTAACACTGGTTTTACTTTCCATTTTTCTCTACAATATTTTTCATAGAATTCAGTCAGATCTTTTTTCTCCAATTCAAACATTTTCTCCAATTCATCTTTTTTATATCTTCTATAATGTTTTACTTTTTTCTGTTTTGCAAGTTCTATGAGTTGGTTATAAGTCTTCATTATTATACTTTATTAATATAAAAAAATTTATCAATTATTACACCTCCAGTGATTCCAGTTAGAAGAAAAGCAATATTTTGATATTTTTTCATTTCTTTTGAAGGTGTGTAATAATTTTCTAATTTAGGTTCATTTTCTTCTTCCTCTTTATATTCATTTTGCATCTTTTTTAGAATTTCAAAAGAATTATTAGTTTGATTAATATCTGCATTTGCATCTGATATTTGTTGTCTAAATTCTTGAATTTTTTCTTTTCTTTTCATTTGATTCTCATACCACCTCTCTTTATCTCTAGATAATTTCTCCATTGCAACATTGTCTTTTAATTTCCTTCCCATATCCAATGTGATTTAATTTGGAAAATGAAAATCCAGCACCTGCAAATGCAACTGCATTAAATAATCCTCCATCTACTGTTTCCATATTTATTTAAAAAGATCAGAAGGAATCCATTTTCTATCTTGTGCATATTTTACATCCAATGTAGATAATCCAACAGCTGCTGCAAGTTTCAATGTTGTAATCAAAGATGCTGGAGTTGAAAGACCATCTCCAATTGCTTTTCGTGTTAACATCCCAACACCAGCTGCTCCCAATGTGATTAGAGTGGAGTCATACAATTCATTCATTGTTTCTTTTTTATTCATGTTGTTACTCATTTATTTATATATAGAAAAAAAAATTTTAAAGACATTCTATATTACTCTTTGTTTTTTGTTTTATATTTTTCTTTATAGGAAATTTATTATTATCTACTTCTTCTTCTTCTAAAATTCTTTCTTCTTTAACTTCTCTCTTGTCTTTTTTATATGCAAAATATAATCCAATAATTCCTCCTAATATTGTAACACCTCCAACAACATATCTAAAATCTATATAATTCAAAATTTCTTTATTTCTTCTTTACTCTTCCATTCGTTGTCTCTTTTTTCTTTCTTTTGCTTCTTTTGAAATTTTTGCAAGTCTTTTTCCTAATTCTACTTTTCTTGGATCTTTTATTTTTGTATTGGATTTTTCCACTGTGGTTATTTTTTTTTCCTCTTCACTCATTTATTTAGAGGAAAAATTTTATTTAAAATCTATTTATTCTATTCACAAGTAAACCTAAATAAGATTTTGAATAGACACAAATCTATTTACAAGTAAAAATCAAATAGAATTCAAATTCTATTCAAATCTATTCAAATCTATTTACAAGTAAAAACAAAATAGAATTAAATAGATTCAAAGAAATTTTATAATTTCCTCTTCATCAAAATCAACATAAAATTTTTTACAAAGAAGATAATGATTTAATACAATCTCTTTTTCTTTCATTTTCCTAGTCGAAACATATACATATAATATTTCTCCATCTATTTTTTCATAATCTTTATTTTTTGATCCAATATAAAATTTCATGTTTGAATCATGGGAAAAATTATACTTTGTCGAGAAAGAACAAATTTCTTTTCCATTCACATAAAGATTTCCTTTATGAGGATTGCCAATGTCATTTTTATCCCAATGTACAGAAAGACATATTAATTTATTTAGTTCTTTAGCATTTGCTTTCAATTGCCATTTGGTATTTGTAATCATATCTATACTTGAATTTGTGATATATAATTCTGAAAGAATATAAGAAATACCAATATCAGACATAAGCACAACATTTGGTATTGCTTTATAATTTGTTATTTTGAACAACGATACCTCTTTATCGGTTGAATTTAATGATTTCAAACCAAAAACAAAATAAAAATTCAAGTGTTGATTGGATAAAATATTTACTGCATTAACTAAATGTAAATTATTGGAATTTGATCCCGGATATTGAATACAATAAAAATTATTATTAATTGTGGATTTTTTGAAAAGTGGTTGTTTGTTTGTATCATCTTGTTTGAAATTCCAATCATTTTTACTTGACAAATTAAAAAGTTTTTCCACTTTTTTATTGCTTCCAGTATATTCTATAGAATTCACATCATCTTTCACTTCAAAAATTCCCTTGTCATCCATTTGTAAAGTATATAAATTTGTTAGTAAATTTGGTAAAGACCAATTTGTCACATATTTTTTATTCACTCCATGACGATCAGAAGAAGGAATATAATTTAATGCATGAATAATATGATGATTTCCCATATCCAAATCACCTGTCATTGTGTCACCTGTTTTTGTTAGTTTTTTATCCATTTCATTTAAAATGAAAGTCTTTGTTTTTGAAGAGAAGTCACTTTCTTCAAATATAACACTCATCTTTATTATTATATATTTATAGTATCGTGGTCTACGTTGTATAAATTACAAAGAATATAGTGATAAAAAAGAATTTCTTTTTCTATCATTTTTTTATATTTATAGATTGAAAAGAAAATTATAGATCCATCCAGTGGAAAATTATTACCATTTTTTATATCACTCAATGTGAGTTTTGTCTCTCGTGTAGCACTCTTAGCTGTGAAATCTGTTAACTTTTTTCCATTGCAATAAAAATGACTTTGATTTGTAAGAGGGGAAGAATCACAATCCCAATGTATACTCAAACAAATCCATTTATTTAAATCTCCTGCATTTGCTTTTGTTTTGTATGCAGTAAGTGGTGATTTATGATTTGCAGGATTAGAACCTGTTATAAAAAATCTAGCAGAATCTCCACTGACAACCAATTCTCTTCTGGTTGGATTTGTAAATCCCACAAATTTTTTAAAACCTCCACTATCATTTCCAAAAAGACCTGATTTTAACGAATCACTTCCAGAAGAAGGAACTGAATTTAATTTGTAAACTATAAAAACATTTATAAAATCTTTTTTTCCTGTAATTGGATTAATATTGGAATCTGAAATCATTCTAATGTTATTAAATTTTAAAAAGTATTTATTACCCTCTTTTTCATTTTCTAAACATAAAGAAGGTTGTAATGTTTTTGTTGTTTGTTTAAAATGATTCCCTTCTAAACCAAAATCTCTCAACTCTTTCACTTTTCCACCATTTCTTTCAAACAATAAATCATATGCGGAATCATATTCCACAAAAAACAAATTGTGAAATTTTAGATGGAAATTATCTCTTAATATAGAAAATGAGACATCTTTTTTAAATTTAACAATTTCGTCATCAATATATTTTTTTCTTGTTAAATGATTATCATTTGTTGGATCTGTGGAGGAAAGAATTTGATGATTTCCCATATTGATATTTCCTATCACACTACCTCAAGTTAAAGATAGTTTTTTAGCATCTTCAGTGTCTACATATTTTTTTCTAGTTAAATGTTTTTCTCCTACAGGATCTGAAATTGTTAGAATTTTATGATTTCCAATATCAATATTCCCTAACATTGTTCCACCAGTTAGAGATAATTTTTTAGAATCTTGGTCATCCACATATTTTTTTCTTGCTAAATATGTTTCAAGAGTAGGATCAGAAGAGGAAAGAATTTTATGATTTCCCATATCAATATTTCCTGTCATACTACCACCAGTTTTTAGTAGAAAATTTCCAGAAACAATGCCACTGGAAACTTTGTCATCTACATATTTCTTCCTTTTAAGATGCGAATTTTCTGTTGGATCTGCTGATGTTATAATATGATTATCATTCATGTTAATATCTCCAGTCATTTCTCCTCCTGTTGTTGGAAGACCTCCAATTGTTTCAATATCATGTTTTTTATACCCATAGAATAAACTCATCTTTATTTAATAACAAATTCTAACAAAACATTTCCTATAACACTAGAATTATTTCCTTTTACTTTAAATTCTAATTCATTGTAGACTCCATTTGATAAACTTATTCCTTCTGTTTTTTCTATTCGAGAAACAGATCCTTTTAGCAATTGTTTTGTTGTAATTGGAATTTGTATGAGAATATCACTTCTTTTTTCATCTACAAAATTTTTATTTTTATCTATCAAATTACAAGAAATTTCTACATATTACAAATTATTGTTAATATTTACTTCTTTGTCACTTCCCACCCAAGTGTTTGCTGAAATTTCTTTGTTAGAGGAGAAACCTAAAATAGGACCAAGTGTTTTTAAATTTGTTTTTTTATCTGATTGTATTTTATATTTTCCTGTTTGTTTTTCTTCTTCTAATTTCATGTTTCCAATATTTTCAATACTGTCTTTTAGCATGTCAAATGTATAATATCCTTTCGTAAATGAGACTTTTGTGTTTACACCATCCACATCATAATTAAAAAAATATGTTTCATCCAAATTCTTATAATTCCAAAAAATGCTTACAGATTTTGGAATTATTTTTTGACATCCAGTCAACACAAGTGCTTCATCTAATGTGAATATTTTTCCTTCTTTTGTGATGTATACATTAAATGTCTTATTCATTTTTATTTTAGAATATATATTTTGAAATTAAGACTCCTCCTATAAGGGATAAAGATAAAATAATGAGATTTTCTGTATTATCTTTTTTAACAGGAGATTTTATTTTATCTTGATCTAATTTGTTAACAGGAGATTTTACTTTTTCTTCTTCCAATGTTTCTAATTTTTTTATAGAAAGTTGGTGTTGTTTCTTTACAGTATTGTAGTTTAATCCGTTATTGACTCCAAAAAACATATCTGGTGTTGAGTCTTTTAATTTGTTATTATATCCTTCTATTGGATTTTTTAGAATTATTAAAGAAGAAGGAATTAACCATAATGTTGGAGAAATTGCAGTATTTAAAACCACATTTGTATCAGAAACTGCTTGATTCATATTATTGATCCATGTAGTTGTTTCATAATTTATAATAGAATCTTCTACAATTTTTCTAAAAACTTTTTGCTTTTCTAATGCAGATGCTCTACCACTCACAATACTTTGTCTAGTTCTTGCTTGCGCTCCCAAGATGGAATAAATGTAAGCTTCAATGGAATGATTTAATAATTCTGTTCCCTTCTTAATCAATCCTGTTGAGATTTTTGGTATGAATTTTTTGTAATCATTTTGTGTGTCTCTCAGTTGACCCGGACCATGTTTATATCCTCTCCATCCTGTTTCCACTGAGGTAACATCTTGACCTAAATGTTCATTTTTATAGTTTCTAATTTCTTGCCAGGTCCATTTTGGAATGTGGTCTTTTAAGAAGGAAGCATAAATTTATTATATGTGGAATCATCTCCAATACTTAATGGTCTCATAATTCTTCTCACTGTAAAGTATAAATGAAATCTCATAAAGGAAGTAATTTGTTTTGGAACATCTGGAGAAAATGTCAAATGTTGTATAGAAATTCCACAAGCATAAGTCGCAATCCACACACCAATAATTGTTTGAAAATAATTCTTTCTTATATCCCATAATGCATTTTGATCTGTGTCTATATATAATGGAGGTAAATTACTTGGGAAATAATCTGTATCATTCACATTGATACGAAATTGGTTTATAGGATAATTCAATACATATTCTGTTGGAAATTCATCCCAATAATAAGATTTTCCATAAAATCCTACATGTCTTTTTCCTCTTGGTAATTTTTGTATTTCTCCACCAAGTTTCCATATTTTTTGAAAATGTGGATGTGGTTTGTTTATATATACAGATATTTTATCATATTTGGATCATTTTTAAATGTTTCATTTAATTTTTCTAGATTTGAACCTTTTTCAAAAACATCTGTTGAAATCATCTCATTATTTTTAAACCAAACATGATAACCTTGGAAGACAGCATCTTTGTTAAAATCAGCTTCAAAAGTGAATTTAGACATGTCTGCATATGGATATTTCTTCTTAAAAAATTTTTTCAACAATGAAACATCTTCTTTAACATTTTTCATAACATAGTCATAATTTTTCCCATAATATTCCTTCTCACCCATTTATTTTATAGTCAAAAGGGAAAATTAAATTAATCTCAAGATTCGAATATTTTTTTTCTTTTAATGTTTTCAAAATTTTTTCCAATTCTTTTTTGTCAATATTTCCAAGATATTCTTCCACAATTGTTTTCATATCTTTTTTATTTGGATTACAAAATGTTACTAATTTGCTAATATTTTCTCTAAATGGTTTTGCAATGCTTGTCAACTGCTGAGTTATAACAACCACAGAAAGATTGTAATGTCTTGCGGAGAATCCTAATTTAACCAATTCACTAGTTCTTTTTTTTACACTTTTACTTGATGCACAGTCATCAAAGATTATTAAAGATTGACTCCCTTTTACATAATCTACAATGTATTTTAACCATTTTTCTACTTCATCTTCATCACAAGGGATAGCAAAAAAATCTTCATCTCTATAATATTTCCACTCTTCATAAGTTGTATTCCATTCAAATGTAGGATATATTAAGAAGATGGATTCAAAACATCCTATGTATTCTTTTTCTAAAAAGTCTAAAAGGAATTTTGTTTTTCCACAACATGTCATTCCAACTATAATCATATTGAATGGTTTTATTTTTTTACTTGCTATATTTTTTTTATTTTCTTTTGCTTTATTTGAAATTTTTTGTAACTCCAATTTCTTTATATTTATTTTTTTTCCGTTGTTGTAGTTATCTTTTCACTCATTTATTATATGAGATATTTTTTTTTAAAATTGTATACTACTGAAATCTCTATTGACAATATTCAGTAATCCATCAGATAATACAAAAATGTGACATTTTACATTTGCGGTGATTGCTGTCTTTTAATTTCTAGCAAGATTCCAGATTGTGTATTAACTAATTTTTTACCATCTCCATATACAAAATCATCATTTATACTCCGTAAATCAATACATAATGCAAATGAATCTTTGTAAAACTTTTCCAAACTCATAACAGATTCACAACTTTCATATCCACAGTGGAAAATTCTAAATGCTTCTTCAAAAAATCTACTTTTTGGGATACCTTCTGAATATATAGAATTTGGAACTCCTTCAACACTAATTTTGACTTCCGTAATATTTGGATACACAAATTCTTCGCTGTCTGTTATAGTTTTATTTCTAAACAGGAGAACGACCGCTTTCGTACTTTTTCTTGGAATATTTACAGTTAAATTATGTAATGTTGCATCTTTAACCCACTCTACAGTTTTCATTACAGTGACATGGTTAAATGACAATGATCTTCCTTGTGAATAATTTTTCAAAACTTCTTCCGCTAAATCCAGATTTTCAATAGTTTCATATTCCAACTCTAAATTTTCTAAAGAATATCCAGCAACATTTTGACCACTTTTAGCAACCATAATATCACTTGCTTTTGGCAAAGTTATAATATATTGAAAATTATTAATCATTCCATATGGAGCATACAATCCATGTGTAGAAAGAATTTTTTCTAATTTTAAACACTGTTTAGTTCCAAATACATCAAACATGAGTTTATCTGACACTTTTTGTGTATTTCCACTTGTAGCACCACTATCATCTTTTGAGATGAGTTTTCTAACATTTTCATTTCCAATACCATAACAATCATATCCGATCTTTCATGTGGTGGTTTCCAAAGATCTTTATAAATTTCCAAAATAGATTCTCCTGTATTGTCATAAACAATTTCACCAGCAAATTTAACAACCAATCTACTTTTTAACAACTTCAATAAATTATTTAAAAACCAACTTTTTGTATTCTTGTTTTTAAAATTAACAATCGGAGAGAATCTGGAACAAGACACAAACTTGGATTTAATTTAGGAATATCAATATATAGATCTTCTGGATTTGCAGAATTTCGATTCAATGTTACAGTGTGTCTTATTCTATTACCTTTTATTTCACTCATTTTTGATTTTTTATATCCTGGATACAATTTGTCAACTCTGCTCATCATTTATTTATATATATATATATATATATTTTATCTTTTCTTTCTAACAAGAAAATATACACCACCACCCACAAAAACAATCCATAAATTGTTAGATAAATATTCAAGACCTTCTTTTCCCCATTCTAACAATTTTGAAAGTAAAAATCCAGCAACTTCAAATCCCGCACCAAAAATGAACACAGTTCCAAATTCTTTTCCAAATTTACCAATAGATTTTGCTAAATCTCCAATTGCTTCAGCTGTTTTTCTTAATCCACTTCTTGCAAGAGTAATAATTGTTGCTACAAATCCAGCTATAGAAATTGCAGTGGAAGCTAATCCAAACATATTTTCTTTTGCCCACTTTTTAAATCTTTCATATCTTGTCAAATCTGTATTATCCATTTCTTGTTGTAAAATTTCTTCAGTTTGTTCTTCTTGTGGTCTCATATCATTTTCCAATCTAATTTTTTCAGCTTGATTATTTGTAAGTTTTTCAGCTTCACGATACCATTCTTTCATTTCTTGTTGAGTGACTTGTGTTTCTCTTCTTCTCCAATATTTTGCTTGAATTTTAAGAAATTCTATTTTTTCCTCTGCATTCTGATCTTTAGGATTTAAGATACCATTTAATTCTCTTATTTCATTTGGTGGAGGAATAAATCTATTATCTTCTTGTATATTTCGCATTTTTTCTTTTGAAGTGGTAACATTTTCATCCAATTTTTCAAGTGACCTAGTCAAAACTTCTTCCCTAAATTGATTTTCAACAACAGGAGGTAAATCACCTCTAACTGCTTCAAGACGATCATTAAATGTGGATTCAAGACTATTATCCTTAAATTCTTGTCTAGCTTTCTCCAACACTGTTTTGAATTCATCTAAAATTGGTTTATTAATTTTTAAATACTCTAATTTGTGGTCTTTATATCTTGCAATTCTTTTACCTATATAAAAAATTGCAGTTCTTGTTTCTAATTTTTCAAATCTTGTTTCACTTAACAACTGATTAGAAAATTTACCATATTTCTTTCTTGGAAGAAAATCAAATATTTTCTTCAAAAACTTTTTCATTAGCTTTCGTCATTGATAATCTCATTCTTTTTACGTCTCTTTTTATATCAGGAATTTTTACTTTTTTTCTAGAAAATGATTCTGGTGTAAACATATTACGATCATCAAAATCGTCTTCTGGTGAAAAAAATTCTGTTTCTTCTTCTCTTCTTCTTTCTTCTTCTTCTTCTTCTTCTTCTTCTTCTTCTAAATTTTTATTTTTCATTTCAATGTCATCAAAACCACCTTCTGCCATTTATTTATATCTTTTTCCAACTGTGGATAATTCTTGTTCATAAAATTTTCCAAGAATTTCTTCTCCTTTTAAATCTTCTAATTTATACATGGTAGGATCTCCAAACAAAACTTCAGTAATTTTGAAAACTTCTTTTGTAAAATTTGCTTCATATCCTTTCGAAAAAATATTCTTATATCTAGAAATTCTAACAGTATCTCCAACGTTGAATTTTGGAGAAGAAATTTCACCAACTGGTTGACCAAATAGTTTTATCCACACTTGATGCTTATTTTCCTCAATCACATCAACAGGTTTCATTTCAATACTTTTATGTTTTGTATTGTTATAATTTTTAACAAGAGAATCCAAAATATCCAACCATTCATTTGTCTTTTTTGAATCAAAATATTTCCTACTGATTGTTTTTAAAGTTCTATTAAATCTTTGTTCTATCGCTGCTTTCTTTGTTGAATATGTTGAAAAATATTTTACATTATATCCAATTTTCAAAAGATTTTTTACACCAACATTGGTAAATTCTTTCCCATCATCAAATTGTATCAATTTTGGATATTTTCCAAATCTAATCTTAAATTTTGTTAACATTCTTTCAACAGATTTTGTCATACTTGTTTTATCTTTTCTATAAACTGGAATTGCAAATGCATATATTGATAAAATTTCTATACCTGTTAGAATCCAATAATATCCTTTATTTTCCTTGTTATATTTTTTCATATCTACCAAATCCATTTGAAGT
The DNA here is from genome assembly GCA_030142905.1 of Heliopora coerulea. Taxonomy (NCBI): domain Eukaryota; kingdom Metazoa; phylum Cnidaria; class Anthozoa; order Scleralcyonacea; family Helioporidae; genus Heliopora; species Heliopora coerulea. The sequence goes on along the minus strand of JASJOG010000061.1, from coordinate 34,062 downwards.
TGATCACCTAAATTTTTAACAAATGTTTTTTGAAATTTATGCTTTCTGATAATCGGTTTAAATCTTGAATATGTTTCTTGAGTTTTTAACCATTCTCTCACTGTTTTTCTACTCACATTTATTTTTTCTTCTTTTGCTTTTTGATACAGTTTTTCTGCGGATTGAAAACTTATTTCTGGGTTGTAATACAAATCTCTCAATTCCTGCTCTATAATGAAATCTTTATCTTTCATTTATAAATGAGTAAACATGACAGTAAAGAAATTCCAACAACCCGGCAACATAAAAATACAAATGAAAGAGAAGAAGAAATTGCAAAAAAACGCGAAGAGATGCTTAGATTATCAGAAGATGGAGAAATTTCACAATCTGTAGCAAATTTGAAAAAACCAAGTGGAAAACAGATTTTAAAGTTATATGCTGAATATGAGCGTCAACAAGCGGAGAAGGCAAATGTTTTTCTCACAGATTTACTTATTAGTAAATTTTCAGATCTGCTTGGAGGTTTAGAAGCAATAGAAAGTAGCGATGAGTTGGAGAAAGACTTGATAAAAGATAAGTTGCTGAGAAGAGATGTGAAAAATTTGATTGAAAAAGTGACTCCGTTTCTTCCATATCTTGGATTATTATCGGTAGGAATTACAGTTGCAAAACATGTTGTTAAAAAGAAATATAACTCAGAAGAATAAATAAATAATAAAAAAAGTTGTTTTAAAATTTGAAAGCAAGATTAATTTCAAATTTTTTTTAACACTGACCTGTTAGGATTGCTGATATGATGAAGATTGAAGGAAATGGGATTCCCCTTTGATGATGAGGACGTCATCATGTGTAAAGGGAAAATGATTAACAGGTGTAGAGCCTGCAAAGGTAGGCCACTCAACAAAAAGTGGGCGGAGCATATTTCTTGATGACGTCATCATTGGTATGCTAATGAGGTGTGGCGTCATGTGCCAGGACCGTCGTTTTTCTTACTACTCTGCACTACCTCACAACTAAATATCATTTCAAAGAAAAGCACTAACATCGATACTAAAATATACATTCTAAACTTACACAAATACATCAATTACAACCAACGAATAGTTATTTTAAAAAGTGTCTTACTGATTTACATTCACCTAATCTTCAATTGGCTAGCAAACCTACATACAAACCATCACAGCAACATTAAGTTTTCAGCTATTACTAAATTAACTATTACATTAAGACTAAGATCTTACCCCATACTCGACCCACACTCAGCCTTGGAGAACCACTTGCTTCAGCAGCACCAAAGAACTAAATATTACCTCAAAGAGAAGCTCTAACATCCATACTAAAACATGCATCCGAAGCTTAAAAGAATACTCTTTTACAACCAATGAATACTTGTCTTAATAATATGAATATAATGCTGTAATATGTAATACTGTAGGTATGTTGGCCAAATGAAGATTTGGCCAACATACCTACATAAAAATCTTCACAACAACATTTAGTTTTCTCCTCTCACTAAATTAATTATTACATTAAAAGTAAAGTCTTATCCCCTATCCTACCTCCACTTAGCCTTCACGAAACACTTAGTTCTGCAGTACCTCAGAACTAAATATTACCTCAGTGAAAAGCAATAGCATTGATACTAAAACATCCCTCATAAATTAACACAAATACATTTGTTACGAAAAATGAATACTTATCTTAAAAAATCTTGTGCTGCTTAAAATTCACTTTATCTTCATTTGGTCAAAAAAACTACATAAAAACCATCACAACAATATTTAGTCTTATGCTATAAGTAAATTCACTATTACATTAAGAGTAAGGTCTTACCTCTTATCCTACCCACAGTTAGCCTTGGAGAAACACATGGTTCTGTGCAACAAAACAAGTAAATATTACTTCAGCGACTAAATTAAAAACTAAGGAATAACTAAATATCACCTCATAACTAAATATTACCTCAGTGAAAAGCAATAGCATGAATACTAAAACATCACTCAAAAACTATTACAAATACATCTATTACAAACAACCAATACTTATCTTAAAATTTCCCTTCCAGCTTTGAATTCACTTTTTCTTCATTTAGCCAACATAACTACATAAAAACCATCAAAACAACAATTAGTTTCTTACTATAAGTAAATTAACTGTTACGTAAAGAGTAAGGTCTTGCCCCTTATCCTACCCTCGCTTAGCCTTTACAAAACACTTAGTTCTGCTGTACCTCACAAATAAGTATAACCTCAAACAAAAGAACTAACATCGATACTAAAACATCCATTCTAAACAAAAACAAATACATCTATAAAAAACCAATAAATACTTAAATTAAAAAGTCTCTTGCAGTATTACATTCATTTTATTATAATTCGGCTTAAAATACCTAAATAAAAACCATCAAAAGAACATTCGTTTTCTCCTCTAACAAAATGAACTATTCGAAAAAGAGTAAGATCTTGAAACTAAATTAAAAACTAAGGAACAACTAAATATCACCTCATAACTAAATATTACCTCAATGAAAAGTACTTGCATCGATATTAAAACATGCCTCATAAACTAACACCAATACATCTATTACAAACAATGAATACTTATCTTAAAATTTCTCTTCCAGCTTTAAATTCACTTTATCTCGATTCAGCCAACATAACTACATAAAAACCATCACAACAACATTTAGTTTTCTGCTATAGAAAAAATCTATTGCGTAAAGAGTAAGGTCTTGCCCTTTATCCTACCATCGCTTAGCCTTGACAAAACACTTACTTCTACGGTACCTCACAAATAAGTATAACCTCAAACAAAAGAACTAACATCGATACTAAAACATCCATTCTAAACAAACACAAATACATCTATAAAAAACCAATAAATACTTAAATTAAAAAGTCTCTTGCAGCATTACATTCATTTTATTATATTTCGGCTTAAAATACATAAATAAAAACCATCACAAGAACATTCAGTTTTCTGCTATAACAAAATGAACTATTGCATAAAGAGTAAGGTCTTGAAAAAATTTTAAAAACTAAGGAACAACTAAATATCACCTCATAACTAAATATTACCTCAATGAAAAGTACTAGCATCGATATTAAAACATACCTCATAAACTAACACAAATACATCTATTACAAATAATGAATACTTATCTTAAAATTTCTCTTCCCGCTTTAAATTCACTTTATCTCCATTCAGCCAACATAACTACATAAAAACCATCACAACAACATTCAGTTTTCTGCTATAAAAAAATCTATTGCGTAAAGAGTAAGGTCTTGCCCCTTATCTTACCCTCGCTTAGCCTTGACAAAACACTTACTTCTGCGGTACCTCACAAATAAGTATAACCTCAAACAAAAGTACTAACATCGATACTAAAACATCCATTCTAAACAAACACAAATACATCTATAAAAAACCAATAAATACTTAAATTAAAAAGTCTCTTGCAGCATTACATTCATTTTATTATAATTCGTCTTAAAATACCTAAATAAAAACCATCACAAGAACATTCAGTTTTCTGCTATAACAAAATGAACTATTCCATAAAGAGTAAGGTCTTGAAACTAAATTATAAACTAAGAAACAACTAAATATCACCTCATAACTAAATATTACCACGATGAAAAGTACTAGCATCGATACTAAAACATGCCTCATAAACTAACACAAATACATCTATTACAAACAATGAATACTTACCTTAAAATTTCTCTTCCCGCTTTAAATTCACTTTATCTCCATTCAGCCAACATAACTACATAAAAACCATCACAACAACATTTAGTTTTCTGCTATAAAAAAAATCTATTACGTAAAGAGTAAGGTCTTGCCCCTTATCCTACCCTCGCTAAGCCTTGACAAAACACTTACTTCTGCGGTACCTCCCAAATAAGTATAACCTCAAACAAAAGAACCAACATCGATACTAAAACATCCATTCTAAACAAACACAAATACATCTATAAAAAACCAATAAATACTTAAATTAAAAAGTCTCTTGCAGCATTACATTCATTTTATTATAATTCGGCTTACAATACCTAAATAAAAACCATCACAAGATCATTCAGTTTCCTGCTATAACAAAATGAACTATTCCATAAAGACTAAGGTCTTGAAACTAAATTAAAAACTAAGGAACAACTAAATATCACCTCATAACTAAATATTACCTCAATGAAAAGTACTAGCATCGATATTAAAACACTCCTCATAAACAAACACAAATACATCTATTACAAACAATGAATACCTATCTTAAAAATTCTCTTCCCGCTTTAAATTGACTTTATCTCAATTCAGCCAACATAACTACATAAAAACCATCACAACAACATTCAGTTTTCTGCTATAAATAAAATCTATTGCGTAAAGAGTAAGGTCTTGCACCTTATCCTATCCTCTCTTAGCCTTGACAAAACACTTACTTCTGCGGTACCTCACAAATAAGTATGACCTCAAACAAAAGAACTAACATCGATACTAAAACATCCATTCTAAACAAACACAAATACATCTATAAAAAACCAGTAAATGCTTAAATTAGAAAGTCTCTTGTAGCATTACATTCATTTTATTATAATTCGTCTTACAATAGCTAAATAAAAACCATCACAAGAACATTCAGGGTCCTGCTATAACAAAATGAACTATTCCATAAAGAGTAAGGTTATGAAACTAAATTAAAAACTAAGGAACAACTAAATATCACCTCATAACTAAATATTACTTCAATGAAAACTACTAGCATCGATATTAAAATATGACTCATAAACTAACACAAATACATCTATTACAAACAATGAATACTTATCTTAAAATTTCTCTTCCCGCTTTAAATTCACTTTATCTCCATTCAGCCAACATAACTAAATAAAAACCATCACAACAACATTTAGTTTTCTGCTATAAAAAAAATCTATTGCTTAAAGAGTAAGGTCTTGCCCCTTATCCTACCCTCGCTTAGCCTTGACAAAACACTTACTTCTGCGGTACCTCACAAATAAGTATAACCTCGAACAAAAGAACTAACATCGATACTAAAACATCCATTCTAAACAAACACAAATACATCTATAAAAAAGCAATAAATACTTAAATTAAAAAGTCTCTTGCAGCATTACATTCATTTTATTATAATTAAGCTTAAAATACCTAAATAAAAACCATCACAAGATCATTCAATTTTCTGATATAACAAAATGAACTATTGCATAATGAGTAAGGTCTTGAAACTAAATTAAAAACTAAGGAACAACTAAATATCACCTCATAACTAAATATTACTTCAATGAAAACTACTAGCATCGATATTAAAATATGACTCATAAACTAACACAAATACATCTATTACAAACAATGAATACTTATCTTAAAATTTCTCTTCCCACTTTAAATTCACTTTATCTCCATTCAGCCAACATAACTACATAAAAACCATCACAACAACATTTAGTTTTCTGCTATAAAAAAAATCTATTGCATAAAGAGTAAGGTCTTGCCCCTTATCCTACCCTCGCTTAGCCTTGACAAAACACTTACTTCTGCGGTACCTCACAAATAAGTATAACCTCGAACAAAAGAACTAACATCGATACTAAAACATCCATTCTAAACAAACACAAATACATCTATAAAAAAGCAATAAATACTTAAATTAAAAAGTCTCTTGCAGCATTACATTCATTTTATTATAATTAAGCTTAAAATACCTAAATAAAAACCATCACAAGAACATTCAGTTTTCTGCTATAACAAAATGAACTATTGCATAATGAGTAAGGTCTTGAAACTAAATTAAAAACTAAGGAACAACTAAATATCACCTCATAACTAAATATTACTTCAATGAAAACTACTAGCATCGATATTAAAATATGACTCATAAACTAACACAAATACATCTATTACAAACAATGAATACTTATCTTAAAAATTCTCTTCCCGCTTTAAATTCACTTTATCTCCATTCAGCCAACATAACTACATAAAAACCATCACAACAACATTTAGTTTTCTGCTATAAAAAAAATCTATTGCGTAAAGAGTAAGGTCTTGCCCCTTATCCTACCCTCGCTTAGCCTTGACAAAACACTTACTTCTGCGGTACCTCACAAATAAGTATAACCTCAAACAAAAGAACTAACATCGATACTAAAACATCCATTCTAAACAAACACAAATACATCTATAAAAAACCAATAAATACTTAAATTAAAAAGTCTCTTGCAGCATTACATTCATTTTATTATAATTCGTCTTACAATAGCTAAATAAAAACCATCACAAGAACATTCAGGGTCCTGCTATAACAAAATGAACTATTCCATAAAGAGTAAGGTCTTGAAACTAAATTAAAAACTAAGGAACAACTAAATATCACCTCATAACTAAATATTACCTCAATGAAAAGTACTAGCATCGATATTAAAATATGACTCATAAACTAACACAAATACATCTATTACAAACAATGAATACTTATCTTAAAATTTCTCTTCCCGCTTTAAATTCACTTTATCTCCATTCAGCCAACATAACTACATAAAAACCATCACAACAACATTTAGTTTTCTGCTATAAATAAAATCTATTGCGTAAAGAGTAAGGTCTTGCCCCTTATCCTACCCTCGCTTAGCCTTGACAAAACACTTACTTCTGCGGTACCTCACAAATAAGTATGACCTCAAACAAAAGAACTAACATCGATACTAAAACATCCATTCTAAACAAACACAAATACATCTATAAAAAACCAGTAAATGCTTAAATTAAAAAGTCTCTTGTAGCATTACATTCATTTTATTATAATTCGTCTTACAATAGCTAAATAAAAACCATCACAAGAACATTCAGGGTCCTGCTATAACAAAATGAACTATTCCATAAAGAGTAAGGTTATGAAACTAAATTAAAAACTAAGGAACAACTAAATATCACCTCATAACTAAATATTACTTCAATGAAAACTACTAGCATCGATATTAAAATATGACTCATAAACTAACACAAATACATCTATTACAAACAATGAATACTTATCTTAAAATTTCTCTTCCCGCTTTAAATTCACTTTATCTCCATTCAGCCAACATAACTAAATAAAAACCATCACAACAACATTTAGTTTTCTGCTATAAAAAAAATCTATTGCTTAAAGAGTAAGGTCTTGCCCCTTATCCTACCCTCGCTTAGCCTTGACAAAACACTTACTTCTGCGGTACCTCACAAATAAGTATAACCTCGAACAAAAGAACTAACATCGATACTAAAACATCCATTCTAAACAAACACAAATACATCTATAAAAAAGCAATAAATACTTAAATTAAAAAGTCTCTTGCAGCATTACATTCATTTTATTATAATTCGGCTTAAAATACCTAAATAAAAACCATCACAAGATCATTCAATTTTCTGATATAACAAAATGAACTATTGCATAATGAGTAAGGTCTTGAAACTAAATTAAAAACTAAGGAACAACTAAATATCACCTCATAACTAAATATTACCTCAATGAAAAGTACTAGCATCCATACTAAAACATGCCTCATAAACTAACACAAATACATCTATTACAATCAATGAATAATTATCTAAAAATTTCTCTTCCCACTTTAAATTCATTTTATCTCCATTCAGCCAACATAACTACATAAAAACCATCACAACAACATTCAGTTTTCTGCTATAAATAAAATCTATTGCATAAAGAGTAAGGTCTTGCACCTTATCCTATCCTCTCTTAGCCTTGACAAAACACTTACTTCTGCGGTACCTCACAAATAAGTATGACCTCAAACAAAAGAATTAACATCGATACTAAAACATCCATTCTAAACAAACACAAATACATCTATAAAAAACCAGTAAATGCTTAAATTAGAAAGTCTCTTGTAGCATTACATTCATTTTATTATAATTCGTCTTACAATAGCTAAATAAAAACCATCACAAGAACATTCAGGGTCCTGCTATAACAAAATGAACTATTCCATAAAGAGTAAGGTTATGAAACTAAATTAAAAACTAAGGAACAACTAAATATCACCTCATAACTAAATATTACTTCAATGAAAACTACTAGCATCGATATTAAAATATGACTCATAAACTAACACAAATACATCTATTACAAACAATGAATACTTATCTTAAAATTCCTCTTCCCGCTTTAAATTCACTTTATCTCCATTCAGCCAACATAACTAAATAAAAACCATCACAACAACATTTAGTTTTCTGCTATAAAAAAAATCTATTGCTTAAAGAGTAAGGTCTTGCCCCTTATCCTACCCTCGCTTAGCCTTGACAAAACACTTACTTCTGCGGTACCTCACAAATAAGTATAACCTCGAACAAAAGAACTAACATCGATACTAAAACATCCATTCTAAACAAACACAAATACATCTATAAAAAAGCAATAAATACTTAAATTAAAAAGTCTCTTGCAGCATTACATTCATTTTATTATCATTCGGCTTAAAATACCTAAATAAAAACCATCACAAGATCATTCAATTTTCTGATATAACAAAATGAACTATTGCATAATGAGTAAGGTCTTGAAACTAAATTAAAAACTAAGGAACAACTAAATATCACCTCATAACTAAATATTACCTCAATGAAAAGTACTAGCATCCATACTAAAACATGCCTCATAAACTAACACAAATACATCTATTACAATCAATGAATAATTATCTAAAAATTTCTCTTCCCACTTTAAATTCATTTTATCTCCATTCAGCCAACATAACTACATAAAAACCATCACAACAACATTCAGTTTTCTGCTATAAATAAAATCTATTGCGTAAAGAGTAAGGTCTTGCACCTTATCCTATCCTCTCTTAGCCTTGACAAAACACTTACTTCTGCGGTACCTCACAAATAAGTATGACCTCAAACAAAAGAATTAACATCGATACTAAAACATCCATTCTAAACAAACACAAATACATCTATAAAAAACCAGTAAATGCTTAAATTAGAAAGTCTCTTGTAGCATTACATTCATTTTATTATAATTCGTCTTACAATAGCTAAATAAAAACCATCACAAGAACATTCAGGGTCCTGCTATAACAAAATGAACTATTCCATAAAGAGTAAGGTTATGAAACTAAATTAAAAACTAAGGAACAACTAAATATCACCTCATAACTAAATATTACTTCAATGAAAACTACTAGCATCGATATTAAAATATGACTCATAAACTAACACAAATACATCTATTACAAACAATGAATACTTATCTTAAAATTTCTCTTCCCGCTTTAAATTCACTTTATCTCCATTCAGCCAACATAACTAAATAAAAACCATCACAACAACATTTAGTTTTCTGCTATAAAAAAAATCTATTGCTTAAAGAGTAAGGTCTTGCCCCTTATCCTACCCTCGCTTAGCCTTGACAAAACACTTACTTCTGCGGTACCTCACAAATAAGTATAACCTCGAACAAAAGAACTAACATCGATACTAAAACATCCATTCTAAACAAACACAAATACATCTATAAAAAAGCAATAAATACTTAAATTAAAAAGTCTCTTGCAGCATTACATTCATTTTATTATAATTCGGCTTAAAATACCTAAATAAAAACCATCACAAGATCATTCAATTTTCTGATATAACAAAATGAACTATTGCATAATGAGTAAGGTCTTGAAACTAAATTAAAAACTAAGGAACAACTAAATATCACCTCATAACTAAATATTACCTCAATGAAAAGTACTAGCATCCATACTAAAACATGCCTCATAAACTAACACAAATAAATCTATTACAATCAATGAATAATTATCTAAAAATTTCTCTTCCCGCTTTAAATTCATTTTATCTCCATTCAGCCAACATAACTACATAAAAACCATCACAACAACATTTAGTTTTCTGCAATAAAAAAAATCTATTGCGTAAAGAGTAAGGTCTTGCCCCTTATCCTACCCTCGCTAAGCCTTGACAAAACACTTACTTCTGCGGTATCTCCCAAATAAGTATAACATCAAACAAAAGAACCAACATCGATACTAAAACATCCATTCTAAACAAACACAAATACATCTATAAAAAACCAATAAATACTTAAATTAAAAAGTCTCTTGCAGCATTACATTCATTTTATTATAATTCGGCTTACAATACCTAAATAAAAACCATCACAAGATCATTCAGTTTCCTGCTATAACAAAATGAACTATTCCATAAAGACTAAGGTCTTGAAACTAAATTAAAAACTAAGGAACAACTAAATATCACCTCATAACTAAATATTACCTCAATGAAAAGTACTAGCATCGATATTAAAACACTCCTCATAATCTAACACAAATACATCTATTACAAACAATGAATACCTATCTTAAAAATTCTCTTCCCGCTTTAAATTGACTTTATCTCAATTCAGCCAACATAACTACATAAAAACCATCACAACAATATTCAATTTTCTGCTATAAAAAAAATCTATTGCGTAAAGAGTAAGGTCTTGCACCTTATCCTATCCTCTCTTAGCCTTGACAAAACACTTAATTCTGCGGTACCTCACAAATAAGTATGACCTCAAACAAAAGAACTAACATCGATACTAAAACATCCATTCTAAACAAACACAAATACATCTATAAAAAACCAGTAAATACTTAAATTAGAAAGTCTCTTGTAGCATTACATTCATTTTATTATAATTCGTCTTACAATAGCTAAATAAAAAACATCACAAGAACATTCAGGTTCCTGCTATAACAAAATGAACTATTCCATAAAGAGTAAGGTTATGAAACTAAATTAAAAACTAAGGAACAACTAAATATCACCTCATAACTAAATATTACTTCAATGAAAACTACTAGCATCGATATTAAAACATGACTCATAAACTAACACAAATACATCTATTACAAACAATGAATACCTATCTTAAAATTTCTCTTCCCGCTTTAAATTCACTTTATCTCCATTCAGCCAACATAACTAAATAAAAACCATCACAACAACATTTAGTTTTCTGCTATAAAAAAAATCTATTGCTTAAAGAGTAAGGTCTTACCCCTTATCCTACCCTCGCTTAGCCTTGACAAAACACTTACTTCTGCGGTACCTCACAAATAAGTATAACCTCGAACAAAAGAACTAACATCGATACTAAAACATCCATTCTAAACAAACACAAATACATCTATAAAAAACCAATAAATACTTAAATTAAAAAGTCTCTTGCAGCATTACATTCATTTTATTATAATTCGGATTAAAATACCTAAATAAAAACCATCACAAGAACATTCAATTTTCTGATATAACAAAATGAACTATTGCATAATGAGTAAGGTCTTGAAACTAAATTAAAAACTAAGGAACAACTAAATATCACCTCATAACTAAATATTACCTCAATGAAAAGTACTAGCATCAATTTAAAAACATACCTCATAAACTAACACAAATACATCTATTACAATCAATGAATAATTATCTAAAAATTTCTCTTCCCGCTTTAAATTCATTTTATCTCCATTCAGCCAACATAACTACATATAAACCATCACAACAACATTTAGTTTTCTGCTATAAAAAAAAATCTATTGCGTAAAGAGTAAGGTCTTGCCCCTTATCCTACCCTCGCTTAGCCTTGACAAAACACTTACTTCTGCGGTGCCTCACAAATAAGTATAACCTCAAACAACAGAACTAACATCGATACTAAAACATCCATTCTAAACAAACACAAATACATCTATAAAAAACCAATAAATATTTAAATTGAAAAGTCTCTTGCAGCATTACATTCATTTTATTATAATTCGGCTTAAAATACCTAAATAAAAACCATCACAAGAACATTCAGTTTTCTGCTATAACAAAATTAACTATTCCATAAAGACTAAGGTCTTGAAACTAAATTAAAAACTAAGGAACAACTAAATATCACCTCATAACTAAATATTACCTCAATGAAAAGTACTAGCATCGATATAAAAACATGCCTCATAAACTAACACAAATAGATCTATTACAAACAATGAATACTTATCATAAAATTTCTCTTCCCGCTTTAAATTCACTTTATCTCCATTCAGCCAACATAACTACATAAAAACCATCACAACAACATTTAGTTTTCTGCTATAAAAAAAATCTATTGCATAAAGAGTAAGGTCTTGCCCCTTATCCTACCCTCCCTTAGCCTTGACAAAACACTTACTTCTGCGGTACCTGACAAATAAGTATAACCTCTAACAAAAGAACCAACATCGATACTAAAACATCCATTCTAAACAAACACAAATACATCTATAAAAAATCAATAAATACTTAAATTAAAAAGTCTCTTGCAGCATTACATTCATTTTATTATAATTCGGCTTAAAATACCTAAATAAAAACCATCACAAGAACATTCAGGTTCCTGCTATAACAAAATGAACTATTCCATAAAGAGTAAGGTTATGAAACTAAATTAAAAACTAAGGAACAACTAAATATCACCTCATAACTAAATATTACTTCAATGAAAACTACTAGCATCGATATTAAAATATGACTCATAAACTAAAACAAATACATCTATTACAAACAATGAATACTTATCTTAAAATTTCTCTTCTCGCTTTAAATTCACTTTATCTCCATTCAGCCAACATAACTAAATAAAAACCATCACAACAACATTTAGTTTTCTGCTATAAAAAAAATCTATTGCTTAAAGAGTAAGGTCTTGCCCCTTATCCTACCCTCGCTCAGCCTTGACAAAACACTTACTTCTGCGGTACCTCACAAATAAGTATAACCTCGAACAAAAGAAATAACATCGATACTAAAATATCCATTCTAAACAAACACAAATACATCTATAAAAAACCAATAAATACTTAAATTAAAAAGTCTCTTGCAGCACTACATTCATTTTATTATAATTCGGCTTAAAATACCTAAATAAAAACCATCACAAGAACATTCAGTTTTCTGCTATAACAAAATGAACTATTGCATAAAGACTAAGGTCTTGAAACTAAATTAAAAACTAAGGAACAACTAAATATCACCTCATAACTAAATATTACCTCAATGAAAAGTACTAGCATCGATACTAAAACATGCCTTATAAACTAACACAAATAGATCTATTACAAACAATGAATACTTATCTTAAAATTTCTCTTCCCGCTTTAAATTCACTTTATCTCCATTCAGCCAACATAACTAAATAAAAACCATCACAACAACATTTAGTTTTCTGCTATAAAAAAAATCTATTGCTTAAAGAGTAAGGTCTTGCCCCTTATCCTACCCTCGCTTAGCCTTGACAAAACACTTACTTCTGCGGTATCTCACAAATAAGTATAACCTCAAACAAAAGTACTAATATCGATACTAAAACATCCATTCTAAACAAACACAAATACATCTATAAAAAACCAATAAATACTTAAATTAAAAAGTCTCTTGCAGCATTACATTCATTTTATTATAATTCGGCTTAAAATACCTAAATAAAAACCATCACAAGAACATTCAATTTTCTGATATAACAAAATGAACTATGGCATAATGAGTAAGGTCTTGAAACTAAATTAAAAACTAAGGAACAACTAAATATCAACTCATAACTAAATATTACCTCAATGAAAAGTACTAGCATCGATACTAAAACATGCCTTATAAACTAACACAAATACATCTATTACAATCAATGAATAATTATCTAAAAATTTCTCTTCCCGCTTTAAATTCATTTTATCTCCATTCAGCCAACATAACTACATAAAAACCATCACAACAACATTTAGTTTTCTGCAATAAAAAAAATCTATTGCGTAAAGAGTAAGGTCTTGCCCCTTATCCTAACCTCGCTAAGCTTTGACAAAACACTTACTTCTGCGGTATCTCCCAAATAAGTATAACCTCAAACAAAAGAACCAACATCGATACTAAAACATCCATTCTAAACAAACACAAATACATCTATAAAAAACCAATAAATACTTAAATTAAAAAGTCTCTTGCAGCATTACATTCATTTTATTATAATTCGGCTTACAATACCTAAATAAAAACCATCACAAGATCATTCAGTTTCCTGCTATAACAAAATGAACTATTCCATAAAGACTAAGGTCTTGAAACTAAATTAAAAACTAAGGAACAACTAAATATCACCTCATAACTAAATATTACCTCAATGAAAAGTACTAGCATCGATATTAAAACACTCCTCATAAACTAACACAAATACATCTATTACAAACAATGAATACCAATCTTAAAAATTCTCTTCCCGCTTTAAATTGACTTTATCTCAATTCAGCTAACATAACTACATAAAAACCATCACAACAACATTCAGTTTTCTGCTATAAAAAAAATCTATTGCGTAAAGAGTAAGGTCTTGCACCTTATCCTATCCTCTCTTAGCCTTGACAAAACACTTACTTCTGCGGTACCTCACAAATAAGTATAACCTCGAACAAAAGAACTAACATCGATATTAAAACATCCATTCAAAACAAACACAAATACATCTATAAAAAACCAGTAACTACTTAAATTAGAAAGTCTCTTGTAGCATTACATTCATTTTATTATAATTCGTCTTACAATAGCTAAATAAAAACCATCACAAGAACATTCAGGTTCCTGCTATAACAAAATGAACTATTCCATAAAGAGTAAGGTTATGAAACTAAATTAAAAACTAAGGAACAACTAAATATCACCTCATAACTAAATATTACTTCAATGAAAACTACTAGCATCGATATTAAAACATGACTCATAAACTAACACAAATACATCTATTACAAACAATGAATACCTATCTTAAAATTTCTCTTCCCGCTTTAAATTCACTTTATCTCCATTCAGCCAACATAACTAAATAAAAACCATCACAACAACATTTAGTTTTCTGCTATAAAAAAAATCTATTGCTTAAAGAGTAAGGTCTTGCGCATTATCCTACCCTCGCTTAGCCTTGACAAAACACTTACTTCTGCGGTACCTCACAAATAAGTATAACCTCGAACAAAAGAACTAACATCGATACTAAAACATCCATTCTAAACAAACACAAATACATCTATAAAAAACCAATAAATACTTAAATTAAAAAGTCTCTTGCAGCATTACATTCATTTTATTATAATTCGGCTTACAATACCTAAATAAAAACCATCACAAGATCATTCAGTTTCCTGCTATAACAAAATGAACTATTCCATAAAGACTAAGGTCTTGAAACTAAATTAAAAACTAAGGAACAACTAAATATCACCTCATAACTAAATATTACCTCAATGAAAAGTACTAGCATCGATATTAAAACACTCCTCATAAACTAACACAAATACATCTATTACAAACAATGAATACCAATCTTAAAAATTCTCTTCCCGCTTTAAATTGACTTTATCTCAATTCAGATAACATAACTACATAAAAACCATCACAACAACATTCAGTTTTCTGCTATAAAAAAAATCTATTGCGTAAAGAGTAAGGTCTTGCACCTTATCCTATCCTCTCTTAGCCTTGACAAAACACTTACTTCTGCGGTACCTCACAAATAAGTATAACCTCGAACAAAAGAACTAACATCGATATTAAAACATCCATTCAAAACAAACACAAATACATCTATAAAAAACCAGTAACTACTTAAATTAGAAAGTCTCTTGTAGCATTACATTCATTTTATTATAATTCGTCTTACAATAGCTAAATAAAAACCATCACAAGAACATTCAGGTTCCTGCTATAACAAAATGAACTATTCCATAAAGAGTAAGGTTATGAAACTAAATTAAAAACTAAGGAACAACTAAATATCACCTCATAACTAAATATTACTTCAATGAAAACTACTAGCATCGATATTAAAACATGACTCATAAACTAACACAAATACATCTATTACAAACAATGAATACCTATCTTAAAATTTCTCTTCCCGCTTTAAATTCACTTTATCTCCATTCAGCCAACATAACTAAATAAAAACCATCACAACAACATTTAGTTTTCTGCTATAAAAAAAATCTATTGCTTAAAGAGTAAGGTCTTGCGCCTTATCCTACCCTCGCTTAGCCTTGACAAAACACTTACTTCTGCGGTACCTCACAAATAAGTATAACCTCGAACAAAAGAACTAACATCGATACTAAAACATCCATTCTAAACAAACACAAATACATCTATAAAAAACCAATAAATACTTAAATTAAAAAATCTCTTGCAGCACTACATTCATTTTATTATAATTCGGCTTAAAATACCTAAATAAAAACCATCACAAGAACATTCAGTTTTCTGCTATAACAAAATGAACTATTGCATAAAGAGTAAGGTCTTGAAACTAAATTAAAAACTAAGGAACAACAAAATATCACCTCATAACTAAATATTACCTCAATGAAAAGTACTAGCATCGATACTAAAACATGTCTCATAAACTAACACAAATAGATCTATTACAAACAATGAATACTTATCTTAAAATTTCTCTTCCCTCTTTAAATTCACTTTATCTCCATTCAGCCAACATAACTAAATAAAAACCATAACAACAACATTTAGTT
Organism: Heliopora coerulea; assembly: GCA_030142905.1. Taxonomy (NCBI): domain Eukaryota; kingdom Metazoa; phylum Cnidaria; class Anthozoa; order Scleralcyonacea; family Helioporidae; genus Heliopora; species Heliopora coerulea. The sequence continues at coordinate 17,464 of JASJOG010000061.1, read as the reverse complement.
TTCTGCTATAAAAAAAATCTATTGCTTAAAGAGTAAGGTCTTGCCCCTTATCCTACCCTCGCTTAGCCTTGACAAAACACTTACTTCTGCGGTACCTCACAAATAAGTATAACCTCAAACAAAAGAACTAATATCGATACTAAAACATCCATTCTAAACAAACACAAATACATCTATAAAAAACCAATAAATACTTAAATTAAAAAGTCTCTTGAGGCATTACATTCATTTTATTATAATTCGGCTTAAAATACCTAAATAAAAACCATCACAAGAACATTCAGTTTTCTGCTATAACAAAATGAACTATTGCATAATGAGTAAGGTCTTGAAACTAAATTAAAAACTAAGGAACAACTAAATATCACCTCATAACTAAATATTACCTCAATGAAAAGTACTAGCATCGATTTAAAAACATACCTCATAAACTAACACAAATACATCTATTACAATCAATGAATACTTATCTAAAAATTTCTCTTCCCGCTTTAAATTCATTTTATCTCCATTCAGCCAACATAACTACATATAAACCATCACAACAACATTTAGTTTTCTGCTATAAAAAAAAATCTATTGCGTAAAGAGTAAGGTCTTGCCCCTTATCCTACCCTCGCTTAGCCTTAACAAAACACTTACTTCTGCGGTACCTCACAAATAAGTATAACCTCAAACAACAGAACTAACATCGATACTAAAACATCCATTCTAAACAAACACAAATACATCTATAAAAAACCAATAAATACTTAAATTGAAAAGTCTCTTGCAGCATTACATTCATTTTATTATAATTCGGCTTAAAATACCTAAATAAAAACCATCACAAGAACATTCAATTTCCTGCTATAACAAAATGAACTATTGCATAAAGACTAAGGTCTTGAAACTAAATTAAAAACTAAGGAACAACTAAATATCACCTCATAACTAAATATTACCTCAATGAAAAGTACTAGTATCTATACTAAAACATGCCTCATAAACTAACACAAATACATCTATTACAAACAATGAATACTTATCTTAAAATTTCTCTTCCCGCATTAAATTCACTTTATCTCCATTCAGCCAACATAACTACATAAAAACCATCACAACAACATTTAGTTTGCTGCTACAAAAAAAATCTAATGCGTAAAGAGTAAGGTCTTGCCCCTTATCCTACCCTCGCTTGGCCTTGACAAAACACTTACTTCTGCGGTACCTCACAAATAAGTATAACGTCAAACAAAAGAACTAACATCGATTCTAAAACATCCATTTTAAACAAACACAAATACAATTATAAAAAACCAATAAATACTTAAATTAAAAAGCTTCTTTCAGCATTACATTCATTTTATTATAATTCGGCTTAAAATACCTAAATAAATACCATCACAAGAACATTCAGTTTTCTGTTATAACAAAATGAACTATTGCTTAATGAGTAAGGTCTTGAAACTAATTTTAAAACTAAGGAACAACTAAATATCACCTCATAACTAAATATTATCTCAATGAAAAGTACTAGCATCGATACTAAAACATGCCTCATAAACTAACACAAATACATCTATTACAAACAATGAATAATTATCTTAAAATTTCTCTTCCAGCTTTAAATTCACTTTATCTCCATTCAGCCAATATAACTACATAAAAAACCACCACAACAACATTTAGTTTTCTGCTATAAAAAAAATCTATTGCTTAAAGAGTAAGGTCTTGCCCCTTATAATACCCTCGCTTAGCATTGACAAAACACTTACTTCTGTGGTACCTCACAAATAAGTATAACCTCAAACAAAAGAACTAACATCGATACTAAAACATCCATTCTAAACAAACACAAATACATCTATAAAAACCAATAAATACTTAAATTAAAAAGTCTCTTGCAGCATTACATTCATTTTATTATAATTCGGCTTAAAATACCTAAATAAAAGCCATCACAAGAACATTCAGTTTTCTGCTATAACAAAATGAACTATTTATATAATGAGTAAGGTCTTGAAACTAAATTAAAAACTAAGGAACAACTAAATATCACCTCATAACTAAATATTACCTCATTGAAAAGTACTAGCATCGATATTAAAACATGCCCCATAAACTAACACAAATACATCTATTACAAACAATGAATACCTATCTTAAAATTTCTCTTCCCGCTTTAAATTCACTTTATCTCCATTCAGCCAACATAACTACCTATAAACCATCACAACAACATTTAGTTTTCTGCTATAAAAAAAATCTATTGCGTAAAGAGTTTGGTCTTGCCCCTTATCCTACCCTCGCTTAGCCTTGACAAAATACTTACTTCTGCAGTACCTCACAAATAAGTATAACCTCAAACAACAGAACTAACATCGATACTAAAACATCCATTCTAAACAAACACAAATACATCTATAAAAAACCAATAAATACTTAAATTGAAAAATCTCTTGCAGCATTACATTCATTTTATTATAATTCGGCTTAAAATACCTAAATAAAAACCATCATAAGAACATTCAGGTTTCTGCTATAACAAAATGAACTATTGCATAAAGAGTAAGGTCTTGAAACTAAATTAAAAACTAAGGAACAACTAAATATCACCTCATAACTAAATATGACCTCAATGAAAAGTACTAGCATCGATACTAAAACATGCCTCATAAACTAACACAAATACATCTATTACAAACAATGAATACTTATCTTAAAATTTCTCTTCCCGATTTAAATTCACTTTATCTCCATTCAGCCAACATAACTACATAAAAACCATCACAACAACATTTACTTTTCTGCTATAAATAAAATCTATTCGGTAAAGAGTAAGGTCTTGCCCCTTATCCTACCCTCGCTTAGCCTTGACAAAACACTTACTTCTGCGGTACCTCACAAATAAGTATAACCTCAAACAACAGAACTAACATCGATACTAAAACATCCATTCTAAACAAACACAAATACATCTATAAAAAACCAATAAATACTTAAATTGAAAAGTCTCTTGCAGCATTACATTAATTTTATTATAATTCGGTTTAAAATACCTAAATAAAAACCATCACAAGAACATTCAGTTTTCTGCTATAACAAAATGAACTATTGCATAAAGAGTAAGGTCTTGAAACTAAATTAAAAACTAAGGAACAACTAAATATCACCTCATAACTAAATATTACCTCAATGAAAAGTACTAGCATCGATATTAAAACATACCTCATAAACTAACACAAATACATCTATTACAAACAATGAATACTTATCTTAAAATTTCTCTTCCCTCTTTAAATTCACTTTATCTCCATTCAGCCAACATAACTACATAAAAACCATCACAACAACATTTAGTTTTCTGCTATAAATAAAATCTATTGCGTAAAGTGTAAGGTCTTGCCCCTTATCCTACCCTCGCTTAGCCTTGACTAAACACTAACTTCTGCGGGACCTCACAAATAAGTATATCCTCAACCAAAAGAACTAATATCGATACTAAAACATCCATTCTAAACAAATACAAATACATCTATAAAAAACCAATAAATACTTAAATTAAAAATTCTCTTGCAGCATTACATTCATTTTATTATAATTCGGCTTAAAATACCTAAATAAAACCATCACAAGAACATTCAGTTTTCTGCTATAACAAAATGAACTAATCCATATAGATTAAGGTCTTGAAACTAAATTAAAAACTAAGGAACAACTAAATATCACCTCATAACTAAATATTACTTCAATGAAAAGTACTAGCATCGATACTAAAACATGCCTCATAAACTAACACAAATACATCAATTACAAACTATGATTACTTATCTTAAAATTTCTCTTCCCGCTTTAAATTCACTTTATCTCCATTCAGCCAACATAACTACATAAAAACCATCACAACAACATTTAGTTTTCTGCTATAAAGAAAATCTATTGTGTAAAGAGTAAGGTCTTGCCCTTTATCCTACCCTCGCTTAGCCTTGACAAAACACTTACTTCTGCGGTACCTCACAAATAAGTATAACCTCAAACAAAAGTACTAACATCGATACTAAAACATCCATTCTAAATAAAAAAACAAATACATCTATAAAAACCCAATAAATACTTAAATTAAAAAGTCTCTTGCAGCATTACATTCATTTTATTATAATTCGGCTTAAAATACCTAAATAAAAACCATCACAAGAACATTCAGTTTTCTGCTATAACAAAATGAACTATTGCATAAAGTCTAAGGTCTTGAAACTAAATTGAAAACTAAGGAACAACTAAATATCACCTCATAACTAAATATTACCTCAATGAAAAGTACTAGCATCGATACTAAAACATGCCTCATAAACTAACACAAATACATCAATTACAAACTATGATTACTTATCTTAAAATTTCTCTTCCCGCTTTAAATTCACTTTATCTCCATTCAGCCAACATAACTACATAAAAACCATCACAACAACATTTAGTTTTCTGCTATAAAAAAAATCTATTGCGTAAAGAGTAAGGTCTTGCCCCTTATCCTACCCTCGCTTAGCCTTGACAAAACACTTCTGCGGTAACTCACAAATAAGTATAACCTCAAACAAAAGAACTAACATCGATACTAAAACATCCATTCTAAACCATAACAAATACATCTATAAAAACCCAATAAATACTTAAATTAAAAAGTCTCTTGCAGTATTACATTCATTTTATTATAATTCGGCTTAAAATACCTAAATAAAAACCATCAAAAGAACATTCGGTTTTCTCCTCTAACAAAATAAACTATTCGAAAAAGAGTAAGATATTGAAACTAAATTAAAAACTAAGGAACAACTAAATATCACCACATAACTAAATATTACCTCAATGAAAAGTACTAGCATCGATATTAAAACATGCTTAATAAACTAACACAAATACATTTATTAAAAACAATGAATACTTATCTTAAAATTTCTCTTCCCGCTTTAAATTCACTTTATCTCCATTCAGCCAACATAACTACATAAAAACCATCACAACAACATTTAGTTTTCTGCAATAAAAAAAATCTATTGTGTAAAGAGTAAGGTCTTGCCCCTTATCCTAGCCTCGCTTAGCCTTGACAAAACACTTACTTCTGCGGTACCTCACAAATAAGTATAACCTCAAACAAAAGAACTAACATCGATACTAAAACATCCATTCTAAACAAACACAAATACATCTATAAAAAACCAATAAATACTTAAATTGAAAAGTCTCTTGCAGCATTACATTCATTTTATTATAATTCGGCTTAAAATACCTAAATAAAAACCATCACAAGAACATTCAGTTTTCTGCTATAACAAAATGAACTATTGCATAAAGACTAAGGTCTTGAAACTAAATTAAAAACTAAGGAACAACTAAATATCACCTCATAACTAAATATTACCTCAATGAAAAGTACTAGCATCGATATTAAAACTTCCCTCATAAACTAACACAAATACATCTATTACAAACAATGAATACTTATCTTAAAATTTCTCTTCCCCCTTTAAATTCACTTTATCTCCATTCAGCCAACATAACTACATAAAAACCATCACAACAACATTTAGTTTTCTGCTATAAAAAAAATCTATTGCGTAAAAGTAAGGTCTTGCCCCTTATCCTACCCTCGCTTAGCCTTGACAAAACACTTACTTCTGCGGTACCTCACAAATAAGTATAACCTCAAACAAAAGAACTAACATCGATACTAAAACATCCATTCTAAACAAACACAAATACATCTATAAAAAACCAATAAATACTTAAATTGAAAAGTCTCTTGCAGCATTACATTCATTTTATTATAATTCGGCTTAAAATACCTAAATAAAAACCATCACAAGAACATTCAGTTTTCTGCTATAACAAAATGAACTATTGCATAAAGTCTAAGGTCTTGAAACTAAATTGAAAACTAAGGAACAACTAAATATCACCTCATAACTAAATATTACCTCAATGAAAAGTACTAGCATCGATACTAAAACATGCCTCATAAACTAACACAAATACATCAATTACAAACTATGATTACTTATCTTAAAATTTCTCTTCCCGCTTTAAATTCACTTTATCTCCATTCAGCCAACATAACTACATAAAAACCATCACAACAACATTTAGTTTTCTGCTATAAAAAAAATCTATTGCGTAAAAGTAAGGTCTTGCACCTTATCCTACCCTCGCTTAGCCTTGACAAAACACTTCTGCGGTAACTCACAAGTAAGTATAACCTCAAACAAAAGAACTAACATCGATACTAAAACATCCATTCTAAACAAACACAAATACATCTATAAAAAACCAATAAATACTTAAATTAAAAAGTCTCTAGCAGCATTACATTCATTTTATTATAATTCGGCTTAAAATACCTAAATAAAAGCCGTCACAAGAACATTCAGTTTTCTGCTATAACAAAATGAACTATTGCATAAAGACTAAGGTCTTGAAACTAAATTAAAAACTAAGGAACAACTAAATATCACCTCATAACTAAATATTACCTCAAAGAAAAGTACTAGCATCGATATTAAAACATCCCTCATAAACTAACACAAATACATCTATTACAAACAATGAATACTTATCTTAAAATTTCTCTTTCCACTTTAAATTCACTTTATCTCCATTCAGCCAACATAACTACATAAAAACCATCACAACAACATTTAGTTTTCTGCTATAAAAAAAATCTATTGCGTAAAGAGTAAGGTCTTGCCCCTTATCCTACCCTCGCTTAGCCTTGACAAAACACTTCTGCGGTAACTCACAAATAAGTATAACCTCAAACAAAAGTACTAACATCGATACTAAAACATCCATTCTAAACAAAAACAAATACATCTATAAAAACCCAATAAATACTTAAATTAAAAAGTCTCTTGCAGCATTACATTCATTTTATTATAATTCGGCTTAAAATACCTAAATAAAAACAATCACAAGAACATTCAGTTTTCTGCTATAACAAAATGAACTATTGCATAAAGACTAAGGTCTTGAAACTAAATTGAAAACTAAGGAACAACTAAATATCACCTCATAACTAAATATTACCTCAATGAAAAGTACTAGCATCGATATTAAAACATGCCTCATAAATTTACACAAATACATCTATTACAAACAATGAATACTTATCTTAAAATTTCTCTTCCCTCTTTAAATTCACTTTATCTCCATTCAGCCAACATAACTACATAAAAACCATCACAACAACATTTAGTTTTCAGCTATAAAAAAAATCTATTGCGTAAAGAGTAAGGTCTTGCCCCTTATCCTACCCTCGCTTAGCCTTGACAAAACACTTACTTCTGCGGTACCTCACAAATAAGTATAACCTCAAACAAAAGTACTAACATCGATACTAAAACATCCATTCTAAACAAACACAAATACATCTATAAAAAACCAATAAATACTTAAATTAAAAAGTCTCTAGCAGCATTACATTCATTTTATTATAATTCGGCTTAAAATACCTAAATAAAAGCCATCACAAGAACATTCAGTTTTCTGCTATAACAAAATGAACTATTGCATAAAGACTAAGGTCTTGAAACTAAATTAATAACTAAGGAACAACTAAATATCACCTCATAACTAAATATTACCTCAATGAAAAGTACTAGCATCGATATTAAAACATCCCTCATAAACTAACACAAATACATCTATTACATACAATGAATACTTATCTTAAAATTTCTCTTCCCTCTTTAAATTCACTTTATCTCCATTCAGCCAACATAACTACATAAAAACCATCACAACAACATTTAATTTGCTGCTATAAAAAAAATCTATTGCGTAAAGAGTAAGGTCTTGCCCCTTATCCTACCCTCGCTTAGCCTTGACAAAACACTTACTTCTGCGGTACGTCACAAATAAGTATAACATCAAACAAAAGAACTAACATCGATACTAAAACATCCATTCTAAACAAACACAAATACATCTATAAAAAACCAATAAATACTTAAATTAAAAAGTCTCTAGCAGCATTACATTCATTTTATTATAATTCGGCTTAAAATACCTAAATAAAAGCCATCACAAGAACATTCAGTTTTCTGCTATAACAAAATGAACTATTGCATAAAGACTAAGGTCTTGAAACTAAATTGAAAACTAAGGAACAACTAAATATCACCTCATAACTAAATATTACCTCAATGAAAAGTACTAGCATCGATATTAAAACATCCCTCATAAACTAACACAAATACATCTATTACAAACAATGAATACTTATCTTAAAATTTCTCTTCCCTCTTTAAATTCACTTTATCTCCATTCAGCCAACATAACTACATAAAAACCATCACAACAACATTTAGTTTGCTGCTATAAAAAAAATCTATTGCGTAAAGAGTAAGGTCTTGCCCTTTACCATACCCTCGCTTAGCCTTGACAAAACACTTACTTTTGCAGTACCTCACAAATAAGTATAACCTCAAACAAAAGAACTAACATCGATACTAAAACATCCATTCTAAACAAACACAAATACATCTATAAAAAACCAATAAATACTTAAATTAAAAAGTCTCTTGCAGCATTACATTCATTTTATTATAATTCGGCTTAAAATACCTAAATAAAAACCATCACAAGAACATTCAGTTTTCTGCTATAACAAAATGAACTATTGCATAAAGACTAAGGTCTTGAAACTAAATTAAAAACTAAGGAACAACTAAATATCACCTCATAACTAAATATTACCTCAATGAAAAGTACTAGCATCGATATTAAAACATGCCTCATAAACTAACACAAATACATCTATTACAAACAATGAATACTTATCTTAAAATTTCTCTTCCCTCTTTAAATTCACTTTATCTCCATTCAGCCAACATAACTACATAAAAACCATCACAACAACATTTAGTTAGCTGCTATAAAAAAAATCTATTGTGTAAAGAGTAAGGTCTTGCCCTTTACCATACCCTCGCTTAGCCTTGACAAAACACTTACTTTTGCAGTACCTCACAAATAAGTATAACCTCAAACAAAAGTACTAACATCGATACTAAAACATCCATTCTAAACAAACACAAATACATCTATAAAAAACCAATAAATACTTAAATTAAAAAGTCTCTTGCAGCATTACATTCATTTTATTATAATTCGGCTTAAAATACCTAAATAAAAGCCATCACAAGAACATTCAGTTTTCTGCTATAACAAAATGAACTATTGCATAAAGACTAAGGTCTTGAAACTAAATTAAAAACTAAGGAACAACTAAATATCACCTCATAACTAAATATTACCTCAATGAAAAGTACTAGCATCGATATTAAAACATGCCTCATAAACTAACACAAATACATCTATTACAAACAATGAATACTTATCTTAAAATTTCTCTTCCCTCTTTAAATTCACTTTATCTCCATTCAGCCAACATAACTACATAAAAACCATCACAACAACATTTAGTTTTCTGCTATAAAAAAAATCTATTGCGTAAAGAGTAAGGTCTTGCCCCTTATCCTACCCTCGCTTAGCCTTGACAAAACACTTACTTCTGCGGTACCTCACAAATAAGTATAACCTCAAACAAAAGTACTAACATCGATACTAAAACATCCATTCTAAACAAACACAAATACATCTATAAAAAACCAATAAATACTTAAATTAAAAAGTCTCTAGCAGCATTACATTCATTTTATTATAATTCGGCTTAAAATACCTAAATAAAAGCCATCACAAGAACATTCAGTTTTCTGCTATAACAAAATGAACTATTGCATAAAGACTAAGGTCTTGAAACTAAATTAAAAACTAAGGAACAACTAAATATCACCTCATAACTAAATATTACCTCAATGAAAAGTACTAGCATCGATATTAAAACATGCCTCATAAACTAACACAAATACATCTATTACAAACAATGAATACTTATCTTAAAATTTCTCTTCCCTCTTTAAATTCACTTTATCTCCATTCAGCCAACATAACTACATAAAAACCATCACAAGAACATTTAGTTTTCTGCTATAAAAAAAATCTATTGCGTAAAGAGTAAGGTCTTGCCCCTTATCCTACCCTCGCTTAGCCTTGACAAAACACTTCTGCGGTAACTCACAAATAAGTATAACCTCAACAAAAGAACTAACATCGATACTAAAACATCCATTCTAAACAAAAACAAATACATCTATAAAAACCCAATAAATACTTAAATTAAAAAGTCTCTTGCAGCATTACATTCATTTTATTATAATTCGGCTTAAAATACCTAAATAAAAACCATCACAAGAACATTCAGTTTTCTGCTATAACAAAATGAACTATTGCATAAAGACTAAGGTCTTGAAACTAAATTAAAAACTAAGGAACAACTAAATATCACCTCATAACTAAATATTACCTCAATGAAAAGTACTAGCATCGATATTAAAACATCCCTCATAAACTTACACAAATACATCTATTACAAACAATGAATACTTATCTTAAAATTTCTCTTCCCTCTTTAAATTCACTTTATCTCCATTCAGCCAACATAACTACATAAAAACCATCACAACAACATTTAGTTTTCTGCTATAAAAAAAATCTATTGCGTAAAGAGTAAGGTCTTGCCCCTTATCCTACCCTCGCTTAGCCTTGACAAAACACTTACTTCTGCGGTACCTCACAAATAAGTATAACCTCAAACAAAAGTACTAACATCGATACTAAAACATCCATTCTAAACAAACACAAATACATCTATAAAAAACCAATAAATACTTAAATTAAAAAGTCTCTTGCAGCATTACATTCATTTTATTATAATTCGGCTTAAAATACCTAAATAAAAGCCATCACAAGAACATTCAGTTTTCTGCTATAACAAAATGAACTATTGCATAAAGACTAAGGTCTTGAAACTAAATTAAAAACTAAGGAACAACTAAATATCACCTCATAACTAAATATTACCTCAATGAAAAGTACTAGCATCGATATTAAAACATGCTTCATAAACTTACACAAATACATCTATTACAAACAATGAATACTTATCTTAAAATTTCTCTTCTCTCTTTAAATTCACTTTATCTCCATTCAGCCAACATAACTACATAAAAACCATCACAACAACATTTAATTTGCTGCTATAAAAAAAATCTATTGCGTAAAGAGTAAGGTCTTCCCCCTTATACTACCCTCGCTTAGCCTTGACAAAACACTTACTTCTGCGGTATCTCACAAATAAGTATAACCCCAAACAAAAGAACTAACATCGATACTAAAACATCCATTCTAAACAAAAACAAATACATCTATAAAAACCCAATAAATACTTAAATTAAAAAGTCTCTTGCAGCATTACATTCATTTTATTATAATTCGGCTTAAAATACCTAAATAAAAACAATCACAAGAACATTCAGTTTTCTGCTATAACAAAATGAACTATTGCATAAAGACTAAGGTCTTGAAACTAAATTGAAAACTAAGGAACAACTAAATATCACCTCATAACTAAATATTACCTCAATGAAAAGTACTAGCATCGATATTAAAACATGCTTCATAAATTTACACAAATACATCTATTACAAACAATGAATACTTATCTTAAAATTTCTCTTCCCTCTTTAAATTCACTTTATCTCCATTCAGCCAACATAACTACATAAAAACCATCACAACAACATTTAGTTTTCAGCTATAAAAAAAATCTATTGCGTAAAGAGTAAGGTCTTGCCCCTTATCCTACCCTCGCTTAGCCTTGACAAAACACTTACTTCTGCGGTACCTCACAAATAAGTATAACCTCAAACAAAAGTACTAACATCGATACTAAAACATCCATTCTAAACAAACACAAATACATCTATAAAAAACCAATAAATACTTAAATTAAAAAGTCTCTAGCAGCATTAAATTCATTTTATTATAATTCGGCTTAAAATACCTAAATAAAAGCCATCACAAGAACATTCAGTTTTCTGCTATAACAAAATGAACTATTGCATAAAGACTAAGGTCTTGAAACTAAATTAATAACTAAGGAACAACTAAATATCACCTCATAACTAAATATTACCTCAAGGAAAAGTACTAGCATCGATATTAAAACATCCCTCATAAACTAACACAAATACATCTATTACATACAATGAATACTTATCTTAAAATTTCTCTTCCCTCTTTAAATTCACTTTATCTCCATTCAGCCAACATAACTACATAAAAACCATCACAACAACATTTAATTTGCTGCTATAAAAAAAATCTATTGCATAAAGAGTAAGGTCTTGCCCCTTATCCTACCCTCGCTTAGCCTTGACAAAACACTTACTTCTGCGGTACGTCACAAATAAGTATAACATCAAACAAAAGAACTAACATCGATACTAAAACATCCATTCTAAACAAACACAAATACATCTATAAAAAACCAATAAATACTTAAATTAAAAAGTCTCTAGCAGCATTACATTCATTTTATTATAATTCGGCTTAAAATACCTAAATAAAAGCCATCACAAGAACATTCAGTTTTCTGCTATAACAAAATGAACTATTGCATAAAGACTAAGGTCTTGAAACTAAATTGAAAACTAAGGAACAACTAAATATCACCTCATAACTAAATATTACCTCAATGAAAAGTACTAGCATCGATATTAAAACATCCCTCATAAACTAACACAAATACATCTATTACAAACAATGAATACTTATCTTAAAATTTCTCTTCCCTCTTTAAATTCACTTTATCTCCATTCAGCCAACATAACTACATAAAAACCATCACAACAACATTTAGTTTTCTGCTATAAAAAAAATCTATTGCGTAAAGATTAAGGTCTTGCCCCTTATACTACCCTCGCTTAGCCTTGACAAAACACTTACTTCTGCGGTACCTCACAAATAAGTATAACCTCAAACAAAAGAACTAACATCGATACTAAAACATCCATTCTAAACAAACACAAATACATCTATAAAAAACTAATAAATACTTAAATTAAAAAGTCTCTAGCAGCATTACATTCATTTTATTATAATTCGGCTTAAAATACCTAAATAAAAGCCATCACAAGAACATTCAGTTTTCTGCTATAACAAAATGAACTATTGCATAAAGACTAAGGTCTTGAAACTAAATTAAAAACTAAGGAACAACTAAATATCACCTCATAACTAAATATTACCTCAATGAAAAGTACTAGAATCGATATTAAAACATGCCTCATAAACTAACACAAATACATCTATTACAAACAATGAATACTTATCTTTAAATTTCTCTTTCCACTTTAAATTCACTTTATCTCCATTCAGCCAACATAACTACATAAAAACCATCACAACAACATTTAGTTTTCTGCTATAAAAAAAATCTATTGCGTAAAGAGTAAGGTCTTGCCCCTTATCCTACCCTCGCTTAGCCTTGACAAAACACTTCTGCGGTAACTCACAAATAAGTATAACCTCAAACAAAAGAACTAACATCGATACTAAAACATCCATTCTAAACAAAAACAAATACATCTATAAAAAACCAATAAATACTTAAATTAAAAAGTCTCTTGCAGCATTACATTCATTTTATTATAATTCGGCTTAAAATACCTAAATAAAAACCATCACAAGAACATTCAGTTTTCTGCTATAACAAAATGAACTATTGCATAAAGACTAAGGTCTTGAAACTAAATTAAAAACTAAGGAACAACTAAATATCACCTCATAACTAAATATTACCTCAATGAAAAGTACTAGCATCGATATTAAAACATCCCTCATAAACTTACACAAATACATCTATTACAAACAATGAATACTTATCTTAAAATTTCTCTTCCCTCTTTAAATTCACTTTATCTCCATTCAGCCAACATAACTACATAAAAACCATCACAACAACATTTAGTTTTCTGCTATAAAAAAAATCTATTGCGTAAAGAGTAAGGTCTTGCCCCTTATCCTACCCTCGCTTAGCCTTGACAAAACACTTACTTCTGCGGTACCTCACAAATAAGTATAACCTCAAACAAAAGAACTAACATCGATACTAAAACATCCATTCTAAACAAACACAAATACATCTATAAAAAACCAATAAATACTTAAATTAAAAAGTCTCTTGCAGCATTACATTCATTTTATTATAATTCGGCTTAAAATACCTAAATAAAAGCCATCACAAGAACATTCAGTTTTCTGCTATAACAAAATGAACTATTGCATAAAGACTAAGGTCTTGAAACTAAATTAAAAACTAAGGAACAACTAAATATCACCTCATAACTAAATATTACCTCAATGAAAAGTACTAGCATCGATATTAAAACATGCTTCATAAACTTACACAAATACATCTATTACAAACAATGAATACTTATCTTAAAATTTCTCTTCTCTCTTTAAATTCACTTTATCTCCATTCAGCCAACATAACTACATAAAAACCATCACAACAACATTTAATTTGCTGCTATAAAAAAAATCTATTGCGTAAAGAGTAAGGTCTTCCCCCTTATACTACCCTCCCTTAGCCTTGACAAAACACTTACTTCTGCGGTATCTCACAAATAAGTATAACCCCAAACAAAAGAACTAACATCGATACTAAAACATCCATTCTAAACAAAAACAAATACATCTATAAAAACCCAATAAATACTTAAATTAAAAAGTCTCTTGCAGCATTACATTCATTTTATTATAATTCGGCTTAAAATACCTAAATAAAAACCATCACAAGAACATTCAGTTTTCTGCTATAACAAAATGAACTATTGCATAAAGACTAAGGTCTTGAAACTAAATTAAAAACTAAGGAACAACTAAATATCACCTCATAACTAAATATTACCTCAATGAAAAGTACTAGCATCGATATTAAAACATGCTTCATAAATTTACACAAATACATCTATTACAAACAATGAATACTTATCTTAAAATTTCTCTTCCCTCTTTAAATTCACTTTATCTCCATTCAGCCAACATAACTACATAAAAACCATCACAACAACATTTAGTTTTCTGCTATAAAAAAAATCTATTGCGTAAAGAGTAAGGTCTTGCCCCTTATCCTACCCTCGCTTAGCCTTGACAAAACACTTACTTCTGCGGTACCTCACAAATAAGTATAACCTCAAACAAAAGTACTAACATCGATACTAAAACATCCATTCTAAACAAACACAAATACATCTATAAAAAACCAATAAATACTTAAATTAAAAAGTCTCTAGCAGCATTACATTCATTTTATTATAATTCGGCTTAAAATACCTAAATAAAAGCCATCACAAGAACATTCAGTTTTCTGCTATAACAAAATGAACTATTGCATAAAGACTAAGGTCTTGAAACTAAATTAAAAACTAAGGAACAACTAAATATCACCTCATAACTAAATATTACCTCAAGGAAAAGTACTAGCATCGATATTAAAACATCCCTCATAAACTAACACAAATACATCTATTACAAACAATGAATACTTATCTTAAAATTTCTCTTCCCTCTTTAAATTCACTTTATCTCCATTCAGCCAACATAACTACATAAAAACCATCACAACAACATTTAATTTGCTGCTATAAAAAAAATCTATTGCGTAAAGAGTAAGGTCTTGCCCCTTATCCTACCCTCGCTTAGCCTTGACAAAACACTTACTTCTGCGGTACCTCACAAATAAGTATAACCTCAAACAAAAGAACTAACATCGATACTAAAACATCCATTCTAAACAAACACAAATACATCTATAAAAAACCAATAAATACTTAAATTAAAAAGTCTCTAGCAGCATTACATTCATTTTATTATAATTCGGCTTAAAATACCTAAATAAAAGCCATCACAAGAACATTCAGTTTTCTGCTATAACAAAATGAACTATTGCATAAAGACTAAGGTCTTGAAACTAAATTGAAAACTAAGGAACAACTAAATATCACCTCATAACTAAATATTACCTCAATGAAAAGTACTAGCATCGATATTAAAACATCCCTCATAAACTAACACAAATACATCTATTACAAACAATGAATACTTATCTTAAAATTTCTCTTCCCTCTTTAAATTCACTTTATCTCCATTCAGCCAACATAACTACATAAAAACCATCACAACAACATTTAATTTGCTGCTATAAAAAAAATCTATTGCGTAAAGAGTAAGGTCTTGCCCCTTATCCTACCCTCGCTTAGCCTTGACAAAACACTTACTTCTGCGGTACCTCACAAATAAGTATAACCTCAAACAAAAGAACTAACATCGATACTAAAACATCCATTCTAAACAAACACAAATACATCTATAAAAAACCAATAAATACTTAAATTAAAAAGTCTCTTGCAGCATTACATTCATTTTATTATAATTCGGCTTAAAATACCTAAATAAAAACCATCACAAGAACATTCAGTTTTCTGCTATAACAAAATGAACTATTGCATAAAGACTAAGGTCTTGAAACTAAATTAAAAACTAAGGAACAACTAAATATCACCTCATAACTAAATATTACCTCAATGAAAAGTACTAGCATCGATATTAAAACATGCCTCATAAACTTACACAAATACATCTATTACAAACAATGAATACTTATCTTAAAATTTCTCTTCCCGCTTTAAATTCACTTTATCTCCATTCAGCCAACATAACTACATAAAAACCATCACAACAACATTTAGTTTTCTGCTATAAAAAAAATCTATTGCGTAAAGAGTAAGGTCTTGCCCCTTATCCTACCCTCGCTTAGCCTTGACAAAACACTTACTTCTGCGGTACCTCACAAATAAGTATAACCTCAAACAAAAGAACTAACATCGATACTAAAACATCCATTCTAAACAAACACAAATACATCTATAAAAACCCAATAAATACTTAAATTAAAAAGTCTCTTGCAGCATTACATTCATTTTATTATAATTCGGCTTAAAATACCTAAATAAAAACCATCACAAGAACATTCAGTTTTCTGCTATAACAAAATGAACTATTGCATAAAGACTAAGGTCTTGAAACTAAATTAAAAACTAAGGAACAACTAAATATCACCTCATAACTAAATATTACCTCAATGAAAAGTACTAGCATCGATATTAAAACATGCCTCATAAACTAACACAAATACATCTATTACAAACAATGAATACTTATCTTAAAATTTCTCTTCCCTCTTTAAATTCACTTTATCTCCATTCAGCCAACATAACTACATAAAAACCATCACAACAACATTTAGTTTTCTGCTATAAAAAAAATCTATTGCGTAAAGAGTAAGGTCTTGCCCCTTATCCTACCCTCGCTTAGCCTTGACAAAACACTTACTTCTGCGGTACCTCACAAATAAGTATAACCTCAAACAAAAGTACTAACATCGATACTAAAACATCCATTCTAAACAAACACAAATACATCTATAAAAAACCAATAAATACTTAAATTAAAAAGTCTCTTGCAG